>JABSTQ010010744.1:0-600000 GCA_013358835.2 Ixodes persulcatus
GTGGAGCGTGCGCTCCGCTGTACAAGTTGCAGAGCGGACTTCCTCAGCGTTCTTAGCGTGATCGCTTAGATCTCAAGATGGCTGCACTTACTGAATACGCGTCGATGTTTTTCACCTTACCTCAGCTTGAAAGAGGCCGAATCAAGAAGTAAAGCGTACGTCCCACGCGTGAAACGTAAACCATTCCATTTAAGTTTTATGTAACACAAAAGAGCATAATCAAACGAAGTGAACGAGTATCACTTTGCGACCAACACGGTGTCGGTAAAGTCGTCGCGTTTTTGTGGGCCTTCTATGGCTACGCAATCAGATGTACGGGAGCGCGTGCTTGAACGCCGATTATACCTGTGCACGAGTCCTCGTGTCGAAAATGACACTGAAAGTTGACCACGAGCATAGCGCTCGCTAGCCGCACCAAAAAAAAAAAAAAAAAAAAAAATTCCTCTCAACTTTACTTATTCATATTCACTCGCAATTTCTGAATTGTTTAACTTTCCTCCGGAACTGTTCGCCTTCGATTTCCTTGGTAGATTTAGAAAATAATAGAGACTTGAATTCAGCCTTTTTAGAACTGCATGCCATGCTGCCCCTATTTTTCAAGGCCGCCTTATTTTGGCCAAGCGTCTAGGGAGCAAGAGAGCTGCGTCATTGTTTGTCGCGGATGCGAGTCTAATGCATTAGACACGAGTGCTGCGTCAATGCTGAATATGAACTCGGTTCTAGTCACAAGTCTCGCGCTAAAAGCGTGCCCAAATATGGCGGCCGAATATGTTACCCGGCGGTGTTTTGAAAAGAGTTACCAAAAACGGTCGAAAGAATATTCCATGTCAAGTTTTTGTCTGGTGAAAACCAGACAGGCATAAACAATTCATAATTTATCAAACACAACACTCGACTTCTAAGCAATAGCGGTAGACTAGAGCGCTTTTCAGAAGTTTCGTTTTGAATGCACAGTTTGACGGCCTCAGAGCTTCGCGAAATTAAGAAACGACAATTTTTTTTTTTAATTTACGATACAGATTTTTTGCAACCCTACCATGGAAATACTCTCTATCTTATATGAGTAACAAGTTCCATATCACATGTTTCGGTAGTGTTTAAATACTGCCATGTTGTAAGAGTGCCTTTTTCTTCTTTTTATTAGGCCGTCAAAGACAGGAGAGCACCCCTGGACATCTGTTGGGGTTTTGCTGACCGCACAGCACGTCCATGCCGTCCATCAATGAATCAGAAGCCATACTTTTCTGGTCACAAGAGTGTGCTCGTCGTGAAGCACCAATCAGGGATGTGCGCAGACGGTACAATTTGTCAGCTGAACGAACCCTACGAAGACCATGGGCATGTTTCTTTTTTTTTCTCTAAATATTAGAATGCGTAAACTTATCACAGTGAATCATATCCAAGCTGTTGTACTGAGCGAAATACTCGTCCAACTAGGCTGAAAGGCGTCTAGAAATAGTTTATTAAAAAAGTATTTACGAACGACTCCCATTTTACTTCTCAGATGTGCGTGTGAATACGAAAATCTTTGAACGCACAAGTCCAATCAGTAATAGCCGACAATGTTGGTCGACTCATCATTTGCGACTGCAGTATTTCTAATGTTGAATATCGCATCATAAATGTATACGCCCCAAACGACATTAACGAAAGGAAAGTGTTTTTTCAGAGCATTGACCAATATTTAGATTCTCAACGTAAAGTTGTCTTGTTAGGTGATTTTAACTGCGTTTGTGGCACACGGGACCGATCCAAAATTACGAGACAAAGCGACAGTAGTGCAATTATTTTAAACGAGTTGATTACGGAATACAGTTTGCAGGATGTCGCGACGTACCAAAGAACCAACGATTGTTTATGGTACACACATTATCAGTCCTCGAGTCATGCCCGTCTTGATAGAGCTTACGTGTCAATTGAACTTTTAACCGGATACGAAGACTATAATGTACTGCCGGTATTTTTTTCTGATCATGCACTTGTTTCTTTCATTGTTGGTGGTTTCAAAGAAAAAACCCAGTTTCGTTGGGACCAGTGGAAAATGAATAATAACCTTCTTAAGGATGGAAGCTTTTAATGAGACAGTAGATAACTTATTAAGTAAAATGCACCACGTAGGGGCGAGTGCCTGCGAAAAGTGGGAATGGTTTAAGCGCGAAGTTAAATTTAGTGCAATAGAACGGTCTAGCACGCTTGCTTACTGGAAAAAAACCGAAGAAAAGTTGCTCCTTAATGACCTTCACCGACTATGCAGACTCGAAAATGAAAACCCAGGCATGCTTTCAGAACAGATTAAGACAGTAAAAAGTAAAATTGCGGACTTAGAGGTGGAAAAGTATAAAGGAGCCATTGTGCGGGCCCGAGCCGCTACATTCTATAGGGGAGCAGCCCACCAAACGGGCATTAAGTGCCGAAGCTAAGCATGTAAAGGAAAAAAAACATAGCCGAAATAGAATACGGAGGCTTACCAAGTAGTCAACCGGAGATTATAGAAAAAGCATTTATTGAATACTATAGTAATCTCTTCCAGCGACAGAGGCACGGCAGCGACGCGCAATTTGAAAAATACCTAGTAGTGATGCCTCATCTCGAAGAAGAGATAACAGAAAAATTAGAAGAACCGATAAGCGTCGCAGAGATCGAGAAGGCGATTGAAGAACTGGCAACAAAGAAAGCTCCGGGTCCTGACGGATTAACTGCGGCATTTTACAAAAAATTTAAACACGATATTTCTGCGCGTCTGCATGTTGTAATAACCGAGTCGAATGAGGCAGAAAAGTTACCGCCTTCCTTTCTAAATACCCATACTGTCCTTATTCCTAAAGTGGATGATGCACAGAAACTAAGAAATGTTAAGAACTACTGACCCATTGCTTTAGGCAACGTCGACTATAAAGTATTAATGAAAGTTCTCGCCCGACGACTACAGAATGTTATTTGCGACATAGTAGGGAATCACCAAACTTGTAGTATCCGAGGTAGATCCATTTTAACGAACGTACACATTGCGAGAAGTGTATTAGAGTTGTGCGATGCTCAACTTGATCAGGTTGCCATCCTCCAGATTTATCTGGAGAAAGCGTTTGACCGAGTGCAACATACCGTCCTATATAAAGTTTTAGATCATGTACGAGTGGGAAAAGTCACAAGAAAGTTTGTACAAATGGCATATACGGGATGTACAACACAGATTATAATTAACGGGAAAGCAACATCGAGAATTTCTGTGGATTCGTCAGTTAAACAGGGTTGCCCGCTATCACCTTTGTTATTTAGTATTTATTTAGAACCCTTTTGCCGAACTATAATAAATAATACGAGTATTAGTGGGTTTTCGTTACAAAATATAGAGGTCAAACTCCAGTCCTATGCCGATGATGTCGCTGTTTTTTGTAAAGATAAAGATAGCGTCACAGCAGCAGTAAGTGAAGTGAAGGCCTACTGCGAGCTTACGGGCTCAGCTGTCAATTGGCAAAAGTGCAGCGGCTTATGGCATGGAACATGGGCCACAAAACCCGACGTTTTTGAAAACATAAATTTTACGTCGACACCCCCAAAGTACTTAGGCGTTCCTCTACAACATTGTAAGAGACCGAACATATACTGGTCATCAGTAGTGCAGAAAACGCGCGAGGCAGCTGGCAAATGGAAAGGATGGGATATGTCCATTTTTACGCGAGCTACCGTTTGTAATATTTTTCTAATCGCTAAATTTTGGTATGTGCTTCAAGTGCTGGCGTGTGCTAGAGTGAATATTCAGAAATTACATCGCGTTTTTGCCGTTTTCATCAGGAGATCGGGATGGGAGAGAATGCGTCGCGACAATTTGTTTCGTCGCGTTAGTAAGGGAGGGCTATCGTTATCTCACGTGTTCGTTAGGCAGACTGTATCCCGTTTTATGTTTCTTAGAGAACAAACCAACCCTTTTCTTCGGACGGTAATTCAAATGACACTTGCAGATGAAATCCCTTTCTTTGTTGTTTCTTCATGTAGACCCGAGCAGAGGAAACTCAGCAGTTTTCTTCGAGAAGTGGTTGAAGCGTGTCGTTTTTTGTCTGTGCGTTTTTCTCCTCAATACTTGTCGACGGTGACACGCAAGCGCTTAACTTGTGACCTTATTGAAAGTGTTTTTCCTGAACCGCTGTATCGTTCCATGTTTCATGCAGGCCCAGAGCGTAATGTGTTATCTAGAGTTAAAAAGATGACCATTGCCCCTTCTATTAAAACATTTTTTTTCCAGTTACACACCAATACACTCCCTGTCAAAACTTGGCTTGAGGGAAAAAATATTTACGCACCATGGGGCGTTGATTGTTTTTTGTGCAAAAAGCCTGAAACTATCGAACATGTTTTTCTCGACTGCTGGGACGCTTTCCTTTTCTGGGACGTCCTCCAGCGAACTATTAAAAAAGACTTGTCTTTAACCCCATACGGCATTAGGTTTCTCTCTGTGGAGAAACAAGTTGAAATCCCTCTCGATCTACTTATGCTCCTGGGCCTGCATGCCATATGGAGAAGTAGAATGGCAGTGAGGCATGCCGACGCTGATGCCCGACCCGTACGCATGTATTTCATAGAATCTATCGGCAGTCTAAAATCTGCATACGCCACTTTGGTTTGTGCGCCTGATTGGGTGTCAATTTTAGACGTACTTGAGACCTTGAAAGAATTTTAAATTTTACGATCGCGCATAAGTGATCTTCATGAAGTGAATTTAACAGTGTGATCCTTTTGTATTGTACATGTCCAAACCGGAAATAAAAAAAAAAAAAAAAAAAAAAGCGGAGGAAGTGGCCGAGTGGGCTAACGCGTCTCACCTCGAAGATTTGCGCTGGGAACCTCCTGGGTTCGATCCCCACTGCCCCCGCACAGAAGTTAGCGATTAGAGTGATTTAGTAAGCCTGTGTTTCTGTTGAGTTCATTGTGTCGATAGCGTGCTAAAAATGTGGGTGTGCATCTTTATATGTATATGCTTGCAAATGTGGAAGAATTGAAATAAACTGTAAATAGATCGGCTTTCTTTTTTGTGTACGTTTAATTGGACGGTGACTAGCGCCACCTGGATTACACATTTCCAGTTTCAATTTTTTGTTGCGCCTGCCACCTGGTGGTAAGTGGCATAACCCCACACTTTTATTTTTTTCCACCGGAAATCACGTGACTAGTTGCGTTTCCGGTCTTCCGTCGGGAAGTAGGGCTAGTTACTAGCTAGAGGTAGTAAAATACATGGATTCTACTTGGAGGCTAGTAACAGTTACTAGCTTCATGACCTAGTAACCGTTACTAGCTTGACCGTTACTACCTCAGGCTACTAGGTACCTAGTAACATATGTGACAAGCGGTTACTAGCTCTTACCTAGTAAATACTACTAGCTTTTTTTTAAGAGTGTATGCTTCGTAATTTATACCAGATTTTTTTTTCAGCAAAAACTGTTCTTTTCTCCAAGGGAAAAGAATGGCAAGATCGACATGCGCATCTCAAGACACCGTGGTGTCCGGTTGTGAGTTGTTTCAGTGTATTGTTTTGCTTAGTCGATTCTTTTTTTATAGGGCGAAGTGGCTTGGCATCTCCCACATCCACGCTGCTCCTACTGGAACCGGCAAAAAGGTGGTTCTACCGCTCCGATCACCAGCAGCACATTTCGTCGTAATATCAAGTTCGATCTTCAACATGCGGACCGAGGACAGAACTAGCTTCGACGAACCGAAGACACAGCGGACAGCCTTCTCTTCCATGCGAGTGACAAGAAGCGAACCTTTGGAGCAGAGGAGACAGGTATTTTTACTACGCAATATAAGTTTTGACGTGATCCGATGAGTTTCGACCATGTCGAACTCTTGGTCAGGAATCTCCGACGAGTCCTTCGTGTAATCCACAGCGATATGGCCCGAAAGGCCCTGTACATAGCTGTCTGATGGTGCTTTTTATTCTAATAAACTGTGACAGAAGTTCTGATACCGTGAAATAACGTTTTTTTTTGTTTTTTTTTACTTTTGCCAAATAACTTTTACATTAACTTCCAACGTCCACTGAACGCCAAAGAGGCATCCGTTTTCGATTATTAACTTCTACACTAAGAATTAATAAAATATCAAGCTTTTCTTCCTCTCCAACTTACCGCAAAATCAAGCCCCGGCGTAATTTGGACGGTCCTGACGTACTCTGGCACCGAAACAGAAAGTTGTCTTGGCATTGGGAGCGTTAGCGGCGAGCTGACGGTATGCCGGTAGGTTTTACCACTGGGTGTTACTGCGCTTATGGCGCCAATGGCACCGACTTATTTTCTGAATCGGCGCCTCTCTCACCGCAATAGCCATGCACACATCGCAGCTGAGCGAAATTCAATTAGATATGTTGCGCTACAGCGACAGCACGGGACTGGTACCATACGCCGGTACGTCTGTTGGAAAGTGCGGCAAGTATTCCGACGTAGATTTCAGTTCCTCGACGGAATCGAACGACAAGGAAGGGCGAGTCCAATGTACTATCGTGAGCAATATGAGAGGGAACAGCGGAGCGCGTGCCAAATAGCCTCGAACCCTACCCGTGGCGATACGCTGTGGCAGCTCTTGGAAAGAAGGTGAAGAGAGCGATGCGCTTTCGTCTGCTAACGGCACCCCCGCCACTGGCAGCTTACTTTTCACGCGGTAGAGTTCATCGCCGACTACTAACGGCGATAACGTATTGATACCACTTGATACCACCGTGATCAAAAATGCGGTTGACGACAATGATAACTATTGACGTTTGGATCATCTATTTGTTCTATTTTTCCCGCACAACCAGTAAAAAAGAGAGTGATTGGGGAGCGTTGTGATCATTCCCAGATATGACGTATAAGAGCGTATCGTAATGTTCATCGTTATCAGGTGCCGCGCGAGATGAAAGCCATCATGGCGGGGGTGCCGTTAGCAGACGAAAGCGCACCGCTCTCTTCACCTTCTTTCCAAGAGCTGCCACAGCGTATCGCCACGGGTAGGGTTCGAGGCTATTTGGCACGCGCTCCGCTGTTCCCTCTCATATTGCTCACGATAGTACGGAATGTTCCGAGCATACACTGTGGGAACCACGTGTTCCCCGCATCCCTATCTAGGCCTAGCTCAGGCAGGCCGTGGGACGTCGCCAAGTGGGGGCGCGTCCCGGATGCGAGGGCGAAGCCGTATTCCATGGTGGGCGGCTTTCCCTCGTCCTTCTCGGGTGATTTGCCGGACGCACACCCCTCGGGATCATTACTTGGACGCGTCCGCCCCTCCGGGGAGCCACCTACATCCGACCCACCCTGGGCGCGTCCATTCCCGCTGGCTATATAAGACGTCCCTAATCCAACGGGTGGGACTCTCGCTGGGGGAGGCTCTGCTCGACGGAGCCTTCCTTTCTTTTATCTGATCCTCCCCCTCCGTGATACTGTCAATTGCGGCAGCGCGGACTCCGACTGGTGATCCTGTCAAAAGAGACAGCGCCGTCATCTCCACCATTGTTGGCCCTCAGGGCAAGCGTGTGACACCTGAGTCAATAAACACGTCTTTATCCGGACCCAAGGAACCTTCTGTGTTTCTAAGTGGTACTCCATAAAAGGGGAAACCCACATCTGGCGCCCCAACGTGCGGCCTGTCGGGCGACTGCAAACAAAGCAGCACTCTCGCAATGACAGCGAACCAGGCCAATTTCCGGCCAAGAACTTCGTGGACGGAGGGAGAGGCGAACGCCCAAAACCCGATGCCACTCAACGGCTTTGTGGCCACATCAGCCACGTGCGGACACAATGAGCAAGTGTCCTTTCAGCCGAGCTCCCCTAATGGGTATGACGCACACTGCCCGGAATGCAACCGAGGCACTCCTTCTCGGAGCGCGCCAGCCTTCGTCGCTGAGCCAAGCCCACCCGCGACTTTCGAAGTCAACACGGGTTTGACGAGACAAGAGACAATGGCGCAACAGCAGGCAAATGCAGCCTCTTACAGCTTCGATCTCTTAACCTCAGACTGGCCGTCAGCTTCTCCGCACGGAGAACACTGACGCCGTCTACGAGCCGCAGCACAGCACAGCTGCTACAGGCGCACCAAACCACTCGGCGGGCCCACACAGAGGGAACAACCCGCCAGCCGCACATGCGGAGAGCGATCCTCACCACAGAGAAAACACGCTCGGCGCGTATCACCCCCTGCTAGAAAACGCAGCGCGGGTGATCGAAAGCCTGACGGGCGCACTGCAAACAGCAGTTAGGCCCCCGCCGCCGACACGGCCACCGGTCAGAATCCCTATCCCGACATACCGAGGGTACGGAGACCGAGTGAGTGCGACAGACTTCCTCGAAAACCTGAAAAAGTACCAACAGGCCATAGGAATGTCGGACCACGAGATACTTGAACGCATCTTGCCAATCTCGTTGGTGGACCAAGCGGCGCGGTGGCTCCGTCTAACCGGAAGCCAGCTGTCGTCGATCCAGCAGTTCCGCAAGGCATTTCGCCAGGAATTCCTCCCTGCAGACTACGAACGCAGGATGAGGCGAGAGCTCGAACAACGGACCCAACACCCAGACGAGTCACTGTTGGAGTTCGTTAGGGCGATGCAAGAGCTCTTTGAGCTAGCAGAACCCTCAGCGCCCAATGCAGAGCGGGTAGAGCGAGTCATTAGACAATCGCACCCGACGTTTGCGGCGTATCTCCGAGGCAGTCGCTTTCGCGACTTGAACGAACTGGCCTCGGAGGCTCGGCGGATTCAGGGAGACATTCTTGCCGCACGAGCGTATCGTCCCCCACCACCAGCATCAACAGCACTCGAGCCGCGCTGCGCTTGGAACGGGGACGCGGCGTCCCGAAACAGGAGACACGAAGCCGCCCACTACGCAAACGAGCGAAGTCGAAACACGTACGACATATCAGATCGTGCGCTCGACCCGTACTCCTACGAACGGCGGGCAGCAGAGACTGTGCCGCAGTTCAAGAGGCGAGATCGGAACACAGAGTTACCGACGCCACGGGAGGAAACGCAGCCACGTCCAAACCCACAGGACGAAAGGCGCGGCGCACATCAAAACGCGCGACAGGACTCAAGAAAAGTCCCGCAACAACGTTGCTTTCGCTGTAATAGCGCCAACCACCTGGTTCGACAATGCCCAGAACGGCAGAACCCTGGTCCCCAACAGTCGGGAAACGAGCAAAGCCACCGATAACCAACCCGGTGGCTCAAAATGGCACGGAGCAAGAGACTCTTTTGCCTACAGCCTACAGAATAGGCTTTCCGACCGGCACGCTGGCACCATTCATAGCCCTGACGATTGTCGGTCGGACGTTCAAGGCACTGCTGGACACAGGAGCCAGCGCCTCGCTTTTCGGCGACGAAGTGTTGACCCACCTCCAGCAAAACTCAGTGCATATGAGGGAGGGCAACACGGCCTTTCGACTCGCGTGCGGTACCGCCCATTCAAGCGGTACTGTGCGGTTGGTTGCGAGATGGGAGAATCGAGTAAGACGGCAACGCTTCGTTCATCTCCCCAGCCTTTCCGTTCCGATCATCCTGGGCAGAGATTTTCTCGCCAAAACAGGGATCGTGATCGACGTGAGTAGCGGTGGCTACCGAGAGGGCACATTCGCACCTCTGAAACCCTTCTGCGAACCCCCAAAGCCAGAAAAAACACTGGTTAAAGGGGCAGGCAGCACCTGCCAAGACAAGGCAACAAAATCACAAAAACCGGGTATCAACCCCTCGACAGGTACCCCGACACGGTTGCAAACAAGCGCCGTAGCGTCGGAGGTCACCCACCCCCTGCTGACTGAGTCATGCTGCGGGTCAGGGCAAGAAAAAGCCCGTTTGTCGACATTATTGCGACGCTATGACGCCATGTTCACAGAGCGTCCCGGGTGCACAAACGAAGTGCGACACCGGATCGACACGGGCGATGCGCTTCCTCGGAGGCAAAACGCACGACCCGTCAGTCTGGCTAAACGAAAAGCCATCGACGTCGCTTTGGACGAAATGATCGACACCGGAGTTGTCCGGCGGTCAAACAGTCCCTGGGGATTTCCCGTTGTGTTGGTCCCAAAAAAGGACGGCAGCTCACGTCTCTGCGTAGACTATCGGCGTCTAAATGACGTAACGCGGAAAGACGCATATCCGCTCCCGAGCATTGACTCGATCCTTTCCAACCTCGGCAGCGCACGGTATTTCACAACCCTGGACGCCAGCCGAGGCTACCTCCAAGTTCAAATGGAGGCGGGTGACGAGGCAAAAACAGCTTTTGTGTGTCACCGCGGGCTTTTCGAATTCACAAGAATGCCCTTTGGTCTGTGCGGAGCGCCAATGACGTTCCAACGCTTGATTGACCGAGTACTGGGAGAAGCCAAATGGAAACATGCAATGGCCTATCTCGACGACATTGTCGTGTACTCCAACACCTTTGAAGATCATCTACGAGATCGGAAGGATGTGTTCGACAGGCTAAAGGCCGCGGGTATCACATTAAACCCAGAAAAGGCCCAAATAGCCGAAACCCGCATCAACTTGCTTGGGTTCACGCTCGACTGCGGGCGCATCGCGCCAAACCCCGAGAAGCTAAAGGCTATCCGGGAGTTTCCGGCGCCGACGGACGTAAACTCGCTCCGTCGCTATCTGGGAATGGTAAACTTTTACCGCCAATTCATCCCAAACTGCGCATCACTCCAAGCGCCACTAACGCGGCTACTGAGAAAGACCGTGAGATGGAGTTGGGGTCCCGAGCAGGAGGCAGCATTCCGCTGCACCTCCAAAGCGCTCGCGGACACAGCTTAACTAAAGCTGCCCGACTTGAACAAGCCTTTCGTGATCCAAACGGACGCGAGCAAACTGGGCTTGGGAGCGGTCCTGCTCCAAGAGCACGAGGGAGTGCTTGGTCCGGTAGCTTTTGCTAGCCGCTCGCTGACACCCGCTGAGGTGAACTACAGCACATGTGAACAAGAGTGCTTGGCCATTGTTTTTGCCTTGAAGCGCTTCGACATTTATGTCGACGGGACCACGTTCACGATCGAAACAGATCACCAGAGCCTAATATGGCTGTCCAGACTTCGCGAACCCGCAGGACGGTTAGCGAGATGGGCCTTGCTACTGCAGAAATACGGCTATGTCGTGCGGTACAGGAAAGGCAGCACAAACGTGGTGGCCGACGCACTGTCGCGAGCCCCCGTAGACTGCGCAAATCTTTCCGCGAGGACCCAGGCCGAGCCAACGGCAAACTCCAAGCCAGACGAAGCCGAAAATCAGTCCAAAATGGAGGCAGCACCACTGACCTCCTCGGACGAAAACGTGAACCACATAGACGCAGTGAGCGCAGTGGGGATCGTGTTCAGCAAAGAAGAGCTACTGAAACCTCAGCAGAATGATCCGTTTTGTCGAAAGGTGATCGACGGACTCTCGAGTGAGTCGGACTCTGTGGAGTCGGGCGGCGCGTCCGCCGGGCGTACGACTGCTGGTATTGCAGTAAACGCCGAGTCAACCCGTAGGGGAATCCCCCGAACTACGGCATCCGAGGGAAAGGGTAGGCTTAACGGCCATTGGTCAGTTATTGCCACCTACGCTCACGTGTGCAACACGTCACCGCAAGAACGCGGTGCGAGCGTCGTCACAAGCGGTCGGAGACCAAGTAGTCATTCGACCGCAGTACGTCCCCGCATCCACGAAGAGGATCCCCAGCCAGTACAGCTGGGCTTCGCGCCGTTCGGGAGCTGCTGCCTCCTGGCTGCGGCAGTTCAGCGGCGTCCATGGACCACGGCTGCGCGGGACTCGTCAGGCAGCCCCGCTCACGACTCTACCCCAGCCGGCCGCAGGCCGAACCAGCGATCCGCAGTCTTCGTGCGCCGTCGGGGTCGACAACCAGTCAGGGACTGCCCGCTCTTCATCCACGGGACCCGCGCGGCGGTCGGACAGCTCGCCGACCAGGGACCAGCCGTTCCCGTTCGTTCCGTTGACAAGTCCCAAGGGCCCCGCGATCCACATCGACCGAAGACACTACGCCATGGTGAGCGAGCGACTGCGTCGTCGGAAACGTCACAAGGACCGTCGACTTTATTTGTTACCCCAAGCGTGTGGGAGCCGGCACCGCCGCGTTGTTTTTGTTTTGTTTTGTTTTGTTTTCGAGAGTCCGGTAGGTTATTTTTTTTATTTTTCTTAAACCTACCTCAGCCTTAAGGAGGGGGGAGTGTGGGAACCACGTGTTCCCCGCATCCCTATCTAGGCCTAGCTCAGGCAGGCCGTGGGACGTCGCCAAGTGGGGGCGCGTCCCGGATGCGAGGGCGAAGCCGTATTCCATGGTGGGCGGCTTTCCCTCGTCCTTCTCGGGTGATTTGCCGGACGCACACCCCTCGGGATCATTACTTGGACGCGTCCGCCCCTCCGGGGAGCCACCTACATCCGACCCACCCTGGGCGCGTCCATTCCCGCTGGCTATATAAGACGTCCCTAATCCAACGGGTGGGACTCTCGCTGGGGGAGGCTCTGCTCGACGGAGCCTTCCTTTCTTTTATCTGATCCTCCCCCTCCGTGATACTGTCAATTGCGGCAGCGCGGACTCCGACTGGTGATCCTGTCAAAAGAGACAGCGCCGTCATCTCCACCATTGTTGGCCCTCAGGGCAAGCGTGTGACACCTGAGTCAATAAACACGTCTTTATCCGGACCCAAGGAACCTTCTGTGTTTCTAAGTGGTACCCCATAAAAGGGGAAACCCAGAACACGGATGACCTTAGACCTTTGGTCCCTCGAACTGATGAGCCTGCACCAAGTACTTCAACGTGATTTCTCGAGTGGCACGCGATGAAACTGCCGATGTTTCTTTTTAAGCTCCAGACTGCACAAACGAATTCGGGCACTTGCAACAAGCACGTTAGCTGCGACTGTGGCCGTAGCGAACGGAGCGACCGGAACCACTCTGCGCCGCGCGTACACACTCCTGCAACCACTGCAACACACGCTGCAGGTCGTCAGCCCGACGGCCGCTTCTCCGCCCTTATCAGCAATTTCTGCGGTGAATCTAAAAAGAAGGGGACGCGCTGCAACTTACTGGCGTATAAAAAAATGGACAGTTTTCTATTGCCTCAAGCTTTAGTCATTTGTATTGTGTCAGGATAGGCTTGCAGGGAAGATTGGATGAAAAATGAAAAAAAAAGATTGAGTACGCTGTCTTGGACGATTACGACTTTAACACACGATATTACCGATGGTACAAATCTCGCCACACGCCTTTTCCACGATTGCAAAATACAATGTATACTTTGCAGCACCATAGCAACGTAGAGATATGAATTTGTCATCACATAGACGTTCTGAGAGTTCAGGAATGCTAACACTAACCACTCTTCTCCCGTGATGAAAATGCGTCAAAATTTGCATCCTCCATACATATCTTTAAATGCAGTACGAACCAGTAATACCCTGAACTTGAGCACACGCATGTAATGCTCAAAATAAGAAATCCGGGTGATGTTCGAGGATGCAAATGCTAATAAAGCACCACTGAAGTCTAAGTATACAAATACGACGAAACGAGCGCTTCTGCAGTCTTAAGGGTGCCGTCACAACATCGGTGCACGTGTAGATGTATCTCCTCTTAGGATGTTTTGGGCTATCATCGCGACACACGACGAGCGTTCAGTCAAAGATAGCGTTCTACGCGGAACGACGTGCTTCCACCACGCCGACAACGTTGACGATCACAACCATCGCCATCTTTTTCAGCTGATAGCTGGAACCAGGACCACTATGCAACGCGCGTGGCAGAGCTCTCCTCACTCCTCAGCAGACGACGCCCGTAGGCAAACAGCGAAGGCGCAATCTGATTTTTCTCTTGCTTCGTTTACCGCACGCGTGTGTATCATAATAATCTTTAAAGGGGCTGTGCAACAATTTCAGTGCTTTGCGTAAATAATTTGGGAGTTGGTGTCTCGACCTTTCTGGAGCAAAGAATAAAAAACCGCTTTTCCCGGCATGTCCTAGTTTTTATTTTAAAAATGAACAAAGATTGAGGTTTTCGGCACCTCTCAACTCCTTCACCATCTTCTGAGTCATGTGCGCTGTGGCGTCATTGGGGGATGCGCGGGGTTCCGGTGAAGTTCTCTCTCTAGAGCCATCAGTGAGCAGCGAGAACTCACCCGCTCGCGACCACGTGACCACGTACTTGTGCAGCGCGATCAACAATGCGAAACAAGGAAAGTCTTGTCCGGGTCGGGCCATCCCCGTCCGGTTCTGCCCACGTCCCTCTCCGGCTTCTGGCGGCTGCTCGAGCAGATAGAGCTGACGGTTTTGTTGACCTCGGATAGATGGCGCCACTAAAACTCCGTAGAATCACGGTTTTTTCGATTATACCAGGTTTTTGACACGTTTACAATTTTGTTGGAGCGACAAGATTTATAGAAAAATCAAAGTTTTATCGAGCAGGTACTTTCACAAATTTCTATCTTTTTACACATCTCCCATTGACGTCACGCCGCGTGTTTCTCATGGCCGCCGCTCGCGGCTGCAGGTCGGGAAATCTTCTAATTTTTGCCTCGCGATTACGCTGCGGAATCACAACATTTTGAAGAAAGAAAATGTGCTTTCTGTCCTTTGTGACAAGATAAGCAATGTCAAAAGTAGAAGACGCACATTCTTACAACGTTAAACTCGTTGCACAGGTCCTTTAACAAAAAGTTTAGGAGACATTCGTCGCCTATTTATTGTTTATGATCGCGGTGCTGGCGAGGTAGGCTCATACCCAAAATGCGACGTGGATTCGGCTGACGTGTTGGTCCCTTTAAAATATGGCTGTCTTCTCATGGTCCCTTTAAAATATGGCTGTTTTCTCGATGGAACGGGTGTGCTGTTGTAAAGAGCTCCAAGAATGTCCAAAGCTGAACACCACTGAAGACAGTAGTCGTCATTTGCCAGGATGCGGTTTCCTGGGTTGGAGTGAAGTGTCAGTTACGTCACCGCGTTCTGTGACTGTGTTTGCCAGTAATTAAATTGTCTTTGCTCGACAGCCTTTTTTACGTCCGTGTTTTATTTTTTGAATTCTTGATTTTTTTCAAGTATCATGTTCTGTTCAACAGTTATGTTACTTTCTTATAATAGGTTATTTTTGGACTGTTCATTTTGCAGTACATTTGACTATGGGGAGCTGAAGAGAGAGGCCAGCTGTGTGATCCAAAACTTGTAAATAATATGGAGGCAATATGGGCACATTTATAGCTACATATTTCTGTGCCGCAAATGCAGAATATCTTAAAACAGGTTTTTTTTTTTTTTCAGATCAACGTACAAATATAGGTGTCAAATTAAATGGCAAGACTCTAATTAACATGTTGCAAGAGTAGTTATAAAGAATTCATTGATTAACCTTCCTTCTATATGATTGATTTCTTTAATTACTATCTATATTTTATTGTAGATGGGTTGAGTTCTGAATTAGGACAAGTCGGGAGAACAAAACAACAGTAAACGTCTGGGCCGGCTTCCTAAAAACAGCCTCAGTTGAAAGTGTGGAAAGAAAGTACTGCCGAAGCCTGCGCACAAGCTGAGCGAGACTCAAACCGTGTTTCAAGACGCTCGCGCGCCCCCAACCTTTGCAATGCTTTCTGTAAAGGCCCCTACGCACATTCGCGTTTGACAGCGTTTGAGTGCGTTTGACTGCGTTGCGTCGCGAAACGAAAGCCAGTCACCGGCACATCTGTGCTTCGTATGAAACGTGGAATCCAATTCAAGGACTCATCTTGGCACGCGATATTAGCAGCTGGGATGTCCTGGTTTCTCGCAGCCGCAACGCAGTCAAACGCACTCAAACGCTCTCAAACACGTAGGGGCCTTAACTCAGTCTCAGGTAAGACGCTGATTTTAGCAAGCCGGCCCAGGGCCGGCTCGCTAGAATCAGCGTGTTAGCTTAGACTGTGAAAGAAAGCCTGCCAAGCCTTGGGCATGCGAGCGCTTGAGATTCAGCTTTTCGTGCCACTCCCCTCGTGCGCTTGCTTCTGCCGTGCTTATTCTTTCACACTTTCACACAGTAGCTAAGACGCTGAGTCTAGCAAGCCGACCCAGGTGTCTTACCTGCGCCTCTACTTATTTTAGAAGGCAGTGCTCTTGTCTCCTGGGCTGTGTTCCAAAACTTACTCGATCCGACTCCGGAGTAAACGCTTCGTACCGTGGCGTTTCAAAACTTACTCGCGCTGACTCGATGACGTCAGAACTCGCGTTCCAGAAGCGGTTTTTTTACTCCGGAGTAATTACTCACACTACCCTTGTCGATGGGGGGGGGGGGGGGGCAACGTTGGATCAAATCGAGTAAAAACGTCACGATATCTCTTTGACGTCTGCTTTCTGCGCCGACAGCCGTCAAAGCTTGCTTGCTCCGTTGGCTTTGATGGCGGACGTTCGAAATACCAAAGAAAGAGGTGCAGCCATTTCTGTGCGGTTATCGCGATCTGCTGTTTTCAATGCAGGAATGGACTGCATCACATCCAGACCGTGCACCTACCCCGGGAAGGTACACCTGCGTTTAAAAGATCATCTGCTAAAAACGCTGGCTCTCGGCGCCGTATGCTCTTTCCTTGGCGGCAGTTGGCGTCCTCGACCACTCAGCGCCATCTCTTGTCTCCCGTGCGAAACGGCGCAGTATTGTTTGAAGACCGGTGGCTTCGCTGAGTTTCCATAGGAGCTAAGCCTTTTTTTTCTTTCCTTTTTCTCAATTAAGTTCGCTCATTGCAAATTTTACAAAAGAAATTCGCCATCTCTGGGCAACGCTTTACAAAGTCGTAGCGCGATAGGTTAAGAAACCAAATTTTGCGGTCGATTTAAAGAGCCTGGCCGCTACTTGGGGCACCCAGTATATATATATATAAACGAACATATGCAGATGAGTGAACCGTTTTTAATCCAACGAATCAAAGAATGAAAGTTTTACGAATCTGCCGAAAGAAAAAATAAACAGCGGAGCCATTTTTTAAAACAAATCTGTAAGAATAAAAAAACACCTGGTATATATATACACACATACACAGACACACACACACACACACACACATATATATATATATATGTATATATTTATATATATATATGTGTGTGTGTGTGTATGTATATGTATGTATGTATACAAGGTGTTGCACAAAAGGTGGACAAATTCAATATTGCGAAAACTACACATCGCAACAAAAAAAGACTTGTGTCGTTTTGGTCCTGGGCCAGGGGCCTATTTAGGAAAATTATTGATGACCGGGATAATTAAATTGTTAATTTCTTTTGCGTAATTAAATATTTTTTTTAATATTGTGTTTAAGGGCATGGTTTCAATTAGAAAATTGCTCAGCATCATCGAAAAACACAAAATCAACAAATTCCGGAACGATAGAAGGCACGCGAAGCATTTTACGGCTTTCTGAAAAACCGCACCAATTCGACGGGTTTTTTAGTTTCGGTTTGCAATCGGGGCGCGTCTCGGCCCCGAGGGCACCGCGCCCCGTGGAGAAATTGTGCAGCCAGCCTCTGCTGCGTTGCCCGAGGACAGGGCAGCAGAGGTTGGTTGCACTGTTTATATAAATATATGTGTTTTTTTTTGTTGTTTTTTTTGTTTTGTTTTAATGTGCTGTTGGCCCACATTATAACGGCATAAACGTTTTTATTCCCTGCGATGCGTAGATTTTGCAGGAGCGAATTGTCTCGCCTTTGCGAGAACACCCTGTATGTACCAATCATTTAATAAGAAAAAAAAAGTTTGAAAAATAAATGTAAAAAAAGTCTGTAGGACTTTCTGAGATTTTATGCTTGAAGAGAAACTGAACAGATTAATCATTCAGTTAATTAAAGGGCGACGAATAATGAAGCTATATTTTATTTTGACATTCATAACTGACAAGGGTAAGAGAGGTCTGAAAGTGACTGAAGATGAAAAAGGTAAAGGAATATTACAGATTACAGTGGTATGTTATGTCCTAGTTGGAACTGGTAGAGATGTGGCCTCTGAAACCCTTCACCTAAATTCAGGCCCTCGCTTCTGTCTCTTTCAGAGCCCAGTGTCCAGCGTCCTGCATGGGACCCCATCAAGTTCGGGCCCGGTTGACATCTTGCAGTGATGCATCCGGGAACTCAATTTTGTTTTCCTTTTCCTTCCATCGAAATTCTGAATAAAATGTATTTACAGTACAATTTTCATTGCAGACGTTTATACTGCCCTGCATGCAGTATTGACTTAGGTTTTTTTCAGAACAGTGAATGTGAGTTGTCCACTTCAGCTTTCTTTTCAGATTTATTTATTGTGTTCCACTAAACACTATAAATACATCAGAATAGAAAGCTGCACGCCCGCTAAAATGCCTGCCGAAAATAGTCTAGCACGCGGTGAAAATCAAATGCAAAAGTTCAAATAGCCAAAGCATACGGTTGGGAACCAATATTGTATAAGACAATGATTAAACTAATATGCCAATATTGGTTGTAAGACCCACAACGAACAGTGGTCCGATAATAGCTTAGGTACTGGTTAAATTGATACACACCCTTGGCTTAAATGCTGGTTAAATGCGGTCCAACGATAAATGGATTGATGGTCCAATGTTAGTTTAAATATTGTTTTAATCATAACCCAGCATTGGTATTAGTGAATGGTGCAACATTGGATCAAATAGCGCTTTCGAGAAAACCAACGTTAGGCCAATATTGGAGCCAATATTTGCCAGTGGTGTGCCGATGTTCACCCAAAAATGAAGTGTTGCTTGAAAGATCTACTTAAAAAAAATAATTAAAAAAAACGGCACCCGATGTCTCACCGACTCGAGTTTAAAAGCATGACACATGATAAAAAAGAATTTAAGCAAAACAAGCTGTGATGAACATTTTTGCTTTCGCTTGCTTGGGAGGTTGTTATATGCATTTATTTTCGTCTGGTTTAGAACGTTTTACATATGTGCCACATCGTAGATCATTGGTTGTTTATGAGTACGAAATTGAAAAAAAAATAGTCATGATGATATTCTTACTAACAGGAAAAATATAAACAAAATAGCTACTGCCGAGCTTCTACGTAAATAGAAGGTTATGAGTGGGCAACTTACGTGGAAAAAGGGCGACTTTTACGCAAGCAGAAACTATCCCCAAACACCACAAGGTCTGGTGTGAGAGAAGAAAAAAAATGGCAATTCCTAAAACAATAACCTAGCTCAACGGAAACGAAAATATGTACCATGACACAAAAGGTCACAATGTGTTTGCTTTGTGATCTTTACCATAAACTCAACAAAAGGCAGACATTGAGTATATATAGAAAGGTTTCAAAACCCGAATCACTAGCTTTTGTGGTTACAGCGACAATGCATTTCAGCTGCATTTTGGGCCTTCTAGCAATGTGCCTCATTGGTAAGATTTACAGCCCCCCAGTTATGTAGGGTTGTGATGAGTTCATTAGATTATGGGTTTATATTTTTATATCAATGTTTTGTTATTATTTTGTTTATATTTTTGCTAACTGCCTAGGCTATTAATACAGAAAGAAAATGTTCCCTAATTTTATGATATGACAATTTCAAATAACATCCTAGAAATATGACAAGCCTGCAGCCCTTACAGTTTTTATTGTTGAATCACGTATTGGTGTTGAATACATTATGTAGCTAGAAAATGGTTGAATATGAAGTTGACTACTTCCAGAAAAAGTGGTCCCGTAGCTCAAGGCCACAATAGAATATACCTTTTTAGATCATTCACCGTTATACTGTATTTTTTTATTTCCTTTACTGATGTTAGTAACATAAAAATAAATTTAGACTTCTCGGAGTTATGTACATTAGTTAGGGGAAGAGCTATCGAAATCATTATTATTTGCAATAAGTATTTTTCTACCATCTCCCATAAAGGCGACCGATCAATTATTTTAGAAGGCATTTTGCTCTACCTAATGTGTATGGTAATTGTAATTATGGAACGCAATGTTGGAAACACCAATACGCTGCAAATTATGTTTTACGAAGTTACTTATATTTAGTAATTTTCATTAAGATTGTTTGCTTTTGGGATCTGCTGGTGGTGTCACCGACTAGACAGCACAGTTATGGCAGCTCTTTCGTGGGTCCCAAAAACTGTGACACATTTCTTATGTGTTTCGTGCGCCGGAATGAGATCTAACGACGAAGACACTACCGTGTCATACGTTTGTTCTGGACGCACTGCATGAAATATTTTTTTGAGCTATCAGGATATTATAAATGTAGCATTGCTCGAGCGAAGCAGGTTGTTGCGAGTCCTTAGAGTTTTATGAACTCTCCGCTGCCAGTCAGGTGGTGGCATTAGCCGATAAATGGCCAAATATCAAATCGAGCAAATGAACCAAATCAGCAACATACTGCGTCTTTTAAGTTGCCACTGAATATAGGCTATAGCAACTTACTTCACTGACTAGTGGTAATGTTACCTCAAATGCAGCCATGCGTGTGTTACGTTTGAAGGCCACAGTGGCTATCTTCTACCGGTGACATCAACTTCCGGCACCCCGGAGGAAATCTTCAGAATGATTCTTAATTCAACTAAAATTTTCAAAGCTCTAAATCTACTATAAAAACTAGGGATGCCGCGAACTTTTTTCGAACGGAAGTTTCGATGATCAAATCAAGCGGTTCGACAGGTTCGAAAGATTTCGAATTTTTGAACTTTCCATGTCGAGAAATTCGACGGAAGTCGAATTCTCGAACTTATTAAACTAAGAAGTTCGACGCTTTTCAAAATTTCGAACTTATTACGCTACAAAATTCGATGCTTGTCGAACTTTCGACTTTGATAGACTAAACAATCGATGATTTTCGAACTTTCGAACTTCTTGCACTAAAAAGTTCAAAGCTTTTCGAACTTTCGAATTTCCTACTCTAAGAAATTCGATAAGTTTCGAACTTTCGAACTTCTTAATCTAAAGAATTCGAAAATTGTCGAACTTTCGATTCCTGAAAAGTCAAAAGTTCGACGAACTTCGAACTTTTAGGGTAAAAGTTCGAAGGTCGTAGAACTTCGAAAGTCCGGCAGGCGGTTTCATTTGGATTCAAGCAGTGAGGTACATTCGTATTTTTTTTTTTGCAATTTTACATGCGGTGCCGCATTGCTTGCGAAAGACAATGCCGTTTATTTCAATCATCTGGCATGCTTGGTTTTAAAGAAATAGATTCCCGAAGGAGCGAGGAAGGACGACGGGTTTTTGACAATTGTCGTTTGTGCCATATTTGAAGCGCGCTATAGCCGAAGCTATTTATGGTAGAGGTGTTAAACGTTTTAAGAATGATCTATGTATAGCCTAGGTAAGTGTCGTCTTAAGATATTATTATTGTTGTTCAAGACGAGTTTCGAAGAAATATCCAAACATGTATCAACGGGCAATTATGCCCTAAACTTGGTAACTTTTTGCGTCTACATTGCTCGAGGTACCGCATTTAAATTCACACCACAGACAGTACATATCATTACCCTCTGCAGAATACAAAATAATTTATTTATTGTTTTTTTTTCACGCTGAGGAATACATTAACTCATGGGAGAAGATTTCTAAAATTGTTCAAGTTCAGCACGTCATAAAAAAACATTTTTAATATTTTTTTTTTCTCATTTCACATTCCTGTGACGTGTTTCTTTTGGCCTGTACACATTTTGGTAGGAGAAACTTGTTTCATAGTTTTGGGCCTCTGAATATGCAAGAATGCAACACTTCCGGCGGGTTCTTGATACTTTTTTTTTTTTTCTCTACAGCTTTTTTTTTTGCATTTATTGTTATGTTTATTTATTTATTATTTTTGAACAATGGCACAGCTATTTAGGTCGAAAAGACATAGCTTTGAACTTCCGAGCCACCGAGCATGTGACGAGTAGTGCCTTCTGACAACGAGTTTCTAACAATGACCCTCTACGCGATCTTTTATGCAGTGAAGAGCGACAGTAGCTAAACATATGCCTAAATAATTTCAGATTAAAATAAGCTCGACCATGCCCTCTTTCCCCGTATTGTTTACTTTAACAGTCCGAAATACCTGGGGGGGGGGGGGGGGAGACTGGAGCCCCCCCCCCCCCCCCCCCCCCGTTTTTCCTCTTCCGAAGCCACTGGTATGGTAGAACGCTCCTCGACCTCAAGTTGTATCAGCTTCTGTGCTTTTTGCTCGGCGTTCCTTCCGTCCCGGAAAATAAACCTTTAAAGCAATTACAAACAAAAAAATTGTCAAGGTGCAGGCGAGCTGATGTATGTTGATCATGATGCAAAATCCCGAGACTGGGAATGAAATTCGCAAGAAATAGTGTAAGAAGAAAGAAAAAAGGGGACAGGATAACGTCTCAAACTCAACTGTGTTGAGTCTGAGACGTTGTCCCGAGCTGACTTTTCAGCTGAGTTGAGTTTGAGACGTTGTCCTGAGCTGAGTTTCAGGCGTTGTCCTGTCCCCTTTGTTCTGCCTTCTTATACTTTTTCTTTCAAATTTCATTCCCAGTCTCAGGGTTTTGCATCATGTACAAACTAAACTTACTATATGCCAGCGTCACTCGGGTGGCGTTCGATCGGATTACTACCAGCGTGCAAGGGGGTAGGGAGGCAGCTTGCCAGATCGCTTCAAGGTTTTTCTGAACCTCAACCACCTGCCTGCCCCTGGCGGTTTCGAATTGGATGAGTATCGTTAAACAGTGCGTTCGTGTGATCACGTCTTCGTGATGCACGTTAATGACGACCCCGGGCTGGCGGTCACAATTACTGATCTATGGAAACACGTCACTCTGCACTGGCAAATATTCCAGCATATCCGGGAAACTCGTCGTCTCATTTAATTGCCGGACCAACTTAGCGCAGTCTAAATATCACACCCTAACTTTTCTAAACCTGATTTCGTGAAAACCAGTGAGGCGTGAAAACGTTATTTGAAACTGAAAGTGGCTACGTTTACATGGATGCGACTGCAACGCATCGGATCCAGTTAACGAATCGAATCGGTCCATGTAAACGGCTCGGATCGGATCGGATCCGATCCGATCCGATCCGATCCGCTGGGACGGGGTGGTTTGAGATGGTCAATCCGAATCGAGACTCTCCATGTATACGCTAGCGGATCGAATCGAGTGCTCGAGCGAGGGATCACGGGAACGTTGCGTTGCATGCCGCTAGGCAAACCGGACACTTCGCAAACAATCTGAAGGTCACGAGGTTTGCGTTGTGATCCTTCGACACGAGATGCCGTATACTGGTCGATCCGAATCCATGTAAACGCAGTGGTTAAAGTGGATCCGATTCGCTAACTGGATCCGATGCGCTGCTGTCGCATCCATGTAAACGTAGCTACTGTAGCGGAACATTAAAACCGGACCTCGAACTTTGCGCACTTGGACTTTAAAGAAATTGGAAACCTTCGAAGTTTTTTTGTTTTTTTTTATGAATTTAGCCCTGAAAGAAAATCGAAACTTTCGACCTTTTCGAACTTTATGCAGAAAAAAATTTGAAATATTCTAATTCATCGAACTTTATGTTTATAAGAATTCGAAACATTCGAATTTTTTCGAATTTCAGATCCAAAGAAAATCGAAACATTCGAATCTCTCGAATTTCAAGTTAGGAAAGTTCGAAATCTTCGAATTTCTCGAACCTCAAGTAAGAAAATATTCGAAATAATCGAACCCGAACTTTTAGAAACCGTAAAAGCTTCGAACTTTCGAATTCGAAACTCCAAGATTTTTGAAAGTTGCGAATTTTTCGATTTCGAACCTTCGTACGGTCGAAAATATCGAAACCTTTCGATTTCGAACATCAGTTCGGTTCGAAAATATCGAAACATATCGAATTCGAACCTAGGGCGGTTCGCGGCATCCCCAATAAAAACTAGGACGATTGGAGGTGTTTTTGCGCAATCTTCATGATACCTTTTTGTTACAGCTCAAGCAGCCGAACCGAATTGCACAAGGATATGGGTAAGAGCAGATACGTTGTGTCACATAAGTTACCCTCCATCTCATGAAACTTCTAACGTAATCTAAGATGGTGATGCAGTCAAGTCGGTTCATGACTGGGAAAAGGAAATGCATAGCACAAAAAAGAAAAAAAAACGGAGAGAAGAACACAGGACGCGCGCCAACTTCTAAATTGAACTGGAAATGTATTTTAAAGTTAGGAGATGTGTACATAACAAGTAATTCGAAAATCCAATTATTGAACGAATGCAAAAGTATTGGAATGGTCCTCGAGCATGTCGGCTATTTTGTGTAGAATTAGTACCTATATGGCAGCGAAAAGCTGGCGTCGTCCGTCTGCGGACAACACCGTGGAAAGGGAAGCGCGCCGTGTACAGAGGAGGAGAGTAGTGAAGGACTAAGGCGGGAGAGAGGTGACGTACGTCACGGGGCGGAAGCCAATACGCGCGCGGAAAACCGGGGAACAGCGAAAGCAGCGTCAGGCAGCGGGTGCCATTGTAAAGCGCGCAAGGCGGGCGAACGACACAGAGGAGTGGAAGCAGCGCCTATACTTCGTTTCACTTTATCTGCGAGCGAAGCCAAAGCTAGAAGCGCGAGACCAGCGCTTTTTGCATTTCTCCCCAGCTCGCGCGCTCGAGCAAAGCCTGAACGCATGGAGCTTCCGTGCTCGCGCTTCCAGTTTTGCCTTCGCTCGCACATAAGGTGAAACGAAGTATAGTTCGGCTGGCCGAAATGCGGCTCAAGAAGCGGAAAGCCGACGGGAATCTGCGTGCGACAAAAGCCGGAAAAAAAATTAAAGGAAGATCCATTGGTGGATCTTTAGGGAATGCGTTAGCATGACCCTTGAGAAACGTTAACACTGACCCCGTAACGAATCTAAAAAGAGGCATAAAAAGATAGAGGAAGCCAAAGATAGAGCCAAAAGGGAAAACCAATACTGAAAAGTGAAGGGTTTAGCGTTAGCGTTTCCCAAAGAGGGACGTGTGTGGCGTTTCCCGAGGGTAATGCTAACGCATTATGTAAGGATCCACCAATAGATTTTTTTTTTGTTATAGCGACGAACATGTGCCCGACATTTCAGCCTGATATTGAAGTATTCATTCAGAGTAACACGTGTAGCTCAAAAGAGCTATGCTAAACTGGTAGTGAACACAGAGGCAGCAGGACGGTTTTCGGTCGCTCCTTTGTTTTTGGATCCTTTTAATTGTGGTGTCGCTTGACCGCTACAAACTAACTAAAATTTGTTCATTAACTTTCTAATCAGTAAAAATAAATATATCTTCTTTCAATTAGATATTCTGCAAGCCTCATAAAAACACTAAATCAGAATATTTAGAATGCTTTGAGCGCGTGGAATGAGCAGTAGTACACTATACACTCTAGAAAAAAGCCCGTGCGTCTACTTTCTCGCACAGCGTTCGGAGGGCCAATCACCGCAACTTACGAAGGCAGCTCAGCGAATGACGGCTTGCATTGCTTAATGTCACAACTCAGACTGCATTTTTTGGTCGAAATATATGTTTCGGCATCGTTATTCGCTGAGCTGCCTCCGTAAGTTGCGGTGATTGGCCCTCCGAGTGTTGTGCGGGAAAGTATACACACGGACTTTTTTTGGCGTGTATAATTTCCACTCGTGTAACAGCAAAAAGACTGGCAGTTAGAAAACGCTGCTCAGAGACGAATAAACCGCACGAGCGTGTTATCGCACCGGTAGCCCTGCTCCTGCTGCACGATTGGTAACTTTAGCGCTCCATCGTGCTTCCCACGTGATCCAAGTCCTTCTAAAATTGATTGATTTTGTGGCTTTTGATTACACTGAGCAAGTTTCTTAGTTGTTCTACTTGTGACAAATATTCCCTTTACTATGTCTCTTTTCTCGTAGAACGCACCTGCACAAACCGGATTATTGTAGCTTTACCAGTTTTTTTTTTTTTTTTGTTAACAAATCTGTAGAGTCTATAAAACCACCCTGTATGACCATTTTATATTTCAAATTATATGTAATTTCATTTTATTCCATACTCTAACAATCTGAAAGAGACTTGTATAGAACGACATTTTTTTTTCTCCCTTGTGTTGATGGGACACAACAAAACATGTACTTGCCTGAGAAGTAAAGATGGATATATGTAAAAAATAGCTGCTCTGTTTTACTGATAATTTTTAGGAACCCCCAATTTGTGGCTTGTTTCGGTAGAGTTTAACATTTCTTTATTTAACCAATTATTAATATGATTTATATGCGCATTATAATATTCGTACAAGTGACACCGTGTGTTATAAATTAGATTTCGTTCAAATCCTTGAATACAATCTGCTCATTGAAAGTGACTCATTGAGTTGGCCGTTCGATATGTCATTAAACACTAATATAATATAATTTTTATTTAACTTAAACTTCGTCATCGGATATATATATATATATATATACATATATATGAGGCATTTTTAAGTGACATTGTTTATGGGAATAAGGAAGTTTGACAAATTAATATAATGTATTTTTGCCTCCTTCATCACTTCCCTTTCAGCCAGCACTTTCGCAATGCCATTTTAAGTGCCAACATGGAAGTTGGGGGTTCCGTTCTTTGCCGGGCTTCACCCTCGAGGATAAGCCGGACGGAACGCCTTGCAGGGTGGGTATAATTTCGGTGGTACAAAACCGCCGAATACACTGCCAGTATATTATGAAAGATCTTTGACTAATCATAAAAGACAAAATCGTGAAACATCGCTTTGCTGGAGCGCGAATTCCTGCATTAAAATAGCTCCTCCTAAGTCATTTTAATCACTGACATGTTGAGAAGGCAAGAAAAGTACACCTACGCTCTGTTTTATACTTAGCGTGCAACGCTTTCAAAGCTACTGGTGCGAGCATGGGGATTGAGCTCGTTGATCATTTGCCTGCGATCTCGCGCAGACGAAACCATTGATGAAGCCACGCGCTCGCGCCAGTAGCTTTGACAGCGTAGCGCGCTAAGTATGAAACAGAGTATGCTCTTAGTATTAAATTCGAAAATGCCTCCGCGTTGCATGAGCCTCGAGCATGCACGATCAGCCAAGAAATGGCGGAAGGCAAAAAGCGCTCGCTAGAGGCCGAGCATCTGAGAGGGACGCCCTGCCGTTCTATCTTTTTATTTTGTAGCAGGAAACTTAAATTCAGTTGCTGTTTTTTATAGATATCGGTATAACACTATAGCGTCTCTTGCGGTCAACGTCTTTAGGAAACGCGAATTTCTTTTTGATATGTGAACGTTTCGCAGAATCACAGCCTAAGCTATAAGAGTAGTCAGACTGACTGCCTTCTGCATATAAATGTGTACTGACATTTAATTTATTCGGAACTGAGCTTAGTGGATTTCGCGTGTTTTTTTTTTTTTTGCGTATAATTTTAATTATCATAGGAACAATATCGAAAACTTCTTAAAATCCTCGCTATCTTTTTCAACAAACTTGCAGCATCTTGGACACTCCGGGTGGCCTCGTTAAGCAGCCGATCCAATTTTAGCAGCCGCTGGCACGAGCTATAGGAAACTTAAATAGCGATTGAAAGCAGCTATATTCACTAGCAGCCTAAAAAACATGGGGCGTGTTGAGTCCCGATCAATTTACTGTTGCTTCGAAGTCAATTAGATTGCGTTTTAGCCCACAAGAAACTTGAGGAAGGAGTCCCAAAGCAAGAAGTGCGAACAAAGTAAGCCACGCCCTGGGGTTCTTAAACTGTCAGGGACTATAGCTGTAAACATCGTTCACGCTTGTAGTACTGGCTGAGAATGTGATAGCGTTGGGAAGTTCTTGAGTTGGTCTAAAAGATAGATAAAATGATTCTGACCAGAAGAAGCTTTTCGAACTAAAAGGCCCATAAAAGTTTTAGGCTTAAGTATAGCTTTCGAAAGGAGAATACAAATTACCTACCTGTCCATTGGATTCGACGAATATAAACTAGTAAACAACAAAATCCTTTTTTACATGTATTATGCACCGTATAATTAAGTCTATCGGAAATGATGCAAGTGTGCTTCGTTCCTTGGTGTGTTTCTCGCACCTCTGCTTCCAGTCACAAAAATATTGTTGCGTTTTTTTTTTTAATTACTGCAAACGCATGCAAACGAACGTATCCAAATTTTGTATAAGGTTTATCCCGACCTCGCTAATCAATACACGCTACTCAATCACCTACTTTGCCAAACTGATATCGGAACTACCCTGAATCCCACGACAGCAACTATTTCAGAATTAATGAACATCTAGAATGGCAGGAAATAAACAAATCATGACTATTTTCTTATGCATGCCGTAGTAGATTGAATGAGAGCGTGAAGAGCGTAGAATTTACTGTCACATTAACTTGAAATTAAACAATTTGGTCTGCCACTGCCTCGTACCGCATCACCTATAAAATATCTAACACTCAGCCACTCTCAAATATTTTCTCAAATCAGTGTTTGAGTGAAAAGTCGTTTCAGAGATGGCTTCCTCCAACCACAAGTTTCTATCTCGAGTACTAATAATAATTCGCCTAGCATTTTCCGACTTATTTTACAGTTCCTGTTTCAATTTTGTATGTTTCATGTTGGAAATCAGTAGCTTTGATTATCAACATTCTTAGATACTATTCTTTTTGAAACATCGGCAAATTATCAATACTCGCCATTAATTAATCGCTGAGCACCCAATAATGCGATCCACGCGACAGTAACATTCCTCTCTATTGAATTTTTTCACTCTTTAACAAGCATACGAGAGCGATATTTTTTTTTCTTTTTAGTGATAATCAGTACATGAACTTACAGGACTATCCTTGAGGGTACACTGCCTCATGTACGAAAATGCGTGGTTGTTTTTTCTTTTTTAAATTATTGGGTGAGTTTTAGATTAATAAAACGAGCTCCAAGCGAAAGAAAATGTGATAGACCACATAATCCGAAAGCGTTTAAAAACCGGCACTTAAACATCTCTAAATCTCTTTTGTTGACGCAAAAAAAAAAAAAATAGGCGTATTGTTATATCAGTGGAATCTTCAAAACAGGCAGTGTTAATCATGCAAACACGTTGTATAATAATATTAGTTCATAACATTTTATAAAAAAAGTGATTGTTGAGGTTTAATTTTAATGCCAAACACATGTTATTTAATAATATGAAGTATATAGATGGTCTTAAAATTATACTTTTTATTGTGATTTCTCTTCCCCAGAGAGTTTTCGGCTTACTTAGAGGAGTATGCAAGAATGGAAGATGTGTAAAGCGTACCGCTAACATGACAGGTC
This sequence comes from Ixodes persulcatus, assembly GCA_013358835.2. NCBI lineage: Eukaryota > Metazoa > Arthropoda > Arachnida > Ixodida > Ixodidae > Ixodes > Ixodes persulcatus. The sequence continues at coordinate 29,169 of JABSTQ010010744.1, forward strand.
CGGGCCTTCCTGAATAAACATGAATAACTGTGGAGAGCATTCAATGTGTTTCTGAGAAGTGGTCCCAGTGTCTTCTCATAAATATGTGTTTAAACCGTTCTATAAATATGTTGCATTGTATAACTAACTAAAATACAAAATCTATGTTTGATATTGAGGTAATAAAATAAAGTATAAATAGACAAGTGTGTCTCTAATTAATGCCGGCTGACCCGGTGGCCTTTTTTGTGACTGTTGTTCAAAACATTAAAATGTACGTACCTAGAATGCGTTCCAATAAAATCATAAAGTTGGGACATAACTTGATGATTCGCAAATTATATAAGTAATCATCTAAAAATGTCCCACTGGCATGCCCAGAGCGCTTTTGTAGGCTAACATTTGCGACTATACCAACAAAGAGGTGCAGCTCAAAAAAAGCATTTATACAGCCAAATTTATTAACGAGCTTTGATTCTAACTCCACTCGAGCTCTACTCGAAGCTCCAATCGAGGCCGGTTTTGCGCTTCATAAACCAAACTCCACTCCAAACGCTCCTCGGCTCCAGGAAACACTGGACACTTTCCTCGAGAATCTCAAGGTAGCTCAGATGCTGGCCCGAGAAGCTCCTCGACTTGCGTTTGGAGTGTGATGGCGGCCGACGAGTCGTTTGCGGAGTTCGTGCACTTCGTTCTAAGCGTAGAAGAGATCCTCTACGACGACGCAGGCGAGAGCTAATCGAGACATGTTTCAAGACGGTGTTTCAGGGATCACCTGATCCCGCTGGAACACTTCAGTGACCGCAAATGTCTTGTGCGATACCGGTCCACGAAGGCGACCGTAGCGAGCATTCTGCTGTCTCTGCCGGGAGCACAAACATTCAGGGCCTGCCGCCCTCACCGATGCTGCAGCACCTCGTTGCTTCGAACTTTTATGGTGCCGGAACGTTTCAAGTTGTTACGGGAACGTTGTGAACATGCCGACCCGACACTGTGCCGGGTCGCGGAGGGAGTTTCTCGGCTCCTCGCACGGACTCTCTCCGCCCGCTCGGTGAAGTTCCGGACTGCGCGGGGAACTTTAATGCGTTGATCCTGGGCTACTACGAAATGAAATTTCCAAGCGTGATTGGGCGCATTGATGAAGGGACCTTGCGGTACCGATGTGAAAGTGTTCTTGAAGCGGAAAGGGATACCTCTCCACAGGCACGTAGCCAGGATTTTGTTTCGGGGGGGGGGGCCCGCCCATGACAAAATGCTGTATGAGGGGGAGGGGGGAGAGGAGGTCCCAGCAAAATAGAAGATTTTGGGGGGGGGGGGCCCAGGCCCCATGGGTCCCCCCCCCCCTGGATACGTGCCTGCCTTTCCATCAACGTGCACGTAAGTTCACTCCAGGGCGTTTTCAGATAAGGTCGAACAACCATGTCCGGTGACCATTTTTAATTTTGATGAAAAAAATATATTTTGCTGGATTTAGGCACAGAATAATAAAACTAATCCTTGTTTTCGGAAAAAAAAGTTTCGTCTTTGCGAAAATATGTTTAAGCACAATCTCAGTCACGTGCGCGTTTTGCGTATCGCGCGATGTTGACATTTCGGGCGGTTTCTTCCAAAAACTGTTCTGGCTACGGGTCTAGAAATATTCACTGACTAATTAGGCATAGGAAGGATTGACAAAAAGTATTAATCACAGAGTAATAGGGTAGTCATTTTGAGAAACAAAATCGCCAATACCTCACCTTGCGCGATAACGCTCTGAATTAAAGAATATTTTTCTCCGTATCTATAAAAGCTCAGGTCTCAAACTTTCCTAGTGTGTTTCCCTGTATATAGTTCATCTTTGCGTGAAATATTGTTGTCCTGGTTAGCGGGAGAAATTGACAAGAATTGCTCAAACAGGGGCATTGAACATTATTGCATTATTTTGAAAATCATTTAATAAAAAAGGCCATCTTTAATATTCTTTAAACTCTCTGAAATTAACACTTATAGTATTGTGGCGTGGGAAGCACAATCGTCAGTGCGCGGGACTGCGCGCTGCTGGGACTGGGACACGAGACTCGGGCCGCTACAGCCCTCCAAACCGACGCAAGCGGACACGGATTAGGAGCTGTGCTGGTGCAGCAGCAAAATAAGTCATCTCTAGAACAGGTCATTGCGTATGCCAGTCGAACCCTAAAGAAACCAGAAACCAATTACTCAACTACTGAAGGAGAATGTCTTGCCGTAGTGTGGGCAATAAATAAATTTAGACCTACCTATACACGAACTCATATCTGTTACGTCACGGCGCGGTGGTGGCGCGTCGGGCGCACTTCCGGTCTGGGGCTGTGGGCGGAAGTGCCGATGTGAGACGTGTATTCCTGCGTTGTTTTGAAAGGAACCAGACAAAAACCTGCCTTCTCGTCAAAACGCCGAGACTGGGGCTGTACAAAAAGAGTCGAGAAAGGGTTGAAGGTTAGTTTTCATGTGCTTGGTTCGTCCGAGAACGTGGATATGTGCCGTGAAAAGGGAAAACCAGAAGCATTCGGACCACGATTGCTTGGCTTGGGAACACTTTGGGTTGAATTCACGGATAATTGTGGTCATCAGATTTATTTGTTTTGTTCCAACATGAACGCCGAAAAACTGTAAAGTTGTACGAACCACCTGCGGACTACGTTCAGTGCGTCTTCAAGTTCAAACGGCCGTCAAATCGTTCGAACTGTCGTCTGCTCTTTCAAACGTTTCTGCTTGTCGTCTGCTCTTTTAGCTAGACGACACCGGCCCGTAGACCAAACGTGGGCCCGGTACTTGCGATAAGAAGTAAGTGCAGGCCTCAAAAGACTTAAGTTTGAAAGTTGGTAAGCGGGCTCGATGTAAACTGTAGATTCAAGGAGATGTTGATTATTGTTACCAGTGGCCATCACCGACTTGTTACGCCTGATTCACTTGGTCCGATTCTGCTTGAGATTTTCAGTATTGACGTCTACCACCTCAGCTACGGTTCATGCTTTTGCAGCCCGAGCGACGTCGCAACTGAAAATTGCGAGCGAAATCTCAACATGCGAATCAGGCTTTAGCGTACATTCTACGGCTTACACGCGGAATGAATCGCCGCATGTCACATTATTCACGCGAAGGTTTGCAGCCTAACGAGCCTCGTTAATTTCGCTGAGGCCGCTCAAGAAGTCAGACATTGCCAGGAAGACACAGAATCAACAATTCGAAAGCGAAAAAGGGCAGGGGGACTCACACTGACGCCGATAACATCGCATTTCAATGGTTAGTTTAAGGGCGACGGCGAGCTTCTTGCCCACACCCCCATCGCGCATGCGCGGCGCCGGTGGCGTCCGCTAGGGGCGCTCCGGTTTGTTTGTAAACATGAGTTTGTGTATACGGCTGACCACTTCAAGGTAGTAACCGATCACCACGCTCTCTGCTGTCTTTCGTCCATCAAGAACGTCTCCGGCCGTCTCGGACGCAGGGTACTTCGTCTTCAGGAATACGACTTCGCAGTAATACATAAATCAGGGCGTAAGCACAAGGATGCTGATGTACTTTCACGCTGCCCTGTTCCACTGAGCACTATGCATGACGCGGAAGTGTCGACCACCGTCCCAGCTTCGATTCTCGCCACCATTTTATCTCATAACTTTTTTCCGTCCAACATTCTGACCCCTGGATACGACCAATACTTCAACACCTCAATGGAACCGTCCCCTCTACTAAACAGAGATTTATTAAGAAGACACAAAACTTCAGTCTAATTGACGGTCATCTCTATCGCCGGAATTACATGCCCGAAGGTCAGCGCTGGTTACTGGCTGTTCCATCCGAATTCCGTACCAAAATCCTTCATCATTTTCATGACGACCTCACTGCAGGACATCTCGGTCTTTTCAAGACCTACGCTCCCATCCCCAACCGTTTCTTCTGGCCCGGAATGTACCACACCATTCGCAAATATGTCCATCCCTGCCCACAGTGTCAACGCTACAAGCGTTCATCATCGCCACCCACCGGTCTCCTGCAATCGCTACCTCACCCAAACCTTTCGACGTACTGGACGTGGACCTTTTTGGACCTCTCTCACCCCCCCCCCCCCCTCCACCACAGGGAACCGTTGAATCCTCGTAGCCATCGATCACACCACTCGATTTGTGGAAACGGCAGCTCTTCCCGATGCAACTGCCGAGTGCGTTGCACAATTCCTTCTGCACCACATCATCCTACGACATGGCGCCCCCCAGGTCCTAATCACAGACCGGGGGCACTCCTTTCTGGCACAAACAGTCGAAGCTCTCCTCCAAGCATGCAAGGTAGACCATCGCACGACATCGCCTTACCATCCTCAAACAAACGGCCTCACCGAGCGCTTCAATCGCACCCTAACAAAAATGATTTCAATGTGTATCAATTCGGACCATTCCAACTGGGACCCTATTCTTCCCTTTGTTACGTTCGCATACAACACAGCAGTTAATACAACGACTGGATTTTCCCCATTTTATTTGCTCTATGGCCGTGACCCATCCTCAGCCCTCGACACAATCCTACCTTATCCTAACGAACATCCCGACAACGACCTCATGACCCAATTCAAGTCCAGTTTCGAAGCTTCTCGTCAGCTTGCACAATCTCGCACACTGCAACACCAAGACGCATCAAAACGTCGTTACGACGCCCAACACCGTGACGTACACTACATTCCAGGTGACCTCGTTTTAGTCTTCTTCCCGTTCCATCAAACTGGTCGCAGTGAAAAATTTCTCCCAAAGTTCAAGGGCCCATACAAAGTCATTCGTCAGACCTCCCCGGTCAACTACCTAGCTGAGCCTGTCAATGCACCATCGGATCGTCGAACCACCGGTCGACATATCGTACATGTTGGTTTCCTCAAGATGTTTTATCCGCGCCTCGCGCTCTCCTGATCCCCTAAGGCCAGGATGGCCTTTTCTTCGAAGGGGGCATTTGTGACGTGGGAAGAACAATCGTCAGTGCGCGGGACTGCGCGCTGCTTGGGCTGGGACACGAGACTCGGGTAGCGCGTGCTGAAATAGATCTCGACCAGGAAACAACCGGCATTTTTCTTCTTCTTGAAGCGACCGAAAACACTCTCAAGGCCGTACGCACATTCGCGTTTGACAGCGTTTGAGTGCGTTTGACTGCGTTGCGTCGCGAAACGAAAGCCAGTCACCGGCACATCTGTGCTTCGTATGAAGCGTGGAATCCAATTCAAGGACTCATCTTGGCACGCGATATTAGCAGCAGGGATGTCCTGGTTTCTCGCAGCCGCAACGCAGTCAAACGCTCTCAAACGTTAATGTGCGTAGGGGCCTTTACAATATGTACTAACAGAGTCTGCAAAAACATAATGCAATATTTGTGTGGCTTTTAAGGTGGTTGCCATAAATGGGGCGACTGCTACAGGGTAGTCAGGAAAAGACAAATTTACAGCACAGAGGTGGACGGTAGTTTTGAGAGGAAACGTCCTCATACATTTTTGTACAAAAGGCGCAAAAGTGCCCATGGGCCCAAGGGATCGAGAGGCGCCTCTCTGTAACATGCTTCGCAGTGCCTGTTTCAACGGCCGGCGTATAGCGTCTCCGTCTACGTGACGTAAAGGAAGGAACCGGAGCAACATTGCAAACAGATCAGCCTACAACCTTGGCGGTAACATGATATAGGAGGTAGGGCGCGGCAGAAGCTGAACCTGCGCCGCCTGTGAACGCCAATAGATCCGCCGCCGTGGAGGGCCGCAGAACGCGTAGAAGATAAAGATACATTAAAAAAAAAAAAGGAAAAAAGAATTGCGATAGAATGAGATTGTCCGTAACTTAATTTAAAAGACAACGGTTTGTAGAATCGTGAAATCCAATTTAGGTATGCTCATGTAACCTACGTAAGTGATGGTGCAGCGAGCCACTTTAAGAAAAAGTACCAATTACACGAGCTGCAGAGCCACAAGTACACGTCAGCGAGGTGTATTTTTTCTGCAACTTGACATTCCAAGAGTGCCTGTGATTGAATCGGGGGTCGTGTCAAGCACCAGGCAACGTTGTACAGCCTCCGATGGTCCACTAAGTCGGTGATCAAGTCGGCGTCAGAGATGGTTGCCCCACAGAACACTAAACTGTTGAACGTGAAACTAACCCACCTCCCGAAAGCTGACGTCAAAGCGTTCAGGGACATGAAAGCAAAGGACTGGGACTCTGTTTCCGTTGTGCGTGGAATTCAGTCCTGTCATTTGTGACAGTGTACGCGGTACGACACTTCGCAACCACAGCTGTTTATGCAAGAACAGTAGACGCACATAAGATATATCTTTAAAAGTAGTGTCCTATGGCTGCGAAAAGCAGATCGAGGGCGCGAGCTTGCGGTGCCACTGAGAAGAAACGAACAGTGATCGCTACAGGCCAAATGGGGAAAGAAATGTTCCTCCTCGGAGTGCCAGGAGAGCGCCGTGACCGACCCAGGTCAGCGTCCGGCAGAAAGAATTCACGCGAGAAGCTCCGAATGTGCGCCCAGGGTCTTCATTAATTAAACTAGTTTGAATTGTACCACTTTAAAAATGTGTTCTTCCTTATCACTATTTAAACCTGGTCGTGAGCAGCCCGGCCTCCCCACGAAGGGTTGGCTCCGAAATTTGCTGATCCGATAAATCTGTATTTAAATTGTTGACTTGTGCTTCAAACTCACCTGTAATTATTTGTATGAATTCTTATTTTGTAGCGTGAGCTACACTGGCCGAGGTTGAGCAGTTTCGCGTGGTTCCTGGAGAGCCGTGCTGCGCATGCGCGAGAAGCAGTGACGTCACACGGCGCCCAGCTGGCTCAAAAAAGTCAAATTTGAGGGTTTTACGTGCCAAACAAACGACGGGCATCTGGCACGCCCTAGCAGAGGACTGAGGTTTAATTCGGACCTCCTGGGGATCTTTTGACGTGTAACCGAAAACTCGGTTACACGGCGCCTCCTCCGCAATAAGCCTCCGTCAGATTGCGGGCACCTCGGCCGGGATTCGAACCCGCCACATGAGGATCAGTAGGCCAGTGTTCTCGCTTCGGAGCCACCGAGGCGGCTGCACAGCTGGCGCGCCGGAGCCGCCGCCGCCGCGGGCGCCTCGGCGGTCTGCGCATTCCAGAGCAGTGACGTCATAGCCGCTGCAGACACACTGGCGCCGCCGCGTGCCCAGCTGTGCGCCTCCGTTGCGCAGAAGCCAAGTCTGACGCTACACCGGAGCCGCTTGATAGCGCCTCTCACTTGTGCGCATGCGCGGAGGTATCAGTGGGGGTATACATATAGCGGGGCGTTTGCCAGTGTTGGAGAAGGAGAGCGAAATTGCTGCTCAGCGGCGCAGAAGAGTGGAGAAGCTTAACTCATCGGATCCCGAAGTAGTCACATAATGCGCATACCGTGTGTGTATCATTGAAGCAGCAGTAAGCATGATAATCAGGCTAATCCTAGACAACCAGGGAAGCTAAGAATAACCAGCTGAACCTAAGCTCACGCTACGTACATCCTGGCATAGCCGAGCTAAGCCACTGCAATTTGTTTTTTCACAATTCCTGTTACCAGTGCTTTCTCTTCACAGACTTCCTACATTTTTCGACCCCTTGCTTGCCTTTGTTTGAAATCGGCAACGTCCTACCTTTCTCTACTCCCGTTTTGGCAATTCTGTATATTGTAAACGATTTCATTTGTGCGAGGACCTGAATTTCGCGAAATTCGCGAATCGCCTACAATTCGCGAAAAATAGATCCCACGAAGAATTCCGGTAAAATGTAAACACATCGGAATCTATATTGAGATCCCACCACGTCGCGAAAATTAGAACCCGCGAATTATTCCAAAACTTCAGATTTTATTTATTTATTTATTATTTAACCTAAATCGCGAAATATTATAAGCCCGCGAAAAGTAAGTCGTTTACAGTATTAAGAGCCCTGTAAAGATTAAAAATAATAATCATAAATATTTCAAAGCATTTTTAACAGCCTGGTAGGACAGATTGGGAGCCTTGATCTGTGAAAAGTTGAAAAACAATTACGGTGGCCTTTATTTTGAACTGATTTTCCAATTATTGCAAAATCGGTAACGTGTCAACATTTCAGTGTATTTTCTTAAAAAGGTTATCGTTTTCAATTTCAATAAAAATTTAGTCGAATATAAAACAGACGCGTCCAAATCATTTAAAAAAATTTGAATTTAGAGTCTTTTAAGATCCGGATCTATGAAGCTCTGAATTGCTTTGTAATCGATAATGCATGTTTACCTCCTTTTATTTTATGTAGAGTTTCTGCACAAAAAATATTAAACTTAAGACGACAACAGTTTTTCTTTTATAAATATCCAAAAGGACGGTTTCACGCAAGTCGCAAGAACGTGCGCGTATACCAACAGCGAATTTGTGATTTTTTTTTTTCCTCGAGAGAAATTTTATTTCCCTCAAAAAACGTTTGAATATGTTTTTGCGGTTGCACAAGTAAAATATATCTTTTGGTAAAAATAAAAAAAAGGCCAACCGTACATGAACATCCAATTCTATCTGAAGACGCCCAATAAAAACAATTTCAGGCAATCGAATTTTTTTTTTAAGTACCTTTTGTTCTCTGCACGTTGTGCGGCCCTCCGAGGCGGCGGATCTATTGGCGCTCACAGGCGGCGCAGTTCCAGGTTCTGCCGCGCCCTACCTCCTATATCATGTTACCGCCAAGGTTGTAGGCTGATCTGTTAGCAAAGTCGCTCCGGTTACTTCCTTTACGTCGCGTAGACGGAAACGTTATACGCCGGCTGTTGAAACAGCCACCGCGAAGCATGTTACAGGGTGGCGCCTCTCGATCGCTCCGACCCATATTGAATTTTTGGGTCGGTTGTACAAACATGTATTAGGAATTTTTCTTTCAAAACTACCGTCCACCTCTGTGCTGTCAATTTGTTTTTACCTGACCGCCCGGTAGCATTTTTACGCTTTTTAATAATAATTAAATTGTGAAGAACGGGTATGGCATGCCCCATTTATGGCAACCACGTTAGCGTCAATTTGGCCATATTTCTCGCTTTATAACTTAAAAGCCACACAAATATTGCATTATGTTTGGGCAGACTCTGCTAGTACATATTAGAAACGTTAATTTCAGAGAGTTGAAAGAAAATTAAGATGGCCTTTTTTTTTAAATGATTTTTAAAATAATGCATTTTTAGTTAAATGCCCCGGTGTGAGCAATTCTTGTAAATTTCTCCCGCTAACCAGGACAACAATATTTCACGCAAAGATAAACTATATATAGGGCACCACACTGGCAAAGTTCAAATACCTCAGATTGTATAGATACGTCGAAAAATATTCTTTAATTTTTTTTTTCTTTATTTGTTTGGCGGGTTTTTCCGCCCAGGGGGCAGAGATAAAGGCGTGAAGCCTGACAGAGTCTCTGCCCCCCAACAGTTCAACAGTAAACAGTGCAATAAATATATTCAGCAATAGGTATACTCAGTAAAAATTAAAGAAAAGCACAATGAAACAGCTAATTTAACATTCAACATTGTGAATTGTAAAATAAAATAAAACGGCACAATCAAACAACCAGCAAAAAACACATGTTACACAACAAGCATGATTCGAAGCATATAACAAACGTAACGTTGTATGACACAAAAACATCATATCGCTTAAATATATATATGTATATAATATATATATATATATATATATATATATATATATATATAAAGTGAGAACGTCACAGCATGAATTAGGGCTGATGGCCGCCATTTAGTTTAGCAATAAAGAATGATCGAATATATGCCAAGAGCCACATTTGTAGTCAAATATAAATACATACTAAAAAAAAATAATAACTTAGCCTACATATTACAGAACTGAGAGGCTAATACCACTGCCCACGAGAAAGCTTTGGCACTGTTTCTTGAAGGCATAAAATGTTTTATTTTAATCTATAGTCATGTCTGTTCTGTTTAGCATCTTAGTTATCTGATATGACAAAGCAGTGCGGTCATAATTGGTTCTTATTGAAGGCATCCTTCGCTTTGGGTCTCGTAGTTGGTACGGACCTAAACTTGATTTTGGTGTGGAGTATATTCTGTATTTGTGAATCCATTGTAAGAGCTTAAAATAGTATATTTGGTCAGCCTGAAGCATATTATATTTGATGAATAGTGGTTGGGTTCTTATGTTTCTAATATCTCCTTTATAATTTTCGCACATGCGAAGAATCCTCTTCTGCAAGGTGATAAGTTTGACATAGTTAGAATTGATCGTCGTCCCCCAAACTAAGATGCCGTAACTGATTTTAGAGTAGAACAAAGAATAGTACAACGTCTGTTTTTGCCAAGTGGGCAGCAAGTTTCGTATTTTATATATACTTCCCGTAACACGAGATAATTCTGCTTTGCGTTTATTTACGTGAGTGTTCCATGAAAGGTACTCAGTAAACCACACACCGAGAAATTTTTGTTCCGACACTTGCTCAAGCACAGTGCCTTCAAATTTTAAGCTTATGGGGCTGCAGTCGAGTTTATTTATTGGCTTAAAAATAATACTTGGTTTTGCTTGTATTTAGTTTTAAACAATTTGTTTGTAACCAATTGGATAGCTTCAATAGGTAGACATTCGCAGCATTTTCTAGGCATTTTTTCGTCACTCCAGAAAAGAATACGTTGGTATCGTCTGCATAAATTATAAGGTCGGGGGAACCGGATATAGTCGTTATATCATTAACGTATATAAGAAAAAGAAGTGGACCTAAAATTGACCCCTGAGGAACACCATGCTGTATTTTAAGCCTATTTGACGATTCGCCGTTTATTAGTACATATTGGTAACGATCTGCAAGATACGTTTCAATTAATTTTAGAGCTACTCCGCGCACACCGTAAATTTCAAGCTTTCTAAGTAAAATATTGTGCTGCACAGTATCAAAGGCTTTACTTAAATCTAAGAAGAGACCAAGAGTAAATAATTTGTTTTCAATATTTTCAACTATTTTATCCTTTATGTTAAGAAGCGCTAGCTCCGCCGATTTTTGCTTTTGAAAGCCGTATTGGGACTGCGTTATTATATTATACTTCTCAAAGAAACATGTTAATCTATCAGCAATCACACGCTCAAATATTTTAGAAAAAACTGGGAGAACTGAAATAGGTCTGTAGTTATCAATATTTGTCTCACCACCTCCTTTATACACTGGAGTGACCCTGGCTATTTTTAGCTCGTCAGGGAAATCACCAGACTGAAGCATCTTATTTACTATATTCGATAGAACTGGACTAACTATGGCCACAGTGTACTTAATAGGTAGGGTTTTTATTTCATCTATTCCAGCGGCGACGTCATTTTTTAGGTTTCTGATTATTTTATCAATTTCAAATGGTGTCGTTGGAGTAAGTTAAGCATAATCGACCCAATTTGGTTTCCTGCGTCAATACAGTCATCTATGTTGGAAGCCCTCCCAGTGTACGCACCCATGCTAATAAAATGTCTATTCATTTCATCGCCAAGTTCTTTCCCAGTGACACGTTTATTATCTATTAGTATTTCTTTCAGTTTACATCGTGCCTGCTCTCTGTTCGTGAGTTTGTTTACTGTGTCCCACATTTTTCTATGGTTATCGTGTATACGTAGTAGTTCTTTTTGATAGTATTCGCATTTTGCTTTTTTTAGGTCGGCATTTAGTTTGTTTCTGCATTTCTTGAACTCAATAAGCAGCCGCGGATCACGATGCTGAATAAAAGCATGATACTTGGCATTTTTTTGCCTTATCCTTCCATACAGGTCGCTAGTCATCCAAGGCTTTCTCATTTTTTTTACATTTCACTCTACGTTCCTGAAGAGGAAAAGCTGCATTATAATACTGTCTGACTTTCATCAGGAATATTTTATAGGCATTTCTAGGGTTGCACTCAGCGTAAACGTCATCCCACGTTTCTTCTTCCATAAGGCAGCCGAAAGTTCTTAGCGTTTCCTCATTAATAGCGCGATGCCAAAACGTCTCTATGTCTTTGTTATTTTCTCTAGCAGAGGAGGACTCTAGGCAGAAGATTGGAAGATGGTCACTAATATCCCACATGAGGGCACCTGCTGTAATATGACGAGTGTCGGTATTTGTTATGCATACGTCAAGGTACGTGGCAGTGTCTGCAGTTATTCTAGTGGGCAATGTTATCAAATTGCTGCAAGCATACTGGTTGACAATATCGCGAAAATTTTGCGCGTGAAGATTATCTGAAATTGTGTCTACATTTATGTCGCCAAGAATAAAGAATGGCACAGATAACGATCCAAGGAAAAACAGTGCATTATCAAGAAAGGTCATGAATTCATATATATTACCCGAAGGTGGCCTGTATAAAGCCAGAACAACAGTATTTGATAGTTTAACACACAAGCTTTCAATGTTTGCATCAATTTTAGACAAGTCATCTACAACCTCATGCTGTAGTTTATCTTTAATATAAATAGCGATACCGCCACCCCTTTTCTTATCTCTGCTCATGATTTCGCACTTATAACCCTCCATGATTGGCGCCATGTCCTCTTTTGTCAGCCAGGTTTCCGTAAGTGCTATTACATTAAAGTGTCCATTCAACGAATGTAAAAATATTTCTAGGTTATCAACTTTATTCTTTATGCTTCTTACATTTAAATGTATTACTGAAATTTGGCGTTTACCTTTTTTGTACTTTTTATTGAACGCATTGTAGTCATAATAATAACAATCAGGTAGGACAGTATCCATTATTGAAGTGTCGTGTGCACTGCAAGATACAAATGATTAGTATGGTGCTTCCTTGACGCGCACTGCTGCCGAACTGTTCAGAGTGTTATTGCGCCATGTGCCGTGTTTGCGATTTTTTTTTCAAAATAACTACCCTAATACTGGGTGATTAATACTTTTTGTCAATCCTTCCTATGCCTAATTTGTCAGTGAATATTTCTAGACACGTAGCCAGAACAGTTGTTTTGGGGAAGCCACCCGAAATGTCAACATCGCGCGATACGCAAAACGCGCACGTGACTGAGAGGGTGCTTACAAATTTTTTTCGCGAAGGCAAACATTTTTTTACGAAAACAAGGATTGGTTTTATTCTTCTGGGCATAAAGGCAGCAAAATATATTTTTTTCATCAAAATTAAAAATGGTCACCGGACATGGTTGTTCCATCTTATCTGAAAACGCCCTCCAGTTGTTTTTGTTGTTTGTAGTGCCAAATTTAATTAATCAAACTGTACGCTGAGATTCGGTATCGTAGGTATAAACTCTGACGTAACGAGATAAATCAAAACTTCATAACAAATGTGTATTCTGCGACAGTTTGCACAACCGAGCGTGCCGAACTCACATTCACCTAAACGAACTTCAGATCGGGTTGACAAGCACAATGATAGTAGAGGCCCGAGCGCACCCTCCTTGCAAAAATGATCATGGCCAAAGCACATTTCCAGTGAATGTGGGATGAGACGATCTGTTGCAACACCGTGTAATCCCAGATGAACCGTTTAATCGTCAGATCCTCAGAATATGAAGACGTAAAACAAAACTAGACTAAAATTGAAAATAATGAGCGAGTGTTTACTTTTTTTGAAGGTCATGGCATGCGCTAGCAATAAACATACACATGATAACATTCATTTAATGGCGTTCACTAGGTTGTCTCTACAATTGTTAGCTGACAACAGCCCCAGATGTAAACAGTTGTTTGTGTCTGCATGTGTTTAGGTAATGTACGCCAAAGTTGACGGCGAATGCCCACTGCTTGACAACATTTGCTGTTCATCGAGGTTGGTTGGTGTTGGTTCTTGGCATTCGTTGCTAAAATAATACTACGGCTTAAGAGTCCACACAAATAGACAATAACGAAGGAAACATACCCTAATACCACACCATTCGTAGGGCGATAAACTTCAGCAAGCAGCAGAGTACACCGAAAATACAGCTAGTAGCAAAAGTCCATTTTGTACGGCACACCACCGGAACATGACGGATGCCGGCAGACTTTGTGAAGCGTAATGTGCGGAGATTGACATTATCCGCTCACGACAAACGCTGTGCATCTATATTTTGGAGGGTGTTGTCCTACTCAGCACTTTCTATGAAGAACAATAATCTGATCGTTTATTGGACATGCTCTACGGCACAATCCAGTTCCACACTTTCTATTTAAACAATAAGTGTGCTGTATTTTTCCTGTGTAGAGTAGCAATGCTGTGAATATAACAAAATATCGTTTCACGTGTTCTCTTTTTGTAGGGGAAGCATGCAACAACGACCTATCTGCCGACTGTGCATTTGTCTAGCAATCGCGTTAGGAATCGCCTTGTGAATGCAGCTCAATCGCCGAATGTAGCTTAGCCCGTTTTCCAGGCTGCAATAGTCCTTTCAAAAATTCAGTGCAATCTAGTGGCTCAAATATTTGTCTAAATGTTTGTAGGCTAATGGCGGCTAAAATCTAGTACCTATTCGTCAACGGCAGACGTGCGAAAGTTACGGTGTTCTTCCCTCTGCAGTAACTTTTCTTTTTCTTTCAATTTAGATGATGCCAAAAAAGTACTACTTTGTAAGAGGCGCTTAGTTGAGTAAAACTATTTATAAAATTCACCACATTTTATTATGATAAGCTGTATGGGGCGTGCCAAAGCCAAGAATTTGAAAGATTTACATGAGAAACTCAAATCTGTAGTGCACAAAAGCTTCTAAGTCTCGTCACGATGACATCGAACAATAGCGAACTAACGTCTGGAATGCTGACTCCGCATCGGTGCCTGTCTTTAAATGATTTCTTCACCAGCCATTAAAACGCCGCCGTTAGCATGTACAGATCAGATGATGATAGTTATCGAAGTTACCAGGCTGAATTTCGGAAAGGTTCTGTTATTGCCGAAAAATAGTGCCACGCGCTTCGCTCGGCGAGCGCGTACGGGGCCGAATGGTTACCGAGCTTGGCTGTCGTGCGGAGGACGTGGGTTCGATTCCAGCGAGCGGAATGTTCTTTTATTTATTTTTTCTACTTGGCTTTCTCGCAAATTCTAGAACTTTCTTGTCTGATCGAGTTTCGAATGTTCTACGCGACGAACGTTCTAGGGTGAATGTTCCAGAAACCAACGCGGCACCAAAAGGTGCCCCGCGTGGCAAGCCCGAGTCAGTCTCGCCCCACCGCTCGAGCCTGCTGTTACGCCGCTATCGACGCCGGCGACGCTAGCCTTTTTCTACTTTGTTTTGGACACAAGCTCGCCCTATTAAACGTTAAGTTTGCTTCAGTTTTCATCACCTCATCAATTGTCATTCGTGACAATATACGCCTCTTTCTCTCCCGACTAAAATCACGGTCGCACTGTCGCAGTGGCTCTGCGACCGAGTTCCAACCAGTTTAAATCAGATCGCAGCCTTTTATGGTACCTGGGCGTGTGCTGTAACCTCGGTGCTGTTGCAGCACGTCATGTGACCAGAAAAGGCAGAGCGGAAACGACGGAAGCGAAGCCACCGTTGACAGTCGTTTCACACGTCCTTGTTGCGTATTTCAGACAAAAGATAAAGCACCTGAATAGTATTGTATGAATTAGTAAAATTACGTACTTTTTGCTTTACACATGCTTAACTGTGACAGCAATCGCTATGGTGGCCAAAGCATGTAAAAGAAATCGTCGCGATAAGCGCCAATATACCGAATCCCGGACAAAAGCTGACCGCACTAAAGCTAACCGGAAAAAATTTCGCCACACTTTTCTGGGATCCCTACAAAAGCTCACAACTTTAGGACTGCACCTGAAAAAAGGTTTAATGAAATAAACGCAGTATTTTATCACCGATTCTGATATGAGAGTCAATTTTTTGTTTTGGGGGGATTGTAAAGACTGATCAGAAATGTCTTGAGCTCTCACCTTCGGTCGGTAGTCATTGCAAGACATAAGTGGAAAGCGAAATTAGCACTTTAATAGGGTCACCCTAACAGCGGAAATAACGAAACCTACGCAGTTTTATATATATGTTCAACTGACACAATCCACAAGCATAATGTTAATTTTATTCGGGGGACTTGACAAAGGAAACTTGAGAGGGACAAGCTCAGCGGCGCACGCAAAATAGTCGCACATCGAAACGCCCGGCACCGAAACGACCACGCACCGAAACGACCTCCATAACTATAAGGAATGAACTATTCAAAAAATAAATATCTTCAAAATTTTATTCAAGGTTCATTCCATATCTGTTGACTCTTCCGTCACGTTGGATATTCAGGTTCGTTGGACATTCCGTCTCGATTGGATCTTCCGTCTCGTTGTACATTCCGTCTCGCCTGTAACGTGACCGATTTGATATTCACGCTCGTTGGACATTCAGGTCATAGGCGTAAGACAAAGACAACATAACCACAAAGTTCATGGTTTTGTTCTCTGTCTTACTTTATTATTTTTTCTTCAATCCTGCCACACAAAAAGACTGTGTGCGATTAGCATTTTCAGCCCGACGAAATTAATCATCATTACTCGCACATCCATGATGGACATACAGTTATAATGGCCAAGGCTTAATGGAAATAAAAACAAATGCTCTGCCACGTCTGTCTTCGAAGCTACCCCCCATTTGATCAGGCTGCTTACTTCTAATGTGACAATTACCTACGAACCCGAAACTGTCGACGATGACAGAAACCGAACAGACAAGCTCACCGACGTTTTCGAAATATGTTTCAAAATTGCAACAGCACAGTCGTCATTCATTAAATGATAATGTCAAAGCACACCCGAGGATCACATGGTTTTCTACAAGCTTGTGAGGAAGGAGGCGTAGTTTCCGTGATTAGGGCTGTCACATTCCAGAAGTACCTCTCTCTGGCTGTCAACATAAGAGGAAAGTTGGTGCCAGAGGAAAGTTGGCGCCAGAGAAAAGCTATAGGTGTCGAAATACGACTTAGCAATGGCTATCAACCCTCAAAGAAATTGGAGTGTTCTTGAACTAGATTGACCCTCTCAAAGGGTGTTCTGGATGCCTCTCTGAACTCTTTCGAACTGTAACAACCCCAACAACAGCCATTCCGAATCGGTGATACTTCGAAAAATAAAAGTTGGAGTTACAACTCGAAATAATAATAATAATAGTAATAATAATAATAATAATAATATTAGTTTATTGTTTTTTTTTCGTTTTACAAAGTTCGGGTACGTCAAAGCCCATGAGGCTTGTATGACGTGGCCCGGCAGTCTCGAAACTAAACTAAGCAAAAGCTGCTCCTCGCGTTGAACGAAATGAGAAAAAAAAAAGAAAAGATAACTTGAAGCCTAGTACAAAAGAAAGGACAATGACTTCCGTCTGCAGAGAGCAAAATGACAAATGACAAAGGCTCAGATATAATTTCACTAATCTGAACGTCTGATAAATACATCACAAAATCTTAGTACCTGTAAGTGCTACATAGCAACTGAGGCATAAAGGACATAATTCGCGCAATAGAGACAGACATTATTTAATTAGAGATACTTGATAAATTGAACACATATTCAGCACATATACCAAAGTACAGAATTATACAATATAAACAGATCATTAGCGCAACAAACATAAGGATCAGGAGGATATTGCTTAAAATTCATATACCCAAATACGTATACTATAATCACTGTACAAGAGGCATCAAGGTCAGCACACAGAAAGACATAAAACGTTCTAAATATACTTTTGCAAGCACCATGTTCTAAATTTTTCTTTAACTGATTTAAGAGACCCTAGGTCCATAAGGTCCTCGGGTATATCATTGAAAGTGCAGGGAATATAGAAACCTCTTAGTCTTTTTCCGGAGAGCGTATGTATTCTTGGCAAATAGAACCTTTCCGCCTTTCTGAGGGGCCTTTTACGAACTGGTTGTTTGAATTCCGTTCTAGAGAAATAGTGCGTTGTTATAACGATGTATTTGAATAGAATATGCAATGGCATTATGTTAAATGATTCAAGTTTGTGAAACAGATCTAATTGTTGAAACAGTGTCCCATATGAAATGTTGTTTACAATCCTAATTATCAGTTTATTTACTGTCTGTAGTCTGTTATTTGAGCAGGAGCCATACACCAATACACCATATCTAAGCACAGATTCTCCTAGATCACGATAGATGTTTTGTTTTATAGCGGCACTCGCTGCAGTATGAATGAATGAATGAAGAAACAATTCTCAACCTCTTTTTTATGTAATCTACGTGATATTCCCAGGTCATGTGTTCGTCAAAATGCAACCCTACATATTTTATGCTGGCCTCATAATTCATTTCGGTATAAATTTGAGGTCCCCTTTTTGGTTCACATAGGTATAAAAAACGACCCAAAACTACTCGCTTATGTGGATTCCTAAAACACATAAATTTGGTCTTTTTTGAGTTGACAAATATCCCATTTTCACTAAACCAGTTCATTAATACGTTTATATTATTTTGAAATATTGTTACTGCAACTTCGTATTTTTCATGTGGGAGAATTAAGGCCGTATCATTCGCATACATAAATAATTTCGATTGTAACTTACGTGTGCCCTGGTCATTAACAAAAATATTAAACAACAGGGGAGCTAATGATGATCCTTGTGGTATTCCATAATTTACCATTACAGTTTTGCTCATATAATTCTTTATCTTAACTCTCTGCGTTCTGTTAGAAAAATAGTTCTTAAAGAACTGAAAAAAAGGTCCTCTCAAGCCCAAAGCAAAGAGCTTCTCAATCACTTTTGAATGGTCAATTGTGTCAAATGCCTTTGTCAAATCCAAAAGCAATGCTAAACCAATGTTATTTTGATCCAGAGTTTCGTTCACAACATCAGTGAAATCCTCAAGAAGGGATGTTGTGCTTTTCCCTTTCCTAAAACCGTACTGCGCTTTATTAATTAAATGAAATTTATCACAGAAAGAGTTGATTGTGTTCGCAATGTGCTTTTCCATTATGTGGGAGATTACTGGCGTAATCGATAGGGGTCTGTAGTTTCCTACATCCTTTTTATTTCCTCCTTTATATAACGGCCTTACAATCGCACTTTTCAGCCCAGCTGGAATAACCCCCGTCTCGAATATGCCATTTAGAACAGCTAGTAACACATCCTTTAGTTTATCAAAATTATGTACAATATCTCTTAAACGAATCTGGTCAATTCCTACCGGCTTTTTTATCGACATAGTGTTTATAATACAACGCAAATCTGCTTCAGTCATCGAAGGCAGATGTGCCGACTCCGGATTGTGTGCTAGATTTGATAACCCGGATTGCTGCTGAAAGTTCATTTTAGCTTTAAGTTGATCAATATCAGTTGCAAATTTATTACTGAATGTTTCACACAACGATACTCAATCAGCTGATTCACCGAAGTTTCTTACGATTGTATCATCAATGCTTGTTTTTGTTCCTTTGCTGTTAGCTCATTTACTAGGTTCCACGCTTCTTTAGCGTTACCATTAGTTTTATTAAATTTTTCTTTATAGTAACTGCGTTTTGCAAATCTGAGTTTAGCTGTCAACTTGTTCCTTACTGAACGGAATTCATCTTTTAAGGACTGATTTCCCGGATTTCGTTTACACCTAGTCCATAGTTTGTCCTTGAGTCGACATAGCTCTAGTATGTCACTGTTGATCCATACTTTACCCACACTTCCCTGTTTTAGTCTGATAGTTTTCTGGGAGTTTTCGTATATATTAGAAAACACTCCAACCATAGTTTCATATATGTGAGTGTGAGGAAGATGCTCTAATGATTTCCAGTCGAACTTTGAAATCAATTTATCTACATTCTTGTTGTCCAATATTGTTATTTCTTTTTTATCATTTTTATTTCCTGCAGCTATGTTATCCAGCATTGCGACGCAGACAGTAAAATAGCGATCAGAAAGCTTTTTACGAACTACACCAGCCACTATGGACATGCAGTCTAGTGTGACCAATACATGATCAATGCAAGTTTTTGTTATTTTGTTTCCAAGATGCTCCTCTCTAGTGTAGTCCATAATCAAGTTTTCAATACCAAAGCCTGCTAACATTTCAAGATAGTCATTGACGCCACTTTTTGAAGCATTTCTCACGTCAATATTCAAGTCACCGGCTAATAATAAAGCTTTACACGCATTTAAATTACTTAGCATATCCGAGAACTCAAAAATGAATGATCCCACATTTAAATCAGGAGGCCGATAAACAGCACAAACTGTAAATGAAAACGTCGGATTACCTACTTCAACCACTAACACCTCTGCCTGTGTAATGATTATATTAAGTTGATTGGTTAAATAGTTATCATTTATGAACATTACGATACCTCCTCCTTTGCGGCCTTGTCTACAAGCTTGATTTCGATGAAAGCCCTCTAAAGTGAACATCTCACAAGTTTGTTCATCAACATTTACTTCAGTAAGAATTATCACGCTACGCTCAGCCAATCTATCTACAAGATAAATGTTTAATTCATCCCAGTGCTTTCTCAAGCTCCGAATGTTAACATGCAACAAGTTTAGACCAATAGCACTGTTTTTATCCTGAAGAGCTGACTATACAAACGCGTCCCACTTTTGAAAAGACTGATACGTCCCTGCCATTTATCTTATCTTGTTAAGGTCATTCTCGTTCTCGATTCGTATGACAGGACTGGTTTCTTTTTCTTTAACGAATATCTTTCCGTTGCGCGCCCAAACAAATTTGTAGTTCTTTTCCCTGGCCTTAGTCTTTGTGCTCCGGAAGAGGTTTTTCAGCGTCTTTGTCAATTTTCATTTACATATATCCCTTCCTCTTTCAAGGAAAAAAGTTTCTTGATCCACATGTCCCTGGTGCTTCTCTGAGTGAATCTCACTAAAATGGGAGCGATTCTCCCCTCTCTGGCTCTGAGTCTATGTGCCGTTTCGATGGTTTGACTTGTTGGAGGTGGGAGGTCAAGTCTCCTGACTAGGTCAGTCCCAACCTGTACCAAGTTTTCGTTTTCACTTCCTCTGACCCCATGTATCTCAATGTTTTTACGCCTTGAGTACTGTTCTGCGTTGTCAATAGCAGTCTTGAGGCTCAGGATTTGGTTGTCCCTTTCAAGAATTAGTGCCTCCAGATGGTTTGTTTTCTTATTTAGCTCCTCGATGAGTTTTGCCTGGCTTTGGGAGTTCGCAAGTATCTCCCGATACTGCGCAGATAGCTGGTTGACGGTTGTTTCCACTCTCTCAACCTTTTTCTCCTTTTCATTTAGTTTTGTGATAATGCTGTCATACTTTTTCTATCCTATTCAGCACTGTCACCAGAGTTGAGTTCATTTCAGAAATTTTGCCGTCAAAATGTCGAGACCAAGTCCACACGAACTATCAGTCGCTTCTTTGCTTGGCCCAGAAATATCATCGTTCGACCCAACCGACTGCCTTTGACGGTGGAGTTTGCAAGTGTTGCAATTCCAAGAGTTGAGATCTACCGGTGACATATCGTTCAATGCCATTTTCCAACGGCGGAACACTTGCCGACGTGATACTGGTTTGAACATTCAGCAAATTTAAATGAAGACAGTCAGGTGACACGGCTTTAAGGCACGCTAGGCAATCGCTTTCAGACGACATGCTACATACAGAGCAGTCCAGCGGAATGTTAAAGAACCTACAGTAAGGAAACAATGTCGGAACCTTACCTAAAAGAGCAAGGCGACAGCGTTACAAACTGCAGTTTTCATTCCGCCGGACTGCAGCCTGCCGAAAAAAAAATTAGTTTGCTCTGTATGTTTATACAGCCTTGATGGAAATGCGCCTCAACGGGTAATCGGTCTCTTAGTTGTAGATGAGAAATGTAGCCAGTGCAGTACAACCGCTAACCTGGGGTTTTTAACGTGCATCACGCAGTAGTGATCACACGAACGCGTGCCGGTACGAAACTCATCCAGCTGATCGAAACGGACGGGGGTGGCGGGGATCGAACCCAGGAGGTTCCCAGCGCAAGATTTCGCTCCAAGCTGAGACGCGTTAGCCCACTCGGCCACTTCCTCCTAAACAGCCTGCCGAACCGCCGCAGCCGCTTTTGTAGCCCTTCCTGGTAACGTAGCTGCCCCGGGCATGCGTCGATGCTCTCCCCGATGATCTTGATACGGCTGTGGTGTGGCCGCACCGCCGTCCGCTGACTGGCAGCTTGGAGATATCAGGGAACACTTGTCACCGTCGCAAACTAAAAGAGCAAGGCGACAGCGTTACAAACTGCTGTTCTCGATCCGCCGGACTGCCCAATCGGTTGATCATTCCAAAACCGATGCACGCTAGCGGAAGGTTCGCAGCGGATTCGGCGGAGCCCGGAGCAGACCATGCAAGCGATGCAAACGGCAGCACCACTGTTTGACCTGCTACCGGAGCGGCCCGCGCTCCTACAGTGAATGCCGCGCAAGTTCCTAAACTGACCCCCTCTAGTAACGTTGCCATGAACCAGACTTGTACACGTTACTGAAAAATAGTAAGGAATTACATTTACAATTACTCGAGGCTAAATTGTAATTTATTACAATTACAATTACCCTCCAATAAAAGTAAGTGACCGTTACCCCAAAAAGTAATCCGTTACTTTCGTGGCGTTACTTTCAACATTATTGCCCTCAAGTAAGAAACAAAGGGAAGAGGGTTATTCAAGTTCTTATTGTTGCAACCTGTTCCATTTAATGACCTTGAGTATTTTGAGCAACAGCTGGCTCTCGAAAGTCTTGTCTGACATTTTGCGTTATTTTTTACTCAATATGTCGACTGCTACGCTGAGCACCCTTTGAACTGAAGCACTGCATGGGAGTGCCATATTGTGCCTCACGAATGCTTTATGCTCTGCATTGAGATTTTTCAGCGAACCAATGGAGGTACTATTTACCTCGAAAATAGAGCGAAGCTTCCTCGTTGGAGCCGTTGCCTGATATTCGAGAGTTTTAGTAGATCGTTCCGATACCTCCGATACCCCCGATAACGGTATGATGAGTGCGCAAAGGCGGCGGCGGAGTATCGGGTATTGTTATCGGACTCATCGGGACGATCTATTAAACTTCTCCATTGTTGAAATCGCAAAACTGTAGAAGTCGTCATAAATCTAGCCAAAACTAAAATAAGAATTATGTCCATCTTACTATACCGGCATATATTGCCAGACAATAGCAAAACATAGTTGTAACAGTAAGCTGATAATTCAATAATGAATAGGTTTGGCTAAATATTCTTCTTACTTTGGTTCTGAACAGGTCGAGCCTCGGTTGAGACGTTGGTGAATAAAAGAAAGTTTCCAGTAAATAAATATAAGTAATAAAAAAAGGACACTCATAACAACAATTAATTAGGACGGCGGTTAAAACAAGGAAATGTAAATTCACGTTTGCCGTGTGTACCTTTCTTGGTGCTGTTCAAAAACGCACGGAGCACGAACCGACTGCAGTTTACTCCGGTGTTCTTTAGATAGACGTCCGCTGATGCCACGGGCAGCGAAGGGCAGAGTACTAAGTAAGCCGCGCTATGGCCCCACTCACGAGTTTCACTCTCTCATCAAGCCAGAATATCAAGTCTACGTCAGCCACCATCATGTTTTATTTGTAAATATATCTGCTTGAGATAAGATGCGTCCTGCTGGGGTCAGTACAGGAAGAAGAAGAAAGGAAGACTATTACCATTTTCGAAGTGCTCGCAAGAAGCTGACTCCCAAAAAGGGTGACTGAGATGCAGATAACCTGGCTGGAATTCACAAATAAAGTGGGCCAACCCTAGAAGTTGGACTACAAAAAAAAAAAAAATAAGTAGCTTTTAAAACAGGGTCAAATAAGGTGAAAGAAACAGAAAAAATACATCCTGTTTTCTAAGAGAAGACGATAAGTGTGCAGCAATGAACGAGCATGCATGCTTGTGGCAATAACACCTTCACATATTATCGCATCTCTTTTAGTGGATTTTAGCGTAGACAGAGCGTTGTCTCGTGTTGCGATGTTATGAAAATGGTCGTAGTCACTATAACCGAGAAGGACATTGTTAATTCTTGTCTGTGCACTTACCACCTCGAGCTTCTCGAGGAGGCATACAATCACTTGGTGTCCTCTCCCCGCCTTCGATCGCAAAGAAAAAACTAGGGGACTAAAAAGAGCGGATAGAACTTGACCCACTTAACCCCCCCCCCCCCCTCCCTTTTTTTTTGTAGAAATGTTTATTTAGATTTTTTGACATTGTTGTTAGGTTCTAAAAAAATAGGTTCAGGTTCTTGGTGTTGTAAAAAAAAAAAAAAAAAACAAAAAAAAAAACAAGGCTTTGCGGAACTGAGCGGTGCCAAGCCTCGCTTTGCGCTGGTCAATTCGCGTGACAGTGTCACTGCGCTCGACATTACCCCCCCCCCCCTTTTTCCGGAAAAAAAAAAAACGAAAAAAACTTTCTTTAGGAAGGGAGGCGGGGGGGGGGAGGGGTTGACCCTGAAAAAAAAATGTAGCGAATTACAAGGAATCCGTTACGTAAAAAATGTAAGGGAATTACTTTAAAATTACTCTAGAAAATATGTAATTAATCCGTTACTAAATTACTGATAAATGTAAGGGATTACAAGTAATTTCGTTACTTGTAACGGATTACGTACAAGTCTGCCATGAACCATCAACTCCTAGGTTCTTGGCGCGCACCGGCTTTCTCGGAGGTCATGCCTGAAGGATGCTGGCACTGCACGAGCGCGCGTGCTTTGCGGGGACGTTAAAAGTTCTAAGCGCGCTTTTGAGCTTTGGATATGTTTACACTTGAAGTGAATCCGCTCAGAGTATTACGTATTGGAGCAAACGAAAGCTTCCTGCGTTAGCGTTAACGGTGCGTCCTCCACACTGCGCATGAGACATACGTACGCACTGCAGTGAGCTATGCGTACGTACGCTCGCTATCCATTTTTGCGAGCCTACGTAGCGGTCCCCTGCGTGCCATTTTCGTTGCTATCGTCGAGCACGGGAGAGCGCGAGACTACTTCATTTTCAAAAATGGCGTCGGTGAGGCAAACCAGTGGAAGTGCTACGCTCGTTGTACGGGTTCGCTTCACCATTGAAGTTGACCTCAACCTTGTGGAAGAAAGAGAAAGAAGAAGAAGGAAAAAGGGCAAGGCTCCTTGCGGGCGAGGACACGCGGAGTTTGGAGCTGGAGACAGACGAAAGAGCCGGTGCCAAGCATGGCCTCCAACAGAAGACCCGGACCACTAGACAGCCTTGGCCCTCCCCTTCATCGGACTCTGAACATAAGTACAGAATAAACCTTTTTCCAATGGTAGCGCTTCCCCGTGTGACTTCCTCGAAGCGAGTGGAACTTGGCCTGATCGGGCGTTGTTGACAGGCGACCAACAACCTCCTCAAAACAATCCACGCGACGCCCTTTCGAGCGCCCACAAAGCCGGGTGTCGATAGCCAAGAGCGTTAGCGACGCCGTCGAACCCAAAAAAGTGTTTACAGTGCGGTCGGTACGCGAGCGGTGTGACCTATTGCTTCCATACTTCCAAGCAAATGACCAGGCCAACATAAGATAGCAGGGATCCCACAACACGCTAAAGCGAACCATAGATCGATCGAACTGCTGGTCGCACAGTCCTAAAAAAAAAGAAGAAACACGCTCACAACAGGCAACTGGAAAGAGATTCACGCACTTCGTAGCAAAGGGAGGAGATTCGCGATGTTGGATTGGCTTGACTGAATACCCGCCTTGGATTGTTTGAAGCAGTTCGCAGGAGCACATCTAGAGGGCGTGCAAGTCTTTACGTATGCGTTTGCCTTCCGCTATACTAAAAGTGCGCGTTCAACGCGCTCCGTAACGTTACGTCAACAGCTTGCGTGCGTTGTACGCAGTGCTGACGCAAGGGTCTTTGCGCTATTCTAAAACTCTCTATTATGACAAAATTCTCAGACACACGTCGTGATATTTTCTTTTAAGTGCATTGTATATACTCCGTTTCACCTTATGTTGTACCGCAGCGAAGGCTAGAAGCGCGAGCTCATAGCGTTGGTAGCTGCCCTTAATGCACGAGAGCTTGTGCCGCCTAGATGCTCCCTAAAGCAAGGAGCTCGCGCTCGTAGCCTTCCCTGCGGTACATCATAAGGTGAAAAAGAGTATAGAAAAGAGCATTTTTAAACTCGTTAAAAAGATATTGATCAAGCTTGATTGGGGAAACATGTGAGTCACGGGCATTTCTGGGGTATATAAAACACTTATTTATAAACCAAATCTTTTACACGAATTATCGGCAAGATGCCCAAATTAAAATTTATGAGTAGGAAGATAGAAATGTTGAAACCATAGTTATTTGTCCCTTTTTATAAATAAATGTTCTTGGCTCAATGTATCATTCAACCGCGAGCTTCAATATTTTATCCCGTAAAAGCGAGGAATATTTTTTTTTTAGAAGAAGAAGAAATTCACAACTATTCGAGTCACTTCAAAATCTATCAAAATTTCAGCATGCGCAGCTTATATTACGCCCGAAAACACGCCCAGCGAGCCGTCTTACTCGAGCTCCTAAGCAACAAGCATAGTAAGACTATTTCTCACTACACACAAGCCACATTTTACTTCGAAGAAGCATTGGAAACGATCCTGCACCGGATTCGTCAGTACTCGCTAAGACTCGAAAAGCTGCGACCTCACGTCACCCAGCCAGAGCTGTGGCTCGACATCGTGCCGTACAGCAACACCGTCGTCGCCAACAAGAGATATCTTTGCGAATTCGAAGGCCTCGTGGTGTTTGGCCAACATTGCGGACGCTGTGTGGATATTGAATTTATTGACGTCCTGCGACAGGCATTCCATCTCTTGCAAATTCCAAGTCTGGAAGTACCTCTGAGCGGCGTTCAGGAAAAGTCCTGCAAAACTCTTCTCGTTTCCGGACCAGACGCAGTTGGCAAGTGCACCTTTGCCCGCGCCTTCTGCACTAGAACCTGGCTTTCAACAGCATGTTACATCTACGTACCAGAATTCCTCCAGAAGCCACCAGACCGCCTTTTACTCGCAATGGCGACCGTGTTCTCAACAGTAGACACCCGACATTCTACCGCTATAATCCTCGACAGACTGGAAGCCTTCTGTCAGCCCAGCTATGAATCGGCCTTCCGCGCGTTCTACAATTGCATCAAGAAAATTATCGAATCAAAATGTTGCTGTCAACAGGTTATCGGAATCACAAACACTCCCTGGCTGCTCAGTCCTCAAATGCAGTCTTTGTTCCAGAGGCGGGTTTACGTGCCGCTGCCGGACGAAGAGATTCGGGCGCTCATTACGAGGCATCTGCTCAGTGGAAACGATGGCTACGTGTCCGACTTGTCCCTGCAGGAAGTTGCGGACGCAACGGTCGGTTTTACAAGCTCTCAGCTGGCGATGTGTCTTCGAAGTCCCTTCTGGCACATAAACTGCAGGCAGAAACTGAACGAACGCTTCGTGGAACTGCTCAGCGCATCCGGTGTGGGATCGACGAAATGCTTGTGCCTGGGCAATCATTCGGAAGAGGAATATAGCTTGGGTAGTGAAGCACCGTCCGCGCCACACTCTTCTCCATTGTTACCTATAGACGATGATCTGATGGCAGCGATCAAAGCCATGACGAGGGTTCGTGCCAAACATCCAAGAGAACGGCCGCCAGAGTCGAAGAAATGGGGAAGCTCCTCAAGATGCTCTCTGCCTGTGTGTACTATGTCGTAGTTTTCATTAAGCCTGTGCTTAATGAAGAATGCGTGTTACATATTTTGAACTACACATAAACTATGTTGGCGATCTATAATATGTCGTTGCTGTTTTTTGAAATATTTTAATTACTTGCTGAAAAACTAATAAAACAATCAGAAGTTTCTATATAGCATTTGAAAATGTTGGCATAGTCATGAAGCCTAAGATATACCAAGCGTTTTTATTCAAACAATGCTGCCCCAAATATAAAACAACAAAATAGCAAGGCGACTACATGGGTCAACGTTTTAACGCGATAGCGTTTAGGGGCTCGTGTTGCAGAAAAGCCGGCGTCGTTGTCGGTGGGAGGTAAAAATCCCGGCATGCCCCTGGTGATGTCCTGCGTCGCCCTCGTGACGTCACACGTGAGGTCGCGTGTGACGTCCGCTAAAGTTGGCGGGAAAAGTTTCTGCAAAATTTGGCGAGAAAATGTCTTGCGAAATTAGCGGGTCGATAGGGTCATGACGTCACAGCAAAATTCGACGTCACACTTGGCGCCACACGTGTGACGTCACGCCACATGACCTCGCGCGGGTATTTCAAACAACCCATAGCGCTCACGTGTGATGTCACGTGACACGTGACTACACCGACTATACTCCGTTTCACCTTATGTTGTACCGCAGACAAGGCTAGAAGCGCGAGCTTATAGCGTTGGGAGCTACTCTTAACGCACGAGAGCTTATGCCGCCGAGATGTGCCCTAGAGTAAGGAGCTCGCGCTTGTAGTCTTTCCTGCGGTACATCATAAGGTGAAACAGAGTATAGACCACGCACACGCGCTTGCACAGATTGGGAACGAGCGCGGGTCTTTATAAAAAGGCTCCGTTCCACTTTTAAACAAAAGCGTTTCTATACTCCGTTTCACCTGATGTTATTGGCGACGTGCGCGATCGAAAGCGTCGCTGTGGTCGGCCTTCCACGATTGGCCGAATGCTGACTATGACGTCAGGAAAGGATTTCTCATCGACGGAAATAAGAGGAATGGAAGAAGTTTAATTTCGACGGTGTTGGTAGTGTTGCTTAAAGAGCGCATTGATTTCAAGCTTCCACCATGCTCCTTACAAACACCACCGAACTTGTTGTTCGCAAGGTAATGACGTCACGAAAGGTAACCAAAGGAGGGCGCCACTAAAACATCTCGCCGCTAATAAAGCAGAGAAGGCTAGAAGAGCGAGCTCATAGCGTTGGGAGCTACTCTTAACGCACGAGAGCTTGTGCCGCCGAGATGTGCCCTAGAGTAAGGAGCTCGCACTTGTAGCCTTTCCTGCGGTACATCATAAGGTGAAACAGAGTATAGACCACGCACACGCGCTTGCACGGATTGGGAACGAGCGCGGGTCTTTATGAAAAGGCTTTGCGAACGGGTTGCAATAGTGCTATACCGTTCCACTTTTAAAAAAAAGCGTTACTATACTCCGTTTCACCTGATGTTATAAAGCAGAGAAGGCTAGAAGAACGAGCTCATAGCGTTGGGAGCTGCTCTTAACGCACGAGAGCTTGTGCCGCCGAGATGTGCCCTAGAGTAAGGAGCTCGCGCTTGTAGCCCTTCCTGCGGTACATCATAAGGTGAAACAGAGTATAGACCACGCACACGCACTTGCACGGATGGGGAACGAGCGCGGGTCTTTATGAAAAGGCTTTGCGAACGGATTGCAATAGTGCTATACCGTTCCACTTTTAAACAAAAGCGTAACTATACTCCGTTTCACCTGATGTTATAAAGCAGAGAAGGCTAGAAGAGCGAGCTCATAGCGTTGGGAGCTGCTCTTAACGCACGAGAGCTTGTGCCGCCGAGATGTGCCCTAGAGTAAGGAACTCGCGCTTGTAGCCTTTTCTGCGGTACATCATAAGGTGAAACGGAGTATAGACCACGCACACGCGCTTGCACGGATTGGGAACGAGCGCGGGTCTTTATGAAAAGGCTTTGCGAACGGGTTGCAATAGTGCTATACCGTTCCACTTTTAAACAAATGCGTTACTATACTCCGTTTCACCTGATGTTATAAAGCAGAGAAGGCTAGAAGAGCGAGCTCATAGCGTTGGGAGCTGCTCTTAACGCACGAGAGCTTGTGCCGCCGAGATGTGCCCTAGAGTAAGGAGCTCGCGCTTGTAGCCTTTCCTGCGGTACATCATAAGGTGAAACAGAGTATAGACCACGCACACGCGCTTGCACGGATTGGGAACGAGCGCGGGTCTTTATGAAAAGGCTTTGCGAACGGGTTGCAATTAGCCCCGTGCGCGACCGAAAGCGTCGCTGTGGTCGGCCTTCCACGATTGGCCGAACGCTGACTATGACGTCGGAAAGGGGATTTTCATCGACGGAAATAAGAGGAATGAAAGAACTTCAATTTTGACGGTGTTGGCAGTGTTCCTTTAAGAGCGCAATGATTTCAAGCTTCCACCATGCTAATAACAAACACCATCTAACTTGTTGTTTGCAAGGTAATGACGTCACAAAGGGGAACCACAGGAGGGCGCCACCAAAACTTCTCGCCGCTAATACCGTTCCACTTTTAAACAAAAGTGTTACTATACTCCGTTTCATCTGATGTTATAAAGCAGAGAAGGCTAGAAGAGCGAGCTCATAGCGTTGGGAGCTGCTCTTAACGCACGAGACCTTGTGCCGCCAAGATGTGCCCTAGAGCAAGGAGCTCGCGCTTGTAGCCGTTCCTGTGGTACATCATAAGGTGAAACAGACTATAGAACAGCTCAGTTGGGAGACTGCCATAGAGCCTGCTTTGAAAAAGTGGCACCGATCCGTACTCGAGAACCGAACTAACGGCAACCGCAACGCCGCCATTCCTACCGCTGCGGCATCTCGGGGTACTGCATGGCTGCTTGTATTTGGGAGTAGTGCATTCGATAGCGACCGCTGCGACTGTGCTATTGTGGCTTTAATCGGCCATTTTGGTGCCGATACGTATACAGTGGAAGGGAGGGCTGTCAACCCCCGTCTCCCAAGCGGACCTGGCCGCGATTATTTACCGAAGTGAGGACGCACCCAGGTCGAGAAGCGGTACCTGAAGTCACCGGTGATACATGGCTGTATAAAAACAATATATTCGTTCAGCAAAACCCTTTAAACTAAAATTTAATGCACACATCACGCTTCTTTAATTATTTACTAATCGCCAATAAACGTTGCTTTAAAAAGACGTTTTCTTCCTTTGTTTTTACGCAACAAATATGCTTTCAAAAACCTCATGGTTACCCCAGTAATATTATATATATATATATATATATGCGTAGCCGAGCCTCTCAGCGAAACTGTCGTAATACACACAATAAACTCCTAGCATAGCAACTCCGGAAGTACGGATCTCTGACTAATTACATTTTCCCAGTCTATTGTTCTCAAACTACTCTGCCTCACCTATATATATATACATATATATTGAGCCGCCATCTTGGTACCTCGATCCTGGTGTTTTGGTACTCTGGGAACATTCAGTGACTGAAGCAGTAGCCATATAAAGCAAATTTAATATTTCAACTCGTCGCTAAAGGGTGGCGCTGTTAGCGTATTTAGCTCGGTCTCCGTGGACGCCAGCGGCCCAGGTTTCAAGGGTGAGTTTCCCAACTGAGTGTTTTAGTTGCTTAAAGGTGACTCTTAAATGGGCGATGCAACTGTGTTTGTACTTTGCGCAAATACCGCTTAGAACGAATCCCTGGCGTTGATGACCTCTGAAACACCCGTTCGTTTTTCACCACACGCAATAGACGTCGCAGAAAAAATTAGAGAAAAAACGAGCAGCGTTCACCCCCTCAACTCGCAGCCAGAACAAGCGGCCTAGTGATCTGGAGCCGATTATATGCCGTCAATGTTGACCATAGCCACTTGCTGGGGTTGGCAAGGCACAGGACACGCGCTGAGTTCCAGACATTGTTATGGTTCGGCTACTGTGTCATTGCAGCGATTGGACACGGGCCAGTACCCGAAGGCTTCTCGAGCTATCGATTGTCACTAGCCCAAATCAAGTGCCCACGCAATACTCGGGTCCAGTCTATGAGCCACATTAAAGTATCGCCACTGGGCGATACTGCGACCGCCCAGCTACGTCATCAAGTTTTGCGAAGGAGAGATTGAATGAAATCGCTTGCTTTTGTCCTTTAAATCACACCGCAACAAAGGATTTTCTTAGCCTGTGGCGTTGCGTGCGAGTATCCTTGGGTCATTCTAGTGCCAGTAACCTCGTATTAAGTGAAAAAAAAAAACCATTCCAATGGAATATCGTTGCACTGCCCCTTTAAGCGTCCTCCAAGTTTTATTTTATAAAGTGTCATGAAACATGTATTTTTCTGGGGCATGTCACCTTGAGACACCTCAGGTTTGAGGGGAAAACATAGATTGCCTGACCTGCGTAAGCTACAAGCCTGCCATCATCCGGGGCCGTGTCCGGGGAACATAATAAATGGCGGAAGCAAACAACGCCCTGTCGTTTTCTTTTTTTGCTTGTTCGTCTGCACCAGAAAGAGATGTCGTCGATCGGGAAAACAAATGCAGTATAAACACTCCGTCAGCCATATATTTATTGCCAGTTGCGCTTTAAAGTTGTATAAAAATAAAAAGCGTATGTTCCGCCTCAGGAATGTATCCTAAACGTAGCTAAAGTATAACCAAAAATAATTACCCTGCTCATTTTACGGTACTTTTTTTTTTAGATGCGGAGCATCTCTTGCTCGGGTCTATGTCCCGCGGCGTCGGCGTTGTAGTCGGCACTCGAACTACGCACGCGCAACTCTCCTCCTTCCCTCTCTCCAACAGCTGCGCGTTACTCTCTGCTCTCTCTCTCTACCAGCTGCGTGCACTGCGCGCGCGTTCGCTTCTCCTCACTCCGCGCGCGCACGCGCAACTCTCCTCCTCTAGTCTCCTCTCCTTCAAGTGTGAAAAAAAATAAACGGCGAGCGGCGAGCGTTCCAAGTTTCTCTGCCGAGAGCCGCGACGAAGGCTCGCGTAGGGGGTAACGCTAGGGCAGTCGGTGGCGCCATCTCTCGACGTCAGCACGCAACTGACTCTTTCCTCGGAACCAACACGATGCTCCGCATCACCCCATGGTCCCCCTCAGGAAGATGGTGTAATTTTTTTATCTTTTCGCAATGCATCCGCGCGCTCGCATCTACTGCACTAGGTGCGCGAGCATGAACTGATTTTGGATTGCACTGGGAAACACCTGGAAACACCACGACCCACTGTAATCCTGACCTGCCCACAGAATGGCTTTCTATGGGAGACGCTGTTGCCGATGAAGTGTCTCGCTTTGTCGTTGGGAGCGCTCAGCAAAGGCTTTTCCTAGAGTTCCTGTATTAGCCCCGTGCGCGACCGAAAGCGTCGCTGTGGTCGGCCTTCCACGATTGGCCGAACGCTGACTATGACGTCGGAAAGGGGATTTATCATCGACGGAAATAAGAGGAATGAAAGAGCTTTAATTTTGACGGTGTTGGCAGTGTTCCTTTGAGAGCGCAATGATTTCAAGCTTCCACCATGCTAATAACAAACACCATCGAACTTGTTGTTTGCAAGGTAATGACGTCACAAGGGGGAACCACAGGAGGGCGCCACCAAAACATCTCGCCGCTAATAGGCTCCCTACAGGAGCCAGAGTTGCGCGTTCACGTGAGGAGCTGGATCAACATGCCATGCAGGAAAGACGGCGCTACGGGGATGAACGCGGAACTCTGGCTCCCGTGCCGCCATAACCGACCTTCACTTTTTGTTCCATCCTATTCCGTTCGCTCCACTTCATCATTTCCACAGCAGGACAGGTTATTGCCATTTTAAGTGTTACTGTGTCCTTCCCCCCAGCATAGGCCGTTGTGGAGACTCGTCAACGCCCGCTTCAGTGGCTCGGCATCTCGGTAAGACAAGGAAAGGGCGGCTATGGCGGCTGAATCTGGCGCGCGCTGAAAGCGTCTATAGGAGGTATTCACTGGCCGCCATATTTGAGGTCACTGTTTAGAGCGCATGCTCAGAACGAGCTCGCATTAATAGGCTGCCAAGACCGGCAATCTTGGTGGTGCGGAATGCACGTGGCGAAAGAACTGTGGAAGCTCGCGTTCAGCACGCGATTCGCAGCCGAGCACACAGCTATGGCCGCCAGTGAATACTCCCTATACAGGAGCTCCAGCTTTTCCCATCCGATATAAACTATAAGGAGTATTCACTGGGTGCCATATTTGTGGGTGATGTCTAGAGCGCATGCTCTGAACGAGCCCACATTAATAGGCTGCTAAGATCGGCAATCTTGAGGGTGCGGATTGCACGTTACAAAAGAACTGTGGAAGCTCGCCATCAGCACGCGCTCAACAGTCGTGCACACAGCTATGGCCGCCAGTGAATACTTCCTATAAGTTAAACAAATGTTAAAAAAACACTGGCTAGGTGGTGCATGCCGCCGCCCAATTAAAAGGGGTCAGCCTCATCCATCTATCCATCCATGCGCGACCCAAGCTTGGTTCACAGACTGCCTGTCTAGCGCATACGGTCCGCACGGCGCGCGGTTTTCTGATATCTGATTAAGCGGAACTAAAGCCACTAAGCGTGCGCTTTAGCCCACTCGGCCACCGATTCCCTAGGTTGCAGGGTTATTGAAGCGGAGCTCACACAGCTTTATTCTTCTTTTTGCAAGCTGGTTTTTATGGTGCCCTATGATGCGTGCTTGCTCAAGCTTGGCTTTGCATTTGCAAGTTCGACAATGGGGAGCGAGGTGTCGTAATCCCGCGAGGTTTTTCAAGTTGGCTACATGTTCACGTGCACGGTCGTTTATGCAGCTTCCGATCTGTCCAATATAGCAGCGTCCACATGTCAACCGTATGTTGTAAACGCATTTCCTTTGGCACGGAACGTAGTTTGTTTTGTGCCTGGTGTCAAACTGATATTTCTTGTCGGTTTGTGTCTGATTAATATTGCGGCATAAGGAATAGGCCTTATTGGGTGCCAAGCACACAAGCTGAACGTTCTGCCGGTTCGCTAACTTTAGGATAAAGAAAAGAAAAAGCAGACCCTATTGAAAAAGTTTTTTCCCGGAATTTCATTTCCAGTGAAAAATTATTTTACTGCATTAAGGGACTCTTTTCAATTCCAGCCAAATCGGAACTTACCGGAAGTCACCGGATTTGCCTGGATTCACCAGAAATTACCGGAAGTCACCGGATGTGCCGCAATTCACCAAAACTTACCGTGTTTTTTTTTTTTTTTTTCTCGAAAATTAACGGAAGGCATTTAGGAAGAAGCCTGTGAACCGTGTGTGGAGTATGTTTACCAGATGCTGGACGATTTGGTAACAATTAAAACGGTTGGTCCTTATAGACCTGAAAGATAAATGTATTTATTTCACAAAGTCGATGCCAGTAAAACAATTTGCACAGCTGTAGACAAAAACAATCGGACCAGATAAGAACCCAGTTTGTCGAAAAGAAATATTTCAAAGTACTCACAATGCTGCTGGTTAAATTCCTAGATGTACGGTAGTTCAACTAACAAAACCGAGCAGGTGCTCCACACGGACACACCCACACACTGTCAGTAGTACGTTTAACGAAAACCACGAACGCGCCACCATCATCCGCCGCCGTTGAGAAATCATGGGCACAATCACGGTGCCGTCCCTGATGCCGTCGCGGCGGGTGCACCACGCGGATACATATACACTGTTAGTAGCACGCTTAACGAAAACCACGAACGCGCGGAATGAACATTCGAAGCCGTTGAGAAATCGTGGGCACAGTCACTGTGCCGGGCCTGATGCCGTCACGGCGTCTCCGGCGCATTTTTTGTTCGCTGGATGCGTCTGAAGTCGGACGGACGAAGAAGCGCAAAAAACAGGTCACTGAATGATTTGTTTTTATCCGCCCACCCAGTTGCTCTAGAAGATACAGGTCGCACACATGGAAAGGGAAGCCGACACTGAGCATCCGTTCATTGCCGTTGCTGTTTGACGGACAAAGAAACCGCGGTTTTCTTCAAAAGAGAAAGCAAAAGGTCTCCCTCACATTCTCCCCACGCACCCAATGCGAGGGAGAGGGGGTGCGAGGGGAAACGAATGACAGCCGGTGAAAAATCCAGCAAAGCCTGGTCGTCTGGTAAACGAAAGTGGCTGCCGGTGAAATTCCAGCGATATCTGGTAACCGAGAGTAGCTGACGGGAAATTTTCCAGCAAAGACTGCTAACCTACGCCAGTTTCAGATGAAAACGGGTGAAACGTCGCCAGTTTTCACCGGATGTCACTGGAAGTTGTTGCCGGATGTCACTGAACGTTTTTGCCGGATTTTTCAAGAGGGGAGGCGAAAGTGACACGCGAAGGGATACGCATAGAAACTAGTATTAGAGGAGGACGATTTATTAAAATAGTTGGTAGTCCAGCGGTCGCTTGTCTTTCCTTTTTCTTCCTACTTCCTTGCACAGCTGGTTTCACCCGTGATGTATAAAAACCAACTAGCTCATGTCGTCCCCGTAGTAAGTTATCTGATTACTGTTTTTCGTAAACACCTGACGTAGCGTGGTGCCAGCAGGCTGCAGTATCACACTGCAGCCGGCATCGCTTTCATGTTTGTTTGGATCGAAAGAGCATGCTTTCCGGGCACGGAGGCGCAAGGGCGTATTTTGCCCCGACTGTTCTTGTGCCATCGTCGAAATAAGGCGCCTTCTCGGATCACCCATAAATAGCCACGTTTCTGGCGCTCGGCGTCTCTAGTGACAAATCTGTCACGCGGCCCACGGAGTGACGAGATCCCGCGAGGAAACCAGGTCACAACCAGATAACGCCGACGCAGCTTGCGCGCCTTCGATTGACATGCGGATACTGGAGTCACTGGATGTTCCCAGAGTACCGAAACCATGGCCTCCGAGATTTTTCCCGCGCTATGCTCCTGCCTATCCAAACGCTCCGCTGTCCAGCAGAGAAATCGAGCCGAATTAAGTCTCTAAATTTCCGCATGCGGCGCTTATAACCAAACCAGAAATGGAAACAGAATCGCCTCAAAGCACGCTGTCAAGTGTGAACCCGCGGCATGAAGCTTGCAATTTCATTGTTCTTATTATCAGAATAGAGAAAGGGATGTTAAGTTCAAGGCACTGCTAAAACATCTAGCATTCTGATAACCTCGTTCATCGCATCTTCTTCCTCTTCTCCTTTTTTTAGTCTATTTTCCGCTTCGTTTACTGATCTTCTTCCTTTTTAAATTCCCTCTTATAACATTATCTGCTCGCGACACACGGACCTCGCCCCGAGGTTCTGCTGAAATATTCAGCTAGAGTGACATGGGGCTAGACGATCAAAATGCACCACTTGAAGTTTACGATTCCAAACATGCTGATTCGGTAAACAGCGTCGTTGAGTCGCTTAACGATTTCCTGGGGACCCTCTCAGTTGGGTTAAAGCTTCGGGTTACGACCTTTGGAGCGACGTGGCTGGTGCAGCCACACTTTATCTCCCGGTTGTAGTTAACAACCCGTAGCGATCCTATTGTATCTAGTTCTTGCATTGTCACTACTCAGGTGCAGGTTTTTTCGTGTGAAGTCATGCACACAGACACGTCTTGGGCGCGGATGGTGGGAGTAGTCGGAGTAGAGGCCTTTAAGCGTTGATACATGCGACGGAAGCATTGGTGTGCCAAAAGTGATGCCCGCCGGCAACCTCAACTCTCTGCTCATTAACAACATCAATGGCGTGTAGTTTGTCGCAGAATGAACAGCTGACCGGTAGGCAAGTAGGACGAACCGAATTAGAGTGTCCCAGTTGTCTTGGTGCTCGTCGATGAACAATCAACGATACTGCTTGAGGGAGCGGTTGAGCCTCTCGGCCATATCATTTGCATGGGGATGTAAGGGCGTTGTCCTCTTGTTCGTTATTCCGGGTGTTGTGCACGTGGTTTTAAACAAGTGCGACTCAAATGTCCTACCAGGGTCGGAATGAATTTCGAGTGGTAGTCCGTGTCTTGGAACAATATTTTCCACCAAGTTGCTGGTGACAGTGTCCGCGTCGTACGTTTGTACTAGAAAGGCTTCTGGCCACTTAGTGAAAGAGTAAGCAATGACCATGATATACCGATTCCCCTGTGTCGTCTTGGGTAGTGGGCCTACAACATCAGCTGCTACTTTTTCAAAGTGAGAACCAAGGCTGTACGTTATCATCTTCCTTTGGCTTCGTGATGATGGTCCTTTGTGCAACGCACAATGGTCACACGTTTTGCACCATTCGCGCACGTCGTGGGTGGAAGCGATCTAATAAGTCACTCCCGAACTCTGTTGGCTTGTATATTTTAAGATGTCCGCCAGCAGGGCTGTTGTAAAGTTCACGCAGCACAGTGTCGACACGAATTTTGGGTAAAATTAGCTGGAGCGTGCTGCTCCTTCCGTCTTTGCTCTCCCAGACGCGATGGAGCAGTCCATCTTCCAGAACAATGGAATCCCATTGAGCCCAGTAGGCTTTCACTACGCTGATTGAAGGCCGGTTCTCACATGAAGCGAAGCGCTGATGTAGCGCTCCTCACGTGCCGTCAACTACTTATCGCCTGCCACGAGCAACAGTTTTGGCGGTGCGATACAAAGCTGGCGAACGCTCCGGTCAGCACGCGCTTAGCGCGAGGTTAGCGCTATGCTTGTAGCGCTCCGCTGCATGTGTGAACAGGCCTTTATGGTGCAACCATATTCCAATCTGGGAGTTAACAAGCCTGCTTCCACAGCAGAATAGCTTGTAAATTGTTGTCGTTTGCTTAAAGGACATGAAGAGAGTCAACACTCCAGTTGGTCGGGTCGGGGTCTTGTTGTTTGTGTTCCACCACAACAAGACACGCGGTCGTTAGAGGAGGTGAGGATATGGTACAGTCCGATTTGGAGCGTTGCTCGCTCTTCATGCATGCACACAGAGAGAAGTGGTATATTCTTCCATCCCTTGTCACATATATTACATCCCAAAATTTCAGTTGGACGTACAGCTCACTTACGTTGAACCGACGGTACCAACTTCCATGAATGGCTTGATAGCCGAGTTGTACAACTTATTAAAAAAGTTAATGTACGTGTAAGTGACTGCAAAAAAAAAAAACAATCGGGGTTTTCTTGGCTCTGCGGCAAAACCTCAGTGTTTTTGTTTTGTAGTCTTTGATACGTACTTTAGCATCAAGCCTCTCATAAAATTTGGCGCCGTCAGTTCGACATCAGCGCGCTGTACGTCGAACAGAAATTTTGGGGTGCAGTATATGTGACAATGAATGTAATGGCTGTACCCCTTTTTTGTTTAAAGTGCGCGCGACAGTTCCCAGGCAGACAAGGGCGCCGCGAGGGTGCATCAAGATCAGCGCGAAATGGTGAGGATTCTGATTGTGGCTGAGATTCCTTATCATCCAGTTCGCATAGCCTATCACCCCTGGACGTAGCCTTTTTGTTGTACTCTGCATCATGAGCACGTTTTCTCCACCGAAGTTATCGAAAAAATTCCGAGGACACCTAAGCACTTCTTATGAGCTGTGAGTGGAAAGCATGAATGTCTTTCTTTCGCTCCCTTACCGCTCATTCACACTGGAAGCGGATCCGCGTTCGCAAAGCGGTTGCCAACGCGGTTGTATAAAGATCCAGTACAAATGCACGCGCACTTTATGTCATCGAGTGCGCGTGAAATTGTACTGGACCTTTATACAACAGCGTTCGCAACCGCTTTGCGAACGCGGATTCCCTTCCAGTGTGAATGAGCGGTTAGTTCGTCTGCGGCGTACTGGCGTGCACGGCCAAGTTTCGCTACTGCCGAGGTAGCGGCCGACGGCCGAGCGCGCGCTCTCGTGAAGTGGCCGCGCCGCGCTGAGCACGGCCGCGCAGCGTCTCCGGAGTTTGCCCGTGCGGGCTCTGCGGCCGGGCCGCTGCGTGCGCTGCGCCGCCATGGAGAAGGCTTCTCTGGGGGCGTTCCTTGGAACTACGTCTCGCGAGAGCCAATGGAAGCCTCGCTCCTTTAAACTATAACGCGCGCCCGCCAATGGAGCCTATCCATCAGATCGCTGCTACAGAAGACAGGTTTCGCTCCATTGGGACAGAGGAGTTTAGGTGCCGTTTGGTGCGGCTTCAAAAGCTGATGACCTCAATTCGCTCCATGTGACAGTTAATGCTTCCGTACTAAAAGGTCGTGACGTCGCAATTTGCCCTCCGTTTCAACTCGGGGTGTACCGCCGCGATGGCTACGAGCCCGAGCTCCTTGCTCAATGACGCACCTCGGCTGCACAAACTCTCGCGCAACCGAACCAACTATCAAAACTATATACGAGCACGGTATTCTGGCCTTCGCTGCAGTCCATCTTAACACACGTACATCGAATGAAAGCAGTAATGATACCGTAAAGAAACCCTCGTGGGATCTGATCCATCCGATCCGCACGCTAAAGTTGTCTTTTACGCATCAAGACATTGCTGAAGTTGCAGTTTGTCGTTATCTGAATTCAGCCTTTTCCCGCAGCCAGGGTGGCGCACACAGCTATCGGAAAGCCTTCTGAGGCCTAAATATCTGACTTACCATTATAGCGGTACTTCTTTTCCTAGAATATCGCGAGCGGGGTGTGGCAGGGCGGAGAGGAAGGATGGGCGCATATGATGGAGATGCGGGGTTTGTCGATCGTTTACCGCCAAAAAAGTGCGCACTGCAAACTCTCGATCAAATTGTGGGCTTCCATTCAGTTCCGTCGGCAATGAAGAAAACGAAAAGCCCGGTAAATTAGACTCACATCCCACGCACGGGTATGCAAGCGCCAAACACGATAGCGAGCACCTACTTGGCACGACGTACGCAGCAAATCCAACGCTGTCGCTGGTCTTGCAAGCATGGGAATGACGAAAAACGGGGAAAAAAAACTTCAGCCTTTCCACTCTGGTGAAGGAAGACCAGCAAAACTGTTCTATAGTGGGAATAAGGTAATGGCCGGCCGCAAGTCGGCAAGCCAGAGTGGAAAGGCTGGAGAGGTTGCCGGCCATCTATGAGTGACGGCGGCAACCAGACAACCGGCAAGCCGGTTGTCTGGTTACCGCCGTTGCTCACAGAAGGCGGTAGCTGTCCATAGTTTAGTGTCATTATTTGTTTGATGACGGACAAGATACTGGGGAAACTAGCCCTTACAGCTCCGCTGTAAAACTTTGTTCCCGGAGGACAATTCTTGTAACTGTGCGGGCAGCAAACAAAGCAAAAGTTTGTTCGATATTTTCAACATTTCGCCGCTTCGCTGGCTTCGCTGGCTGCGGACCGACGACGCAATCCTAGTCCCGCTGAATACTTCACCCAAGGGCCTCAACGCGGCGCCACCGTCTTGTCGCACGGTGGCTATATACTCGGTTTGATTCTTAGTACAATTGCAGCCGATGCTACAATCCAATGGGGCCGATCGAGCAGCACCAAGTGCGTACCGTCGTCTCTGTCTGATATCAGCGGCTAAAGCAATCGCACACAAAGGAAACCCGACTACCGCCCATTCACGTTGCGTGATTGGTTCAGTCGGTAACTGTAAACCCACAAACAGATGACGGGCGACGTGACGATCACTTTTGGCGGATCTCGATTGGCTCCATCGGATCGGAGCCTTGGCTGAGGTCAGTCTGTAGTGTGAAACGGAGTATAGTGCAAAGGCGAATTTAATTGGGAGCGGGGGGGGGGGGGGGGGGGGACGGCCGTTTTTTAAATGCCCCACTGTTTTACAGCGAAGCGGTTCATGGCTAGGGCTCTGTGGATTTTTGGTGTGGGTGACCAACATTTTTACGCTCGCACCGCCGCACGCGCCGCACGAGCACGCCTTCTCCGTATAAAATATTCGAAGTGAATAACCAAAATAAAGCGTTGACGAACGCACGTGCAATATGCCACTTGTTTTAGGATTTTGCTTTAGAACAGTTCCTGCTGCAGACGCCGGCACGTGCGGAGCGTGGAGCACCCTTCCCTGCATTCTCCTTGATGCTTGGGTAATTTAGCAATATATCTTTTCAGTATAGATCAGAGCCGTTTATTGCAGAGCCATTTATTGAGAGAGTTTGGCCATACATTGGTTTGAATAGGCGAGCATCTCCGGCCAACCACAGGCCGCGAAACAGCCCCTAGCGGTGGTCGCGTGCTCTAAATTTGTGCCACGACGAGCGAAGGCAAAACTGGAAGCGCGAGCACGGAAGTTCCGTGCGTTCAGGCTTTGCTCGAGCGCGCGAGCTGGGGAGAAATGCAAAAAGCGCTGGTCTCGCGCTTCTAGCTTTGGCTTCGCTCGCAGGTAAAGTGAAACGAAGTATAATTTGAGCCGTGCCGAGCGGAACTCCGCGTCTCAAGACGCTCGCGCACCCCACCCTTTGCACTGCTTTCTTTCAGCCAGTCTCAGGACGCTGTTCTAGCAGTGCAGACAAAGGCATGGGCACGAGCGCGTGGCTTTGGAAAGTGCCTCCTATGCACGAGGTCTCGTACAAACAATAGCGTTTCGCTGAGCTAGGCTCACGCGCCTGTGCCTTTGCCTTCACTGTCGACATTTGTGAGATGGAGTAGAGGTCTCCTGATTGGTCGACGCTGTGTCACAAATTTAGTTTACGCTCTAAGCGTGGGGGGAATATTCGGCGCTGGTGGCGGCCTTTGCTCCGCCTATTGTCCAAACTCTCCTAATATACGGCTCTGGTTTTTACCAGAGCCGTTTATTGAGAGAGTTTGGCCATACATTGGTTTGAATAGGCGAGCATCTTGGGCCAACCACAGGCCGCGAAACAGCCCCTAGCGGTGGTCGCGTGCTTTAAATTTGTGCCACGACTATACTTCGTTTCACCTTATGTGAGAGCGAAGGCAAAACTGGAAGCGCGAGCACGGAAGCTCCGTGCGTTCAGGCTTTGCTCGAGCGCGCGAGCTGAGGAGAAATGCAAAAAGCGCTGGTCTCGCGCTTCTAGCTTTGGCTTCGCTCGCAGGTAAAGTGAAACGAAGTATAATTTGAGCCGTGCCGAGCGGAACTCCGCGTCTCAAGACGCTCGCGCACCCCACCCTTTGCACTGCTTTCTTTCAGCCAGTCTCAGGACGCTGTTCTAGCAGTGCAGACAAAGGCATGGGCACGAGCGCGTGGCTTTGGAAAGTGCCTCCTATGCACGAGGTCTCGTACAAACAATAACGTTTCGCTGAGCTAGGCTCACGCGCCTGTGCCTTTGTCTTCACTGTCGACATTTGTGAGATGGAGTAGAGGTCTCCTGATTGGTCGACGCTGTGTCACAAATTTAGTTTACGCTCTAAGCGTGGGGGGAATATTCGGCGCTGGCGGCGGCCTTTGCTCCGCCTATTGTCCAAACTCTCCTAATATACGGCTCTGGTATAGATTAGTTATTGGTAGGCACCATTTTCAAGATCAGTTGACTCTCAGGTAGGTAATATAGGTTTCTCAAAGATTTGCTGCTGTGCGACCAACGTCGGCCATGTCTACGCTCGCACCGCCCTCTCTTTGTCGTTGTTCCAAGCCCCGCTTGCGTGCCTAGTTTCCTTTCCTTCCGCTTTCTCGAGGCGGGGGTCCCGTCGCGCATGTCTACTTTCCGCCGGGTGGCGGTTTCGTCGCGCGTGTGTAGTTTCCTCCGGCTCCACGGGGCGGGTCTGTGTCATGCTCTAAACAGCTTCGCAAGTCATCCACCTTCACAAGGTAAAAACGGCTCATCATTTTTTTTTTTTGCGAGATACATCAGTTTTATTGTTTTTTTAAGAGAAGAACATTTAGCTGATTTTTTTTTCGATTACGTAAACAAAATAGATGTAGGCAACGTTTTGCCCGTGCCGTTTGGTGGGACCAAATTATTGTAAACCTAACCAACACTCGCAGTAGCGTTTTAAAAGTTATAAGTAATTTTCTGTTCAGGTTAGCTTTATTACTTGTTTTATATCAACGAGTATTGGCATATACAAATACATGTATAATCCAATGGATGACATAATAAAGTTGCTGATTGGTGGTATCCCTCAAAGGGAAGTAAAATTATCTCCAAACTTGATTAAATGTTATCATCTTTTAAGTTTTTCAATCGGCGTTTTTATAAAAAATAGAATTTAAAAAGAAAGTGTAACATGTCGTCCGAAAACATATAACTCTTATTGGTCAGGACAAAATACGCGGCATTCCCATAATGCTTAGTACCAACCACCACACTCCTTATATATCTGGTGCCTGGAATGCTTCCCTGACTGGCGTCTCTCGCGTACTACTCCATTCATCGTTTATGAATCGGAGAAGACGAGCAGTTTGAAGGGTCGTTACACACCTACTTTCCATTTTTCGAAAAGTGAGCGTGCGCCCACACCAAGTGCGGGCACTGCGCAGGCGCAGAAATCAGCTATGCAAGAGATGAGGCGTCTGTGCGTGCGCCGTACTGTCAGTAGCGCCGTCGACGCGGCGTGTAGTCAGAGACGCGCGTCACTCCAAAGCCGCGCCGTCAATTTCTTGCGACTGCTTGTGTTTCCGTTGCCTGGCCCGCCGAAGAGCGGGCTCCTGCATAACAGGTGTCTTCCATGTTTTTCTCTGCGAACTGCAGCATTCACGAGTTGTCACGTCTCCGCATGCGAAAATTGCAAGGACAAATTTAGCACACTTATCAAGAAAGAGTTTCAGGGAAAGCAGTACGTCTTTGTAGAATTTTGTTTTTATAAGGTTGTAAAGTGTGTAGTTGCCTTTTAATAAAAAAGTCGTTTATTTTTAATACGCTCTGCCTCGTCCTGGGACGGGGTGGAGGGTAAATGGTGACGTACCCACATGACGTATCGGCGTCACGTGCCACGGTGACGTCAGGACAC
Source organism: Ixodes persulcatus (assembly GCA_013358835.2). NCBI lineage: Eukaryota > Metazoa > Arthropoda > Arachnida > Ixodida > Ixodidae > Ixodes > Ixodes persulcatus. The sequence goes on from JABSTQ010010744.1 coordinate 73,544, forward strand.
CTTCGTCTGGACGGATATAGTCAGCTCACTGCGGTTCGACGGCAGCCTAAGCATCTTTCAGGTATAATATCCTTGAATATTAGGACATGCACGATTGGTTATTCCTCTTTTGACGCCTGCGGTTGATTGCTTAATTGATTGATTGGATTTTCGTGACACAAAAGCAGGTAAGGATATAATGCGCCAGCGGTATATGACCGCAGTTATAATCAAGTTGATGGGTTTGTTTTCGATATGCTTGTTCTGAAGTGTGTTACAGCGCGTTTAACGTGCATACATTATTTTTATGATGCAGTTGCTTTTCGCTCGACCAAGCTCTGGAACCTGTGAAGATGGCATTTGTTACCCCCCTCCCCCTCCCTCGCACAACCCCCTCCCTCGCACAACGCTGATAAACGGCCCGCGCCTACGTAGCCTCTAGTAGTTTAGTGCGGCGTTTATTGTGACGGAACACACAACGTCGAGGTTGCTCAAATTAAATTTAACAAAAAAAAATATTTTTTATGTACAGTGTACACACTAACAACTCAAGTTCATTCCAGCTGCGAAATTATTCTTAGCAATACCGTCACTGGAACAGCGACGTTAAATGAAAAATATTGAACCGTGCTCACCAGAGATAACTTTACATGTTTTTATAGTTTATAAATAACTACCTCTTAAAAGAGCCTAAAAATACAGTTTACATATATAAAGGGAAAACACTCATATATATCACTTATCTAGTTATACACGTTTAAGCTACGACTGCAAACAATTTACCACTAGGTATAAATACAATAAACAAAACGTTTTGTATTAAAAAAGAAATCATAAAAATCGAAGGAAAAAGCAATTTCGTTTTTGCTTATGCGTCCTAAACAAAAATTGAAGCCATATTCACGTGCTTAAGAAGTTTGTTTATATTGCACACACGCCCACGTAACCCTGATATTATGAGAATTCACATAGGAATTAATAGAACATAAACAAGATTTTGATTTGTCTTCACTGAAGTTAGAATAAACGATAAGGCTTGAACCGTTTTTACTCAAACTGTAGCAAGCTCATAGATGTCCCACTTCGATTTGATTTTTTTTTTCATTTTATTGTCGTATATGATTTAGTATTCATTTGAATATCTTCAGGCTATAAACAACTTCCAACAACAAGCGTGTCGAAAGCTCCTCGTTTAAATTAGACTAGCTTTTTTCAACTTCACACTTCAAATTTCATTCACCTTCCTCCTTTCTATGTTCCGAGCGGTCTTGTCAAGGATTATAATGAAACTATGAAACCTCACACGCCCTTAATTTTCAAGGGGAAGAAAAACGTAATGCAGAACCTGTTTTATTACCAGCAAAGTTTGGCATTGGTAACCGGTCTTAATTCCAGGGCACTGCTTCAAAGTTTTCAGGTGGGAAACTTGTTATTTTAAGATTCTATTAAAGAGCGCACACCGTTAATACCAAGCCTACTATTAAATGCATATTCATAACTTCATAAAAGCATTGAATTTGTATTTTATTGTTTTTCACATATTGATACAACGAAACGAAAATTATACTGGAATAGAGTACAAATGAATGCTCTTGCAGTCAGCTAATGTATTTTAGAGCGCAGCTCTTAGGCGCTCATTTCCGGCTTGAGAGGCGTCGGCGTCGGCGTAACCGCGCGCTCTATGATGGATAAATTTCCCCGCTAAATTTAGCGGAGAGTTTTTCCCTAAATGAGAGCCGAGCAGGAGAGGAGGAGGGGCATAGCCCCATCTCCATACCTTCCCCTCCTCCTCCTCAAGAGCTGCGCTCTAATTCGGCGTTACAGGGAGTTGCAAACGGCTTTCATTTTTTAAAACACGTATAAAGCTATGTTAAACATATAAAATAGCGCAAAAAAGGCAAGGACAAGGAGTATACAGGACAAGCGCTAACCAAAACTCAGTTGTCTGCGCTGCAAGACGTCGAAATGAACGAAAGTTCCCCTCAGCTACACAGTCAGTGTAACACGTGTAGCACAGTACACGCAACAGCTCATAAAAAAGCCGGACTTGGCGCCAAAGTGCAGACCTCAGTACCTTAGAAATCCGCTTGACGTGGCCAAAGGACGGTCTGACAAATCCAAAGAAAGTAGATACTTCCGCGGATACCAGTCCTTTCCTCAAGCAAAACGAGACAAGTCTTGCACGACAAGTAGCAAAGGCGATATGGCTGACCAGACACGAAGCTGATTCACTAAACGTAGAACATAAGAAAGGGCCCACTGTAGAAGAAATATAGTCTAGTAGGGTACGTTGTTGGGCTTGACGGTTCATCTTAGTTAAACATAGAAAATAGCGGTATAAAGCTATGCCAGTGAGTTAGAAAACTTCGAACGACCAAGATCAAGACAGACACAAACGACGGAATCATCTATATTCAAAATATTGATATTCGAACCTGCTCTTAGACAGTACTATCTCAAAAAGATTCTTCCTCGCACGTGTGTGGTCGCACTGCTTTATATTATATTTAATTTTAATGTCAATGCGTTTGTGTCGTGAGCTTCTTTTGAAATCGCGTTTTCACAAAATCTAGTGACGCCCTCAAGTGGGGAGAAGACTTTCATCTGCATCGTTTTGTTTTTTCGGTCCTCTTCTTGACTAGGTTATTAAGAGTTTTCAGTTCATTAAATAATAAAGCTTAAAGATAAAACAGGATCACTCTGTGAAAAGCAACTGACGAAACAATTTACTTCACGGGCAGGAATCGTAAAAGGTTCCATCAAAACGTTTTGTCGCCCCATGGAAGGTCATGAATTCGACATTGATCCGATTGCCTCCAGATGGGCCAAATTGGGTTTCGGAGGAGCGGTTTCAGCCAATATTGCCTACGTGCACAGCCCATATGAGCCTCACATCCTGCGACACCTGTGTAAAAGTTAAAAAAGCCTTAGTATTGCAGAAATATAGTTACTATATAATGCATTTCAGTCTCACTCGTTTTTATTGCTCAGCACGCACAAGAGCAACCGGAAAGACCCTGAACCCTATTCCATCTTTGTAACTCAAGATTATGAAAAAAATGTTATAACTAAACTCCACGAAAAACAAAATGCAGACATGTCGGCAGCATATTATATTATGTTGAATTGGCAGACTCACCTACACTTAGTGGAATTTTGGTCCACTGATAAGCAATATGCGAACTGAGCTTTCCGGTCACGTTCTCCATGTCAGCTCGCGTCAAAGATTTATATTGAAACACGCAGTATAAAAGGAACCACTGTAGCATCCGTTTTTACACTACAATATCCATCGACTAAGTCTGAGTCAAGATGGCATCCTGTCTCACCATCGTCGCGCTTGGGCTGTTCCTTGCTGGTAAGCCATGCCACTTCATTCACTACGTCTATTGTATATTACTTGGAATAGACTGACAAATCATTTCATCCTGCCTCTCCGGCATAGCTTCGCAGCTTCGAACTGCAGACCTCTGTTTTACCGGTTGCTTCTATATGAATATTTGACAGACATAACTACGCAGCGAATACAATACAGTAACAAACGAAACCACACCTCTATTTATTTTGTTCTTGCCATCTTAAAATTAAACTAGGTATTCCGGTATCGTAGGTAACGTTTACGAGGTGTTGTGCAACATTCCACTTATATCGGCAATTGTATATTATTCGTGAGAAACCGTAGTTCGAACTAAGCGAGCGCGTGAGTTCAAAACTAGTTTAGTGCATCCTAATTCCATGGTGTGGGTTTGGCTAGTCTTCCACAAATACAACTTTTTTTTTTTTGTACATCAACGCGCCATCTACAGAAAATTGCCAATTGTGTCAAAGTTCTAGCAATGCGGAGAGCAAATTCGTCTGCTTCCAGCACAGGGGCTGCGATGATGTCAGAACCCCGAGCTCTTACTGGCTCATTGAAGAAAAAATAGTGGGTAAACCTCGAGGCATCCAACATTAAGGTCTACCAACCATCCTTTCAAACAAAGCCGATCAGAGCTCGGCGTCGTTCTGATGTCACCGCAACTCCCGTGCAAGAAACAGACGACTTGCACTCCGCATAGTCAGGGACAGTTAAGAAATGCTACGCCGTGGCCTATTGTATCTACGCTTCTTGTTTAGTGATTTCTTCATCGGCATTCCTATCGCATAATGCCACCATATCATTGGCTGCGGACTAATATTAAGACGCTGGGGTCTCTACACGCACTGCGTTTCTGAAGCTTCAGCTAACTATAACAACAAACATTCGAGTTAACCGGCATAGTGAAAAAAAAAAATATATATATATATATATCTATAAACTTTTCAAACGTCTATCAAGGAACATTGGCGATTGCCATGGCTCGCTCACGAAGAGCGTAATACGCCTCGAAAGTGGGCTCATTTTCGTCTTCTGCGCATCAGAAAGAAGGTAGCGGTGACGTTAGAACTCCGAGCCCTGATTGGCTGACCGCGACCCGCTGTCTGAGCATCGTCTGCTCCCTTGCAACGTCGTCTGCGTCTGTCTTACCTTTCCTGCGACTTTCGGAAGTGCAGGTCTTTACGAGCGAGCTCGACTTCTCCTTGCAGAGGGCAGACGAAATAACTCGAGAGGTACGTTGTTTTTGTCTAACAACTAGCAGACGCGCATCAAGGAGGGAAGTCAAAGGACTCATTGGCGAGGTGTCCCGAGGCCCTCCCATATACGTTTTCCCTCCTTTCGTGTGCGGCGAGACTCCTCACTTTTTAACGGCGTCGGCGGGTTGGCGCAGTTAACGTCGTCTGCTTTACGTCTGCTAGTCAAAGCGATGGCGGCTTTGCCTTTCCTGCGTCTGTCGAAGATTCACCGCTTTTTCACCAGCGAGAGTCACCGCTGCCTCAGAAAACAAGGAGATGATAAGAGGAAGAGATTGACCTCTTAATCTAAAATTGAGGTAAGCGATCAAAGTATAATACGGGAAGGGTTCACAAGGGTCGCGCGGGCAATTTAGCACGCCAGCCGGTCGTGGGCAGACGGTCTTGGCTTAGGACCGTCGGAGCACCGCTGCATTGAGTCGGAGTGCATGCTAAGCCTATCTGCCGAGCTCGCTTGGTCGGGGTCAGTGGAATCGTGGCCGTTGGAGCATTTCCCGGGTGTTTGTGGATCCAGCGTTTTTGTTCGTCGTAGTTTATTTCAAGTACTTTTTACTTTTTTTCTTGCTGCTTGTAGTCAGGACGCGTAAGAAGAGCACGTACAAAAATAAACGTCCGTTGGTCGTCGCGACCAAGTAACTGAGCGACGCTGTCGGCCATGCTGATTTGATCGTAAGAAGTGCGTAACACAGCTTCGGAGCTGTCGTAGGATTCCGTCGTAACCTGCGCAAAACTTACGATAATTTCGTTTCGTGAATACGAATTTGTTCTTACGTTTTGTCTTACGCACATTTTTGGCGTAAGATCGTTTCGTGAATCTGGACTCTGCACTTTCGAAAGTCGCAGCAAAGTAAGACAGACGCAGACGACGTTGCGAGCAGACGACGTTGCAAAGGAGCAGACGAAGCTCAGATAGGGGGTCGCGATCAGCCAATCAGGGCTCGGCGTTCTGACGTCACCGCTACCCTCTGCGCAAGAAGCAGACGAACTTGCCCTCCGCATAGGATCCCATTCCTCGTCGAAAGCTGACGCAGATCTCGTGTCCAGTACACATGCTCTGAGTTTTATAGCCAGCAATGCCGGACCGGCGTTGGCGTGGACTTTTCGGAAGGGTCTATTACAGTAGGTTTCAGCGTCTCAAGGCGCTCCAGGTACAGCACTGACACTAAGCTTTTATCGGACATTGCGCGTTGTAACAATGCGTCGAGATACTAAGGGAGAGGAGGAGACGAGTGGGGACGCCAGAACGCCGAGCTCTGGTTGGAACGATTAGTGGGTAGACGGAAAGCTAGCTCCATTAAGATAAATTAATTCACTTTTGCAATATTCAGTTTAGAGCAAGAGTTCCAATTACAAGGTCCCCAGAAACATCCGAATCGGTGGTTTTAGAGCGCAGATCTTAGGCGCCCGTTTCCGGCTTGAGCGGCGTCGGCGTAACCGCGCGGTGCATTATGGGAAATATTCCATAATGCACCCCCCCGGGGTCATGTGACCCCGGGGGGGGGGGGGGGGGGGGGTCACGTGACCCGGGGGGGTCACGTGACTTCGGGGGGGGGGGGGAGGGGGTCACGCGACCCCGGGGAAGGGCTCGCGCGGTGCATTATGGGACATTTCCCATAATGCACCGCGCGACCCCCCCCCCTCCCCGGGGTCACGTGACCCCCCCCCGGAGGAATTGAAGAATGAGGTGAGGAGGAGGAGGAGGAGGGGTATACCCTCCCCTGAGCACCCTTCCCTCCTTCTCCTCAAGAGCTGCGCTCCAATTCGGCGTTACAGGGAGTTGTAAACGGCTTTCACTTTTTTTATCGAGAAACTTTGACACCTTTTTTTTTTCATGGGCTTCGAAAAAAGCTTGCGAAATGTTAAAGAAAAAGACGTGTGACATTGCGCATGTGCACCCTTGTATCGCAGCGCTCTCAGGCCGTAGCTTAGATAAACTAGGCCTGCATACTGAATAGAGCACTGTTGCCTGGGCGCTGATAAGAAATTCGCGTTTTATTTTTTTCCTCATAATATGGGCACTTCTTTTAAACGCTAAACAGAAATTCGCGTGTTTTTTTTTTCTTCTTTTTTTTATAATTTGGGCATTTTTTTAAGCCCGGAAAAAACGAACCGCGTTAGAGGTTTCTTGATCAAAACACTGCATTGAATGTTTCTGAGGACGTTCTACAACTTTGTCCTTGGAACTTTGCTCGAAAGTGAATATTTCAAAAGTTAATTAATTCATCTTGATTATTGAGTTAATTGGGCAAAATACGAAAAATAGTCTGACATGCTCCAAACAATGAGTAAACGACGAAACTTGTAAGAGGGTAAACGTACCGCGAAGCGTTTAGTGGAGTTTTATGATATATTGGTCGACGTTCCGGCCTGAGACCAATATATCATAAAACTTCACTAAAAGCTTCGAAGTACGTTTACTCTCTCCTTTTCTTCGTATATATATATATATATATATATATATATATATTTAGAGAGAGAGAGAGAGAAAAAACGTAGCGCAGGATGACGAAAAGTATATACGGAAGAAAACGCACTTGAGACGGTTGTTGGAATTTTTAAAACAAATTATTGGTAAAGTTGGTCGACGTTTCGGCCTGAGCCAGGCATTCTTCGAGACTGAAGGAACGGAGTGCCGTCAAGCGGAATGCGCGTCACGTTTACAGAGCTGGATTGGCCCAGACGGCCAGCAACGCACGCACGCAAAAAAAAAAAAAAAAAAAAAAGTTGTTGTACTCCGTACGCCCGGCCGCAGCAGACGCCGCCAGCCATCGGAGCCAACCAAAGGCTGCGTCAGATTTCACGACCGCAGGAACGGAGGGCCGTCATGTGCGAAAGGCACATCACGTTCACAAGGTTGAATCGGCCCAGATGGCCAGCAACGCACGCCGCGGAAACACGTCAAACCAGAAAAAGGAATGCGATAAGCGCACACTGTAAATCAACGCCAACACACATGAGAAAAACAAAACAAAACAAAAAAAACTTAACAGTGTTAATTACAGTCCCAGAACATTCAAAAAGGAGCAACAGGTGGAAAGTGTCTGTTGAAGGTCATGACTCGTTGACTCATCGACAGGTAATACAGAAAGGTACACGAAAAAAGTCAAGGGTTGTACTAATGGGGTTGAATTAGCTACAGTCACTCCGCTACAGGGCGATCAAAGTAGATTGCATGCATAGATGACATTATACCGGGATCTTCATTAATACCGGCCCGGATTGAATGAAATTTGTAAATAAGATACGATTCCCTCTGCTCGCAACACGTTATCAGCTGACCTTTCCATTAAAATATTATTAGATCAAACTCTATGTAAAACAGATCGTGGATGGCCTATAGCCTGTGGAATGTGTACGCTCACGCTAATACAGGAGGATCGTGTGTGTTCACCGCGTGAATGGAAGACATAATGCCGGGATGTTTGATTGATCACGGCTTTGAACTTGTGAATAAGGTACGATTCTTTTTGTTCGCGATCTCGGTTGCTTTTGAAACCAGACTGTAAAAATGTGACTTGGAGCTTATCGAATGAGTGCTTTTGATAGCTAACATGTTTTGAAACGGGAAATGTGGGGTTTGATTTTGCATGCGATCTGTGATTATTAAACCGCAATCGGAAAGGTGTCTCTGTCTGGCCCACGTACTGCGCACCGCAAGTGCTACACTGTAAAAGGTATATTACATTACTGGTGTCGCAATTTAAGTTGCCATAAATTTTGTAGGTGAAGTTGGAGTTTGTACTTTGTATGGAGTTTTTCGGTTTTACGTGTGGGCAGACCGCACATCCCGACTTTCCGCATGGCCCACTCCCAGTGCTCTCAGTGGCAGTTATCTTGGACCTAACTAAGGAATCCTTAATGTTGCGCGAACGCCTGTACACCACACGGGGGACGGTAGTGAAAACTTTTGCGAGGCGTTCACTTTGTTGTAAAATATTAAAATGTTTTTTTTAATATGGCGGTGACACTTGGAGACTTATTGCTGAAGGTCAGCACGAGGCTGGCCTGTCGGCTTGTCTCCACCTGGGGACCGCTGTCACCTAACAAGAGGTCGCGATCGAGGGCGCGCGCCTTACTAATGGCGCCATTTATGATTTTTTCTGGGTATTTCTGTTCTTTTAGAACCTCGCGTAGTTGATTGGCGTTGGAGTCAAAATCATTGTTATTAGAACATACACGTTTAAGCCTGTGAGCCTGGCTGTACGGAATACTGGTTCGGCAAGGTCGAGGATGACAAATGTCGAAGTGCAGTATCTCTGGCTGTCCGTGGGCTTTCGATACAGTTGAGTGACTAGAGTTATGTCCTTAATAATTACTCCAACGTCTAAGAAATTAATGTCAGTTTTGGAGTAACTGTGTGTGAAGCAAATGGAAGGGTGTGCGGAGTTAAAATCTGCGATGAACTTGAGAAGCTCATTTTCTGCGTGTGACCAGATACAAAATACATCATCAATATACCTTCTGTAGAACATCGGTTGGAGTAGGCAGGATGCGAGAAAAGTTGATTCTAGGTCGCCCATAAATATATTTGCAAAGTTCGGGGCCATTTTTGTGCCCATTGCGGTACCTCTAGTTTGAAGAAAAAATTTGCCGTCGAATTTAAGACTATTTAACTCAAGAACCAGGCTCGAAAGGGCAGCCAGAACTTGGCCCTCCGGGAATTCGTCCCTCCTGTGGGCTTCATATGCCCTCAGAAGCGCCTCTATGCCGTCTTTATGGGGAATATTGGTGTACAGAGCAGTTACGTTCATTGTCACTAGAAAAGCATCCTTGGGTATTTTAAGTTTAGAAAGTTCTTTGAGAAAGTGAGTCGTGTCCCGAATGTACGACGGGAAGGTAGGTGGGATGTGTCTGATGAGGTTATCAACGAAACTAGAAATTGGCTCGGTGAGCGTTCCTGAGCCCGATATAATGGGGCGGCCGGGACTCCCTCCTTTGTGGATTTGAGGTAACATATAGGAGCGCCCAGGTGCGGCGTGTTTAGGAGTTAGCGCCCGTAAAGTTTTGTCGGTAATTTCACCTTGTTTCTCTAGCTGGATAAGTCGCTGGTGTATAAGTTTGGCATGCTGACTAGTTGGGTCATTGTTTAGATGACGGTAGAATTTGGCATCGTTCAGTTGTCTACAGCCTTCTTTTATGTAATCTGAGATGTTGAGTATAACTATGGCACCCCCCTTGTCAGCTGGTTTGATTATAATATCTTTTCCCTTACCTAAATCCTCGAGCGCCTTGCGTTCGGGAAGCGAGAGGTTATAGTGATTCGGTTTCTGATTTCTATAAGCTGACACAATGTCCTTTTGGACTGCCTGGATATAAAGGTCTAGATGCTTATCTCTGTTGGGACCGGGAGTCCAGCCGGACGATGTCGAAGGCATAGGAGAAGCGCCCTGTTGGGGCCTTTCAAAGAAGAATTCCTGAAGCCAAAGGCTTCGTGCGAAATTATCAAGATCCTGGAGGAGAGGGAATTCGTCGTAGTGGCCTGTGGTCGGGCAGAAGTTAAGACCCCTTGAGAGGAGCGACTTTTCGTCGTCGGTTAGCTCTACACTAGATAAATTAACTGTGTTGCTACGATCAAGAGAGTTATTCTGCATGTCCCGTCCACTCACCGTCGTCGGGGGGCATTTAATATTATCCCTAGCTAGCTTACTATTCTGTACCTCCTTAATGATCCCACGTTTCTTTTTTCAAATGATTTTATATATATATATATATAAAGAAAAGTGTATGAGAGAGTAATGGTTCTTCCAAAATGAGTTGCTGGGCGAGTTGGATATACATTTTGACTTAAACAGCGCAAATAAGGCACGGAAGGAAGAGAGACAACAGGAAGGAAAGAGCTCTGACTCACAACTGAGGTTTTAATGATGAGGTAGTGAAAGAGAAGAAAGGTGTCAAGTGCGGTAATATTTGTAAATTAAGGAAGGGAGAGGAATTAAGTTACAAAAATTAATCTCTCTCTAAGAGCCACTTTAACGGAATGACAATTTACATTTTTAACTAACCCAAGTGAATATATCTATGTACGATTATTCACATGTGATCTACAAAGTTGACGGTGACCCAACGGTTACTGGTTGTCAAAGCCAGAAAAAGAAGAAGGAAGAAGTTGACGGTGACCAAAAGGGTATTGGCTTCCACAGGAATGAAAATTAAAAGAAAGAAAGAAAACAATAGTTTAGCGACTAAAAATTCGAAAATTGGAGCTCTTTCGCCGTCAGAGCAATCGAAGGCGTACTTACACAGGCTGGGCCCTTATTCGCGATCTTGCACGACTCGTACACCTCTCTAGTCTTTTGTTCCTTATTTTTGTAACTTAATTCCTCTCCCTTCTTTAATTTAATAATATTACTGCACTTGACACCTTTCTTTTCCTTCACTACCTCATCATTAAAACCTCAGTTGTGAGTCAGCGCTCTTTCCTTCCTGTTGTCTCTTCCTTCCGTGCCTTATTTGCGCTGTTTAAGTCAATAATGGTACTGCGAAGCTTTTAGTGAAATTTTCTGATATATTGGTATATATATATATATATATATATATATATATATATATATATATATATATATATATATATATATATATATATATATATATATAAGCGCGAAGTCATCGCCGTGATGGGCCAATCCGTGCGCTCCGTCGACTTTGGCCCCTACTTTGTGTTTGACGAGTTTAGGGGCCTTGCCTAGAGATCCATCTGTGGCTTCCCGGATGTCATCTGCGGAAATCCTATCACGTGTGAAATCCTCTACCCTCTGTCATTTATTTCTTCTTGTTGTTGTTGTTGTTTTTGAAGCTTCGAATAGTAATATTATTTTCGTTTCAGCGATAACAGCGGCGCAACAAGATTCTAACTTTGGAGGCAAATCGGATCCGCGGGTATGATTGACGTGTTATTACAACTTCTCCATCCTCTTCCCGCCTGCTCCCATCGTTGAGAATATGGTGATCCCATAAAAGCCCCCTAAACTATCCACAACGTATCTAAGATCTGGATAGTTTAGGTTGCTTTTATGGCTTTTGTATGACTGCCAAGACACAAAACAAATCACGTATCGCTCCCACTCACACACCAACTCAACTCCCTGACGTCACGGTACTGCAGAGGCGCTGCCGTCGGCACTGCGTATGCGCACACGCTTCACTTGACAGGATTCTGGTTTCTTCGCACGCGCAAAAACCAAACTGTAAACAGTGTGTTGGTGACTAGTGGAAAGCAGTGTTGTACGGAACGGCATTCCAAGGTACGACGTTCTGGAAGGCGTCGTTTCTTTCAGGAGGAACACCACCGTTGCAACTTTCATTGGTGGTGCTGGAACGGAAACCACGTTACGTTTAAAGGAAAAAACAAAAGAAACTGAGCTTCTTTTTTTTTTGTCCTCTATGTTTTTAATTTTACTTGAATTTAGCACGCATTCAGGATTTTTCGCATAATTCTTTATTTTTTTTATAATTTTCGCATTCTATCTAAACATAATTGCGTTCACTGTCACATCACCTTTAAGAAGACAACCCGCTAGGCAGTTACAACTATTACGTTTCTTGCCATAACGAACAGCAATAATTTTATAATTATGGCGCCTATTTTATTTATAAGAAGTTGATTTCATTTTTGAGATATCTACATTCGTGAAATTTACGTTCGGTTTAGAAATAAAAACAAATCTGTCAATATTAAGTAGGGCATACTAATAGACAAACGGAGTTATAACATTGTTTTTCACCGGAGTAATAACTTTGTTTTAAACCGGAAAGCATTTCTGCACCACATCTTCAAACGTAGTGTCTCTTGTTCCAGCGACATGTGCGCATAGATAATAGCAAATATAACGCATGAGTACAAACAAAACAATTGTTTTTTTATTATTATTTTGTGACTTGCAATAATGAATAAAAACGAATTGATCACGTTTCGGCCTATCTTTCCAACTAGAATAATTCGAGCTAGACCTTGTGGATTATTCTGAACGCGTTGTTATTTGTAAACTCTTTTTATGAAAGCCACTCTTTGCTTCTTGAACTGAGCCTTCCTTCAAACGTTCTTATATCAATGTCATGCATTTGCAAAAGAAAAAAGAGAAAATAGGAACCTGTGTCTCTAAAAACTATTTCTCAACACACCCTTGATTACAGGCGACGGAAGAAACCCCACTTGGGCGTGGGCTATGGACCTTATACACCTGCATCGAATATTCCTATGTGTGCAATTGCTATGAATTTAAGCAAGATGGCACAGCTTGCAGGGTAAGTTCATCTACATTTGCAGATACCTGTAGCTGAGATTGTGGTCAGCATGACCATGTTTTTAAAGCATCACAGCTCAAACTAACTGTTCAACGGCTGTACCCGCGCACATGCCCAGAAACAAAGTGCTTCAATATCTTGTACACGTTGTATCTTGGAACTGTCATTTAATCGAAAGGTTACGACCAGAATGTTTTACATTTTCATACCTTAATTTGTGCAATTGCTATGAATTTAAGCAAGATGGCACAGCTTGCAGGGTAAGTTCATCTACATTTGCAGATACCTGTAGCTGAGATTGTGGTCAGCATGACCATGTTTTTAAAGCATCACAGCTCAAACTAACTGTTCAACGGCTGTACCCGCGCACATGCCCAGAAACAAAGTGCTTCAATATCTTGTACACGTTGTATCTTGGAACTGTCATTTAATCGAAAGGTTACGACCAGAATGTTTTACATTTTCATACCTTAATTTACGAAATGACTGATTAGTTTCGTTAACCACTACCAGAAAGTAGCAAGATGCTGATAGACAAAAGTTTAACAATTTGCTACTACAGCAGCTTATTTTCTACCTGCAAGATGCTGGTAGAAAAATAAGCTACTATAGTAAGAAAAGGTTCTAAAAATAAGCTACCGAGAATTTTATAATCGCGCTATATAGTCAACGACATTAAGGAACTAGCCGATGAGAGCACCAGAGAACGAATACGGAAGCAAGAATCATGAACATAGGAGGCCACACCCTGCAGTTCGTAAGTTGTCCCTGACTGCAAGAACATCAGAGTTACCCCCAAGGTCTCGCACTGAGACTTAGCGTGAACCGCTAACACTAAGCGAAATTGTCGGTTGGCGTCGTGGTGCACCAATCAAGTTTATTTTCGGAATACTAGTTTGTCGTAAACTAGCAATATAGTATATTTCTTTAACGCGTCAAAGAACTGAAGGGGACGGTAACACATCTCGTCCACCTTTCTGGTGCCATGTGATTTAAATTCCAGCAGAGAGAGGAGCAAACGAAACTTATACACGTATACCTAATCGCCGTATTTCAACCACTGTTTTCTTACAAGCATTCGGCACTGAGATCAAAAATAGGTCCAACTAAAACTATGACAAAACTCCCAACGTAATAACTGGTGCACAGTGCGTCTTAAAAGAGTGGTGTTTTTTTGTTTTGTTTTTTTTATGGAGCGGTAGTTATGTCGATTACAGTGGGTTCACTGTTCGCTTAATATTGACTGAATAAAACGGGGTGGTTTTTATACATATTCTAAACAATAGAAAATCTTTCTGGGAAAATCGTAGGTGCTCAAGCTCTACAAATTTTATTACAATAATTAAGATTATCACAAAACCTGTTTGAATTGTTAAAACGAGAGCGACCTATCTAATGCCCCTTTTAGCTGAAAACAGTACCTCGGTATTATAAAAGTATTTATCTTTGTTAATATATCTACTTATTTCCTTAACAGGACGCGTTTTCAATACCCCCAGTTTTGTCGAAACACGGAGAATATAAAAAAACTATGTCTACGCGTAAAGCTACATTAGTTTATTTAAACTATTTCTTTCTCCACAGGATCCCTACTACAGGTACGGTGTTTGCAAGGATGGGAGTTGTGTGCCCCGAAGGCATTCCACGACTACAGAAGAGCCGAGTCCCACCACTCAAACTGACCCCACCATTAAAACTAATTCAGTCGCCGACGAAGAAGAGGACACAGCTGCAACTACATAAAAATTGACCCTCAGTCACCAACCTTACTGAGGTCGCAGAAGTGTCCACAATGCCGTCCTCTCGAACGAACAACTAAGTCATTCACCCCGAGAAAAAAAAAATTCAGCACTTCGTTCAAAATTGTTGAATTTCCCGTAACCGTGTGTTTTGAACCGCGCTGCTACACTGCCAAGCACTGTATCAACAAAATCATCGGCTTACAAATAAAAACTCCCATTTTAAAAGTGAGGCTTCTTTTTCTTTCCAGAGGTAGACCACGAGGAGTGGGTTTATACTTTTTTTTTATAGCAAACTTCACAACTTCAAAGGACAGTTGGAACCACTCTTTATAAAATATAATATGCTCAAGGCGGACCAGGTTTAACTTTAAACTGTTACAATGAATACATAGGAACGAACTGTACACCATCCCAACAAATAGCGTGAGCGCATATACGCTTCGAGATCCAAAGATAAAAATGCCCACCATAAGAACAAATTATGGTCGACAAACTTTAACTTTTCAAATAAATAAACTTTTAAATAATACAGAATTGAACATAGACTATAAAACAACTTTCTATAAATTCAAAAGTAAATGCAGAACGGTTCTGGTAATGGTGCTATTACATTTTCATTGTGAAGTTTTCTTTTTCTTTTCTGGATTCTGAAATTATCTTATTCGGCATCTTTATGTGTATGAATTTAGACCATTATTTTTTCTTGGTCGAAAGTTCTACGCTAGTGACCTACCTGAATGTAAATTTAATGACGTTATTAATGTGATCTGTGACGCTTGTGGTTTTACTATTTCAGCTGATTGCCTGTGCATAATCTAATCTCCACTTTGCTTTGTTGCCTTGTCGCTTTGTTGTTATTGAGGGTGCGTTTTGCCTGGCTTGTGCGATCCTCTGATTGCGGCGTCCAGAGCGCGTAAATTAGTTCTGCATTGTTGCTTTGCTGCTGTGTATGTCACTCCTACCTTATCTGCCACGGCTGAACTGTTGGGGGGGGGGGGGGGAGGGGGGCAGTGGCTCTGTCAGGCACTTGTGCCTCTATCTCTGCCCCCATGCAAAAAAGTATCCGCAAAGAAAAAAAAGAAAAAAAACATCTGGTCTTTAAGTTAAAGAGAGAAGCTTGCATTTCAAAGCATACGTTCCAATCACAATGTTTGATATGGAGTTATATAATATTCTGCAATACGGTTATAAAAAGCTCATTAGGGCATTTCATATTAAATCGTAAATAATGAGTTCAATTTACAAAATATTATGCAGTGGCGTAGCCAGGAATCTTTTTCAGGGGATATATGTTTGTATGTTTTAGTTATGTGTTCTCTGTTATGTAGTTAATGTAGAAATTCCTCGTATTGTATATATCTGTATTTATTTAAGTAAATATATACCCGGTGTATTTACATTTGACTCAAAGATTACAAAATAATCTCGGTTGGATATGCTCGCTGTATAACTGAAAAAATGTGTTTGTTTTTATGTTCACAGTAACTGCGTGGCAGAATGCCACTGGGGCCGAGACACTCGGTAGGAACGGCTGCGTATGGCTAAAGCTACCACTCGTACAGCAGGTACAAAGCTACCGCTGCTTTAAGGCGCCCAAGCGATTTTTCCGTCTGTTATCATAGTCCCAGCCATGTACCTGCTGCACGAGTGCCAAATTTAGCGCACTACCTGCGCTTCTCACGCGCTCAAAGTCTTTCCGGAAATTACCGATTTAGTGGCTTTAAATAGTGGCTTTAAATATCGAAATTTTAGTGGCTTTAAATATCGAAATCTTTCGAAAATTCGAAAGATTTCGATATTTTCGACCGTACCGAGGTTCGAAATCGAAAGATTCGCAACTTTAAAACACCTGTGAAGTTTCAAATCGAAAGGTTCGAAGCTTAAACGGTTTCTAAAAGTTCGGGTTCGATTATTTCGAATACTTTTTACTTGAGGTTCGATAAATTTGAATATTTAAAACTTTCCTAACTTGAAATTCCAGAGATTCGAAAGTTTTAAATTCCTTGAGATCTAAAGTTCCAAAAATCGAAGATTTCGAATTTATTTGAATCTGAAGTTCGATAAATTCGAAGATATCGACTTTCTTTGGATTTGAAATTTGAAAAATTAGAACGTTTCGAATTTTTATAGACATAAATTCGAAGATTTCAAATTTCTTTCTACATAAAGTTCGAAAAGTTCGAAGGTTTCGATTCTCTTTTAGAGCTAAATTAAAAAAAAAAATTTCAAGTCCAAGTTCGAATTTCTTTCAAATCCAAGTGCGCAAAGTTCGAAGTCCGGTTTTTATGTTTCTCCACAGTTTCAGTTTCAAATAACGTTTTCATGCGTCACTGGTTTTCATGAAATCAGGTTTAGAAAAGTCCGGGTGTGATATTTAGTTTGCGCGAAGTTGGTCAGGCGATTAAATGAGACGACGAGTTTCCCGGATGTGCTGGAATATTTGCCAGTGCAGAGTGACGTGTGACCATAGATCAGTAATTGTGACCGGCAGCCCGGGGGGGTGGGGGGGGGGGGGAGTCTAACTTGCATCACGCAGTAGTGATCACACGAACGCACTGTTTAACGATACTCGTCCAGTTCGCAACGGCCAGGGGCAGGCAGGTGGTTGAGGCTCAGAAAAACCTTGAAGCTATCTGGCAGACTGCCTCCCTACCCCCTTGCACGCTGGTAGTAATGCGTTTGAACGCCGCCCGACTGACGCTGGCATATTTTAAGTTTAGTTTGTACATGATGCGAAATCCTGAGACTGGGAATAAAATTTGAAAGAAAAGTGTAAGAAGACAAAAAAAAAGGGGGACGAGACAACGTCTCAAACTCAGCTCAAGACAACGTCTCAAACTCAACTCAGCTGAAAATTCAGCTCAGTACAACGTCTCAAACTCAACTGAGCTGAGTTTGAGGCGTTGTCCTGTTCCCTTTTTTCTGTCTTCTTACACTTTTTCTTTCAAATTTTATTCCCAGTTTCAGGATTTTGCATTATGATCAACATACACCAGCTCGCCTGCACCTTGACAATTTTTTAGTTGGTAATTGATTTGGAGGTCTATTTTTCGGGACTTAAGAAACGCCGAGCAAAAAGCACAGAAGCCGACACAACTCGAGGTCGAGGAGCGTTCTACCATACCAGTGGCGCCGGAAGAGGAAAAACGGGGGGAAGGAAAGGGGGGGGGGGGGTCTCCAGTTCCCCTCCCCCCCCCCCCCCAAGATATTTCGGACTGTTAAAGAAAACAATACGGAGAAAGTGGGCGTGGTCGAGCTTATTTCAATCTGAAATTATTTATGCATATGTATGGCCCTACTGTCGCTCTTCACTGCATAAAAGATCGCGTAGATGGTCATTGTTAGAAACTCGTTGTCAGAAGGGAAGGCACTACTCGTCACATTCTTAGTGGTTCAGAAGTTCAAAGCTATGTCTTTTCAACCTACATAACTGTGCCATTGGTAAAAAAAAAATAAAATTAAACATAACCATAAATGCGGGGATGAAAAGCTGGTGAAAAAAAAAAAAAAACTATCAAGAACCCGCCGGAAGTGTTGTATTCTTGCATATTCAGAGGCCCAGAACTTTTAAACAAGTGTTTCCTACCAAAAACGTGTACAGGCTGTAAACACACGTCCCAGAAACGTAAAATGAGAAAAAAAATAAAAAAGGCCTTTTTTTTTAATGACGTGCTGAACTGAACTATTAGAAATCTCTCCCCCATAAGTGAATTTATTCCTCAACGTGAAAAAAAAATACATTATTTTGTATTCTGCACATGGTAATTATATGTATTGTCTGTGGTGTTAATTTAAATGCGATACCTCAAACAATTTAGACGAAAACAATTACCAAGTTTAGGGCATAATTGCCCGTAGATACATGTCTGGACATTTCTTCGAAACTCATCTTGAACAACAATAATCATATCTTAGGAGACAACTGCCTAGGCTATACATGGATCATTCTTAAAAAGTTTAACATCTCTACCATAAATAGCTTCGGCTATAGCGCGCTTCAAATATGGCACAAACGACAATTGTCAAAAACCCGTCGTCCTTCCTCGCTCCTTCGGGAAATAATTTCTTTAAAAGTAAGCATGCCAGTACATTGCATATACGGCATTGTCTTTCGCAAGGAATGCGGCACCGCATGTAGAAATTTGAAAGAGAAAATTACGAATGTACCTTATTCATGAGTCCAAATGAAACCGCCCGCCGGTCTTTCGAAGTTCGTCGAACTTTTGACTTCTCAGGGTTCGAAATATTCGAAATTCGAATTATCGAATTTCTCAGCGTAGGAAGTTCGGAAGTTCGAAAAGCTTCGAACGTTTTAGTGCAAGAAGGTCGAAAGTTCGAAAATCATCGAATTTTTTAGTGTATCAAGTTCGAAAGTTCGACAAGCATCGAATTTTGCAGCGTAATAAGTTCAAAAGTTCTTAAAGGATCGAACTTTTTAGCGTAAGAAGTTCGAAGGTTCGAAAAACATTGCATTTCTGAACGTGCGAAGTTCGAAATTCCGAAAAGCGTCGAACTTGTTAGTTTAACAAGTTCGAAAGGTCGACTTCCGTCAATTTCTCGATATGGAAAGTTCGAAAATTTGAAATCTTTTGAACCTTTCGAATCGCTTGATTCGATCATCGAACCATCGGTCGAAAAAATTTCGCGGCATCCCTAGCTTTAAATGACGCTTCGCAAAGTTATAATTTCAAGAAAATGTATATTTTTATTATTTACAGAGTTACTTAGCGAATTTAGTTAATCATTCACCAGACTTTGACGGTTGTTCGCCCCTCGAATGTCCGACGACCTCGAGAAACATATAGTGAAGATGACATTCACATAGCTGTAAAGACGCCCGTTTAAAAAATTTATTTAGAATAAAAATACCCCTTTTATACTTGTAGATATATATAGTCATGTGGAATGTTATAAGCGGGCCGGCGACTTCTTCAATGATGAAGACCGGTCTCCGGTTAAAACATTAAAATAAATCTCTCTTGTTTTTGTTTACATCCGTGGACTTAGTGTTATATATGTGCATATATATATATAAGTATCTACATATAACAGCCATGATGGCGGGGGCCAAAGGTATAAGTATGACTGAAAACAAAATAAAATCCTTGGTGAAAACAGCAAACAAGGGAAGGTTTGGCCGGTCTGCGGCCGAAAGGTCGAAGAATGAACGGTCCGTTGTGGCTGTTTTCACAAGGGTTTTCTTTCTTTTTCTGTTATATATATATATATATATATATATATATATATATATATATACATACCAGTGTTTCTTTTCAAGGGTAACCCTTGTTTTGAATAAACAATCCATGCAGCGCTGACGGCGCATTCACAGATAGGTTTTACGGCGAGGTGGACTTTACACTCTGGAAAAAGTGAAACTATCAGACGAATAATTAACAAAAATCACAAATTAACTTTTGAATTACTGTTGTTACGGCAGGAATTTTTAAGACAAATTTGTAACCAGTACTTCTGTAAGGCCATCGCAATTTTTTTAAAAATCCCTAAAGGCACACGTAGTACGTAGTTTGAGATATAAATTGTCCATATTTTGTCACCCAGTCCAACGTAAACCGAACCCAAGTTCATGAGGAGCGCCGGAAGTACCGTGGCCATCCTACGTCGGTGGGCAATGCTCAGTGACGAAATTCACGTCATGATTTCGATTCACGGCGGTTCCCAAATATTCGCGGTTGGCATTTGGCTGCTGGACCAATAAAAAGACGAGTCATCTGATGAGCTCGTACGCGCCGCCTCACCAGGCGTGCGATATCGGTGACGAGGCATTTTGTTACGGCCTTAAAGGGGCACTGACACCCCAAAAGTCGTATTTTTTTTATTGTCTAAAACGACGCAAGTTGTAGTCATAGACACGCAAAAAAAACCGCATCGCTAAAAAAAAATTCCCCGCGCGCGCGCGCGCCTTTTTATTTTTGGCGTTTAAATCTCCCGCCGCTACCTCCTCGCTTTTTTTGATCGGTGACGTCAAAAATCAGGAAATTTAGAAGCTTTGTAGCGACATTTCTATAACATTTAATAACGGCAATCGTAAAACATGTTTTTTAACGCAATTGCGAACGCACTACGGCCCCTCTTTTTGAAATACCAAAAATCAGAGTTCGGTGAGATGTCCACTCCTAGATTTGTCTCCTCTCTCAGAAAACTTGGCGGCGCTCGAGCAGATCGGCGAGTCTGGGAAGAAACCGGTTTTTTCCCGCGCGCCAGCTCGCCTCTTCCTCGCATCGGGTCAGCGGAGGTCCGAGAGAAAGTCGAGTCGCAGGAGACCGCAAAATTTGACTGACTGCACTGGCGGGGATCGCGCGGGAACTTCAAATTCGGCATTTGGAAATTGTTTTTTTTTTTAATTCACAAATACTGAATTCCCAAGTTTCGAATTTTGAGGGTAATGTCCCGGCACCGTTTTCAATCCTTTCAGATAATAAAAAAAAAATATGATTTTGATGTGTCAGTGCCCCTTTAAAAAAGCGTGACCTTTGGTGACATTAGTGGTCACCAAAGGTGACCAATAACGAACTACGCGCCCTTTTTAGGGACATCGTACGTGAGGAGCTCAAAGTGTTGTTCAAAGTGTTGTTCATCGGCCGGACACGTTTCGTATCCGGCCGATGAGCAGGAAACAAGTTCATCTGAGTTGCGATCCTTCTTTACGTTGGCTAGAAGCGGGAGGTGTCAGGATCGCCAAGCCCGCGCCGTGCACGGCGGCGCGCCAGTATTTTATGATGACGAAGCAGCGACTCCGGAAGTGTGATTGACGTGGTGGGGAGGGGGCTAGCGTTCGAAATAAAAAGGGGGAGGGGAGGGAATATGTAAAGCTAAAAAACCATTACAAAGTTTTTTACAGTTTATAGAAGGTTTATTATCACTACCTTTACCGAGTGTCCATACATTCATCCAAAATTCCTGTAACGAAGCAATGAGATGTTGACAAAATCTGATCTAATACACCAACTTATGCTTACAAACAAACCGGAGCGCCCCTAGCGGACGCCACCGGCGCCGCGCATGCGCGATGAGGGTGTGGGCATGAAGCTCGCCGTCGCCCATAAACAAACCATAGGAATGCGATGTTGTCGGATTCGGTGTGAGTCCCCCTGCCCTTTTTCGCGTTCGAATTGTTGATTCTACGTCTTCCTGGCGATGTCTGACTACTTGAGCGGCGTCAGCGAAATTACTGAGGCTCGTTACACCGCCAAGCTTAAGCGTGAATAATGTGACGTGTGGCGATTAATTCCGCGTGGAGGCCGCAGTATGTACGCTAAAGCCTGATTCGCATGATGAGATTTCGCTCGCAATTTTCAGTCGCGACGCCGCTCGGGCTGCAAAAGTGTGAACCGAAGCTGAGATGGTCGACGTCGATACTGAAAATCGCAAGCAGAATCGGACCAACTGAATTAGGCGTAACAAGTCGGTGATGGTCACTGGTAACAATGATCAACATCTCCTTGTATCTACTGTTTACATCGAGCCTGCTTGCCAACCTTCAAACTTCAGTCTTTTGAGGCCTGCACTAACTTCTTATCGCAAGTACCGGGCCAACATTTGGTCTACGGGCCGGCGTCGTCTAAGAGAGCAGACGACAAGCAGAAACGTTTGAAAGAGCAGACGACAGTTCGAACGATCAGGCGGCCGTTTGAACTTGAAGACGCACTGAACGTAGTCCGTAGGTGGTCCGCACAACTTGACGGTTTTCTGGCGTTCATGTTGGAACAAAACAGATAAATCTGATGACCAGAAGTATCCTTGAAATTCAACCCAAAGTGCTTCCCGCCCAAGCAATCGTTGTCCAACGGCGTCTGCTTTTTCCTTTTCACCGCACATATCCTGATTCTCGCACGAACCGAGCACGTGAAAACTGACCTTCAAACTTTTCTCGACTCTTTTTGGAACGGCCCCAGTCGCGGCGTTTTGACGAGAAGGCAGTTTTTTGTCTGGTTCCTTTCAAAACAACGCAGGAATACACGTCAGGCATGGGGACTTCTGCCCACAGCCCCAGACCGGAAGTGCGCCCGACACGCCACCACCGCGCCGTGACGTAACAGAGATGAGTTCGTGTATAGTAGTAGCTATCCCAACCATAGAGTTATTATAATGTACGCTAGAGGTTCAACTGGTGCTAGTGTCTATGCGACTTCCGTGACGCAAATTGAAGCAGACAGCAACCAGTCTACTTTCGCGGTGCTCCTGTGCATTCCTATGGAAAAACGCGCGTGCATTTTGTCTCTTCGCCGGAAAATAACACGGAACACTTTGGTTATTTGGGTCGTACCGAATAGCATGTACATTGATTGACACTGTAAAAGTGTAATTGCTTTAGTTAGCGCATTTTTCTTCATCAGGTGAACGGTATTTAACTTCGCTACATTTCAGTCCCAAACGTGTGTTCCGCAGCAGGTGTGTAAACACAAGCGACGTTTCAAAGCAAAATTAGAATCGAAACGAATATAGAGTGTGTTCAAGGATCGCCAGCATTCCGGTGACGCTTGTATATTGATAATATGCCAGTCCTGTCACTATATGAAAATGATCCCGTCGTGCTTGAGCGGATAAAAACCTTCAAAACGTAGAGAATAAAGTCCGTGAGCTATGAAAGGTGTCTCTTCGTATTGTTTTCTCTGCCGGGCAGCTCTTATCGCGCATTTGTTCTCAAAGAAATCGAGCGCGCGGGTGATATTTTGAACGTAGAACAAGCAGCTTCGCTCAGGGCAGAAAGAATAAAGCGGTACTTACTTATTTACAATCGGAATAGATTACGTGGCCTTCAATTTATTTTGATCGTACATGCACTGCGAGTTACTGATCCAGTGTTACTGCGTAGTTCTGGCCGCCGCTCTTGATTTTCCAGATGTCCTTCGTTCGTTTGGTACTGTATATCCCCCATGCTGGAAATCGCCGACGCCGCGTTCGCGCTTACAGTGTCCGACAGTGCACATAAACACACGTACGAAGCCGTTTTAGCACCGTTTTTAATGCGATGAATTCGAAAGAAAAACGCCGTAACTGACTAATTCTTTCGTCGGCCTGACTGAGAAATGTTCCAAGCTACCTAGTACGTACGAATTATTTGGGATATTTGCTCTTATGATCGAGGGCAGGGAGAAAATGCACTCACTTTTTCCCATAGAAATGCATTACCGGAAGTCAATTTTCGACTGGTCTGTCTGCTTCAATTTGCGTCAGCACACTAGCGCCACTTGAACCTCTAGCGTACATTATAATAACTCTATGATCCCAATGAGGTAGAGGTGCTTAGAGCGATAAACCGGGGTTCCGGTCTGCACTCGAAAGTGATCCCCATAAGGCCGCTGCCAATGTACGCAAATTTGACCCCTCGTCAAGTCACCAAACCAAATACGTGACGTCACAGGAAAGAAGGCAGCACCCAGGTAGCGGCTGGCCCCAGCTGGTCCGGAGTATTGGCCGGAGCTTGTCGGATGCATTGTTCGTTGTCGTTCGTCTCGGCGAGTTGATTTCAGACGCTGAAGCCGTCATATGAGGCCGGTCGAAAACGACTTCAGAGTTCAGCGTGGCGTCTGACGTACGTATAACGTGAAAATCTGGAGGAACGGTGTGCATTTCGCTGGTGACCGACGGGGATATTGCCACGAAAGAGACAATCGGCTCTACGTTGCTCGGACCTCGGCTTGATTCGGATACCGCTAGGATAAATTTTAAGGCGACGGTTCTGTGCTCTCGTTGACCATCGGAATCTTCGAGGTCTGCAGTGAAGCGTGTGCAATATATTTGGATACACAGTTTAGTGACGGAAATTGCGTGAGTCGTGCTTGGCAGTGTGCAATCGTGGTGCCGCTTCGTTCAAATGGCCGAATGCTCACTTTGATTGTGCGGTGCACCGGAGAGCTGCCTTGAAGCTTGTAGTTCCCGTGCCGTGCTAAATGATACTGTGCTGCTTCCCAAATTTTTCCGGCGTAGACGTGCACTTTCACGGAGCAGAGGTGCGCGGCGCACCGAAGAGCCTTCCAGCTGGTAGTTCCTGTGCCGTGGTTTAGGTGATGCTGTGCTGCTTCCTAAATTGTTCTGGCGTAGACGTGCACTTTCACGGAGCACAGGTGTTGCAGTTGGTATTGATTCCGCTGGCCTGTCGCACATTTCGTTGATACAAAGGTTTTATCAACACTAGTTACGCGAATTGCAAGCTGTATGGACATTTCATTGCGCGTGTAACCTACCCAATTCATGCATTCACGCCGCTTTGCGACGACAGTCTGCAGCGGCTCATTACCAGAAAAGTGGTCCCACATCCATTTTAGTTCAGCTCGTCCACAGCAGTCGCCAAACCCCAACGGAGACGATTTATTCGGACAGAATGCCAATAAAGCAGTACGTGCAGTTTCTTTAGTAGTCAAGATAGACTTTTTTCTGTCTGTGTTGTTATATTGTCATGAATGCTTTCTCCAGTCCTATTTTCTATCAGTATTTACTATTCTGGAAAGTTCCAGGCCATGCTCAGCTGTCATCGTATGTTCTGGTGGAGGTGCTGCCACTTTACCCAGAGCCCTTCACTTTGTGTCGACCCTGGCTGGCTCCTCAGCCGAGTTGCCCAATAACAAATAAGACACGGGTGGCGGATTATCCAGCGTCTTAAACCCCCGGCGAGCCGGGGACCAAGTCCTATCCCGAGCCCGGCAGAAAAACCGCAAGACGAGCGAGTACCACAAGGACGAACCTCGGAAATACACCACGAAGAACCTGAAATCCGAGCCAGTCGCTGCTATAGCAGCAAGAACCACCGGAATGCTGTCTTTTGCCAGAAAAACCGAAGCTGTCTAAGCCAACAATGACAAACCTGTAGCAGCAAACCGCGTCCGCTGCTACGATCGTTTGCATGCCCGTCGCACCTCGCACTCTGACGCCCTTTCACGCAAGGTGTATGAAGACGTCGAGAACTAGATTGAAATTTATGACCGTGTCGCCCGCCACAGTGGGTAGACGGACAACCAGCTCCTGCAGAACCTATACTTCTCATGGAAGAAACTGCCAGGCACTGGTTTGAGAACCACGAATCCTCCTTAACGTCGTGAAGAGTTTGCAAGATCGAGCTGAAGTGCACGTTCATCAGCCAACATTGACGAGATAGAGCCGAATTCCCGATTCTGTCCAGGACACGGCCCCAAAGAGAGCATCACCGCCGCTGTGGAGGATGTTTTGCGCCTGATTGAGCACCCACGCCAATGATGCTGCAGAAGACAAGAAGCTAAGAATCCCATGTCCCTCATGTGAGGGACAACACCTTCGGCAGCTTTGTCCGCAACTTTCGACAACAGTCTAAGGGTTCATATCACCGAGGCTTCCAACATTGAATGTACACTGCAGGCCCGAGCCTGTCAATATCAACAACTCCCCAGCGTCTCGATACTCGAGTCGTCCAGCTGCAACTTTGAGGCCAGCCTCCCAGGCATCCGCGACATCCTCCACAACGTTTTGCGGGAGGAGATCAGGAAGCTACTTCCTGCCATCAGTTGCCCGGCTTTTATTTTGATTGCCGAGATCGTTTCGAAACAAGTTGGACAGGCAATTCAACTGGACACTTCTTCGAGCGAAGCGGCATCTGACGAACCGAGGGCGACTTATGCCACAAAGTCACGACGTCCGCCACCGGCTACTATTCAATGCCAATTCAACAAGACACCCCAACGCCGAAGCATTCATATATGCTTGAGCTTGCTGCATTGATGCAAAAAACTACAAGGAAAATTTGCGGATTAGAAGCCAGCCCTGCAGGTGCAGTGCATCAAATGCCAGTGGCCGCACATGACGTATGATTACAAGACGGCATCAATCGGTCAAAGTTTCCACTTGACCAAACTGAACACCGACGTGCCAGGGGCGTCATCTGAGAACAAAGACCACAGGTACTATGACTGAACACCTGACACAAGACTGTTGCAGAAAGAACTCGTCATAGAGCCATTTGCAAAGAACCAATAATTATGTAATCAAGTGGAAATAAACATATTTGATACACTAACCAAACAAAGATATTTCCGCTCGCCTTTACGCCTTCACAGTCTATACACCAACTCATGTTTACAAACAAACCGGAGCTCCCCTAGCGGACGCCACCGGTGCCGCGCATGCGCGGTAGACGGTGGGCAAGAAGCCCGCCGTCGCCCATAAACAAACCATTGAATTGCGTTGTTGTCGGTGTCGGTGGGAGCCCCGTGCTCTTTTTCGCGTTGAAATTGTTGATTCCACGTCCTCCTAACAATGTCTGACTACTTGAGCGGCTTCAGCAAAAATAACGAGGCAAAACTTTGCGTGAATAATGTGACGTGCGGCGATTCATTTCACGTGGACGCCGCAGAATGGGCGCTAAAGCCTGACTCCCACAATGAGATTCTGCTCGCTATCTTCAGTCGCGTCGTCGCTCGGGCTGCAAAAACTTGGACCGTAGCTGAGATGGTGGACGTCGATACTGAAAACCGCAGAGTAAAATCGGGCATTACAAGTCGGTGACGGCCACTGGTAACAATGATCAACATCTTCTTGTATCTACTGTTTACACTTAGCCTCCTCACCCCAACCAACCTTCAAAAGTGTTTTGAGGCCTGCACTTAGTTCTTATAGCAATTACCGGGTCAACGTTTGGTTTATGGGCCGCTGTCGTTTGAACGAGCTGACGACAAAAAGCAGACAAGTTTGAAAGAGCAGACGACAGTTCGAACGCATGCGCAATGGAGTGCAGGCAAGCACCGCGTCCCGCGTTAACAAACCATTGGAATGTCACGTTTTCGGCGTCTGTGTGAGCATGCGTACTCTTTTTCGCGTTGGAATTGTTGGTTCTACATCCTCATAGCAATGTCTTACCACTTCAATCGCATGAGCAAAATTATCAAGGCTCGTTACGCCGCTAAACTTTGCGTAAATAATTTGACGTGCAGCGATTCATTCGCATGAACGCCGCAGAATGGACGTCAAAACCACGATGAGATTCTTCTAGCTATCTTCGGTGGCGACGTTGCTCGTGCTGCAAAAGTGTAGAAGGTAGCGGCGATGATCGATGTCGATACTGAAAATTGGAAGCGGGAACAGACCAAGCGTAACAAGTCGGTGATGGCCACTGGTACCAATGATCAACATCTTGTATCTACTGTTTACACCGAGCCTACTTAAGTCTTTTGAGGCCTGCAATTACTTCTTATTGCAATCACCACTTCAAAGTTTGGTCTACGGGCCGCTTTTGTTTGAACGAGCAGACGACAAAAAGCAGACAAGTTTGAAAGAGCAGACGAAAGTTCGAACGATCAGGCGGCCGTGTGAATTTTAAGACGCACTGAACCCGTGGGTGGTCCGGACAACTTGGCGGTTTTCTCTCGTCCATGTTGGAACAAAACAAATACATCTGGCGACCACGAAGTGTTGCCCGCACAAGCAATCGTAGTTCGACAGCGTGTGCTTTGCCCTTTTCACGGCTACTATCCACATTCTCGGACGAACGGAGGGGGCAGAAACACATGAAAACTGATCTTCAAACCTTTCCAGGCTCTCTAGGTTCAGTCCCGTCGCAGGATTTTGACGGGAAGGCAGGTTTTTTGTCTGGTTTCTTCCGAGAGAACACAGGGATGCATGTCTCGCACGGCGACTTCTGCCCACCACCCCAGACCGGAAGTGCGATGGACGCGCCACCACCGCGGCATGACGTAGGAGAGTTGAGCTCGTGTATACACAAAGAATTGTGTTTACCGTGCGTGCTGGACCTTTTGAGGACACTCGCGTCTCTGACCCCTCAATATTAATTAATGGGACATACCAGACTGGCAGACTGGTTGCATTGCGCTGCACTCGTTCCACGTCTCCTGAACACGTGGCACATCCGAAAACCAACTCCAGTGATGTGAAAATGTTATTTATTAATTTATTCCCTCCAGAGGCTTTTGTAGGCATTCCAGAGAGGATACTTAAAACTGCACACATGATAACATTAAAGCACACTGCTGTAACTTGTTAATAGCAAAAACAAACACACCTCTGAGCATCTAGTTTAATAGTATGTGTTGATGCATTGCTTTATAGCAGGACACTTCCTATACGTATGACAAAATAGACCCTTTGCAAAACCCCATCAAGCAACACGAATGTCGCCATTTTTTTTCGGCGTAAAGCACACGAATGGGCCCCTGTTCACGTCGACCGCTAATGCAGCATTCGAGTCCAATAGGCGCTCAGCCGAGTTCACAGTGATGGCGGACATAACACTCTTGTTGAACAAATGCCCAAAGTATGAAGGCCTTGGGCAATTAGAGAAGTAGCTACTGTAATTCGTTCCATCACAATTTGGGAAACGGCAAAGGCTACAGTCTCGGTGAGTCAATATGCACGTTGGAGAGAGGCACATGACAACATATCATTATAGTGCTCGTCTGCACAGATTTGTCACACACCTTCACTCCGTCTCTCTGATTTGCTGGAGGGGGCTGTGGCGGTCGCCCTTTTCCAAGTTACGGTGACACGAAGTGTAGGCAGCCCCCACTTTCGGAAAAAGTCTACTGAAGAGCCCGAACGGAATGGTAGTCAACATTTTTTCAACAAGACTGCTCTTCGGGCAAGGGATGAACGCAAATATGAATAATCTTGTCCAGGTAATTAGAACAAGTAAAAAATTGACCGACCATTACAATGCACTCTTGATGAAAACAAAGTATTGCTGCAATAAATCCTACGAAAGAAAAAAAAATGTGACAAGATAAAAAGTATAAGCACAGAGAAAACATAGCTATCCCAAAAAAAGAACTCACAAACAAACATAGAACACATAGCGACATCTGACAAGCAAGATAAGGTAAAAGAAGAAGAGACAAAATACAGCAACCCCCTGAATCAGAGAGAGAGAGAGAGAGAGAGAAAGAAAGAGAGAGAGAAAAAAAAACGCTCAAAATTGCAAACCACTGGGATCATGCAAACAATATATTTTCTAGATTACGCCGAAAAGTTGACTTGTCACTGAATATTTCTAGGAGAGAACAATCCAACTTATTAAAATCACGCTGCATTCGAATTAGGGGAGACGCGTGAAAAAACGTGGATGGATAGAAAAAATTGTGATTACGGCTCGAACGTGGTGGGGCGTGAAAACATACAGCGCTTAACAAGACAGGACAATCTACGAGCCCATTGACAAGTTTGTGTAAAAACAAGATATCCCTACAACGCCGTCTGTCAAACAGAGTACATAAACCAAGTCTCGAGCAGCCGATCGTGATTATAATAAAAGCGTACGCCAAAAAAAAACGATCGAAAACTATGCGATAAACGCTTCTGTCACGCTCGTAGGCGATCTGTATCTTTATCAATTCCACACTAAGATGCAAATTCGAGTTTTGAGCGAATTAGACACAGAACAAACGAACGTACATGCATAGAAAAACGAACGAAATTGCTCCAAATATCTAAGTGATGCGTTGATGTACCGACACGTATATTAAATTCATGCCTTATCTATAAAACTCCCTATCACGAGCAACACCCTCGTTTTGATGAGACGCCATCTAAGATAAATGAACGCAAGGGGCTTTCACCTTCTACAGAGACCTATAGCCTGTGATTATTAAGCGGAATCATATTAAGCACCACCTAGCTACGTTACAACATCGCTTGAAATTGCATTCAACGGTAACTACATGACGAAACACTTTATATCGTCGGCGAATCAAGCACTTTAGAATTTTTACCGAAGAAAATGTTATACACAAGATAAAAACAAGGGACCCAAGTTCTCCCTAGCCCCTGCGAGAAATGTTTGGCATAATCCCGATACACGACACATTTGTACGATCGCTAAGGTAGCCTAACCAAATACAATACAGTTGAACATAGGCCGTAGTCTCTATTTACGCAGAGCCGATCATGATTGACCCTGTCGAACGCTTTCCACATGTCAAGTACATGCTTCTATATGGTCATGACAAATGGCGCATAATCAAGTGGCACAATTGGTTTCCACCGACTTCCCTTCGAGAATCCGTGTTGCTCAGGACAACTTGTTTGATGGAGTATTTGTAACGATTATGCAGCGTCTCCAAACACTTTAGAGAAACTAATAATAAAAAGACAGGGCGATAGTTGGCGATTGTGTTTCGCCTGATTTAATGTTGAACTATCACTGAGTGCTTCCATATAGCGGACTGCCCGATTGTTGACAGTTAAGATATGAAGCACACGGAGTTAAAGATGACACATCCCTTAATAAGCTCGTATTCCTTCTGCGCCAGCGAAACTTTGACTTCATGTCCCTTATCGCTTTTTATATCAAGCTCTCTATTGAACAAACGAAAAAATCAAGGTATTTGGCATTCAAGTGAATTCGTGTAGTTCCAGAAGAAGCATGACTAAATGCTGAGCAACAGTCTGCCACTTCATTCGGGTTCGATTATAGCCGGACTTACCCCTAGAAGGACGAATACCAACCTTGTTTTTTTGAGTGGGACGAATTTCCTACAAGTCTTTTGGGCTTGAATTCAGAGCGACTCCTAGAAACGTGAAATTCTCATCCCACAGCCCTTCAACGCGCGACCCCTTCTTCATAATTTCTCATCCTCCTG
The DNA here is from genome assembly GCA_013358835.2 of Ixodes persulcatus. Classification (NCBI taxonomy): domain Eukaryota; kingdom Metazoa; phylum Arthropoda; class Arachnida; order Ixodida; family Ixodidae; genus Ixodes; species Ixodes persulcatus. The sequence continues at coordinate 104,694 of JABSTQ010010744.1, forward strand.
TGAAGGCAATTTCGCTAACGCATTTCGCTCCCTGAAACCCCCATGGCACTCGACACAATTTTTGTAAATGCCTCAGTCGCTGAGTCAACGCACGTATCTTTCAAGATAGGATTCCAGTTGTAACTTTGAAGATAATAGTACATGTTAAGATAATCTCCTTCGCTGTATAAGAAGCAAGTCTGGCTATAAAAACATGTTGACTGGGCGGAAAAAAGAATGAAACAACAAAAGGAGGATGGAAATGATCGACACGTGTTATAGGATCGTCAACTGAACTGATACCATCAATTGGCGAAGACACTAGTGCAAGGTCAAGTATGTTGCCATCTGAGTTCTGTAGCTTATTGCACTCTTCAAACCCATTTATATATATAAAATCTATTAGGCTTGACGCTTTCGATTTGCGATCATTACCATCCGTTGTGACATCTGTCACCCAGTCTATCCCCGGAATATTAAAGTCTCCATAAATGTGAACGCGAAACTTTGACACATCTAAACTTTGCTATAGAGCTCTCAGCTCTGCCACAAAATTATCAGAGTTAAACTGGGGTGGAAAATAATAGTTTCCGATTAAAAAGTTGACGCCATCATTCGATGCAAGCTCTACCCAAACGCATTCCGAATAAGACTCTAGATCTTGCCTTCTCCATGCTCGCAAAGAATTATTCACGGCTGTAAGTACACCGCCGCCATATGTTTGCCCCGTGCTTGCGTAATTTCGATCTCGGCGAAAAACGGAATAACATGGGGGGAAATAATCGGTGCTAGAAATACCTTCCTCCAGCCACGTCTCCGTTAGACATAACACGGTAAAGGAACTTCCTACAATTCCAGACATAAGCTCAGAAGACTTGGTTCTGATACCACGTACGTTTTGGTCACCGGCGATCGCAGAATCGTCTGGCATATTTCTTAACTTTCCGAAAAAGGGTCGAAAAATGCATCCAGTTGGCCAAATTTCTGCTCGGTTGAGTGTTTCAAAATCGTTAATATCAACAAATACATTGAAAGAAGCGTAGCTCTCATGCTTAGACACAAGCTTACCACGACCACCACGACGCCGTGGGGGTCGTGGTACGGAGGCAAGCTTGCAAGTAGTACTCACGCCCTCGATAGGTTGAGGCCTTTTCTTTCTTGTAACCGTGGTGAATCCCTCGTCATCAACAAGACCTGCTCGGGTGTGTTGCGAGTTAGCAGCCACGTCATCGCCTTCCATGGAAGGGGGGCGTTCAGTTGCCCTGCTTCTGTCGTCGTTCGCTGCAAAGTTGACATGATGACTCACGAAGGTCACTGGCTTCTTCAAAACAGCAGCGTAGTGTTTCGGTGGCACGGCTGGTGCGACCGGCTGCTCCCCCGGCAAGCATAACTTACGCAGCAATTCACTGTTGCGTGACAGATGGATGTGCAGCGACTCGTTGTCGGTCTTCAAAGTTTTGACAACCTTCGTAAGGTCATCGATTTTCTTGCAAAGCAAGACCACCAGCTCGGGAAGGTTAGTGTCCGTTCCAGGAATAACGTTGACTGGACTCAATTCTGTCTCCTCGAGTAGAATGGACGCTGAATCGTAACTGACCTTGTTGCCCGACTCGTCCAGACGCTTTGAACAAGATGGGCACTTGTAACTGCTCTTGCCGTCGGCCATGAGGTACTCGTAGTCTTCCTCAACCACATTGATGCATTTGCAGTGAAACCGATGTTTACATGACCCAGCGCAAGGAAGAAACTGCTGCCGCCCATAAAATGGAGCGGAGCAGCTGCCGCACACGTCCTTGCTGCCGCCCATTCCGATAAGGAATGGGCGGCAGCAACAGCGGCGTACACCAAAACCCTTGTTCTTATAGCAAGTCGAATAGCTTTGAAGCAGGTGCCTGCAATGATTTATTCATCCCCACACTCAATAAAACGTCATCCTCGCAGCTGAAAATAAGTGTGCACTTCGCACTCACAAAAAAAGGAAGAAAAGCGATCGAATGTAGAGTCGTCGATTAGCACAAAAGGCTTAAGATCGCAGGAGCTTCCACGCCAAATTTTTCTATGGTTATTCTGTGACGCAGGGCTGAAACAACTTCCCCTAGGCCCTAACGCGACGTATACCTTTCGCTTCGATTCTCAGACGTTCAAACGAAGCTAGAAAAATGCGAATATTTTATGCTAGAAGTTATATCGTAAAATTGTTGATAAGTACAAAACATAAAGATCGCATGAGCTTCCTCGCTAAGAGTTGGCTGTGATTACGCAATTACCTAGGGCTGAAACAATGTCCCCTACGCCCTAACGTGACGCATACATTTCGCGTCGATTCTCAGACATTTCAACGTTCAAAGAAAGCTAAGAGAATGCGGAAATTTCATGCTAAAAGCACTCAAAGTTCTATCGATCCTCGAACACATCCGGGAATCCGAGCACCGGTACGGCGATACGGCTGATGCTGTCTCACAGACGTTAATATCCAGATGATCAAGAGCGATCTTGCGCAAAAAGGGTATAAAGTCTCATTCCTTCATGTTTTCACATTATACCTGCGTCAGCGAGCACGAAAAAGCCCGAAGTCGTCAGAAAGCAGCTGCACATCACGGCTACCGCGCACCGAACAAACTCGCATCCGCCAGCTCTGGGCGCTGCCATCTTACCGATGACGTCACCGCTCTTGTCAGGTGACGTGACGAGGGGTCACTTTTGGGTACAACATGGCGGCAACCGGGGGGGGGGGGGGGTGCCACTTCCGAACTTCCGGTTTATCACTCTAAGCCCCTCTACCTTGTTGAGCTATACGGTTGCATCTATCTACGGTATTGATGTAAAATGCATTGGAAAATTGGGCGCCTGGACGTAGAAAGCTCACATTTTCAACGAAGGTATAATTTCTTCCTGGAGGCATTCCTGTAAAATTTCTCAAGGCAGCTCCGTTCCTGTGAAAAGTTATATATAAACATTCTTAGACATGTCAACAAAAAAAAAAGTTGACAACTGCGTGACGCGGTCACTCTTAGGTGGAAAACAATTAAATGGCGAGGCCCTTTTTTATTTAAGCATGTTTCCTATTTTCATGGTCGTCTTTGAAACGAGGGTAAAACAGTCGGAGTGTATAATAGGGTGCTTCCCTGAACATAGCAGGCTGGCTCGCCAAGAACAAGTTGGAGTTCCGAAAACCAGAAACCGAAATACGGGCGAGAATGCCGCTAGTCTTTGATTGTCCAATGACCACCGTGATAGCGGTGCTTCAACACAGACTGAAGTGCTAAGGAATGTATGCTGGCTAAAAAAAAAAATGTAAAAAAAACGCGAGACAAAAAAAAAATAATTTTTTCTTTTGATATACAGCGCGCTGTATATGAACAAGAACTGAAAACCTTTTTTGTTTCATAATTTTTTTCTCAGTACTCGTACGTGATTAAGACACAAACTTTGCATAACGTGGAAGGCAATGAAAGGTTCTTCACGTGGTATTGTTTTAAAAACAAAACTAAACCTAGTCGACTAAAAAAAAATCCGCAATTAAGGTCACAGTTGTTCGCGGAGGCATGTTTGGAAACTTTTACAAAGGTCGGATCGACAAATAATAAATAGTAGTTAGAATGTCGTTTTACCGACTTGCATATTCCTCACAATAAAAAAATATAGATGCTTTCTTCTGAATACTTTGAGATTGAGAGTGGTTCAAAAACACCCCACTCGACAATCGTCAAAACCCACCATCGGCATTTGCTCTTTTTAAGCATATTTGGAGGCCTAAAACTCAAAACCAGTGCCTAAACCTCTAACGGAATGTATAGACCCTTTTACCTATGCCGTGCCATCTAGCGGCGCCGTTTCGAAACAATCCGCGGGCGCTGCTCGCGGCTGGCGGCCGCCATTATGTGGTACGCCGCGGCCTGTTGCAGTACGCTACCGGGCCCACCCATCGAGCCTCTCGGGATGCCTCAATATTGCTGCGCGCCTCTGTGCAAACAGAAAGGCGTGACGGATGACCTCGGAGACAAGGTGAGGCCTTGTTGTGTTTGCTACGAGTCATTAAATGGTGCGCTCCTTTTTCTTAAAATAAGTAACACGCTGGCGCGTGCACAGAGATGCACGAGAGCTCGCGCAGCAAAAATAACCATCCTATTTACGAGCACGCGCACAAGGTTTTAAATTTGCAGTCTTCATTTGGGCATTGCTTATTTGCGACCCTAAAATTTGGATGCTCTTCTTTCCCAGGTGTCCTTTTTTTCTTTCCCCAGCGACCCTGTTGTTCGAAAGAACTGGGTGATCGCTATAAAACGCGACGAGGGAAAACTCTTCCAGATCACGAAGTACACGCGGCTGTGCTCGAAGCACTTTCAGCAGAGCGATTACCTCGCGAACTATGCTGGTAGCCGCCGCTTCTTGCGCCAGAATGCCGTGCCGAGCATATTTGCTTTCAACACTGCTGCAAGGCCTCCGAGGAGGGAACCCCGTCGAAGGCTACCACTGCCACCGAAACAGAAGCGCTCCACTGCTGCTGCCGAAGGATCGGCGAACGACGACGTCGCCGACTTGGACGCGACATGCGACTCGATCGCCGACGCAGACATCGTCACCAACGAAAACGCGAGGATCGCGTCAATCGCCGATGTAAGCAGCGTCACGAACGAAGAGGACACCGGCAACTCGATCGCCGACGCAGACATCGTCACCAATGAAAACGCTACAAGCTCCTCAATCGCAGATGAGAGCAGCGTCGCGAACGAAGAGGACACCGGAAACTCGATCGCTGATGCAGACAGTGATGACCGTCTACAGGTTAGTAAGAATTTTTTATGAGGATCAGATTGTTATACAGTGCAGAGATGACATCACGCGCATTTTGCAGCAACAAGATCTCGAGAAACAGACTGCCATCCAAGCCGAACTGATCAAGAATCTGCAGTTTGAACTGACAAGCTGTCAAGACCAGCTGAAAGGGGCTGAAGACACCCTGAAGGAGATGCGTTCAGAGCTTGAGCTAGCTCTTATAAAATGCAGGGAGCTAGATGCTCGGGAAATAGAGTTGAGTCAAACTAAACAGGTTCTATACAAAGCTGAACGGAAGCTTGAGCTTGCACTGGAAGAATGCCGCACGCTTAAGACAAAAGCAAGTAGAAAGTTTTCCATTGAGTGTTTTAAGGATAGCCCGGAGGATGTCCAGTTTTATACCGGGCTTTCAAGCTATGCACAGTTTCGGAGTCTTTGGACCTTTTTGGCACCAGGGGAAAATGGGGAGAATGTTAAAGTGTGGTCTACTACCTACAGCAACAATGCCACAAATGCTGGCAGGCCTCCTCTTTTGTCTTCTGCGGAGCAGCTATTTTTGGTTCTGGTTCGCCTTCGGCTTGGTCTCTTCGAAAAGGACCTCGCATACAGGTTCAAAGTCTCCACTGCGACAGTTTCGAAAATATGTATAACTTGGATTAGTTATATCTACATTCACATTGGACAGCTACCACTGTGGCTGCCTAGGGAGGCAGTGGATGATGACATGCCGCCAGCATTCAAAGAGCATTATCCGTCAACACGGGTGATTCTTGACGCTACTGAAGTTAAGTGCGAAGCCTCAAGCTCGCTTGCCCTGCAGTCAGCAACCTTTTCAAGTTACAAGTCTACAAACACATTGAAAGGGCTGGTCGGAATATCTCCTGATGGCACAGTGACCTTTTTCTCCGATCTATTCACTGGGTCAATGTCTGACAAAGAGTGTGTTGAGAAAAGTGGTTTTCTCAAGCTGGCTTTTAATGATGGTGACTCAATCATGGCTGACAAAGGCTTTAAGATTGAGGACCTACTGACCAACATTGGCGTTCAGCTGAACACACCTCCCTTCCTCCGGAGAGGACATTTTACAAGCGAGGAAGTGAGGGAGACAGAAGCAATAGCCTCGCTTCGGATACACGTAGAGAGACGGATTCAGAGGATTAAAAATTTTCACCTTTTTGACCGGCCTGTACCTATCTCAATAGCTCCCATTGTTAACGAGATGTGGGCTATTTGTGTGATTTTGAGCAATTTCCAAAGTCCCTTGGTCAAACCCTGTGAATAGTGAATGCATGTCCACATCTTTGTCACTGTTGCACTCGCATGTGGTTTTTTCTAAACGAGCCAAATTCATGAACCAGACCTAAACAAATTTTTTGATGAAACCACAGGTTACATCGGCATGTTATCCAACTTAATTTTTTTTATGAGATACAAACCAATGTACAGGAAGCCACATTGCAGGGCTCCCAGTCTCTGTTGAGGTGGATTTGGCGCATTCCAAGAAACTCCTCAAATGTCAAATAAAAAATGGTCCAAAATACAAACCAAGATGTGTATTGCAGTACTTGGCTTCTCCACTCGATCAGCAGTTTTAAATGTGTTTGCATTGCTTTAAGAACAAGGACACGACAGTCATTGTACGGGGTGATACACTGCTTTATTTACACACATTGAAATACTAACTTTAAAAGGTAGGTCGACAGTAAATTTGTTTTTCTAGATTTGGCCCGTGAGCAGCACAACTCATGAAAATTACCTAAAGCTTCTATAGGGTGGTCCAAGTCACCGGGCTCTATCAAAAATGGACCGTAAAAATTGATGCCTGCACGTAGCAATCTCAACTTTTCGTCAAAGGTGTATTCCACAGCTCGGTTTTTTCTTGTAAAATTACATAGCGTAGCTCTCTTTCTGTAAAAAAATAAGGCCAAGAAACTTGCCAGGGTCTACGGCGGGCAGCAACGCAGATGACGGGTCCAGTAGCGGGGTGTGTTTGGCGTTCGTATTGATAAATGGCGCTACCTCCTTATCGCGACCACCGTGCTTTATTAAAATGAATATAATCTTTTGGAAATGTACCTTCGGTTAAAAAATAAATGTGAACAATAAAAGCAAAACGTAAAGTAAAAAAATGTGTCTGCATAACGACGCCGCTTTTGCTGCCAACAGATTTCATCTGCGTGTCGTCGGCTATCTTTCGCTGGTCGGCTGCTCCCGACGCCATCTATCAATACAAACGCCAAACACGCCCCGCTACTGGACTTGGTCGTCTGGGTCGCCGCCCACCGTAGACCCTGGCAAGTTTCTTGGCCCTATTTTTTACTGAAAGAGAACTACGCTTTGTAATTTTACAAGAAAAAACCAACCTGTGAAATACACCTTTGACGAAAAGTTTAGATGGCTACGTGCAGGCATCGATTTTTACGCTTCATTTTAGATTGAGCCTGGTATACACAACCACAAGTTTACTGGTTTTTAGTGAATATGCATACACTTGATAGCTTACATGTTTTTCTTCTCCATGATATGTAAGGTACCCTACCTAATGTGTCCCATAATGAACAACCCAGATGGTATCTTCAGAGGACCGGAACCTTGACACACATACTTCAATCATAAAAAAGTAAAAATATTGAAGAAAACAAGCTCAAATGCTACTCGTAAGCAGTTTTCATTATTTAACCCAGAAAACAACACTAACGTAAAATACAAAGCAAGCGCCCACTCAAAATTTAAAGATAATCGCGAAAAAATGGGGGATGGGCATCAATTTTACATATCAATGTACTGTGCATATTTTCTCAGATCTTACAAATTTGGGAATGGGCGCTTAATGTGGCAGGCGGATGCTCGGTATTCTACGGTAAATGCTACTCAGTTCTTATTGCTGAACCACTTTGGGGAGTAACTGCTAAAAGTCAGTTCACACGTTCGACCGATTACGTTGCTGTACTAGGTAAGGAAGCAGTGTGGCAAAATAAAACGTGTCCAGCGCTTCCTTGCACCGAACCCAATCTGGCAAAGAAAACGAGATTCTCTCCACGATCAAAAAGTGCTTGCAATATACTACAAAATCTCCCCAGAGAGAGCCGGAGAGTGCCATCTGTCCCAGAAGTTGGAAGTAGTAGTGATGGTCGCGGCTCAGTCTGTACACCCCTGCAGAGTCTTTCACCATGTAAAAGCTTTTTGAGTCTGGCTCTGCACAGTCCCAAATGGTGTATGGACATTTCACCTCTACGACACCGTGAGGGACAGCCTCAGTGGGGTCAAACACGAGCCTATCGGGGGAGGCCCCCAACCAAGGGGAAGCAGGGTCCACCAGGAGGCCACAGGAAGAGGTCTCGACGTTATGCCCAAGGGAATGTAGAGCCCGCCTATACTGCTGCACTGCCTGTGGCTCGTGCTTGATGCCATGCCTGCAAAATGTACACACACAAACACTGTCACCTTTAATGCAGGATAGGCATCCACCTGAAGTCCATTTGTACAAAACTAAGACATCAAAGGTTATTACACAGCTGAATGTTTTATAGTTGGCATGGAATAGAGTGCAAACAGCATGGTTTTCGACCCATGCTGCGTCACCTTAGGGCGCAATGCCAAAGTTTGAGATGCGCCGAGCATCTAGCGATAACCATGCACCTGCTGCTCACGTAGCACAGAGAAAACGGGCGAAATCAATGGTTGAGCTTTAGAGCAAACAACAGCCCAGTGTGTTTCCGTCAAAACGGAGCAAAGGAACAAGTGTGTTCATTTTGTGGCATTCGACTTCCGCTGATCGACGAGACGACTCGTTTAGTCCAGCAGAAGTGGTCTCTCACCATCTGCATTAACCTGGCCGTATTATTCCATGTGTCGTAATAATGTGCAGAACATATACAGCCCAGCCAGGTGTAGACAGTTGATGTTGACTAAAACTAGCATGGTGGCGGCACCACTTCCGGAATGTGGAGCACTCGACAGCGTCGAGTGAGCTACAGCGGTCGAAGAAAACCATTAGGAAACTACTCATTTCTATGGGGGAAACTTGCAATGACGGGACAGTTGGGACCCTGCCGGTGACGGGACAGCTAGGACCGCTGCTCTTTTTCTGTCAAATGGTGCTTTGCTCAGCGAATAAAACCGATTCGATTGGAAAGCCAAAACATCAGTTAGCATTCCGGAAAAGGTTTGTTTGTGGTTCTTGTCTGAAACCGAATTAGGGCGCAATTTATTGAACGGCAGTGTACCGATCGACGGGTTTGCTCTTGCAAAACATATGAAATGCGCTTCATAGCACCACTGACTTCATTCACTTGACACTGATGTTTTAATGCAGTTGCGTACATGTATGGGCTGCCTTTACTCATTTGTTTTCGAAGTGTGATTTTTGCTGCCCGTTTCCATGATATTCTGTGCCCTCACCTAGAGCTCTCCTCGCATTGTAAGCATACCGACCCTATGTCCGTAAGTGGCTGTGTGGCTTGTCGATAGCTTCGGTGCGAGCGTGGAGTGGTTCGACAGTCCGACGTATCTATCAGAAAAGGGCTTCACCGGGAACGTCTGACGTATCTTCAGATACGTCGGACGTACCTTACGTCCGACGCGAGAGGGCGAGCTGGAGTTGCGAATAGTTTGTCTACACAGGTTTGGCACTCACTGGATAGCTCTGACGCGGGAGAGATCACGAACTTGCACCAGGTTGCGCAGCCCTATGGCGGTCCATGACTCCCTCATCAGGACAACCCCGAAGGATGATGCTGTGAGGCGGTCCTTGCGTGCAGCCCTCCACGTTGCACTCTTGGCCTGCTGCCGACTGTTCCTTTCTAGCCGACGTGCCCCAGCTGGTGTAAGAACAAGTTCCTAGACAGACAACAGAAATTATGAAGTACTGTTGACCAGGTTACAAATGATATAGAATACACATTTATTTAGGTACCTTAACGACCCCCCTGGGAGGGTAACAACACAAAAAGAGTAGTACCATATTTACTTGCATCATGAACACATTTTTTTAAGTGAAAAATCAATGCAAATTTGCAAACTTACGGTTGCTATTTTATTTTATTTGTGGGCACAGCATTTGCAACATGGCCAACTATCGATGCAGACGACAAGATGCCAATGCTGCATAAGCTTATTGCATCGCCTTCGTCGATTATAGACCACCGCCGAACAAAAGATGAACATGTGATGCGAACGAAAGCGGTAAAGCACTAAAGAACCGTCTGACTACAGGGCATCCCCAAAAAAAACTTTACACAATAAAACGGCCTGCAAAAATGAGATCGTTGACAAATCAAGTAGGTACTTGTCTCCAAAAATGTCTTTGACTGGTCTCACTTTTGTGCTAAAATTTAAAGTATGATCTCTGCATATAAAGACATTAAAGGAGCTGTGCAACAATTTGTAGTTTCCTAAGTATAGAATCGGAAACAATTTTTTCCTGCGTCCCATAGTTTTTATATAAAAAAAATGTAAAAAATTGCAGTTCGCGACACCTCTCAACTCTTGCACTGCCTTCCGAGTCACGTGAAGACTGCACTGCGCCAGGACGCAGTGCAAGCGGCAGAAAAAGAATAGCAATGTCGGAAACTCCGTGTTGTTGAAAACAACAAAGATTCCGAGAGCGCACACCCACAAATCCAACAGGACACGGTCGCTCTCCGCGGGGATGCAACTCGAATGGCTTTTGATTGTGAACTGCAGGACCTTGATACCTATCTTGACAGGTACAGGGTAGGCTCACGTCACTTCGTTTCAGCTAAGTGCGGGCGCATTTTGCCTTTGCCCGACATTGCTTTGACTCCGCTCGTTGCATCAGCTAGCTCTCACTCGCGACCAAAGAAGTTCAGTGACACTTCCTAAGAGACGCGAATGCGCATTTTTCTATAGCTCTGGCAGCGGCAAGGCGGCATTGACAGAAATTTCTTTCGTGGGTACACACTGCCATACAATCTTTCCCAATCCCAGAAAACTGGTTGCCGTTTATGAGTTCGACGGCTTCCGCAGAGCAGATGACATGCAATAACCGTTGCATGTCGTCTGCACCAGCCCTCTTTTGAGCAATTCGTTGCGTCGTACCGAGGCCCGCAATGTTTGTTGACATTTCGGTGGAAGATGAGGGACTCGCAAACGACGTCTACAGCCTTCTCAGACTCATGAAGGCGGAAGACTGTGTGCCCACGAATGTAAATTTTTATCAATGCCATTCTGCCGCTGCTACAGAGGTAGAAACACTTGCGTCCCTTGGGAAGCGTCACTGAACTTCGGCCGCAAGTAGGCCTGGTTCGCTGGCAGATGATGTCAGGTAACGGCAAAATGCGCCCACGCTCACCTGAGACAATGTGCCATTTATCAATGCCGAGGTCTCTCCAGTTGGCAACCAAACGCCATTCGCGTTCTCTCCCCGTGGAGAGCGACCGAGTCCTGTCGCATTCGGAGGTACACACACAAGACAGGGAGTCCCCGACCGTGCTATTTTTTCTAGCACTTCCACTGCATTTAGGCATGGCTGACACATGATACCACACTTGCCGGAAACCACACGGCTGTCTGAAACGCCAGCAACCACTGCATAGTGCTGCCGGTACGACAGCGGCGACGCGACTGGCACGGACACAAAGGTGGCGGCATACCCATAGCGCATCACTTGCGAGCCGCGGGTGACATATGCAGAATAAGGATCCTGAATAGGGTCACTGAGGCTCGGTGTTGCAGGCTCGTAGATGCTTGCCAATGAGAAGAGCACTGGCCAACAAGGTGAACTGTTTGACACGTCTCTGCTACAAAGAGCAATGTTGGGGCTCGTGTAAGTTGTGAACCCATGGGAACTCGTGGGTTGTTGGTATGAGAGAGGACTCCCCACAGGTACCATACCAAACTTGGACTCTGTACCCAGGATCTGGACCGTCCTCAAGTGCTTCGCAAAGGGCGAATCTCCGAGGGCACAGAGGTCACTGCCCAGACGATGGATGGCATCCTGCATTTCCGACAGGTCCCTTGGGCGTTTTCTTGCGTCGTAGAGCCTCGAGCCCCTCGGCTTCGAAGACCCCCCGTCCCGCACAGCTCTCCAGTCAACCTCGGCGACGCTGGTAGCTGGGATTTGAGACCCACGGGGACGCCGCCACTGCTGGGGGAGCTCGGTACAAGCCACCTTGGGGGGTGGCTCCTCGTAACCCTGCCTCTTGAGCAGTACGACGAGCCTCAGCAGGGCCAACGCATGATTGCAAAGCCCCTCCTTTGCGGCACACTCGCAGCTGGACGCCCAGACGCTGCCGTCCTCCGAAAACGTCGCCGTGACGCCGTACGGCCTGCCGGACTTTTTTTGGCTGCGGTAGCAGCGGCCGCGCACCACGACGAACGTAGCGTGTCTGCACACACAATATACACGCTTTAAGAATAATCCATATTGCGTAACACGCCGTATCTGCTAATGTGAAATCATCAAACTTACCTACGAAGAAGAGATGCCGTTTCTAGCGATGACGCCTCCACGTAACTTTCCGTTACGAATTTGTAACTACGTCGCTTGTTCCGCTCGCTCGTCTTGCGTGCGGCGTAGTAGCTGTTTACCTTTTCTTCCGTAAATGAACTGGGGATGGCGACTAAACTTTTAGACCAGGACAGGGAATCGGGACGGCCAGCAGTGCTGGTGCTTCCAGTCGCAGCGGCCATGGTAGCCATGGCAGGCTATACAACATAATGGCGCCGCCTCGCCCGACCATAGTGGCCAGCCCTACTTTCGAATATCGTCAAAGCAACGGGTCAGGGTTGCCAAGAGCAATTTCGAAAAGGGTCTATTCTGGCTAAGAGAAGGGTGTGAAGAAAACGCTACGCAAGAAACAAAAATAAAAATGATTTTTTTTTTTTAAACAGCGTGCTGAATTTGAATGAAAAGTGAAAACCTTTTTTGTTTCATAACTTATTTCTCAGTACTCGTACGTGATTAATATTTATTATTATACGTGATTATTAAATTATTTTAAAAGCAATACTAAACATAGTCGACTCGAAAAATTATCCGCAGTTTAGGTCACAGTTCTTCGCGGAGGCATGTTTGGGGACTTTTACAAAGATTGGAGTGACGAATAATAAATTGTAGTTATAATGTCATCTTACATACTTGCATATGTATCACACTAAAAGAGATACACGCTCTCTTTTGAACACTTTGAGATTGAGAGTGATTCAAATACGCCATACGCGACAATCTTCAAAACCTCGTAGTTCTTTCCCGCTTCTTTGAGATTAGTTTTCTCAGAAACTAAACATGTAAGGACATTAAAATAAAAAGGATTGTTCTTTGGAACATGCGCCACGAAATATAAAAATTTTAAGCAAAATAAAAAAATATGACTGCACCTCGTTGCCTGAATCGAAATGAAATATATACAAGCTGTTTTTTTTTTTTATTCTTACACATTTGTTTAAAAAAACGCGTGAAAGCTACACTAATGCGGTTTGTGCAGGTGGGCTATACGGCCAGGCGGACGTTATGCGGGTGGCTAATCTTTGCGATAAGACGGCTAATTAATTAAAATTCGGTAATTAACTTTTTATTTGGTGAAAATAGACATATAGTTCCAATTAGAAACTTGCTGAGCTTCATTGAAAACCACTAAATCAAATATTTTTAGCAGCATATAACGCCGGGGCAGCATTTTACGGCGTTCTGTAAAACACTTCATTTGGACGCGTTTCTAGATTTCGGTTTCTTACCGGAGCGCATCACCGCGCCCGCGGTCCTGCTCCCCAGTGGCTGAGACGCGCAACACACGTGCGCCCTACTTCCCTCCATTCTACGAGGGAGGCGAGGGGTGGATTCGCGCCACGACCACCGGGGGGCAGGACCGCAGGCGCAAGAAAAAATTAAGTGAATATATTTTTAGAAACGCGTCCAAATGAAGCGTTTTTACAGAACGCCGTAAAATGCTGCCCCGGCGTTAAATCCTGCTAAAAATATTTGATTTAGTGGTTTTCGACGATTCTCAGCAAGTTTCTAATTGGCACTATATATCTATTTTCATTAATTAAAAAGTTAATTAACGAATTTTAATTAATTAGCCGACTTATCGTAAAGATTAGCCACCCACATAATGTCCGCCTGGCCGTATAACCCACCTCCACAAACCTCATTAGTGTAGCTTTCACGTTTCTTTAAACAAATGTGTAAGTATAAAAAAAACACCCTATATATATATATATATATATATGTGTGTGTGTGTATATATGTATATATATGGTGGTTCAAGTCACCAGGCTCGATCTAAAATGGACTGTAAAAATCGACGCCTGCACCTAGCCATCTAAACTTTACGTCAAAGGTGTATTTAACAGGTCGGTTTTTTCTTTATAAATTACAAAGCGTAGTTATTTTTTAGTACAAAATAGGGCCAAGAAACTTGCCAGGGTCTATGGCGGGTAGCGACCCAGACGACCAAGTCCAGTAGCGGGGTGTGTTTGGCGTTCGTATTGATAGATGGTGTCGGGAGCTGCGTCTGAAGGTGCAGCCGACCAGCGAAGGATAGCAGACGACACGCAGACGAAATCCGTTGGCAGCAAAAGCGCCGCCGTTATGCAGACGCGTTTTTTTACTTTTTTCTTTTATTGTTCGCATTTATTTTTTAACCGAAGGTACATTTCAAAAAGGTTATATTCATTTTTTTTAAATCACAGTGGTCGCGAGCCGTCGCGATTAGGAGGTAGCGCCATCTATCAATACGAACGCCAAACACACCCCGCTACTGGACCCCTGTCGTCTCTGCTGCTGCCCGCCGTAGACCCTGGCAAGTTTCTTGCTTTATTTTTTACAGAAAGAAAGCTACGCTTTGTAAATTTACAAGAAACAACCGACCTGTGAATTCCATTTTTGACGAAAAGTTTAGATTGCGACGTGCAGGCGTCGATTTTTGCGGTTCATTTTAGATCGAGCCTGGTGACTTGAACCACCCTATATATATATATATTATTTTTTTAGAAAAAGGTTTCCTTGTAAACCAAGATGCATAATGCTCCCTGTGTTGTGCATAATGCAAAATGCTCCCTTTGTCAGAATATAAGCGCATCAATAAAAACAATAGCCTGATTAAAATATAAGTTTATGGTTTCTAATAACGTATACAATATTCATGCACATTCTGAATTAATCCACGTGCTTCAAGGGAACTATGAAACGTGAATAAACATTAATTTGAGCTTACAAAATGTAGCAACGACGTTTCTGAAATACTCGTTCGTTTTTTCCTGGAACTATCAGGACCTGAAATTATCTGCCGTATTCGTTTGCACTGTCTGACTGTACAGAGGATTTCGAAAACGCTATTTTGAAGCTGTTTTAATACGTCTCCTACATGCTGTAATAGGAAGCCTGAATTGTTTAGACTTTTTGCCATAAGTTTTTTTTTCATAGGTTGTTATAAGAGTTCTTTTTCCTATAGGTTCAAATACAATTTGAAAAACATTTAATTTGTGGTGCTTTGTTTTAGAGGCATGTGTGTACTTGGCATCGCCTGCTCCGTTCTACTGTTCAAACTTATGTTTACTAAAACATTGTGGAGCGACGGTGTTAAATTGATGATAATATGTTATACTACCTTTTATTGCCAGCATCTGTTAAAGCCCCTTAAAATGGGTGCACAGCATATTTCTAAATAAATAATCATAAATAAAAATAAATAAATTTATCAGCTTCGCGAGACCTCAGGTCGTTTTCTTTTTAGCTAAAAAATGGCACAACTACAGAAAGGTATATGGTTTATTAATCAAAAATAGAAATCTTCTCGTCTATATTAGCACATCTGGGGAACCGCTTCACTGACGCAAAATTAGTTTTGCAAAGGTGATATGTTTTTTTTTTATTTTTTCATCCCTACTTTTACAGGCTCCCCACACGCACAAAGTGCACATTATTCCATAGTTAGAATTCTATACATCTAGAGCATAATGCAAAGTTTACTAAAGATTGTAAATATCTTACAGCTATGGGCCATTTTCGCTGATCGTAGAAAAAACAATAAATATAACGTTATTTTATTATTTCTGTCGCATTCAGCAGCCGTAACTTTTTTTCTCCAGCCACGTGACGTTTTATACAAAGCATAAACCTGAAGTTGTTCTTTTTTAATATACATGTAAAAGTGACTAGTTCTACTTGCAAAGCCTATATGAAAGCAGAGGCCGACTAATGCTGATTATCTTGAGGCTCTGTTTAAGAATGTTGATGATATAAAATGGGGACTATTATCGCGAAAGCTTTCTCAGTCTTCGTGTTTGAGGTCTTGACGCAATCTCGTCATCTCAAAATTCATCAGTCTTCTGGACAAACCCTAGATATTGTAGAGCATACCTTTAAGTGTCTACACTACTAACTGTAGACAAAAATATAGTTCATTCATTCCTTCGTGTCTGGTGCAATCTAAACGTCTACTCAATTCGCTATAGGTACGAGAGCCGATTGTAGCAGTACATAATTTTCGGTGTATTTATTTAGAAAAACGAATTCTGTGCGCGTTTAATTCTTCTGATTCCCTCTGGTACCAACTTTTTTTCTTATTTTAGTTCCTCTTAAAGCATACGCTAAAATATTCTAGTAGAAACCAAATAAATGTTACAATATATATTCTGAAGAAAATTTAAAGAGCAATTCATATAACTAATTTTTGTTCATTAAATATTAATATTTTTACCTTCTTTAAAAACATTTCTTGTTTCACAAAGCGACACAAATATGGCTGAGAATCCGGGGCCGAAGGGGGGTCCACAGGGGCAGCCCACCTCATTGCACCGACATAAGATTATTTGGCGACCAACATGTCCTTTCTCAGACGACCGAAATAAGGTCCACTTTCGTAGACCGCTAAAAAATTTAAACCCTTCTTCAGCTGGTCTAGAACCCGTCCGGGATATTGCAGGTCTGCTCAATTTCAACATGCCGACAGTCTTTGTAATTGAAAAAAGTGAGCATATTTAAAAATTACCGTCATTTTGAGGATAACACAACTGGCATGTACTGTTAGTTAAGAAAAAAAAAAACTCCATGAGTAAGTCCATCAAAATTGGACATTTCACGCGTAGAAAATGAAACACAAAATCACGTACACTTCCATATAAATTCTGTTCGTAACATACAGCATGATCAGGTTAAGAACTTCCGAGTTTTAAAAAAAGATACCCACAGAACTCATACAAGCTAGCATGCTGAGTATAAAGAAAGCCATAAATACTTGCAAATCTAAACTTTTCTTCCTTTACGCTTTAAATTACATTCCTACATAATTTTTAATTAAATTAAAACTGATATTTTCCGCTACAATTGTAAGGACCTCCACTCAATTCGCCCAATACGAACAGAATTACAGCTTTCCTGATATCTCAGCTCTCCTGCAGCTTAAACCAGTATAGTGATACCGTGCGTGACTAAAATTGTCGCTCTGGTCGGCTTTTAGCGGTTGACGGATAGCTCGCAATCACGTCTATAGTAGCTGACAGGTTAAAATTCAGTATATTCTCCGCCTCCAGAGCGATCTTTCTTTTTCATTTGAGAACACTTCGTCGCAGGCGCAGCCAAAGCCTTGCGGAAGGCACTGAGCACGGGATGCAGGCGGAGCTTCTATTACATTCTTAGCCTGTCCGCCGACTATAGAGTAGAACTGGTTCTGATGTCATCGATTGAAATAAGGATATATGCCAGAATGTCAACTCGAACAGTGTCTCTTTGTAAACGCGATGACTAATGCTCCCATCATGCTCTCTATTGCCGAACACAGTCAAACTTCTCGTTTACAAATGATGACAATTCGCAAGGATCTCAATCATTCTGACAAACCTCGGCCGTGACTTCACGCGGAGCAACTGGAAAAAAGGGTTATATCAAAACTTCTCGTCGCCCCATGGGAGGCCATAAAGTCAAGATCGACCTGACGGCCTCCACAGGAGTCAAGGTGGGTTTCGGAGGAGCTGTCTCAACCCATGTTGACTATGTTGGGCCCACATGATCCTCAAATCCAGCGCTACCTGTATAAAAAAAAAACAGTCTAAAGTTTATATTACAGAAAAAAGAAAACTGCAATACTGCAGTTCACTCTCGTTCGTTTTTTTTTTTTTTTTTTTTCTAAATACGCACAGGGGCGATTGGAAAAGCCTGAATCCCATTAATATTTTTTTGAAACAAGAAACAATAAAAAATGGATAACTAAACTCAACGCAAAAAATGCAGACCTGTCGGCACTATATTCTCTTCTGTGGAATATGCAGACTAATGCGAACTTAGTGGCATGATATTGAAACTGCTAAGCAATCAGCAAACTGAGCTCTCTTGTCACGTTCTCCAAGTCAGCTCGCTTTTACGAATCATTAAAACACACGGTATAAAAAGAGCCACTGCAGCATCCATTTTTACACTGCAATACCGAACATCCAACTCTTAGAGTCAAGATGGCATCCAGTCTCACAGTCGTCGTGCTTGGGCTGTTCCTCGCTGGTGAGCCATTCCACTGCATCCCTGCGCCTATTGTGAACTGCTTGGAATAGATGACAAAATATTTAATCCTACCTTTACGGCATAACGAACCAGCTTCAACACGAGGATCTCTGTTTTAACGGTGGCTTCTATATCAATATTTGACAGACAGAACCACGCTGCGAACGCGAGACAATAACAAATGAAAACACAATTCTATTTTTTTTTTTGTGCTTGCCATCTTAAATTAAGCTAGGTATTTGGTACCGTAGGTAACGTTCACGAGGTGCTCTGCAACATTTCGCCTATATCGGCAATGGTATATTATTTGTGAGAAACCGTTACTCAAACTAAGTGAGCACATGAGTTTCAAACTAAGTACATTCTAATACTTTCCTTTAGCTTAACTAGGCTTTCAAAAATACGTTTTTTTCTATGTACATCAACGCGTAATCTGCAGCAAATTGGCCACTGTGTCAAAATTCTAACTATAGTCACCGAGAGTTAAACAAACACAAGGTGTGGACTTCTGTGTTCACGCTTCCCACTTCGTGATTTGATTTTAGGCATTCTCATCGTCTAATGCCACCATATCATCAGCTGCGCGGTAATAATCAGGCTTCCGGGTCTCTCCCCGCACTGAGTTTCTGAAGCTGTCAAGGAATGTGACAACGAACATTCGAGTTTACCGGCTTAGCTAGTGAAGACAATTACAGTAGATTTCAGCATTTGAAGGCTCTCCAAGTACATCGCTGACACTGCGCTGTAACTGGACATTGCGCGGTGTCACAATGCGCCGAGAAACTGAGCGAGAGGAAGAAATGAGAGCGCGCACTGACGTCAGAACGCCATGCTCTGGTTCGAATGATTAGGGGGTATAGACCTAAAGCTAGCTGCCATTGTCTCCACTGCACTCGTCGAACGTGTTCAAATGCGAGAGCCGAAAGCAGAACCCCGGTGTTCTGTGTTCTAACGCGTTCGACGAGTGCAGTGCAGACAAAGGGCGCGTACATGTAGCGGCTCTTTCAGCTCGGAACGGAGTAGCTTGAGTCGGAGTTCTAAAAACGCTTACTAAACGGCAAAAGAAAAACGTGGCTTTTTAGTTGTTTTTACGCAGTTTCCGCTTCTTCCCCCGTGGCAGACGGTCTAAGAATAAAATGGAAGCAGACGACGCCGAGCACGATCGCTTTTGTTTGACGTCGGTAATGAAGAAGTCTAGACAAGTTTGTCAGAGGAAAAACGAGTGACTGTGCACATCAGCCCCGCTGTTCGAAGTGTTATCCGCTTTCTACAGAATGTCTATAAAACTCACGTATAAGGGTTATGGATGTTCGAAAGAAAATGTATCCGCTTTTCAGTCCACTGTCTATGGCTCTTTGGCCGTTTTTTTTTTCTTCTGTAGACTTTCTATAGAACTTGATGTGTAGAAATTGTACAGCAAGTGTATAGAAAACGGAGGGAAATTTAACAACGTTTCTTCCCCTTTTTAAGGCAGCAAATCGGTTGTTCGCAAAGAACATTTTAAATTTGAATATTATATTAGGTTTGTTACGATGCATTCATAGAAACATGCCCTCGCCACTTCCCGTGTGCACATACGCAGACATCACAAATACACACGCCACGGGGCACTCATAGCTCAAGTAATTCAGTAGTGTTTACTGCTCTACCGCCATATATACCATACTCTTGAAAGGCAATCACTTGAACGAGGACAATCCCAGAAGATAAAAAACGATTACACGTGTGGTGCTTTTTTTTTTTTTTTTGCACATCATTTATGCAAAATGGGGTTTATAATGGTTGGTTAACTGCGTCTCCGACTAAAAAGCATACCAAGAGCCGATAATTATTTGTGCACATTATTTGTGCACAACAAACGAATGTGGTCCCGCGATTCAGTTTACAGGCTAGAGTCGCTGTGCATCATCCTTAAGTCTATAGCAACGCCAAGAAATGTCACTATACTTCGTTTCACCTTACGTCAAGACCCAACCGACGCTAGGAGCTGATCGTATCAATCAAAAAGTGCCAAAAGCGAACCATCATATGGTGTTCGTCATGTCTCTGTATGTGTGCTAACACTGCCGAACCAAACATAAACAGAAAAGGTGTATTGAAATGCATTTTGATGCTGCTCGATTTGTCCCATCACCTCGTACAACGTCGGCTGCGGACTCAAGCTGAAACGAAGTATAGTTGCTCTCGCTCACTCAGTCTCGCAGTCTAAGCACGAGCCCGGGATAACGCTGCTGTCTACTCACAGCTCATAGAGCAAGTGAACTCACTGAAGTCGAGCTACTGCGGTGGCGCTGATGTCGGTACTGCTGCATGCGCAGATGCTTCACTCCTCCCATATTTGGTTTCTGCGCATGCGCATGTGTCCACACCTGGTGTGGGCAAAGCGGGCTTGTTTGGAAACGCTGTGTTGATATATATCCCTCTCCGCATTCTGAATGGCGGCGTGCACCATTCTCGCGCCCAGGGTTGTCAGGCCATCGCCTGCTACGCTCCGTTTCACTTTTTAAGTCTGACCACCGCCAACTCTACGTTCCGACAGAGCCAAGCAAGCGGCGTCGAAAGTGCACGGTCACGGCGCTCATCGTCTTTGTCAGTTTGCTAGAACCGACTAAATCGATCTCGCGCAGAGAAGGTTCCGCTATCCCTCCGTTTTTTTTTTTTCTTCTCTGCGTGATAGGTTTAGCCGGTCACAGGAAACCCACAGAGACAACGAGCGCGCTGCTGGCGCTGCTCCATTGTTGCTGCCCGATTCAATCCATTGAATCGTAGTGTCGGCCGATGTGGAACTTAAGGATAAACGCCCGGCACGTAGCCAGGATCTTGTTTCGGAAGGGGGGGGGGGGGGGGGGGGGGGGGGCACCCATGACAGAATGCTGTATGAGGGGAGGGTGGAGAGGAGGTCAGCTAAATAAAAGATTTCGGGGGGGGGGGAGGGGGGGGGGCCCGGGCCCCATGGGCCGCCCCCCCTGGCTACGTGCATGATAAACGGAGTGTGGGCCGCCATAACAGCATCTTCAAGTGTCGGTGCTAACTTTCCCAGAGATATACCTGTTCCTTCCCGGGTGTCATCTGCGGAAATCCTTCCGCGTAAACTCTTCTACAATCTGTCATCTTCTTTTGTTGTTTTTAAAGCTTCGAATAGTAACTTTTTTTTTCGTTTCAGCGATAACAGCGGCGCAACAAGATTCCAGCTTTGGAGGCGACTCAGATCTGCGGGTATGATTGACACGTTACCACAACTTCTCCATCCTCG
Source organism: Ixodes persulcatus (assembly GCA_013358835.2). Taxonomy (NCBI): domain Eukaryota; kingdom Metazoa; phylum Arthropoda; class Arachnida; order Ixodida; family Ixodidae; genus Ixodes; species Ixodes persulcatus. The sequence continues at coordinate 126,158 of JABSTQ010010744.1, forward strand.
TCACGCCTGCTGCCATCGTTAGAATATGCTGCGCCCATAAAAGTCACTTGAACTATCCGGAACTCAGATTTGTATGACTGACAAGATACAAAAGAAATCACATATTCTTCCCACTCACCACTTAAACACCAACTCAACTTCCTGACGTCACGGCACTGCGGTGGCGCTGCCGTCGGCACTGCGCATGCGCACTCGCTTCACGGTGAAGAGTTTCTTTGCCTATGCGGAGCGCAAGTTCGTCTGCTCCTTGCACATTGGTTGCGATGAAGTCAGAACGCCGAGCTCTTATTGGCTGATTGAAAGAAATAGTGGGCAGGCCTCAAGGCATCTAGCATTCAGGTCTACCCACTATTCTTTCAGTCAAAGCCAATCAGAGCTCGGCGTCCTTCTGGCGCCACCGCAACCCCTGCGCAAGAAGCAGACGACTTGCTCTCCGCATAGTGGCAAGCAGTGTTGTACGGAACGGCCTTCCAAGGAACTACCTTCCTGGAAGGCGTCGTACCTTTTAGGAGGAACGCCGCCGTCCCAACTTACATCGGTGGAACTGAAACGGGAACCACGTTATGATTAAAACAGAAAACCACAAAGAACGGCGCTCCTTTTATGTTGTCTATATGTCTCTAATTTTACCCGAATTTAGTAGACATTCAGGATTTTTATTATCTACAATTTCAACACCCGTCTTCGATCAATGGGGAAGTTCCCCAGTGATTGTCGAAAACGAGCAACTAGAACAAATACGATCGTGGCGACACGGCACGTAGTTCGATGTGAATATTTCACCATATCGCTTTATTTGATCTACGGAATATCCAGCACAAAGTTTCATAAAATACGCCAAGGTAACGTCATAACGACACGTTCCAATGTTAGAAGCGTAACGGGAACGAGTTCTAAGATTGAAAAGGAACGAGAAACGAGCTTCCGTTCCTGATTCGGAGGAACCTGTACCACACTGGTGGCAAGTAGTTTTATGAACTACTGGCATTCATAAACATAAACCTGATTTTTTAGTTAGCCAAAACCACACTATACACTCATATTGGTTTTGATCTGGCTAAATACGGTCTTATATGCATATCGTTCTAGCTATATTGTTTTTGTATGTGTGTGTGGGGGGGGTGCGGGGTGGGGCGGGGGGGGGGGGGGGGGGGGGGTTTGCGTCTTGTGCTCGAGCTCGGAACAATATTAAACTTGTTTGTCCCTCGTGAGAATGTTTTTAAACTCCAGCGATCATTGATGAAAATGTTTCGTCAATGCGTTTAAGTTGACCTATAGTTGGCACATTGCGTCTTTTTAAGAGGATAATAAATAAATATTAAAATGCTCGAATGCGTTCGCATAATTTCAATTTCATATAATTTCGCCACCTACTTCAACTCAATTGCGTTGACTGTCACATCACTTTTCAGACGACAACCCGCGAGGCAGTTACAATTGTTACCTTTCTTGCCATGACAACCACAAATATTTTATAATGATGGCGCCTATTTTATTTATAAAATATTGATTTCGTTTTTGAGATACCTACACTCGTGCAATTCCTGTTCATTTTAGAAATAAAGGCGACTCTGTCAATATTAAATATGGCATAGTAAAATAAAAACAGCATAGCTCCGGAGTAATAGCTTTGTTTTAAACCGAAAAGCGTTTCTGCACCACATCTTCAGATGTAGTGTGTGTTGTTCCAGCGACATATGCGCATAGTCATTAGCAAATATAACACACGAGTATAAACGAAAATAATTGTTTTTCATTAATATTGTGTGGTTTGCAATAAAGAAATAAAACGAAATGCGGGAAGTTTAGCGAAACGTTTCACGCTAACTTTAGCGGGAAATTTAGCAGAAAATTTCCCCCTAAATTTAAGGGAAAGTTTAGCGTAAATTTTTCCGCTCAATTTAGCAGAAGAAACGGAATTTGTGTTGAGGTCACGTGACGTCAATTTCCCCGCTAAATTGAGTGAAAAAAGTTTTGCGAAAATATTTCGCTAAATTTAGCGGTGAAACTGAATTGGGGTTGAGGTCGCGTGACATCCTTTTCCCCGCTAAATTTAGCGGGGAAGTTTTTCCGCAAAATTTATCGGGAAAATTCTTCGGCTATATTAAGCGGGAAAAATTCCCATAATGCAAAGCGGGCGGTTACGCCGACGCCGACGGCGACGTCGCTCAACCCAAAGACGGGCGCCTAAGAGCTGCGCTCTAAAAACAAAAAACCAAAAAACAAATAAAAACATGAACCTGTGCCTTTAAAAACGGCTTCTCAACACACCCTTGACCGCAGGTGAGGGAAGAAACCCCAGTTGGACGTCGGGAGTGGATCTCATACAGCTGCGCCTATTATTCCTATGTGGACAATCGCTTTGTAAACAGACCAGATGGCACTCCTTGCGAGGTAAGTTCATCTAGATATGCAGATACATGTAGCCAAGATTGTTGTCCGCATGACCGTGTTTTTAAACACATCAGAGCTCAACCTAACTGTTCAACTGCTGTACCCGCGCACATGCCGAGAAAGAAAGTTCTTCAATGTCTTGTACACGTTGTATCTTGAAACTGTCATTTGATAGAAAAGCTACCACCAGAAAATTTCAATTTTTATAACTTACTTTTAAAAAAGCAGATTAGTTTCATCAAGTACCAAGATGCTGGTAGAAAAACTTGTATAATAAGCTATTACAGTAACTTTTTTTGTACCTGCAAGATTCTGGTAGAAAATTAGGCTACTTTAGTAAGAAAAGGTTCTCAAAATGAGCTACTGAGAATCTTATAATTGCGCTATAAACTCAACGACATTACAGAAGTAGGCAATGAGAACACCAGAGAACGAACACGGAAGCGAAAACCATGAACTTTGGAAGCCACGACCTGCGGTTTTGAAGTTGTCACTGACTGTAAAACATCAGAGTGGCCCCCATGGTCTCGCACTGAGACTTAGCGTGAACCGCTACACTCTAAGCGAATCTGCGGTTGGCGTCCTGGTGCACCAATAAAGTTTATTTCCGGAGTACTAGTTTGTCGTAAACTAGCAATGTAGTCTATTACTTCAACGCGCCAAACGAATTAAGGAGCCGGAAACACATCTCGTCCACCTTTCTGGTGCCATGTGATTTAAATCTCAGCAGAGAAAGGAGCAAACGAAATTTATACACGTGTAACTTATCGCCTTTTTTAAACGATAGTAATGTTTACGAGCATTCGGCACTGAGAAAAACAAAAGGTACCAACTAATCTTATGTCGGAAGCCCCAACGTAATAACTCGTGTGCCAAACGTAATAAATTTGTTTTTTGTTTTTGTTTTTATGGCGTGATAGTTATGTTGATTACAGTGATTTCACTGTAATCGTCGTGAAACAGAATTTTCTTATATGTATGCCACACATTAGGGAATATTTATGTGAAGAAATGTGGGTGTTAAAGCTCTTCAACTTCTATTATAATAATCAAGACTATGACAATACCAGTATGAAGTGTTAAAATGTGAGCGACCTATCTAAGGCCTCTTCTAAGTTAAAACATTGCCGCGGTATTATAAAAAAATTATTTTTGTTAAAATCACTACTTATTTTCTTCACAGGACGCTTTTTCAATACCCCCAGTTTTGTCGAAGCACGGAGGATATAAAAAACGATGTCTACGCGTAAAGCTACATTAGTTTATTTGAACTATTTCTTTCTCCACAGGATCCCTACTACAGGTACGGTGTTTGCGAGGATGGGAGTTGTGTGCCCCGAAGGCATTCCACGACTACAGAAGAGCCGAGTCCTACCACTCAAACTGACCCCACCATTAAAACTAATTCAATCGCCGACGAAGAAGTGGACACAACTGCAACTACAGAAAAATTGAGCATCAGCCGCCAACTTTACTGAGGTCGCAGAGATGTCCTCAAGGCCATTCTCTTCAGCGAATAACAAAGTCTCTCACCTTGAGAAAAAAAGAATATGCAGCACTTCGTTCAAAATAGTTGAATTTCCTGCGATCGTGTGTTTTGAGCCACGCTGCTAAAATGCCAAGCACTGTATCAACAAAATCATTGGACTAAAAATAAAAAAAAGCTCCAATTTTAAATGCGACGCTTCTTTTTTTTTTTAGAGGTAAACACCGAAGAGTGGGTTCAAACCTATTTTTATATCGAACTTCGAAACTTTAACGGACAGTTGGAACCAAAACATCTGGCCTTTAACACAAAAAGAGAAACTTGTATTTGAAAGAATATACTGTTATAAAAATTTAATTAGGTGCATTTCATGTAATACCGTAAATAACACATCTAGATCATATCTAACCTCCTAACTTTTATTCCCATGGCTTAAACAAGTCTAGAAATACTGCGGCAGTGTTCAGCTTGGCCGACGTTCTTCTGAAAGAATCGATGCCTACAGTGTTCGCAAAGCCTACCAATAAAGGCAGACTTCCCAATGTTGAGGACGCCTTCACTGCTGTTCATGGCGTAAAGGACAACGGAATAAATATATGTTTTGGCGGGGATGAATTTCAATGCTTATGTTCATTGAAAACTTGCTTTTAAGAATTGCCCCGTCAGATATATGCAGCGCTCTCATGTTATACAGTTCCTAACTTCTCGCTGCACAGTGAAGGAGGAGAGCCAAGGTACAGGTTAGAGTACATCAAGTGCAATAGTCCGATCTTACCATGACCTCCGAGATTCTTGCCGCGCAAAGCTCTATTTCGGTCTCACCATTCGGCGGGAATGACTGGCATAGAAAGAGCAAAATGTCTCGCGGCTGTTTCCGCGGCGCGGTGACACTAGGTACAGGGCTGGAAATTATCATCATCGGGCTTGCTTGGCTCTGGCTTGGCTAGCTGCCCGGATAGTAAAAATGTGCTACCATAACACACTTAACCAACCGTTCTCAACCTAGCGTTCCCAGGAAGTGGTAGGTTAAGATCTGAGTGTTCGTCCTTCGAAGTCGGGACAGACGTTGAATAAATGCAGGCCTGGTTCTTTTTTTCAGATAAACTGCGCGTCGAATCAGTTTGTTCAAAAAAGAATGGCGAGCTAATAAGAAATCTCAATAAACTTTCTGATACAAAATTTCATTTTCTTGGTGAGACTGGGAAGGCGAAACGTCATGCTCAATATTCCCTCGCAGGTCGCGTTCTTTGTTCTTGTCATTTGCTTCGGACTTCAAACCTGCATTATTATTTTAGGACCATGATAACTGGAAATCAACTTAACATGCCTCAGCTAACTTACGTATCTTGCGGCATGACCATCCGTGAACTGTTCTTGATAGTTGATCAAACTATAGCAGTCAAACGACCACACACCGTCTAGCGTCACTGCTTAACAACTTCATACGAAAATATATTCGCATAGAACACATGGCTCCCAAATCAATAAGGTGTGTTTTACTACATTGTAATAATAAATACAAGTGTTTGTTCTCTTTTATTTTTTTTGTTATCTTTTTGAGACACATATTAGTTATCTTTCCGATGTTATTGTAGAGTTCATTTCGCCAAGAAGGCGGGGGAGCAGCTCCTGCCAACGCAACAACTGTTAGCTTTTTGTCTATCTCCCGGCATCTGCATATGTACAGTAGAAAATAAAAAATTGATTGATTCAATCATTCATTTATTGATTTAGGGTGATTTCAAATAAGATCGACCAAAGGATGGCTGGTCAATATTTTTAAATCAACTGATGTTTTATATGCCATTGTCTAGTGTCTGGTATAAACGAATCCACACTTAGTTTTGTCCAGAAAAAAAATTTGGGGACAGGAAAAATCGTAAAGCATGAAGAGGTGGGCAGTTGCATTAACGCGCACAGATGGATGGGGACACGTTTGAAAGTGAATAACTAAAAGGATAATGTAAGAATAATACTAATACATTTTAAAAACAAACTATGGGTGTAGCTTACTTGTAATATAAAGTAATAATATTTATGTAAATTTTATTTAATTTTCTAAAAATTGCCAAAATTGTCGTTTGAGCAAAATTGCTCAAACGACAAATGGCAAACTTTGGAGGCCTGTATCTCATTAAATAATTTAATCATTATCATATAATTTGCAGGTAGTATTTTACTTATACATGTATATTATTTAAAAAATAAATGAGGTATTTTCGTGGTACGATAGTCGGGATATATTTAGGCAAACATGGGAAACAATCAAACAACGAAAAATTCCGATGGAAATAAAAAAAACACCACCTTCGACTTTTTTTAATTTGGGTACCCTGTCATACTCTATTTCTGCATTCAGTTCTATTAAAAACATGTTGCAGCTTTTTATTGTAAAAGAAGACACAGCTCCCCAAAGTAGGGTCCTTTTTCAAAGCCTACACGTAGCAGCGCCCTATACGCGAAGTGACTCTGAGTTCCAGTTTCAGGAAACTAACACACATCTTTCATATATTTTTATTCATATGAGATCACTGACAACTAGAGCAGTCGGTCACACACTAAAAGTGAGGAGAAACTATATACAGCATTTTACATACAGCGAATGAAGAGGTATCATATTAGAGACTAGTGATTCGAGAAAAGATGATGCAGTGTGAAGTTTTACTTTCCCGTATAATTTATATTTAAAAAAAAAAAAAGAAACAACTTCACTTTTACACACAAAAATAAAGATAGAATACTAAAATTGCTTAGGTTAGTTATGTATTTCCGGGGACAAACCATTTCAGGTGAGGTGTGCCACCGCGCCGGGCTGTAAGAGCTTCGATACTCTCGGTGTACGAATGGATCGCGGCAAGCGGAGATATTTTATCCTGCGCGAGGATAACGTTAAGTGATTCTCATGTGGTGATCAGATAAAAATTCAATAAGCTATCACCAAGTAAAGCAGTAGGTTAAATACTCCGCGAAGAAAACTGTGATAAATAAGATAACCCGGCATTCGAAATGAGCAGTCCTTGGGGCGTCAAATTCGGCACTTTACACTAAGGCTTTCCTCGATGTACCCATTTAATAAAGTTTCTTCTAAGCATATCCGACTGTCCGTTCTACATATATGTCACAGGTTCCTTCTGTTGATGACTTGCACAGCCGCCACGCGTGCCAAGAATGAATGCCAGGAAAGTCGCGCACCGTCAGACACTCTTCTTTTTTTTTTTTTGTTGACGATACTGAACAAGCTCATTTTCATCCAGATACGCAAGGTGTACCCCCCAGTTTATGAACTAGAACGCTCACCATTGTCCTGGCCGTCTGAATTGCGTTTATTGAACGTTCTGTCAGGTTGTTGAGCGTGGCCTGGTGCTTCACGAGTCCGCCAACTCCGTCGCATGCATTTTCGCATGTCCAGATGCAGAAAATCAGCACTGGGCTTGTGGGCAATCATTTTGTGCAAACTGGTGAAGCTGGTAGGAATTCTTAAAATGACTGTCGGCCCCGCCACTTACGTACGTCACGTGCGAGTATACCGCAACGTTGTTTTCAACCCACTCTTTCATTTTTTCTAGAGCCAAGCACGTGAGAGCGACGTCGTCGCGCAGGTCCTCACTGACGCTGTTTGTAGATTTTCTTGTCGTCACTAGACATGTAAATATCGTAACGTTTTTCTTCAGTGGTATGCTTTAACTTTGTCTGGAAGCACGATGGTCCAGTTTTCAGCAAAGTCAAAATGAAAGATAATGCTTTCGCGTTGCATGCAGCTGTTTTTCATTGTAGATCGCTTTATCTTGCGGTTGCCTGATATGGTTGTGGATATGAAGTTCTTCGAATGTAAGAGACTGGCCTTTTGGGCAGAGGTCATAGTCTCCTTAAAGACACAGACGTGTTAGTGGGTCGCACAGAAATGCTGAGTTCATTTGACCAGTGTTGAATGTTGAGCCTGTAACGTTCTCTACAGCGGCAATACAAAGGTAATAATTGGCGCAGCGCACACAAATGCACACTTCCTGGTGTGGAATACATTTGGCACATCTAAGGCACAAGGAATAAAGTTTCGGTAGCCAACGCCGGAATCAGGATGCTTGTCTCTGTATACACGAAAGGCCTCTCGGATTGAGCGTGTCAGGAAGCGCTTTGGCATGAACTTTATCTCCACGTCGAGCATGACAGAGATCACGTCCTTCTGGTTGGGACCTTGGCGCGAACATTGTAGCTCGTCTTTCGTGAAGTACTCTAGGGCAGCAGACAGGTTTTCAGGGCTAACCTTGCACCTCGTGTGAGGATCCGGCTCATACCACACGCCATGCTTTTCCTTACCTATAACGTAAACACTGTCGCCATGTTAACCTTTCCTAGGTTAACATCAAAACGATATTTGTTTAAAGTAGGGCTTTGTACTTTGTGGATGTTGTCTTCGATATACTATAAACGACTTAATTTTCGCAGGCTCATGTTTTCGCGAATTGGGCCAAAGCTGAAAATTTGAAATTATTCGCGGGTTCTAATTTTCGCGAATCGAGTGTAGCTTCCTTAGCGTTTACATATTGCGCGAATTGTTCGCTGGACGTATTTTTCGCGAATTATAGCCGATTCGCAAAATTCGCGAAAATTAGGTCCCCGCGAAAATTCAGTCATTTACAACAGTATGCTGTTCAAGGTTGGTGGACATTGTAGAGACCAATATACGGTGAAATATGTTGGCCAATGAACTAAAAGTCTCTAATTACTGTTTAATTTATGGATGTATTATTCATGTTTCAATTGCAAGTACCGCCGTCTAATAGCTTGGTTGGTAGGGGGTTCTGGAAGAAATGTCCCGGAAAAAATGACCCCGGAAAAAAAGTCCCTGGAAAAAATGCCCCGGAAAAAACGTCCCCAGGTGTAAAGTAGGAACAAATGTCACCAAAGGGTTCTCTATCGCTGGGTTTTCCTGATTCTCATAGGCCCGGTCTTTGTCCAGTCAGAGTGACCTCACCCACCTGGAGGTAGAAAGGAAGGCTAATAACCACTCTTAACATGAAACCGGAGGTTTGGAGGCATGGTCAGTAACAGCCTCCGAAAAGTAGGCTATCGACGCCTTGCTCTCCGAGGTATCGACCGTTACCATGAAGATGTCATAAGACCCAGTCGGTGCTCCCCCCAAGAAGAGGTGCGAGTCGACACTCGTCGAAATGCATCACCGTCTTAAAACGCCGTGTAAAATAAACCTTTATTGCACATCCAGCCAGAATTCTATTATTGTGTTGGAGGAAACTTGATAGGTACGTGGTGTACCATTTTCAAATTGGTACATACCTCGGGGAATCATATAATTGCTTGTACATACGCTCTCCTGTCGCGCGATCTCCCGTCGGCGCTCTCGTGTCGTGCGCTCTCGTGTCATGCGCTGTCGTGTCGTCCAGCCGTCAAGACATGCTGTCAACTAGTGTTACGTTGAGAACGTCACTAGCGTATTAGCGTTTTTAAAACCGTCTGGTTACATCACATCGCGACTACACACCACGAGTCACCTGACACCGTGAAGAACTCGATCGTCATGAGCCCGAGTCGAGAGCTCAGGATCATGGCAAACAGCATCGCCAAACATCCGGGTAATGGCTCGTGTTCAGTCCAAGATGAGAATAGCCGAACTTTAACAATGTCTGAAGGGCAGTCCATATTCTATGCATTGCGAAGCCCAGCGTATGGCTATCGTGAACACTGACGGCATACGATGAGCGTCAGATCATGTGGCCGCTTCGTACTAATGCGAGTTGAGAAGGGGGAAGGGGGGGGGAGGGACTTTGTTTCCTTCATTTTTTCTGCGTCTGTCATTGCGGAGAGAGGAAAACTAATGCGTGTATTTGCAAGTCATCAACGTCAGGTCTTTGTTGTTACCAATATTCACAGTGGTTAAAAATGGTTTCACAACATATTTTACATGCGCATAATATTGAAGCCCCTAACCATGTTTTCGTTGTTGCTGAACTGCCTCAGAAAGTTGTACCCGAGCATAGAAGCATTGAAAGGAGTAAATATGACTCATTAATTCGACGTTACATTAAACTACCAATGTTACGAGAGGGGTACAGGAAACCAAAGATCCTAGTGGCATCAGAGGAGCAGCCGAACGTTGGCGGACACTTTAAGTTTTACAGGAGTGTCGTTCTCAAGCTCTTCCCAAGCTTCGACCACTTCCTTATTTTTATTAAAACTCCAGAGTCTTTGGGTGCAAAGTAAAATATATGGAGTAATGCTGTTAACAAGTGACAGAAATGTACTTGTCGAATGAACACCCCCAAACGAAGGAGGGAGTCACTCAGGAATATGAATAATTCTCTGGTGGAATAACGGAAAACAAAAGGCGGGGGGGGGGGGGGGGGGGGGGGAGTAGCTCAAACACATACCGTGTTGTAAAGGTTCCTCTGCCTGCCCCACATTTTCGGGACAGAACAGAGTGCGTGGCCCCAGAAACTACTTTGTTTGCAAATACACTCTTAACAGAAAGCGCGGCTCGCGCAATTCCTTACGACGCTGCACCAAGCAAAGAATAATTTGTCTCAAATACATTAACTGCACTGAGCACGAACTTTCTCAGCGTGCACTTTGCATTACCGGATTTGGTTTTCTCAGCAATAACAAATCGCAATTGCCACCAGCATATACTGGAATGACGTCACGTGCAAGCAATGCTTAACAGTTAAGGTTTCTGGTGAAATGCAATGTTCGCGAAACCAGCACAAGTATATATCTGAATTGTAAAGTTGTGTAGTATATATAGCGGTCTCGCGATGATATACGGCAGTCTAATAAAATGTTAAGCACACAACTGGTAAGGCACAGAATTGTAACGTGAATGCTAAAAAGAAGTGCACGTAAATTCGAATATAACATTAGCCTCCCGAGACAGTTTTTTGCGAAGCCCAATTGGGATTTATGTTAGGATTCTAAGAATCTTCGTTTGTACTTCGTTCTATTTATGTGTAATTAGGAGTATAATTACATATATATTTATATCGTATCGCAACATCCTGTATCGGATTCTTTTGAAGAATACCCTTCATCTGCGCATTTCGTGTATTTGTCTTCTGATATATAATGTAAGCACAAATACCTTTTGGCATACCCCAAGACCCGGTGTTTCACACTGCCGAACAACAAACAAGAAAATACGTTTTCGGAGATCGGCTCCACGGCTGGCTTATTTCCGAGTATAGTCCTCCCGTGTCGCTCTCGAGCTGTGACGTGAGATTCATAGTCAAACTTCTTGGTGATAATAAAAATATATTTAAGTAATGACTGCAAGTTAGGAAACATTATTAAAGGGCCGATGAACTTAATGATATGGATCACAATTAAATGCACCCCCAAATTGTCTGAAAGATGCTCTGCAATTTTTTTTCTGGCGTTTCTACACTCGATAGGTACGTGTATAAGTGATTTCTGATTTTGAAGCTGAGTTACATAACTATGTGTTTCCTACAAATATATAACTTCTCAAACATATAAAAGTCTGTTATTTACTCTTTTATGTGATGAACAGCAATTTTATGTGTCTGTCGGCTGAAAAAAAAAAAAAACAATGTACACAGGGGCGCGTGGCAGAACTATGACGATTACGCACGCAGGCCGTCAGAAATTGACCGATTAAGTAGCTGACATGTCGAGTGGAGCATGAAATAACACTTTGCTCTATTTAACAAAAAATCATCAATTAGCAAGATGATGATTATTTCAAAATTTGAATTGACAGGCATCTTGTCAAGAACAAACCTCAACAGTCAGGCTATGCCAGTTTATCCTGTATAAGAAAATGTTCTCTTGGGTACGCCCTATTTTAGCCCAGGTTCGATCTGAGCACGAAGGTGCGTATAGATTAGAGTGAAGAATTTTTATCACTCTTTTTTGCGTGAATCTTCGCCTGCACGATGATGGTGAATGTAAACATTGTTGCTTAGGAAAAGAAGCGTTGTGATTGCCGCTCAGTGCTTTAATAAATGGTGGACTGAAAGGGATTGTACTAAAACTGTCGTGTCATTTTGAAAATATTTTTGTTTAGCACCGTTGCGTCTCATCGTATATATTGTGAAACGTATGTTTTACACTTTATTTTATGATATATATGGTGACAAGGTGCCCATGTCATAATTTTACGCACTGTAATTAATTGCTTGGATTAAGAGCACAACGACGATTCAACGTTGACTAATGCACCACAAAATTGCACCAGATGACAGTTATTTTACGTGACCCACCACACTCCTTGACAACCTGTCAATTTGGGTCAAACGTTTTGTACGTAAATCTAGATGATTTTTATTTTACTGCTACGCGATTTCTTATCTTTGGTACCTGATAATAAAAGTGATTTGCGCGAACGATAAAAAAAGAAACTATATTATTGCACCTTTCACGGCGAAAATAGTGCATAGTGCCAAAATAACGCAGAAAATATATTCTCGATTTAGCGGTTCAAACCGGCTCGAACCGGTTCGAACCGGTTTGAACCGTTATTTTTGCTTTCCGAAACTGAACCGGAACGGAACCGACAGCCGTGAACCCGAACCCGAACCGATAAAAATTTCGGTTCGATACTCTGCTGTGAACTATAGTTATTGTTATCCTGGAATAAAACCACTTTCTTTCTAAGCCCAAATTGCAAGATACTTGATGCCATGTACTACATTCTGTATGTATAAAATGCAGGCCCTTCATTCTTTTGAGGTACACTCGCAAACTGTAGAGACCTCGGTTTTTAATTAATCGGCTGAGAAGTTGAACTAAGCTAATTCTGATTTTTCTACAAGATCGCGGAAAACAAATAATGAAGTGGACAAGGACGAGACCAAATCAGACGAACCTTTAGAAGAAAGACGTTGAACTGAGATTACCATGTGATTTCATTTCCCGAGCTACGAAGTGAAGGACTCAAGTCTGCTGCACCAGCCAGTCAATCATAAAGGTGCACATATCAGCATTTATTCCCTCCTACAAACCAGAGTCGGAATCATGACTTGCTTAAAGGGGCCTTGCAATCATATTTAAGTGTCCACCTTTTTTGCGGTTTCCACGTCTCTTGGGGTTCGGGCAAGCCAGCGGGCACGGAGAGAGTGACTAAATATCAGTAAGTCATATTTTAACCGGACAACGCGGAAACCTCCTCCACCTACGAGGGCGACCCGCGTTGCCGAAAGCGCGCAATATGTGACGTCTTTGGTCCTGGACTTACAACTGGTCAGAGCCGCTAAAAGCTTTTTTTTAGTCAAGATACAGAATACAAGTGTCGCGAACCGTTTCAATTATGTATGTAAGTAGTTTTTGTTCAATATTTTAGATCAGAAAAGAAAAAAATGCAGTTTACAAAGTACGGAAACAAGAAAAGACCCGTCGACAAACCCGCCACCAAGCGGCGGAAAAAACTGCGCATACTAGAAAGGGCTGTACATGCATTACACTCCTGGAGATGCCTCGCTAGTTCAGAGTTTGAAGCGTTAATCCGCACATTCTGTTTATGTTCTGTCAACCTATCGTTAATGCATCTTGCAGTCGGACCAACATATTTAAAGCCGCATTGCTAGTGGGGTGAGGCTCCAACGAACGGCGAGCGTAGAAAGGTCCCGGGTGTACGCGGCGGCGCTGCGGTCGTATACCGGCTCGAGGATCCGACCGGTTCCGAGCGTTCCGAAGGCTTTCGGCGCGGGCTTGGCTGGCGATATGGCCATTTGGCGGTATGGCAGCGCGAAGTTGTTCCCGTTCTCAACTGATCTTTACCCCGTGTTTGCTGTCGCTTGTGGCCAATGAAGTGTTATGCCGAATTAGTCTTTAATCACGCAGCAAATGCAATGCGAGCCGCCCTGGCCGCCCGCTTCATACCACCTATCCAACACGTGCTTTAGTGGCGCCCTCTCGAGCCGTCGACATGGAGTGCGGCAGCCGTGGCACTCGATGAGCTCACTACTCTTCCTCTAGTTCATGGCCACTCAAGCCAGGACCTACGACTTCATGGAGGAGGTTATTTTTTGCTTGTTTTTGTAATTCTAATTTGCGTATAACTTTTAAAATAAAGCGAAATTTGATAAAAGAAAAGTTTCTTTTAAGTTACTACGTTCAGTGCGCTCAGGTTCGGTGCAAATTAAAAACCAGTCAAGAAGTTGTTGCAGGGCCCCTTTAAGAAATGATGAATCTAAGCCCTAGATAAACGCAGTGTTTTGAAATATTCATTATTATTTTCGCCAGGCAAGTCAACATTGCAGTTAATTCGCAAATGATCTAGTTGCCCTTCCTTTGATTGTTTTACTGATGGCACTTTTAATGACATTTTTTCTTAGACCACTCACCAAGTACGTGGCGCATTCATAAAGCGAATACCATCTGAACGTAAATCCCGCAAGAATTCACATTTCAAAGTCATGCCTGCGGATGTGTGTCCCCTCATTGATTAGTCACAGAATAACGCTATTTTCTGATACTTATTGTATTTTCGGTTCATGCTTTGCATTAAACCGATTTCAGTTATTAGAACGAAAAGCCGGCTGCCTAGTGCGGTATATTAAAGTACTTTTTTTTAATCACAAATGTAAGATCATGCAGTTAATAAGTGAACCACTAAACATTTTTTTGAGATGTATAGACTCCACGCAATGAGCAAGTAGTGGTGCTGCAACAGCCTCAAATATCTAATAAAGGGCCAGAGAGAGCTCATAACGCATTGTGGGGCAATGGGCCGTCTCTAGTCGCAAACAATGTGCTGGAAGAAGTGAATAAAAAGAGTCTGAACAACAGACACTTTACAAATTCTGATCTTCCAACACATCTTCCTAAATTTTCCAATATATATTACTTCAAAAAATGTTACACAACACTTCACTAGCGCAAATTGTACTCACAATGTATGCCAAAGGTGTTTTCCCGGGAATCAGGTGGCAGATCTTTTATGACAAGGGCATAAATAAAGCTGTGCCACATAACGCCCAATGCCTCACTGTCCAAATGCATTAGACATTATGTGGAAGGTATAATAATATTAATAATGAGGTACACAAGGTTAATGAAATAAATTGCAAGCGCTCTTGTATAAGCTTTTTAAATCGAAACAAAACTCACTTTCTAGATTTACAACGTACATTCAAAAACTGTATCACTTCTGCAATGATTCGCAGGTGGATTAATATAAATAAATAAGTAAAATATTCTGACACAGACCTTCCAGAGCTTAAGATTGGTATCACTGCTACATCACCAACTATCATGCAAAAACATTATGCGATACCAAAACAAAAATGGCTTCACTGGATACACTATGTGTGCCTTATTGGAAAACCATTGGGTGTGTGTATGTTGATATAACCTAGAACTTAGTCTGCCTCAACGGGCGACTTGTCTCCCAGGTGTAGATGAGAAATTTAGCCAGTGCGGTACAACCGCTAGCCTGGGATCTTTAACGTGCACCACCATAGCCTTCTATATACTGAAAAAGCCTGGCCGATCGCCACGAGAAGCGGCCGCCGAAATTGAAAAGGTGGAGCGGCCGACAGTGGATGAGAGGACAGCCACGTGACTGGCGCCCCGCATGGCAAGACGCGGAAACACACTTCTCCCGAACGAACAAGTGTGTTTCGAGTCCTCACCGCTGCAAAAGCTGTGCGCTGACGTCTAGGTTCCCCGAGAAATTCTCTGTGCTATTAGAGCAGTTCTCTAGAGGAAGGAAGGCATAATTTCAAGCGAATAAAACTTGTCTAACTGAAAAGCGATATTTCGAAATCGTGCGTGATTTTAAGGAACCATTAGTTTACCTGAAATGTGCCCAAATTGTTTAGGAGTGCCATCTTATCCATAGCACTAAGAACTTCCCCAGAGACCCTTCCGTTCACAAACACTTGCTCACTTGACGTTGTTACTCTTGTACGCCCAAAAAACTGGTCATATTTTCCAAATAAAAAAACATAAACCGTCAAACGACTATTTCGTCTTGGGATACTCGAAAGTAGCTGACGGTGTAAACTGTTGTGTGTTCTCATTTCACAGCCCTTGTTAACACTTCGACTGCTGCGAAAGTATGCGATAGGAGTTGTTGTCCAGTGTCCGATCCCCAAAACAATATTATACAAAGGTATTTCTCAACGTACAGATGATCAACCGCAAGCAGTCTGAATTTCAAGGAAATGTTTGCAGATGAACACATTATGAATAATAGTTCTGACTGCATAGCACATAGCCAAGGCCCTTTTTTTAAGATCCTGCAGACATGCCGACAGCATATTACATTCCCGTTGCTTTCGCCAGATAAAAAACACGCGTCAGAGCCAGGCAACGTGTAGGTGTAAGTGATTAACGTTATCCGACTGAACCCTCTCGGCACGTTCTTCAAGTCAGCTCGCTTCTGTAAATGTTATTCCGTACTCTGTATAAAAGAAGTCTCCGAAGCATCCGTTTGTACACTAAACCTATTGTCCCACTTTTAGAGCCAAGATGATGTCTAGTCAAACCGTCGTCGTGCTTGGGATGTTCATTGCAGGTAAGTCAAGTAGACCATCATCCATTTAGGTAGCAGTTACTGCTACCTAATTAATTCTAAATAGTTGAAGGAGTTAGGCAGCACAAGCGACAAAGACAAATGAAGGCACATGTACAACAGTTGTTACTTGCGCCCTCAAAGGTATACCCCAGTTGATGCCGGCACAGTGTTTTGAAAGATTATGATTTCATCGATAAGTGTATATCATTTCTGCGACACTTTTATTTATAACAAACGCACGCTAACTGTGAACCCAGCGGAATTAGTGCGTCCTAACATTGTGCATTTGCTGGGCCAGATTTAAAAAATATGAGTCTCCAAAATCTATTTTTGGTATTTATAGATTTTTGTTTAAGTCGGCCCTACTGCAGCAATAAATGCCGTTATTTTTGTTCTTTTTAACGCGTACAATTAATGATTGCAACAGTTTTTCAGAGAGTGTCAGAGAGAATAAATTATTATTAACACCGCTGTGATAGCCTATCGTTTTTTTATCTATTCTTGCAATGTCGTGGGAGATCTTGCTTTTTTGCTGAGTCATCTTTGCCTTCCTTTTTGTCTGCTCAGCCTTGACTTGGCTACCAAATGGTGGCTGGCAGTATTTCTAAAAAAACAACCGTCAACAGCTACACGAATAGTCCAGTACGGTCTTCGCAGGTGAAATATAAGGTCAGGGAGACGTAATAAAAAGTTGGAATTGACCGATAAGTTTAATAACTAGCTAAAAGTTGTGAGTTATATTTTTAGTAATAATAAACATATAGTTTTAGTTCCAACCTTGCTGAGCACCAATGAAAACCACTAAATAAGTATATTTTAGTAATATTTTGGATACGTGGTAAGCGCAGTGGAGCGTTAAAGTTATTAATCCTGCAATGGGCGCAATACTGGCAGTGCAAAACACGGATGACAAGAGACACAAAAACAACCCCGTTTTCGCTCCCTTCCCGTACCAGACAAATCAAAATTATCTCTTTATTTGCTTTGTCTGATATGTGGCGACGCGAAGAAAATGGTACTTACTGCATCACGCGTAAGTGTATACAGGAATCGACGACGACACGAGCAAAGGCGGTTCAGAAACAAAAGCAGACGACTAATGCACACCCGTCAAAAGCCGAAATCGTTGAGAGTATCCTGCTTCCAGAGTGCACCTGAACCGCAGTGGCGGTACAATTTTGAATATTGGACATCAGAGCAGCACTTACATGTCGTTTTAGCTAGAGGTTGGGAATACTCACTATATGGCTTCGACCGACCGAATTGATTAGGAGGATAAAATGGGCAAACGAAGGTTTTCGCCACGATGAACAGCAAAGTGCCGCTGGCGCTACCTGGCTCTTCCTTTCGCTCCTAAATGTCCATTCTATAACGGTGCCATAAATATTTGCGGAATCAAATGGTATTTTAAAAATGGTCCTTCAACCCGAAAGTCATTAAACCTGTTACACAAAATATCACGAATAAGCAATGTACATAAAAAGCATAAGTTATGTTACTAAAATAAAAATCTGATCTTCGTAATTAATTTATAAGTGTTCCAAATTTCATCTTAATGGCGCTCCCAAATCTTGCAAGTAAGAAACAAAACTTGAGGAAATAGTTTTCAGTGTAACTTTCTTCGTGCTGACTTCAGATCATCGTTTTGTTTTGATTTGTACGAGGGAGTGGAAATAAAACAAAAAACTGGAAATCGAAACAAAAATATAACACTCTAAGCGAGTTAGCTACGTTAGATTGAAAGAGGGTAATGAATTCAAACAAGTTAGTAGTATAATTTATAGAAACGATGTTGTGAGGTAGTGACTTCCAATCCTCGATAGCCAATGGTGTAATGTAAATCTGGTGAGAAACATTTGATTTTCGAATTGGACGAGATTTACATGGGTGATATAAACTAAAGTCACTGGATCTGGAAAAGTAGCGCCATTGCCTTCCCATCCGCTAGCCGGACACAAATACCAACATACAGATGACGCAACCTCTCAAGGTGATTGGCTCGTCGCTGTGAGTTACCAAGGTGATTGCCATTTCGAACCCTTTCAAAGCTTTAAAACGTTGTTCAAAAATATCTGTCAGTGTAGGCTAAACACGTTATATGTGTAACACGGCGTACATATCTTGGTATACAAGTGGCGAAACTATTTGCCGTGGTGAAGAAATAAATAAAGCGTTTCATTAAAAAACGATTATACGTCATTTGGAAAAGTACCAACATGTTATTATACACCAGCTTTTTCAAGTGTCGGCGCTAAATTACACTGATGTTAAAAATAATTTCAAGTCAGTCGTTTCACGTGTACGACTTTGTACCTCCTGCCACTGATTTGCCTCGCTTAAAGCTAAAACATATTCATGTTTTTTTTTTCCTTCTAGTAATTGCAGCTGCACAATTAGGTTCCAGCTTTCCAGACAACAAAGAATCGCAGGTAAGATTTACATACCATCCCATAACTTCCAAAGATGTTACATTTGGGTTCTTGTCAATACATGAAACTAATTGTGTATACAACTCTCCGCAGACTATAGTTCAACATTTCACAAATTGTAGGATATGTAGTTCAATAATTAACATAAAAGTGAATGACTTGCATGAAGTATTCACATAAATAAACCTAAAGCTGATTTGTATTGAATCAGCAGTGCCAACAATAAATTACATATATACTAACCAGCATGCCCAAATATAGTTAATATGTGCCATATTCCCTCAAGGTATGCTGCAGAGGCTTATTAAAAATACATTCATTTTCCAATAAAACTATAGGAAACTGCACAATAGAATTTTATGTACTTAAAAATATTTTAACGCGTTACTTAAAATTCAGGTACCAAAACTATACTCACCAAATGGGACAAATATCATATGCCCAGGGGAGATGCATTAAAAGTATTACAGTGAATATATGAAAACGATCTCAACAAACACTGCTCCAACAAATGGATGAAAGAGCACTGGATTAGGGCTGATGCAAATTAGAAAATGCTAGCTCTAAACAGCCTCTGACAGTCAAAGTGTGACATTTCAAATAATTGCAACATTAAACAGTACCGATGGTCGAAACCCTTTTTTACAGAATACACAATATTCCTGGTTTTTAGTAGTATAGAATTTTTATTACTTATGCATGGTGTTAATTAGGTAATCAGCAGCAATTCATTTTAGAAAGATTTGGGTCGTACATTTTAGACATAGTTTTATCGTTTTTTGTCAATACCACTGCCTTGTTTCAAATGTCTGGCGTGATCGTCGCAAGGCGTTATGTTATAATGCTAAATCTCTCTTTTATATCAGATTATCGAGGCATAACTCCAAACTACTCATGTTTTATTCCAATGCTATTAAGGAAATTAGATTATACATTTAGGATATCTGAGTTAGACATCCGCAAACAATTGTCCTTATAAAACCAGATGTGACCAGATATAACTGTAAAATATATCCTAACGCACGACTCAATGCTGTATATAATTCTAAGAGAAACATGCACATATATTTTTAACAAACATAGTTTTTAATCAAAGCCACTTTCATACTCATCATATAGCTTTTACTTAAAATTTTGAACAGGGATTCTATCAACATGATGGAGTTGATACCTGCAGGATTTAATTTTAAGACGTAAACCTTGCATCCTCCAAGTGTCATGTGATATCTCATCGATTTTCTTGTAATTTTTGTAGAAGCTTGTTTTTATTGCTCAATGTTTTTTGGGCCTCAGTCAATAAATATTATTAGTTCTAGATGCCAAAAACATCCAAGTAAACTCAGAGCGATAGAAATACTCTTGGGAGTGGGTGACATCCTCTGGGCTCCACCACTTCCATAAAATTTACCAATTAAAACAGTAATGGCGTGGATATTCTGAACGTCAATACTAATGAAACGTTAACGCACGTCGTGCATTATATTTTAACAAAAACTTTAAATCTTTGAGTGTAGGGGACGTAATACAGCAATTATTGTTTAAAAACGCCTTGCGACGCCCACTCCTGGTGTCTGCTCCAAGGCTCAGAAGAAGGGGCCTGCACAATCTTTTATTAGAATTTTTAATAAAAACAATTGACCGCCCATGAGAGTAATTTTAGATTTTTTTATATTCGTAAATCCCGTAGAGTGAATTATTACCATCAATAGATGATCTCAGGATCCACTTGAGTGCTCTTTTAAGAGTCACTTTTAATCTTCACAAAATGCATATCGATTTTAGAGCTGTTATTCGTATGTATTATATTCTAAAAACGTAAAGTCTTATATTATATCAGAAAATTTTACTCACCATTTAATTTCGATTTCAGAATCTTAGAGACATTCTAATTCGTCGACCGCGATGCATACCATACGGCTGTACCTATGGATGGAGGAGGTGGCCAGATGGAACTCTTTGCAGGGTCAGTATTTCTAAATCTGCTGACATTTGTAGCTAAAGCTTCATTAACACGATTCCACCAAAAGTTTCAGCAGCTCAAGTAATCTGTTTTGGACTACTACACAGGCATACATACCAAATTGAAGGAAAACATCAAATTTTCTTAACACTTCATAGTCTAAAACAGTAATTTATGTATCTTAACTCTAAACTGATATCAAAGCAAACAATTGTAATGTAAAGGTTCAACCTTATGTTTTTATTAGTACATTTTAAAACAACAAACTGGACCGAATATGCAGAAAGAGCGAAATGTTCGTACAATGAATTAAAAAAGGTAGGGTCTTGACGCCTCAACGCGGCAACCATTGATCTGCACAGAAATTTATCCAAGCAATGTTTCTTTTAGCGAATCGCCAGGTTGCCTTTTAACCCGATTATTTTAAAATATTAAATAGATTCCCATCAAACAAATTCGTACAGTTGACTGCTTAAACCTTCAGACAAACACGAATAGAATAACACAAATGGTCAACCCTTTTGTACTGGCATGTGATTTTAATCACTGCAGAAGAGGGGGAGAACAATATTTGTTAAGTATTTCATCATTGCTCCTTGTAAAAAAATGTTGTAAAGCGTTTTGCATTAAAATGTAACTAAAATTACTTCTCAATTTACGGCAAACACATAAATGTGGGCAATCTCTGGGAAACACTTTTTTTATACAGTTATACCAAACGAATAACTCAGTTGTGAGTGACTGAGAGACATAATCGTCTTAAAAACTACGTATTCGTTTTTAAATACATCAGTAAAAGCATATTTTGTAGATGCAATAGCTTTTCAACAATATATTATCCTCGTATATTTTCGTATTGATTGCAGAGTAAGTGACGAATACTAGCAATCTTCATACCGACTCAAGCTTGAAATATTTCGACCTGATTGCAAACGTTTCAACTCAATACGGGAATATTTACTTGTACACACACTTTAAAATTGCAAATGAATTCACGGAAGTAAAACCATTTAGAAAAATTACGTATACTCTATAGGTCCTAACTATGGCACATTATAAAATATATTAGCTAATTTGCGCTTCTTTACAGATTCGCTACCGCATCTATGGATTTTGCAAGAATGGGATTTGCTCTATTCCAAGGCCACCCACAACTACAGCAAGACCAGTTTCTCCGCCTAAACCTACCCCAACCACCACAACAGCTCGTCCGACCACACCCACTCAAACATCCCCGACAGCTCCTCCGACGACAGCCACCCCAACCACCTCAACAGCTCCTCCAACCACACACGCCCCAACCACGAAAGCTACATCACCGACCAAACCCACACAAACCACCGCAACAGCACCTCCGACCACAACCATCCCAACCACGTCCGCAGGTCTAACAACCAAACTCAATCCAATCACCACGGCAGCTCCTCCAGTCAAATCGGCTCCGATCACCACAACCACTCCGAGCAAACCCACCACAACAGCTTCTCTTACGTAGGGTAACTGTATAGACCATTGTGCTACTCGTCTGCGCTTCCGAAGCAGAGTAGCAGAATGGTCTCTTTTTTTTTTTTTGTGCAAAGCCAACGTGACCGCGTTAGGTCTACAGGTGGTGCTGTTTCGGCGGTAACCGTCATTCTCAGAAGCGCGTACGCGTGCGCTGCATAACGAGTGTAGTCGTTGCCTACTCATGCTTAGATTATTTTCGCATGTGATCTTTTCTTCACAAATGACGAGTTTGCGGTAAGAGGAAAAAAACATTCACTACTTTGTTACCACTATTTAGTTACTCTACTCAGACCAAGGACACCACTACAGCTCCTGCACCCAAACCAACTCCGTTTTGAATTCGAACCACTCCTACTCCAAAACAAATCCGATCATTTATTCCCAAAAAACCCTCACCCCAACTGCGACCACGTCATGATGAGCCATTGCCACCACGGTCATATGAACTTTGTGACCCGACCAGAAACGACTATTGTGCAACACTGGGTAGCGTCAGTCACGGCACGACCATGGGAAAAACCAGCATCTGGCTTCACGACGTTCAACACTCCGGGATCTCAAGTCTCCTGCACCACTGTCAAAAAATAAGTCACAGATTCAAAATAAAAATGTAAACATTAAAAGAGAACACACTCTTTTTTTTCTTCAAAAGAACATATCAAATGTGGATGTACGGTTTTGATAGGAATATTCGAAATATTAATGCTACGCAAGTACCCAACCTTAATGAATTTCAGAAACTAAGAAAAGAGTGAATTTGAATAAGACTGCAATCATAGTGTGCAGGACGCATAACCTACCCAGGTATAATCCTGGTTCATCAATTATAGCTACCCTTATTAAGCCGTAGATATGGGGCCGAGAAAATGAACAAACTGTATTTAGGCTCAATGTAATATTGCCACGAATGACAAGTGATGAGGCGGAAAATAACTGAGTAAACTAAACGTTTAATCGGGCGAACTTGTGCCCAAAATAAAGAAGGAAACAAAAGATAACAGTAGAGCGTCGCGGGCGTCGAAGTCGGCGAAAGAGCAGAGTCGAACGCTGGGGCGAAACTGACTCCGGTTCGCCACGCGGAGCCCCTTATGTACATGCGTAAGCTTCTGGAATAATCAGCGTAGAATGTTCGACGCGTACAGCATTCGGACCTCGAACACGCAACAGGATTCTTGAATTTACCAGAAAACTAGATTGCAGGAATAACAAAAGATGCGTCTTCCCAGGGATCGAACCCTGGCTTTTCGCGTGGGAGGCACGCGCGATAACCGTTAGGCCACGAGCGCGCTGCCTGCTTGGTCAGCTGCGCTCGCGGCATTACTCCCCCCTGTAAAAAGTGCATCGCCCCGATGCAAGACAAAACAAAACAAACAAAAGGGACGGTAAGCTAAAGAGTCATTTGGGACACAGTCCACAGTCCTATCGAGCGTAGTATGGCTTCATGCGCACGACGTGGACGACTTCTGGTCGTGGAGGGCGGCGTGATGAAGTCCGTGTTCCGTCGGGCATCACCTCGTAGTTCAGATCTCCAAGTCGACGAAGTACCTTGTAGGGTCCAAAGTACCGTTTTAGGAGTTTCTCGCTGAGACCGCGTCGTCGTATCGGGGTCCAAACCCACACACGGTCTCCGGGCTTGAAGCGAACGTCGATCCGGCGAAGGTTGTACCGGGTAGCGTCGACACGTTGTTGATCTTGAATTCGGAGTCGGGCGAGCTGGCGGACTTCTTCTGCCCGTTGGGCAACCACCTGGGCGTCGTCGCTTCTGTCGACAGCCGGTTCGTGGGGTAACATCGCGTCCAGCATTGTTGTCACTTTGCGACCATGAACCAGTTGAAAGGGTGTAACCCCGGTGGTCTCTTGCACGGCCGTGTTGTAGGCAGAAGTGACGTACGGCAATACCTCGTCCCATGTCTTGTGCTCCACGTCGACATACATGGCGATCATGTCGGCGATAGTTTTGTTTAGCCGTTCTGTTAGTCCATTTGTCTGCGGGTGGTACGCAGTGGTTCGACGGTGACCGGTGCCACTGAGACGAAGGATGTCTTGCGTCAGCTGGGCCATGAACGAAGATCCGCGGTCTGTGATGAGGACTTCAGGGGCGCCGTGCCGGAGGACAATGGACTCGATGAAGAACTTAGCGACTTCAACAGCCGTACCTGATGGGAGGGCCTTCGTCTCGGCGTAACGTGTGAGATAATCGGTGGCGACGATTATCCAGCGGTTTCCCGATGTTGACGGCGGGAAAGGGCCAAGTAAATCCATTCCGATCTGCTGGAACGGCGTGGACGGAGGAGAAATCGGATGCAGAAGTGCTGACGGCTTCGTCGGCGGTTTCTTACGTCGCTGGCACTCGTGGCACGATCGGGTGTAGAGGTGGACGTCCTTGGGGAGCTTTGGCCAGTAATACTTTTCACGAATACGGGCCAGTGTTCGGCTGTAACCGAGGTGTCCGGACGTCAGGTCGTCGTGACATGCTTGAAAGATCTCCTCCCGAAGGCGGTCGGGATTACCAGCAACCACGGTGTGTTGTTGCCCCCGAAGTTCTCTTTGTAAAGCACACCTTGTCGGAGGACGAAGGTTGGCAGGGTTCTCGAGAAGACACGGGGGACAGTCCCCCCTTGACCTGTGGAGGTCAAGTGATGAGGCGGAAAATAACAGAGTAAACTAAACGTTTAATCGGGCGAACTTGTGCCCAAAATAAAGAAGGAAACAAAAGATAACAGTAGAGCGTCGCGGGCGTCGAAGTCGGCGAAAGAGCAGAGTCGAACGCTGGGGCGAAACTGACTCCGGTTCGCCACGCGGAGCCCCTTATGTACATGCGTAAGCTTCTGGAATAATCAGCGTAGAATGTTCGACGCGTACAGCATTCGGACCTCGAACACGCAACAGGATTCTTGAATTTACCAGAAAACTAGATTGCAGGAATAACAAAAGATGCGTCGCTCCCAGGGATCGAACCCTGGCTTTTCGCGTGGGAGGAACGCGCGATAACCGTTAGGCCACGAGCGCGCTGCCTGCTTGGTCAGCTGCGCTCGCGGCAATATATAGGCTAATGACAAGGTGGTGGACGTGTAAGTATGTTGAGGACATGGCGGTGCATGAAACTTTAGCGTACATAATGAAGGTCATTAACCGCGTAAACAAAGTGAGGGAAGTAATATCGGGGAGTCCCTATCTTGGGGTTCAACGCTGGGAGGTGGAAAACAAACAACATTGGCTTACCATTTCAAAGTATCTACGTGCGGCGTAACTTACAAGGAATACAGGTGGAAGCTTGTAACCACAAGGACGGTTTCTTGCCGTTTTTGCTTCACAACACTAACCAAAGATTTACTCATAGCCTGGAGAGAGGCCTTCAAAAACTCTTATATAAGCATTTCAAAAACAACATGTCAAAGAAGACTTCCCTCGCTTTGTTTACGCATTGACTGACCTCCTTGTGTGCGCGCTTGAGTTTCAAGGCAATCTTCCATTCACACTGTTCGAAACTGCCAGCAGCAGTGGCGTCCGCCGTCACTCCTTATGTCCGAGTTCTACTACAGCGACAAGAAGAAACAAACGACAGCGACAAGTCTCAAACCTGAGTCTTTCGCGATTTGACAGGCTTTGTAGAATAAAACAGACTATGCTCAAGCACGAGCATCATTCAAAGCGAGGGTATCTTGGGCAGGCTTGCAATCACTCGTGCTTATGTAGTTCTTCTTCCCGGGCACCGAACAACTTAACGCCTGCCAAAGGTATCATCGCGAGCATGCTACCTCTGTTTGAGGCTTATCAGTCTCGTTTGTTTCTGTTCGTCGCTCAAGTGGAACTTGGGCATTAGGAAATAAGAGGGCAACACAAGAAAGCAGAAAGACAAAACAAAGCTTAGGACAGTATGACTGTCTGAGAAGTGGACGCACGCAACCGACCTGGTTAGGAAACGTAATCTATGACCTTGAGAGTATAAAGCCGGTCGGTTCTCGTAGTCCTGGCGGAGATTATCTTTGCGGATGCACGTTGTCGGAGGCTTGTCTAGTGTTGTTAAAATTTAGCATCTCAAGCCACGTCTGGTCGAATCTTCGCGGTGTCATGTTCTTTTTTTTTTATCTTTTCTTGTTTTGGTGTGATGAAATAAACTCAGCTGTTCTTCATATTTTTGTGTTGTGGTGTTCGTTTTTTTTTTTTTTTATTCTTTCTTGTCTAATGGTTTAAAGTTATGACGACTTTCTACAATCTGCAATAGAGCAGCACCGTTGAAGAGACTATGCGGGCTCTCGAGATTATCTCTTTGGAGACTACGTCATGTGGCAAAGCCCCAATAACGAAGAAATGCTAGCTCAATTTGAGTGAAGGTTCGATGTCGCTTTTCTCCATTGGAGGTGTTATGCTACTCAATGTTGCCGTCACAAATTAGTTCACGTTACTGCGTGGAGTTAAGGAAAGTTTAAAAGAAATAAAAAATTGAGTTTTTTTTTTTTTTTTATATTGTCATACATTTTGCTACTTCAAAGAAATGACATATTTCTGCTATAATAACAAAACAACAATAATCGCTAAGCAAATATTGTTGATATATTCGTAAGCTGTATTTTAAGATGCACATTTTGATATATTTTGCTACGTTTCGAGTTGACTTGTTTGTTGGTAAATAATTTGTGAATGTGCCTCTAAAACATGATTTTTACGTGTTTTAAAATAACTACAATTTATTATTTGGTGTGCATCTTCTAAATTGTCTAAAAAATAAATTAAAAAAATGAAAGACGTTTACAATACCCTATAATGCCGAATCAGAGCGCTGCTCTTGAAGAGGAAGCGAGGAGGGTACGGAGGGGAGCGTATGCCTCTCCTCCTCTTCTGCTCCCCTGCCATTTAGCGGGAAAATTTGGCTAAATTTTCGGTTAATTTTAGTAGGGAATTTATTCAGCTGAACTATTTTCCCACTAAATTTAGAGAAAAATTGTTTCGCTAAATTTAGTGGGGAATTATTTCCGCTAAAGTTTGTGGAGAAATCTTTCTACTTAATTTAGCAGGGAAATATTTCCGTGAAGTTTAGCGCGGAAGTTTTTCCGCTTACTTTAGCGCGGAATGTTTTCCGCTAGGTTTCGCAGGGACAATTTCCTGCTAAACTCAGCGGGAACATTTTTTAGCTAAATTGAACGCTGAATGTTTTCTGCTAAATTTAGCGGGGAAATATTTGCGCTAAAGTTAGTGGATAAATTTCTTTGCTAAACTTAGCGGGGATGTAGACATTCACCCATCCCCTATATAAGAGCATGGTTTGCTCCCTTGTCTGTTCTAACATTCTGCAGCGTTTTAAAAGCCCTTAGGAGATGTACCGTGTTTCTTGAAGTGATCCGTGTTAAACTTAACGTATTTTTACTATTTGGTTAACATTTATACCTTCCAGGATCTCGTCGTTTCTACCATAGGACATTTAGGCGCTTGAGCTTCTTCAACAATTTTATATCTATTTTAGTAGACCGAAGTCACCCTTCAGTTTCATTACAGTGTACTAGAATACTTGGGTAGTGTTGGGACCGGAGGGGCTCGCCTGAAGCGCGTGGTATTGATCGCGACAGGTGTCGACACCGGCGCGTTATCCAGAAGGTGTGCGCATGCGCGGCTGCACGCGCGAAATTATGAATCTTTGGTGCCGCTTTGGTGGAGTGCACATAGGATTTCTGATACAGTTACGACCTGCCAGCGGTCGTACCGCGGCATCAATTACGCTGTGGCACGATCGTTGGCAACATGATGCTTCAATGTATCGGACGGTGCAAGCTACATTACCCTTCCTTTCCGTAAAAATCATTCCGACTTTAAAGAAGCGGATTGCAAGTTGTTTCAGCGTAGAATTAGCTGGGACTTTCGGTTTGTCGGATGGTGAACATTTTAAATGAAATGCCCATTCCCTTGGTCGCAAAGGCCGAACATTAGATATTTGAAAGGAATATCTAAAACTCGGAAGCAGTTTTTTTTTTTTTTTTTTTTTTTTCTTATTTTATAATGGAACGAAACGGCACATACTTAAGTCCGAGGTTGTTTTAATATGTTTTGAATACCCCAGGTTAACTTCTCTGTCTTCTTTTCTGCCCGTCTTCTTTTTCTTGACCTTAATTAGCTCGTTTCACTTGTCACTCATTCTTGTGTTCATTTATGCGACCAACCACCCAAGCGACGGTCGCAAAGGGGTGAGAATCTTTTATTTCTTCATGATGTCACGACCATACGAGGACCACCCGACGTTCACTTGTAAGAAATGGCTTATAAGCCGTGACAATTTTTATCACGGGTTTTAACATTGAACTTAAGTCCAAAAACTGAGACAACGTGGGCTGAACAAGTAATGCTTTATAACATTCAAAGAAAACAAGCAACTATTTCACATCA
This sequence comes from Ixodes persulcatus, assembly GCA_013358835.2. Classification (NCBI taxonomy): domain Eukaryota; kingdom Metazoa; phylum Arthropoda; class Arachnida; order Ixodida; family Ixodidae; genus Ixodes; species Ixodes persulcatus. The sequence continues at coordinate 154,798 of JABSTQ010010744.1, forward strand.
TTTTGAGCAGAAAACATGAGCATTTGTAGATCAGCCAAGGAAGAAGTTGTAATAGTTTACAGCATGGCATAGAAATAATGGTTACAATGTGCAGCGCATACATGGTTACAACTTATGCAGCGCATTATCCTCTTGAGGGTAAACCATCTGAAACCCACACGGTCATAACAATACAGTTAACCGACAGCTGCTTTCTGACAACCAGGTAAGTCTCGCCTGAGCTGGGTATTCGAAGGGAAAGACCCATGGTTCCACAGGGGGCATATCTGGTTCACGCAGACATACAGGGTGTTTTTGTTTTATTCTTTACAGAACTTTACATATTTCACAAAAAAAGGATGTGGCAGATATGTGGATGCCGTCTTTCGTTATATCTGTAGGGCTCGGTGGACAATAAATGGGTGAATAACCGTTTCAATGTTTAACAATTAACCAAAATCTGTTAGTTAACTTGTTTATTAACGGCTTAATTGGCCATGGTGCAATTGCAGTTTTAAAAGGAGTCATTTTAAGGGAAAACACAATTTCGACAATTCGCGAAACGGCAACGAGGTTCGCGAAATTTATCGTAAAAGTTTTCCTTTCTTCGCTTGATTCAGAAACCGCGTTATGAAAATAATACGTAGAATAGTGACTTAGTCGTCTTGATGTGTGGCGCCGGCGAGTCCACCGAAGACACGCTGTCGAGTTAGTGACGAGGGGACAGAAACTACTGTGTCATTCTTCTACGCATCAATATCAGCACAACCTCATTCGCGCTTTCAGCGCGCGGTTTTTTAATTAATCGAAGAAAGGCAAACTTTTAGCGATGAATATCTCAAAGCTCGTTGTTTGTTCGCGAACTTTCTAAATTGGGTTGGCCTTTAATAATGGCTCCCTTTAAAGCTGCAATTGCAACATGGCCCATTAAACCGTTCATTAAAAAGTTAATTACCATATTCGGCTAAGTAATCAAAATATTGCAACGGTTATTCACCCATGTAGGGTCCGCCGAGATCTACGGATGTACAGTGCAGACGACATACACGTATCTACTACCTCCTTTTAATTAATTCTGTACAGTTCTGTTAGGAATACAAAAAATATCCTGCATAAGCATGAACTCACAACATTGGACATGCCTGGGACTTAGCCATTTCCTCTTTTCGATTATGGGAGTAAGAAGCTTTTAAGTTGGTTGTTTTAAAACTCTGCGAGTTTTAAAACAACCAGCTTAAAAGCTCGCAGACAGCGCTTGTTTCTTCAAGACGCTTGTCCGATCAATGTAGATTCTTCTCCCAAAGATCTCTTTTGGCTCTGTCTTTTGGAACGCCGAAAAGGGTCGCCGTTTTCACTCCTTTCACTCTGATGAGGCCCGTTTCGCAACCAGGTGCAGAGCAAGAGTTCTGTCGCTGTTTCGCCGACGGCATTTTGGCACACCCTTACGCGTTCACCATCCGCAAAATCAGAAGACACGAGATTCAAAGCATATTACGATCGAACACACGGAACTATGAAATCGTGGTCCCGACACGCGCACCGCTCGAAGTGAAAAACACACGGAACTATACTCTGTTTCACCTTGTGTCGTACCGCAGGAAAGGCTTCAAGCGCGAGCTCCTTGCTCTCGGGCACATCTCGGCGGCACGAGCTCTCGTGCACCAAGGGCAGCTGCCAACGCTATGAGCTCGCGCTTCTAGCCTTCGCTCCGGTACAACATAAGGTGAAACGGAGTGTATAAAATCGTGGTACCGACACGTGCACCGCTCAAAGTAAAAAGAAAAAAAAGGCGGGCTGCGCGATTTTTTCCGGATAACTCGACTACAGCGCCGCCACAAACTGTCAATACACGCGCGCTCACGAGCTCCCGTTGCCAAGCCGCTCCGGTCCCAACACTACCCAAGTATTCTAGTACACTGTAGTTTCATTGCACAACCGCTGCCGGCATACATCATGGGAACTGTAGTCCTGCACGCGCGACAACCCCGCTGCGGTTTAGCAGGAGCAGAGCACGAGATGGCACGAGCTGCCTCGTGAAATGTCGCCTGCCTCCTCTGAACTACAATAGACCTATTTCCATATTACCCAAGCATCAAGGAGAATGCAGGGATTGGTGTTCCACGCGCCCCACGCGCACGCCTTCCCCGTATAAAAAATTCGCAGTAAATAACCAAAAGAAAACCTTGACGAACGCGCGTACAAGCTACCATTTGTTTCAGGTATTTGCTTTAGAAAAGTTACTACTGCTGACGCCAGCACGTGCAGCGCGAGGAACACCAATCCCTGCATTCTCCTTGATGCTTGGGTAATATTAGCCCCGTTCGCGACCGAAAGCGTCGCTGTGGTCGGCCTTCCACGATTGGCCGAACGCTGACTATGACGTCGAAAAGGGGATTTATCACCGACGGAAATAAGAGGAATGAAAGAACTTTAATTTTGACAGTGTTGGCAGTGTTCCTTTGAGAGCGCAATGATTTCAAGCTTCCACCATGCTAATAACAAACACCATCGAACTTGTTGTTTGCAAGGTAATGACGTCACAAGGGAGAACCACAGGAGGGCGCCACCAAAACTTCTCGCCGCTAATAGCAATAGGTCTATTGTAAAGGCGTCACCCATGCGTGGAACGCTTAGTGAGATCGGCATATTGCAGGGCGTTGTTTGGTGCGCGTGCTCAGAACGAGCTCATATTAATAGCCAGCCAAGACCTGATGCACGTTGCAAAAGAACTGCGGAAGCTGGCCGTCAGCACGTGCTCAGCAGCCGCACACACAGATATGGCAGCCAGTGAATATCCCCTATTTTCTTTTGTGTGTGCACACCTTTCCGTTACACCTGGAGCTACAGGCACCATGCCTTATCGACAGGCCCCAGAAAGTAAGTGAACGGGAAGTTATCTCACTTGAATATATTGTATCATCGTGGTAAATTGAAGTATAGCACTAAGTCTTCTTTAAAGGCGTATTTGCTGAAGGCTGACTGTGCGAAAAGTTTTATAAAATATTGTTGCCTTTTTTTTAATTTAGCTCTTTGACTCGGGGACTAGACGGGTGAACTTCTTCACCTGTTCAAGCGCCTAAAGCGCAGTATATCAAAGATATTGACATGCTGCTCGCACCGCTTCCTTCCCCTCAGGCAGACCATGATCTGAAGGGGGCCATAAAAAATGAAAGCCGTTTACAACTCCCTGTAACGCCGAATTAGAGCGCAGCTCTTGAGGAGGAGGGGAAGGCACGGGGGGAGGGGGGGTCACGTGGCCTGGGGGGTCACGCGACCTTGAGGGGTGGGGGACGGAGAAAATTTTCCGTTAAATCTACCGGGGAAAATTTTCCGCTAGATTTAGCGGGGAACATTTTCCGCTAGATTTAGCGGCGAAAATTTTCCGCTAGATTTAGCGGGGAAAATTTTTCGCTAGATTTAGTGGGGAAAATGTTCCGCTAAATTTAGCGGGGAAATTTACCCATCATGCATCGCGCGGTTACGCCAACGGCGACGGCGACGCCGACGCCGCTCAAGCCGGAAACGGGCGCCTAAGAGCTGCGCTCTAAAATAATAATTCTGTTGCGTGTGAGTCTTTAACGCTCACCACGCAGTAATGACACGCGACCGCACGTTGGTACGATCTTCATATAAAATGAAACGGGCAGGGGTGGCTGGATCGCTGGGTTCAAGAAGCGCAAGCTTTCGCTCCACGCGCTCCAAGCTCTGGTGCGTTAACACATACGGCCACCGATCCCCTTAAGCGATATAACTACGTAATGATGATGTCTACTAAGAACCCAAGGCAACCTACCTAGTTAGCCCCGATGTGGGAAAGTTCATCGATTTTTTCTCTGTCAGTATGCGCATTCTCATAATATTAAAACAGCCTTCATCTCTATTCAACTAAAAATTAACGATGTTCGCAACCAAATATCTTTTTTTAGAAAGTATATATCAATTAATTGAATCATAAAAATTATAGCTTTGGCACTCTTCTCTAACCTAGTTCGAGAGATCTATTCACCCACCCCTCTATATAGTCCGTGACAACTTAAAAAACGCAGGGTACGACGGGTTTCAAATATCATACCGTCGCTCTGCAGCTCATAAAATTGCGGCATAAGTCGAAAAGAAGACTAAAAAACAAATCACGAAATAAAGACCATGAACATAGTAAGCCATACTTTACATTTGTTAAGTTGTCCTCGACTGTTGGAGACTCTAGCGATATTAAAGGCACCTAGCGGCTAGAACTGATAGCTGTGGTGACAGCCTTCTCGATCGAATCAGATATTCACAGCACCTGGCTGTGAAAACACGAAGCCGTGAAAGTGGCTTCAAAAACTCACGATAAAATAGACCCTTTCCGAAATTCAGTGCCATCTGGTGGTTCGTAAAGCAGTTTAGGTTTTGCCATATCAATGGCGGTGATGAACTTGTATCGGCACCGTCACTTTCGCAAGTCAACGGCACGCGAGGAATTGTTCAGTGTGAGTTCTTTCACGGTCACTTTCAGTTCGATGGTGACCAAGAACCTGCATTCAGAACAAAGCTCCAACCCACTCAGATGCCTCGAGAAAATTTTATACACCAAAGGGCTTTAAAGCCAATTGTGTGCCGCCCACAGATTGACTGAATCTGAGTTATTAGAAATAAACGCTTACGTAGCTCTTGTGTTCCATTCCTACGTCGCGTCATGCTGACCCCCCGAATATACAGGCCTCGCATCATCCGCTTAGGAGCATCTTCAACGTCTTCCTTTATCAGTCACTAGAAGGCCGCCATTGGTATGGCACAGATGTCGTTCCACAGATGATGATAGTGATCAAAGTGGCCAGACTGAATTTCGGAAAGGGTCTATTCGTCACTAGGGCGTAGAACTAAATCTTCGGAGTCACCTAGAGAAGGCTAAAGCGGAGCACAGATTAATACGTCGGCGTACGGGTGGAACTCCTGTCCAATCGCTGCGAACACGAGTCGCGGCCGACCGCTGATGAAGGCCCCGTGTCCAAATCTCCGTCCAGCGTTGTCCCTCTTTAGGATACGCCAAAACTGGTGGCTACATCTCTGCCATCTAGAAGATGTTGGTAGATTGTTTTTTTAGCAATAATACTGCCTAGCCTTTGTCCCGTATGTAATGGCTACTCACTCACTGACCATACTTTTTGTATCACCGAATGGTACTGCGAGTGCATAGCGGCGATGTCTGCAAGCCAGCCTTAAGGATGAAGATAAAACGACGAAAAAAACAATTCTCACTTCATCAGAAGTTCAGTTTAATTGCGAATGTCAAAAAAGCTCCTCAGTGACAGTGAGGTGCATTTTTGTTTTTATATTACCAGAAAGGCAACTGAGTAAAACTGTTCGTGAGCGCTTCTCTTAATTAAATATCGCTCCAAGTCGGCACACTTAGCGCGTTTCGAAGACAAATAACAATAAATACTTGCGAAGAAACTTTCATTTTTGAAATGCTTGCACATAAGTGCAGAGATGACTAAGGCCTGAAAAGTCATACTTACAAAAGCCAAAGACAAGGGAAAAAACAACAGAGAATAAGAGAAAAGACAACACAACCACGTCGTTTTAGAGCGCAGCTCTTAGGCACCCGTTTCCGGCTTGAGCAGCGTCGGCGTCGGCGTAACCGCGCGTAACCCTCGTAACCCTCGTGAGGGTTACGAGGGTTACGAGGGTAACCCTCGTGATCCTCGTGAGGGTAACAACCCTCGTAACCCTCGCAACCCTCACGAGGGTTGCGAGAGTTACTCTCACGAGGGTTACGAGGGTTACCCTCACGAGGGTCATGAGGGTTGTGAGAGTTACCCTCACGAGGGTCACGAGGGTTACCTTCACAAGGGTTACTAGGGTTATGACAGTTACCCTCACGTGAGAGTAACCCTCGTAACCCTCACGAGGGTTACAAGGGTTAGTCTCATGAGGTTTACGAGGGTTACCCTCACGAGGGTCACGAGGATTACCCTCACGAGGGTCACGAGGGTTACCCTCACGAGGGTCACGAGGGTTATGAGAGTTACCCTCACGAGGGTCTCAAGGGTTACCCTCACATGGGTTACTAGGGTTATGAGAGTTACCCTCACGAGGGTCACGAGGGTCACCCTCACGAGGGTCATGAGGGTTACACACCCCTGAGGTCGCGTGGCCCTCCGCTGAGGTCACGTGACCTGATCCCATGAGGTCACGTGACCCCCTGATATCACGTGACCCCCTGAGGTCACGTGACCCCCCCCCCGCCAAGGTCACGTGACCTCAGTAAGTTACCTATTCCTCAGTACCCTACCATCCTATCCCTCGGTACCCTTCCATCCTCCTCCTCAAGAGCTGCGCTCTAATCCGGCGTTACAGAGAGTTGTAAACGGCTTTCATTTTTTTTTCCTTCTTGTTTTCGGGGTTTATAAGTAGGGTTCCGTGTTTTCGGTATATACCGATAAATACCGATAATTAACCCCCAAGGCGTTTTTTTTAATCGGTGAAAACCGAGAAACACCGAATTCAAGCTGCGGAAAAAATGGCAGATTTGCTGAATCTTCTAGCCCGCTTTCCTTTCTTGTTGACCCGGAACACAGCCCCACTCTACTGTCCTTGGAGTCGTCCCTTTCTTTTGAAACCATGTTTATTGCCCCGTTCCTGAGCTCCGCCGACCTACCATCGTTAAAAGAGAAACTCGTAGAATATTCATTGCATAAAGTTCCATCTGCAGAAGTTTGCATTGGCAGCTTCTGAAGAGCGCACAGCAAGGAATGGAAAGTCTTGTCAAAAGCTTCTTTTGATTTTCTCACCATCCCCGTTTCAAGCGCGAACCTGGAGCGTGCGTTTTCTGGACTGCGTTTCCTCAGCCGCAAGGAACGTGCTCCAATGACTGACAAGTCTCTGACAATGTCCATGTCAATTTTTTTTTTTCAATAAGTTTAAGTTTTGATATTATGCTTGTTAAAGCGTCACGCATTCTGTTATTTCCGTATGTATGTTAATTGTGAGACGTGTTTGGTGTGTGTAGAATAAACGTGTGTAATGTGAGGTGTGCCGTGGTTTTTCTAGTAATTATGCAGTTGCCTTGCAACGCAAGCCCCGATAATCACCGATTTCTTTCCAGCATTGAAATTAAACACCGAAAAACACCGATTCCAAGAGAAAAAATAAACACCGATAAATAACCCCCGAATCTGAAGAAAAATAGATACCGGAAACGCGGAACCCTATTTATAAGTATCATCGTTTACCATCTATCCTGCGCTATTACCCTTATTTCGGAAGGTCTAAAAGTTTTTATATTTACTTTAAAGTATAAAAACGACGCTACAATTGTTTTTTCTAGAAGCCTCACACACCCTTGCTCTATTTAAGACAAGCCATACATCCCATTTAGGACAGGTTCTAGTTTCGGCATTCATGTTTTAATGCGAAAGCAAAAACTGTCCCATGGAGCACAGCCGGCGTTGGCTGTGACCACAAAAAAACGGCTCCTCAATTTCCCTCCCACACGGCAGTTCAAAGAGAGGGGTGAGCGCGCTAAATTCCCTTTTAAGCGAAAGTTAAAATGGCTGCGACGCCGCCACGCGCATAGTTCCGAGGACCACCACCCCACAGAGAAGCCCTCTCCCTGGTGCTACGGCCCGAACGCCAGTGTACGAATGCGAATGCGTTCGTATTCCAACACGTTAGCAGTTGTAAGTGTCCTCGTGTAACTTGTTTCTATTCCTTTCAAATTTGTAAATTTAGCTCGTACGAACTTAATGTTACTTTTTTATTAATGACAGCGCATGACGTGTACCACGTCCGCTACAAGGTGGTTACCCAACGAAGGTTGCTGCATTGGCGTCCTTACACCATTTGTTGCAAAGCTGCTTTCCAGAAATAAAATGGTTGTAAAAACACTCTTTATTCCAAGCAAAATTACATCATCTGCATGTAGGAAAATTTACCGTAAAATATGGGAGTACTTTTGGTGTTTTTTTTACATAGAAACCAGATCAATTATGTCAATTTTATCTTTAAATAGGATAGGCTTCCATACATTTTGAAAGTTATTTCTTATTTTTAATCCTATATCTTTCGCATATATAACTTGAAATTAAGCTTTGATGACGTCAGTGTTCTAAAGTCAACGAAAACCTAAATTGATGACGTCATAACCGTACCCTTCAGTAAGAATTTGCAGTTACTTCTTGTGTATAAAAACATATTGAACATCAATTGCAAAGGCGTAAGCACAAGAAGTTATGTAATATTTGGAAGACCTATTCACCAAAAATTGCAAACGCATATAAAAATGTTTGAGGAAAGAAGGCGTAATTTAAACCGAATAAAACTTGCTTAACTGAAAAGCGATACTTTGAAATGGTTTGTTTTAAATGAAACGTGCCCAGATTATTTAAGAGTGCTAACTTATCCACAGGACCTAGAACTTCACCAGGGACAAATTCTACAATTCACAAACAATTGCTATCTCAGTTGACGTTGTTACTCTTGTACCCCCAAAAAACGGTTTATATTTCACAAATCTGAAAAAAAAACCTAAACAGTCAAACGAGAGCAATATATCGTCCTGGGATACTCGAAGGTGGCTGACGGCGGAAACTGCTGTTTGGCTTTATTTCACAGCACTTCTTAACACTTCGCCTGCGGCAAAAGTATGCAACAGGAGTTGTTGTTTCAATATTCGATCCCCATCATTGTTTTAGAATCTCCCTATTTTTGTACTAAAATTCTTCCTCTCTAATAGTAGAGATTTTGGTTCTTAGTATTCAGAAAAGTAACGATTAAACAAAAATATTATAAAATTGTATTTCTCAACGTGCACATGATCAACCTCAAGCAGTCTGAATTAAAAGAAAAAAACATTGCTACATTAACACATTAAGAACAATAGTTTTAACTGCATGGCACATAGCCAAGGTCATTTTTTGAAGATCCTGCAGACATGCCGACAGCATATTACATTCCCGTTGCTTTCGTCAGGTAAAAAAACAGGCATCAAAGCCAGGCAACATGTAGGTGTAAGTGATTAACGCCATGTGCACTGAACTGTCTCGTCACGTTCTTCAAGTCAGCTCGCTTCTGAAAATGTTATTCCAGTCCACTGTATAAAATAAGCCACTGAAGCATCCGTTTTTACACTTCACCCATTGTCTAACTCGAAGAGCCAAGATGGTGTCCAGTCTAACCCTTGTGGTGCTTGGGATGTTCATTGCCGGTAAGTTATGCAGACCACCTGCGATAGACGATGGGACAGTTTATTTTCCCCTGCTTATTTATATAGCTTCAGCATAAGTGTCCTATTTTTAGCAGTTACGTCTATCCAAATATTCCTAAATATTGACAGAATTTTCTAGCACTAGAGACAAATACAAACGAAGGCACAATTACAATAAGTTTTAATATTTCCTTCAAAAGTATGCTATGTGCACCAGGTGATGCCTGCACAGTGTTCTAAAAGATTCTGCTTACATCGAACCTTTTATATAATTTCTTAACAACTTTTATTTCGAAACAAAACGCACGCTAACTGTGAACCCAGCGGAATTAGGACGTCTTAAAATTCTGTATTTGCTGGACCAGATTTAAGAAATAGGACTGTACAAAATGTACGTATTATTAGGATTTACATATTTTGTTTTAAGTCGGCCTTACTGTAGCAGTAAAGGCCTGAACGTTTTTTTTTTTTTATCTTTTTCACGCGTACAGTCAATGATTGAAACAGCTTACCAGAGAGCGTCACAAATGCATCTATTGAGAAATCATTAATAACACCGCTGTGATAGGCTATCGTTTTTTGTGTACTCCCGAAGTGTCGTGGGAGATCTTGCTTTTTTGCTCTGTGTTCCTTTTTTCTTCCCTTTTGTATGGTGACCCTTGACTTGGCTACCAAATGGTGGCTGGCACTATTTCTAAAGAAAAAAAAGCAACAGCTGCACGAATGGTCCAATATAGTCTTCGCAGGTGAATGAAAAGGTTTGAGAGACGTAATAAAATGTTTCAATTGCACGATAAGTATAATAACTAACTAAGATTTGTTAGAGTTTTTATTAATTAGTGAAAAAAATGATATGCTTTTAGTTAGAAACTTGCTGAGCGCCATTGAAAACCACTAAATAAGTACATCTTAGAAATATTTGGGATACATGGTAAGCGCAGTGGAGCGTTAAGGTTATTAATCTTGCAATGGGCGCAATACTGGCAGTGCAAAATCGTGGATGATAAGAGACGAAAAAACATCCCCATTTTTGCTCCCTTCCCGTACCAGCAAAATCAAAATTGTTCCGTTATTTGCTTTGTACGATATGTAGCGATGAGAAGAAAATGGTACTTACTGCATCATGCTTAAGTATAGAGCAATCGACTACGACGTGAGCAATGGCGGTGCAGAAACAAAAGCAGACAACTAATGCACACCTGTCGAAACCGAAATCGAAACTACTCGTTGTGAGTCTACAGCTCCCAGAGTGTAGCTGAACCGTTAAAGCGCTACAAGTTTGAATACTGGACATCACAGCACTGATATGTCGTTTTAGTTAGAGGTTGTGAGTTTTCACAATATGTCTTCGACCGACCGAGTTGATTAGGAGGATAAAATGGGCAAACGAAGTTTTTTGTCATGATCACTGATTTCTATTGTAGTAGGCTGGATCGCGGATCGGGAGTCCGTCGGTGTCGCCACCGGCGGCCTTTGCTTGACACCAGGCAATACATGCAAGTCTATGGGAGAAACGCTCAAAAGTAAGAATATTGAAGCATGTAAACAGTGCTCGGAGGCGAGTATCTTATGGTGCACTGCGATCCTTATGTCGGGTGTTTGGAGATCGAGTCGGTGTTCGTCAAACGTTCGAACGCCGATTAAAAACATCAAACGTACCGGAGCACCTACGGCTGAGCTGGCAAGCTTGATCTCGAAGTGGAGTAAACAAAGGAACTTGCCGTCAATGAGACCGTCCTCGGGGAATCGCAGAAGTTGATAAATTGCAAAGAAGTTCCATCTCGACAGCGGCTTTCCGTGAGTGAGCGAATTTCGCGTAGCAAAGCCTTCGAGCTTGTCGTCTGATAAACCCAACTCCACGAAACCGCCACCGACTCCGCGGTAACTCTAGGTAGCTCTCGCCTCACTGATCTGCACTACAACTTTCGCCCAGCGGAGTCACTCTCGACCACAAAATATTTATTTATAAGAACTGCGAGGGCTGTTAGTTTTAATGTTTGTACGCAAGCTATTTGACGGGCTTATCGAAAAACAGCCAAAAAGTTTCAGTGCCGACAACAGCTTAGAAACGGGGGAGATGGTACTTTTTCTTGTTTTCCCCCTAGAGTCCCATACATTGGCTGGTGTCAATCAATGGCCGCCGGTGGCGGCACTCGGCCCCAGCTGCCGAGGTCGCAGTCCGCGATCCAGCCTACTACAATAGAGATCAGTGGACACGATGCATAACAAAGTGCCGCTGGCGCTACCTGCCACCTCCTTTCGCTCCTAAATGTGCATTCTATAACGATGCCATAAATATTTTTTCAATAAAACGATAATCTTCAAAACTGGTCTCCTACCCGACAGTGATTACACCTGTTACGCAAAAATTACGAATATCCAATGTACATAAAAAATGCAGAAGTTATGTTCCTAAAATAATATATCGTCTACGTAATTAATTCATAAGTGTTCTAAATTCCATCTTAATGGTGCTCCCCTAATCTTTCAAGTAAGAAACTAAATTTGAGTTAATCTTTTCCAGTGTAACTTTCTTAGTGCTGAATTCAGATCATTATTTATTTTCCTTGAAGGCCCGTGGGGCATTGGAGTGGCAATAAAACAAAACATGGAAATGGAAACACGAATATAACACTATAAGCTAGTTAGCTAGGTTAGATTGAAAGAAGGTAATAAATTCAAACAAGTTAGTAGTATAATTTATAGAAACAATGTTGTGAGGTAGTGACTTCCAATCCTCGATAGCCAATGGTAGAGTGTAAACCTGGTGAGAAACAGTTGATTTTCGAATTGGACGAAATTTACAGGGGTGATCTAAACAGGGGGAAATACGGTGGGGCAGAGATAGCAACAATTTTCTGACATGAAAACTATGATAAAAAAAAAATCGATGAAAGGAGAGAGGCTTGACACTCAACGGCGAAGGGAAATTGAATGATGATTAGCCTCCTATCATTGTTATCATTGTTCAACATTTATTGATTTATCTATTATTGCTCAAATAATCAATGTGATGAGATTTTCTGCATTACCTGTTTTCTTTTGTTTTTTTTTTTTGTTTTTTTTTTGTTTCGCTTTAAAGCTACCTTCTTGAGCGAAAACGTTGTTAAAAATATCTGAAGTGTAGGCTTAACACCTTATATGTGTAACATGGCTTAGATATTTTCGTATACAAGTGGCGCAACTATTTGCAGCGCGGTAAAAGCATAAATCATGCGTTTTATTAAAAAAAAAAAAACGATTATACATCGCCCGGAAAAGAACAAACATGTTATTCTAAACCACCTTCTTCAAGTGTCGGCGCTTGTTTACTCTGATATTAAAAATAATTTCAAGTCAGTCGTTTCACAAGTACGATTTTGTACCTACTGCCAGTGCTTTGCCTCGCTTAAAGCTTAAAACATATTCATGTTTTTTTTTTCTAGTAATTGCAGATGCGCAATTAGGTTTCCACTTTCCAGACAACAAAGAATCGCAGGTAAGGTTTACATTTCATCCCATAACTTCTTATAGATGTTACATTTGTATTCTTCCCAATACATAAGACAAATAGTGATAAAACTCTCCGCAGAGTATAGTTCATCATTTCACAAATTGTAGGTTGTGTTGTTAAATCATTAACAAAAAACGTGAATGCCTTTCATGAACTATTCCCATGAATATACTTAAAGCCGATTTGTTCTGAGTAAGCAGTAGCAACAATACCTTATATATATTATCCAACCTGGCTAAATATATAGTTAATGAGTGTCATATTCCTTCAAGTTATACGGCAGAGGCTTATTAAAAATACATCTATTTTCCACTAAGAGTATATTAGACTGCGCAATAGAATTTTATGCACTTAAAAATATATGAACGTGTTGTAAACATATAAATAAAACAGCGCAAACGAACACGATGACAAGTAGAAGAAGGGATACAGACACAGCGCTGGCTCACGTAGTAGAGAAATATATAACTATACATTGTTCCACCTCAGGTCTGAAGTGGAACGATGTATAGTTATATATTTCTCTACTACTTACTTTTCTTTTTCATTTGTTTTTCTAATGGTATACTTTCTGTAAGAAATTCTTCGGATGGCACATGACAGTGAAGATGTAATACATGTTGGATTCTTCTTCTTTTTATTTCTTTCTGTTCTCAGGTTAATGTGTTAAGAAGAAGTCAGCGCTGTGTCTGTGTCCCTTATCTACTTGTCCTTGTGTTCATTTGCGCTGTTTTATTTAAGTGTTTACAATGCAGCACCGACTAGCCCACCTCCAAACATTACTGCAGTTTGAACGTGTTACTTAAAATTCAGGTACCGAACTATTTTCGCCAAATGTGAGAAATGTCATACGCCCGGGGCAGATGCGATGTAAGTATTAAAGTGAATTTATGAAAACGAACTCAACGTACACTGTTCAAACAAATGGATGAAATCGCACTGGTTTAGGCTATATACAAATTAGACTATGCCAGCTCTAAACAGTCTCTGACAGGCAAAGCGTGGCATTTCAAATAATTGCAACATTAAACAGTATTGATAGTCGAAACCCTGGTTTACAGAATACACAATATTCCTGGTTTGTAGTAGTATAGCATTTGTATCCCTTATACATGGTGTTAATTAGGTAATCAGCAGTGATTAATTTTAGAAAGAATTTGGGTCATACATTTTAGACGTATTTTTAGTTACTTGTCAACACAACAGCCTTGTTTCAAATGTATGGCGTGATCGTCGTAAGGAGTTATGTTATAGTGCTATATCTCTATTTATATCACATTAACGAAGGATAACTCCAAACTACTCACCTTTTATTCAAATATTATTTAGTAAATTACACTATCTATTTAGTATATCCGAGTTAGAGATATGTAAAATATTGTCCTTAACAAACCAGATGTGACCAGATATAAATGTAAAATATATAATAACGCACGACTCAATGCTGTGTTTTATTCTACAACAAACATGCACATATATTTTTAACAAACATAGTTTTAATAAAAGACACTTTCATGCTATTAATATAGTTTTTTTATTTATAATTTTGAAAAATAATTATATCAACATGCTGGAGTTTATAGCTCCATGATTTAATTTTTAGAGGTAAACCTTGCATCCACTCAGTGTCATGTGATTACTCATCGATTTTCTTAAAGGAGCTCTCAAGTACTTTTTTGTAGAAGCCTGTTCTTATTCCCATTGTTTGTTGGGCTTCAATCAATAAAAATGATCAGTTCCAGATGGCAAGACATCTCAGCAAACTCGCAGCGATAGAAATACACTGGCATTACTTTTCTCTTGGGGGTGGGTGACATCCTCTGGGCTCCACCACTTCCATAAAATTTGACCAATTAAACCAGTAATTGCGTGCATATTCTGAACGTTAATATTAAGGGTACGTCGTGCATTATACTTTAACAAAATCGTCAAATCTTTGCGTGTAGCGGACGTAATACTGCAACTATTGTTTAAAAACGCCTTGCGACGGCCCCTCTAAGTGCCCGCTCCAAGGCTTAGAAAAAGGGGCCTGTCAGAATCTTTGATTAGAATTTTTAATAACAGAATCGGCCGCCCATGAGTGTAGTTTTACAATGTTTAATATTCTTAGAGCTCTTAGATTGATTTATTATCATTAATAGATGATCTCACGATTCACTTGAATGCTCCTTTAAGAGTCACGTTTCTCTTCACCAACTGCATATCGATTTTACAAGTGTTATTCGTATGTCTTATGTTCTAAAAACTTAAATTTCATATTAAATGTTCACACTTTACTTACCATGTAATCTTGATTTCAGATTGTTAGAGAAATTCTAATTCGTCAAAAACGATACATCCCATACCGCTGTACCTATGGATGGAGGTGGCGGCCCGATGGAACTCTTTGCAGGGTCAGTATATCTAAATCTGCTGTCATAAGTAGCCAAAGCTACATTAACACAGTTTGACCAAACTTTTCAGCAGCTCTAGTAATCTGTTTTGGACTACTGCACAGGCAGACATACCGAAATGAAACAAAAAATGCAATTTTCTTCAAACTTCATAACGTAAAAATGTTATTTATATAACTTAACTCTAAATTGATGTCAAATCAAACAACTGTAATGTAGAGGTTCGAATTCATGTTTTCATTAGTAAATTTAAAACAACAGACTGGCTCAATATGCAAAAATAGCAATATGCTCGTTCAATGAATTCGAAAAAGTGGAGACAATACGCCTCGAAGCGGCAACCATTGCTCTGCACATTGATTTATCCAAGCAATGTTTCTTTTAGGGAATCGCCGGTTGCTTTTCAATTCGGTAATTTTAAAATATGAATTAGTTTCACATGAACCAAAAATTATACAGTTAGCTGCTTAAACCATCAGATAAACACGAATAGAAAAACAAATGGTCAATCCTTTTGTACTGGCATATGATGATAATCTCTGCAGAAGAGGGGGAGAACAATATTTGTTAAGTATTTCATCATTGTTCCTTGTAACAAAACGTATCAAATCGTTTTGTATTAAAAGGCAAGTAAAATTACTTCTCAACTTGTGGCAAACTCATAAATGTGAGTCATCCCTCGGAAAACGATTTTTTTACACAGTTATACCACACGAATAACTAAGTTGTGAGTGACTGAGAGACATAATCGTCTTATAAAGTATGTATTAGCTTTGAAATACTGCAATAAACACGTATTTTGTAGATGCTACAGATTTTCAATATTAAATTATCCTCGTATATTCTCGTATTGATTGCACAGTAAGTGACGAATCCCAGCAATGTCAATACCGACTCTTGTTTGAAATATTTCGTCCTGATAGCAAACTTTTAAACTCAAGATGCGAATATTTACTTGTACACATACTTTAAAATTGCAAAATGAATTCACGGATGAAAAACCCTATGGACAAATTACGTATACTCTAAGGGTCCTAAATATGCCACATTTAAAAATTATATTAGATTATTTGCTCTTCTTTACAGATTCGCTACCGTATCTATGGATTTTGCAAGAAAGGGATTTGCTCTATTCCAAGGCCACCCAAACCCACAGCTAGACCAGTTCCTCCGCCAAAACCTACCCCGACCACCACAACAGCTCCTCCGACGACACAATCCCCAACCACCTCAACAGCTCCTCCGACGGCGACACCCTCCCCAACCACCACAGCAGCTCCTCTGACCACACCCACCCGAACATCCCCAACAGCTCCTACGACGACACCATCCCCAACCACCTCAACAACTCCTCCGACGACACCCTCTCCAACCACATCAACAGCTCCACCAACCACACACGCCCCCACCACGAAACCTCCTTCACCGACCAAACCCACAAAAAACATGACAACTGATCCTCCGAACAAACTCAGCATAACCACTTCAAGAGCACCCCCGACCACAACCATCCCAACCACGTCCGCAGGTCCAACAACTAAACTCAATCCAATCACCACGACAGCTCCTCCAGTCAAATCCACTCCGATCACCACAACCACTCCGAGCAAACCCACCACAACAGCTCCTCATACGTAGGGTAACTATATAAACTATTGTGCTACTCTGCTGCACTTGAGAAGCAGAGTAACAGAATGGTCTCTTTTTTTTCCAAAGTCAACGTGACCGCCTTAGTTCTACAGAGGGTGCTGCTTCGGCTGTACCAGTCATCCTCAGAGCGCGTGTGCGTGCGCTGCATAACGTGTGTGGTCGTTGTCTACTCCTAGTACTTGATTATTTTTGGCATGTGGTATTTTCTTCACCAATGACGAGTTTGCGTTAAGAGGAGTAAAATTCACTACTTTGTTACCGCTATTTTGCTACTCTACTCCGATCAAAAACACCACTAAAGCTCCCGTCCTCCAAACCCTTTCCTGTTTCAAATTCGAGCCACCGCTAAACCGGAACAAATCCGATCATCTA
This sequence comes from Ixodes persulcatus, assembly GCA_013358835.2. Classification (NCBI taxonomy): domain Eukaryota; kingdom Metazoa; phylum Arthropoda; class Arachnida; order Ixodida; family Ixodidae; genus Ixodes; species Ixodes persulcatus. The sequence continues at coordinate 171,875 of JABSTQ010010744.1, forward strand.
TTCGCACACAACCCTGACCCCAACTTCGACCACGTCAGGATGAGCCATTGCCACCACGGTCATATAAACGTTGTGACTCGACCAGAAACCACTGTTGTGACTGTTGTGCAACGTTGAGTAGCGTCAGTCACGACACGACCATGGGAAAAACCAGCATCAGGCTTGGTGACGTTCAAGACTCCAGGATCTCAAGCCTCCTGCAGCCATGTCAAAACAATAAGTCACAGACTCCAAATAAAAATGTACACATTAAAATACACCAGTCTTTTTTAAAGAATATATCAAAAGTGAATGTACAGTTTTCATAGCAATATTCGATATATTAATTCAACGCAGTTACCAAAACCTAATAGATTTCAGCACCTAAGAGAAGGGTGAATTTGAAGAAGACTGCAATCATAGTGAGCAAAACGCATGACATACCCAGGCCTAATTCTTGTCCATCAATTAAAGGTACCCTTATTAAGCCGTAGATATCGGGTCGAGAAAATGTCCAAACCGTCTTCAGGCTCGATGTAATATATTGGCTAATGACAATGCGGTGGACATGTGGTATGTTGAGGCTGGCGAATGTACATTTAAAAAACTCAAGGATCTTCTGACTAGCGTTCGTAACCCTGTTTGTTGATTGGAATCTTACAAAGCATGGCGATACATACGACTCTTGCGCGGACACAATGAAGGTCAGTAACCCCGCAGAAAAAGAGAGGGAAGTAGTATCTGGGGTGTCCCTATCTTGGTGTTCAACACTGTGAGGTGTAAAACAAACAACACTGGCTTACCAATTCAAAGTATATACGCGTGACGTAAGAAACAGGGGGTACAGGTAGAAGCTTGTAACCACAAGGACGTTTTCTTGCAGTTTTCGTTTCACAACGCTAACCAAACATTTACTCATAGCCTGGAGAGAGGCCTTCGGAAACTCGCATATAAGCATTCGAAAAGAAAATTTCAAATAAGACTTCCCTCGCTTTTTTTACACAGTGACTGACCTTCCTTGTGTGCGCTCTTGAGTTTCCGGGCAATCTTCCATTCTTACTGTTCGAATCTGCCAGCAGCAGTGGCGTCCGCCGACCCTCCTTATGCCCGAGTCCTACTAGAGCGACAAACAGAAACAAACGACAGCGACAAGCCTCAAACCAGAGTCTTTCGCGATTTTACAGGCTTTGTAGAATAAAGGAGGCTATGCTCAAACATGAGCATCATGCAAAGGGAGGGTATCTTTGGCAGGCTTGCAATAACTCGTGCTTACTTCTCGAGCTCTAAACGACTAAACGCCTGCCAAAGGTATCATCGCGAGTATGCAGCACGTGTTTGAGACTTGTCATTCTCGTTTGCTTCTGTTTACGGCTGTAGTGTGACTCGGACATTTGTAAATAAGAAGTTGGGAGGGGGGGGGGGGGGGGTCTTAGGTGGAGCACAAGAAAACAAGAACATAAAACAAAGCTTAGGACAGCATGACTTTCTGAGAAGTGAACGCACGCAACCGAGCTGTTTAGGAAACACCAGAATCTAAGACCTTGAGATTAGAAAGTTGGTCGGTTCCCGTAGTCTTTGCGGATATTATCTTTGCGGATGCACGTTGTCGGAAACGTGTCTAGTGCCTTAAGGATTCAGCCTGTCAAGCCACGTCTGGTCGAATCTTGGCGATGTCGTGTTCTTTTTTTTTAATTTTTTCTTGTTTTGATGTGGTCAAATAAACTCAGCTAGCTGCCCTTAAAATTTTATGTTGTACTGTTTTTTTTTTGTCCCATGTGTCTAAGTTTTGACGACTTTCTGCGCTCTGCAATAGAGTTGCACCGTTGAACATACTTTCCGTGTTCTCGAGATTATCTCTTTAAAGCCGACGTCGTGCGGCTTTGCCGCACGACGTTGGCTTGAATGTAAGATCTTCCGGTGCGTTGACGACTACCTCGTTATTCATCCTGTCTCCAACTCAGATGTTCCCGTCCCTCAGGCATTCAAAACTAACGCCAGCGGCCTCACCTTCAAGAAGGAAGACCCTACTCAGGAGGGCCTTTAATTCCTCTATCTTGGACTAACCCACTCGTCTCACGGTCTATGATGTTCTTTCCAACAGCGCTCCCAGAAACCTGTCCTCCCCTTCTCTAGCCATCATTCAAAAACCGTTAAGCCCGGAATTGTTCAGTCTCTCCTTTCCTCCTCTTGCAAAAAGTCCGGCGATCACAAGATCAGAGGGAGCCTGTCACTGCAGGCAAAAAAGGCTCCTGAGCGCGGGTTACCCGGTGGACTTCCTAGATAAAATCAGCAAGAAGCTCATCCTGCAGTCTAGGAGCCGCACAAGGGAGGCCCCCTCCTGGACCCGGTCTGCCCGCCCTGCGTGCATCCCTTACTCCCACAACACGGCGCACCGACTGCGCGCACTTGCACATAGATTCGGTACCAGAGTTGTTTTCCCATGTAAATTGAAATTGGGAGGCATGTGCAAGCGGGTCACCAACCCAGAACCCCCCCTCCCCCCACATGCACAAAAAACGCGCGCAGTGCTTCCGGCCCTGCACAAGAGAAAAGCTGTATAGTATTCCTCTTGTATGCGGAGCCGAGTACATCGGTCAGACGGGGCGCTGCGTGAACGACCGTCTCCGGGAGCACGCCAAGGAGATATCGTCTCCTTCTCCGGACTCCTTTCATCAAGTCGTCGCTCCCCCCAAAAACTGCCCCACGTGCACCCCCGAGTTCTCGAAAACCGAAATTCTCGGCGGGCACAAATCTCGATTCGGCAGGGTAATCCTTGAGTCTTTACATATCAAATCTTCTGTCTCAAACCTGCCCAACCCATTCCTTTCTCTTTCCGATCGAGAGATTCGCTTCCTGCGGGGCGAGAGGGTTCCTCCAAAGACATAAAAAAGTCGAACCTTCCCGTATCTTCTGCTCCTTCTCTTCTCCGCCCCCCCCCCCCTTCCCTCCCTTCCCCAAGAGGGCACCGCCGGCGCATCTTCTCCTCTTCCTCTTCACCGCGCCCTCCCCCCCCCCCCCCCCACTTCTTTCCGCAAGAGGGCAGCATTGGCACTCGGGGCTTCGTGTAATGGCGATGTGTCGATTGACACACAGCAGACCCCACCTTCCGCCGTGCACGCGTAGCTGCGAGCAGGTCCACATGACTCGCGCTTCTCTCACCCACCACCCTCCCTCTCTACCTCCCCGACGCCCCCCGTCGAACTTCAGGTGGCGAAGTCAAGCCAGTAAACGTTTCGTTGAAAGCGAAAGTCTGTCTTGTCTGTTTGTCTTCAATGTCCCTCTTTCTTTATTGTAAACATCAACGGTTTTTTTTTTTTTTAGTTTACTTCGAAAGCGTATTAATAGAAATCAAAATTTAACATTTAGCTTACCACCTCTACTTGGCGGTTGATAACGCTACAGTACTTTTGAAAACAGTCCAATAATACGGAGATTGACTATAGGCACCCGGCAATGTTTTGTTACTGCTAACAGTGCAGTGCAGTGCACGCCACCGAACACTAACTGTTCACCAATGTGTTATGCGGCGCTAATCATCTGCGTCTATAAGATGTACCTTTACCACACCCCTATCCCACTCTTATCTAGGTCACATTCTTTAAAAAAAATTTAGAGACCATCCACTTCACGTGAAGATGGAAGACCAGCGAAGCTTTTATATTTACTAGAACTTTACGACAACTATACGACATCTAAACGACTTACATATTATTGCAATGGAGACACGTTCACGTCATCGTTGTTTAATTGTCTTTATTTAATTCTTAAACACTGAAGTGATCATTGCCTTATGGACACTTATGGGCAAGTTCTAAACCAAATTTGTCGTGGCACACCTCGAGGACAGTTTTGTTTTTTTCGATTGAGCCAACGTCTCTTTATCAGCATCGCAGAAGCGAAAGAAACGAAGGTCAGATCGACGCGTTCCTCCCTCAGCCTCGGCACAGTGCACTCATAGCTGAGATAAGTCGCTGACCCCACTATTTAATAATGCCAAGAAAGGCTGACCCACGCCGGTTGCGCTATCTTTTTATTTATACTTGCCACGACCAATCCAAATGAAACGACCAATCCAAACGTCGTTTAAACGGGAGTTTTTTGTTAACATCCATGAACGTATTTTCTTCCAGATCCTAGCTTCGCTGTAAGAAGATTCCACCTCAATGCATGCATTGTACACCGATATACCAAAATGAGATACATCGTCATGCTGTCCCAAAACAGATCTTCTTTCATATCTGTCTGATCATTCTTTAGACTCACTTTGTCGATCACTTGCTTCCTTTCTCACTCACCGACGAAGGAATAAAGTGCGGCACGAGCAGTTCAAGATATATTTGTAATACTCGAAAGGATGACGGCGCCAAGGGAAAACGTTAAAGAGACATGCAGACCGAGTGATTTTGCATTCTTCGTTTTTATAAGTTTCTCTCGGCACTGTTATTGCTTTTATTTCTTTCATTCCAACCAGCCGAAGTGTGTATTTTTCAATAGTAGTTACCCATTTTTGTATAAAAGCACGGTTAAAACAACACAAGAACTTAAGTAATCCCAATCCCACCTTAGCTGATTTATCGCTTCGAAACGACGCATGTCGTATAGTATTTCAGAGATAAAAAGAACAATAAAATATTTTTTTTTTTATGAAAATACTGTCTATGTTTATTTTTTTTATCGGCATTTAGGGTTATAGTTATTGGCACTGAATTTATATTTGTAATTTTATTTATAGCATACGTATTCAATTTTATTTCTTCATGACATATCTTTTGATAGAGAACGTTCAAAAAAATCAAGCACCTTTCAGCTCCTCAACTCACGGCAATAACAAGCATTCAGATGGTCTGCCGCCGGTTCGGGCCGTCAACGTTCATTCAATTCCCGCTCACAGATGGGCGAAGCACACAGCGCCTGCTGTGTTCCAGACGTTTTGCAAATGTCCTTGTCGTAGTGACTGATCACAAGCGCGCTTTCAGAATCTTGACGGGACCCTGACCTTACGGAGGCGCGAGCTAAACAATGACGCAGTACTTCTGTCAGATTTGTGAGCTACATCTCGCGATGATTTGGCTAACCTTGGAGCGGAGGTGTCACCTTTTGGAAAAGCAGACGCGTCACGATAATGTCACAAAAGCTTCAAAAAAAAAAAAGAGAAAGTCGTTTTTAAAATTGAAAGTTGCTTAAAAGCATTTCTCTTTAATTTACAGAACAATGTGCGTTTAATAACGACGTTGTTCGCCCTGCTGTCATTGGAGCCATGCGCCTATCCTGTTGGCTGTCCTTTGATAAGTACAGGTGATCGGTGTCAGCCACGTTCCGTCGCTATTTAGCACAACCGTACCCTCACATGTACGGATAGAACGCGGGTGACGCGTCCCGATAACAATTCAGGATGACTGCACTTGTGTTTCATGAGGAGCTCAACGTAACCTCTTTAAGCACGTTGTATTGGCCTCTATCACTAAGGCTTCATTACACAAACTTCGCCGCGCCGTTGCAATTCATGAGCCGCCCCAATACTGCAAACATATCTCGAAAGATGTTACTCGCTGGCATGCAGCGAACCGCGATGCAGCCGGATGCATTCATAATACTGATGGCTTTGTGTGATGGTAGATTTCTTACCATCCGTAGAGTGCAAAACAATCACGCCGAGGACCTTAAGACTGCTTACGTGTGGGAATGTGAAATCATTATAGTCCCGTGGGTGCGGAGAACTGCCAGGCTTTGTGAGTATAGAGGAGGCTATGATCATGGAAACCGTAGTCCTTCATGTGCGATAAACCCGCTGCGGGTTAGCAGGAGCAGAGAGGCCTCCTAAACCGTCGTCTGCCTTTTCTGAAATACAATTATAAAGGCGTCACGCATGCGCAGAACGCTTAGTGAGATCGGTCTATGGGGGGGGGGGGGGGGTATTTATTGGACGCCATATTGGAGGGCGATGTTTAGAGCGCATGCTCAAAGCGAGCTCACATCAATAGTCTGCTAAGACAGGATACACGCTGCAAAAGGACTGCGGAAGCTGGCCGTCAGCGCGTGCTCAGCAGCCATGCACACAGGTATGGCCGCCAGTGAATAACCCCTGTCGGCTTTTGTATGTGCACACCTTTCCGTTACACCTAGAGCTACAGGCACCATGCCGTATCGACAGGCCCCAGAAAGCAAGTGAACGTGAAGAGATCTTACTCGAATATATTGCATCATCGTGGTCCTCTGAAGTATAGTAGTGAGTCAACTCTAAGGGCATATCTAAATAGTGCTGCCATCTTGCGATATAGCTCTTTCATTGGTATAGGGTGGACCAAACGACTGTACATCTTCACCTGTTCAAGTGCTTTCAAGCGCAGCATAGCATAGATAGTTACGTGCTGTTCGCGCCACTCTCTTCCTCTCAAACAGACCATGACCTGAAGTGAGCGATAAAAATAATAATTCTGTTGTGAGTATGCTTAGCCAGCCCGAAGTTTGCAAGCTTCAATGAGCGTCTGGTACGATGCAGATGTAGCTGTCGGTGGGAAATTTAGACAGTGCGGTTTTTCCGCTAGCCTGGGGTCTTAAACGCACACCGCTGTACAAGTGTTGTTTTGGTATTTGTAGCATCCCGTTGCACGCGTTTGCCGCCGTGTATTGTCGAATCCAGATTTCGGTCCAGCATCCCTTTAAGGATGAAAGCAAAACGACGAAAATAATAATTTTTACTTCATCAGAAGTTCAAATTTATTGGGAATGTCTGAAAAAGCTCCTCAGTTACTGTGGGATGCGTTTTTGGTTTATATCACAAGTAAGGCAACTGATTAAAATTGTTCGTTAGCCTGGAATCGCTTCCTCTAATTAAATAGCGCTACAAGTCGGCAAACTTACCGCGTTTTGAAGACAAATAGCAATAAATACTTCCGAAGAAACTTTCATTTTTGAAATGATTGCACATTTTGACTGCATTGCCTAAAATGCAAAGATGACTAAGGCCTGAAAAGTCATACTTGCAAAAGCCCGAGACAAAGGGAAAAATCAACTAAGAATAACAGAAAAGACTACATACACAACAATGTCACTTTTTTTCCCTTGTTTTCTGGATTGATAAGTATGACCGTTTATCAATTAACTAGCCTGCGAGATTACCCTTATCTCATAAGGTCTGAAAGCTTTTTTGTTTACTTTCAAGTATGAAAACCACACTACAGATTTTTTCTAGAAGCCTCACACGCGTCTTTCTATTTAAGCAGGTTACACATAATATTAAAGGCAGGTTCTAGTCTCGGCGTACAGTACTGTTTTAATGCGAAAGCATTAACTGTCACATGGAGCGCAGCCGACGTTGGCTGTGACCGCAAAAAAAAGGCTCCTAATTTTCCTTCCACACGGCAGTCAAAAGAGAGGGTGGCGCGCGCGTTAAATTCCCTCCCAGACGGTGGTTAAAATAACTGCGGCGCCGCCACCATGGCCTCCGAGATCCCGAAGCGCGCGTGTTCGCGCGCTTGGGATCTTGGAGGCCATGCCGACACGCGGATAGTTCCAAGGAACTCCACCCTCGGAAAAGCACTCTTCCTGGCGCTACGGCCCGAACGCCGGTAAGAGGCTGAGGGTGGCCGGGCTCAGGTCGGCACGAAGCTTGTACGAATACGCCACGTTTACATTCCTAAACGTTGGCAGTCTTAAAGTGTCCTGCTGTAATCTTTTTTATTCCTTCCAAAGTTTTAATTTTAGCACATTCGAAATTAATGTTTCTTTTTATTATGACAGCACACGACGTGTGCTATGTGTGCGACAAGGTGATTACCCCACAAAAGTTGCTGCATTGGCGTCCTTACACGACGAGTTGCAAAGCTGCTTCCCTGAAAAATAAGTTGGTTGTAAAAACGTTCTTATTTCGAAGCAGAATTACAACATTATCTGTATTTAGGCACATTCACCAGTGATACGTGAGAGTACTTTTCTGGGTTTTTTTTATATAAAAACCAGACCAATGATCTGAATTTTGCGCTTAAATGGGATAGGCTTCTATACCTTTTAGAAGTTATTTCTTATTTATATTTCTATATCTGTGGCATATATTAGTTGACATTACGCCTTGATGATGCAAATGCTTTTAAGTCAACGAAAACCTACATTGATGACGTCATAACGATAACGTTCAGAATGCAATATGCAGCTACTTCTTGTGTATGATAATATATTGAACCTCAATTGAAAAGGCATAAACAAAAGAAGTCGTGTATTATTTGCATGAGCTATTCACTAAAAATTAAAACATTTATAAAAATGTTAGCGCTAAAAAAGCGTAATTTCCAACGGATAAATTTTGTTTTAACTAAAAAGCGATATTTATAAATCGTTCGTCATCTGAAGTAACAATTGTTTTACCTCAAATCTGCCCGAATTATTTAGGAATGCAAACTTATCCAATGGATTAAGAACTTCCGCAGAGGCAAAACCTTCAGTTCACAAACGATTGCTATCTCACTTGACGTTGTTACTCTTGTACCCCTAAAAAACTGTTTATATTTCACAAATCTAAAAAACATAAACTGTCAAACGAGAGCAATATTTGGTCTTGGGATACTCGAAGGTAGCTGTCAGCGTGAGCTGTTATTTCGTTTTATTTCACAGCACTTCTTAACACTTCGCCTGTGGCAAAAATATGCAACAGGAGTTGCAGTTTCAATGTCCGATCCCCATCATTGTTTTAGAACCTCCCTATTTTTACACTACAATTCTTCCTCTCTAATAGTGTAGATTTCTGTTCTTAGCATTAACAAAAGTAACACCAAAACAAAAATATTATGCAATCGTATTTCTCAACGTGCCCACGATCGACCGGCAGCAGTCTGAACTTTTAAACAAATGTTGGCGAATTAACACATAATCAATAATAGGTTTAACTGTGTGACACATAGCCAAGGCACTTTTTTCAAGACCCTGCAGACATGCCGACAGCATATTACATTTCGGTTGCATTCGTCTGATAAAAAAACACGCGTCAAAGCCAGACAACGTGTAGGCGTAAGTGATTAACGTCAAGCGGACTGAGCTCTCGCGTCACGTTCGTCACGTCAGCTCGCTTCTCAAAATGTCATTCCAGTCCACTATATAAAAGAAGTCACCGAAGCATCCGTTTGTACACTACACCGGTTGTCTAACTCTAAGAGCCAAGATGGTGTCCAGTTTCACCGTCGTCGTCCTTGGCATGTTCATTGCTGGTAAGTTATGTAGACCACCTTCGATAGACGAAGTGGCAGCTCATTTCGCCCTGCTTATTGATATAGCTTCAGCATAAGTGCGCTACATTTCAGCAGCTACTGCTACCAAGATATTCCTAAATATTGACCTAGTTATGCAGCACAAGCGACAAAGACAAACGAAGGCTAAATTACAACAGTTGTTAATTGCACCCTTTAAAGGTATGCCTCAGGTGATACCTGCACAGTGTTCTGTGCAGGTATCAAACGCACGCTAACTGTGAACCCAGAGGAATTAGTATGGTCTTAACATTTTGTATATGCTGGACCAGATTTTAAGAAAATGGGAGTCTACAAAATGTATTTTTCGGATTTACAGATTTTTTTTTTTTAATTGGCCCTAAGTAGCAAATTTTTTCTGTATTTTGCTAACTCTTACATTCAATGATTGAACCCGTTTTCGAGAGAGTATAACAAATGCATCTAGCGCGAAATCATCATTAACGCCGCTGTGATAGCCTATCGTTTTTTTTTTTATGTATTCTTGAAGTGTCGTGTGAGATCTTCCTCTTTTGCTCTGTGATCTGTTTACCTTTCTTTTTGTATGCTCACCCTTGACTTGGCTACCAAATGGTGGCTGGCAGTATTTATAAAGAAAAAAAAAACCAGCTACACTAATGGTCCAATCTGGTCTTCGCAGGTGAATTATAAGGTTTGGGAAGACGTAATAAAAGTTTTAATTGCCCCATAAGTCTAATAACTAACTAAAAGTAGTTAGTTATTTTTTTTTTCATTAGTGAAAATAAACATATGGTTTTAGTTAAAAACTTGCTGAGCGGCACTGAAAACCACTAAATAAGTACATTTTAGCAATATTTGGAGTACGTGGTAGACGCAGTGGAGCGTTAAAGTTATTGATCCTGCAATGGGCGCAATGCTGGCACTACGAAACCGCGGATGATAAGAGACGGAAAAACAGCCCCATTTTCGCTCCCTTCCCGTACCAGACAAGTCAAAATTGTTCCCTTATTTGCTCTGTTTGAAATGTAGCGAAGAGAAGAAAATTGTACGTGCTGCATCGCACGTAAGTCTAGAGCAATCTCCGACGACGTGAGCAATGGCGGTGCAGATACGAAAGCAGACGACTAATTCGCAACGACTCGAAACCAAAATCGAAACTACCCGTTGAGAGTCTACTGCTCCCAGAGTGCACCTGATTTACTAGGGGCGCTACGATTTTGAATATTGGACATCACAGCACTTACATGTCGTTTTAGCTAGAGGTTCGGAATACTCACACTATGTCTTCGACCGACCGAATGGACCTTTTCCGAGAAGCGTTCTGCGCACGCGCGAGCACTCGATGCCAAGCGGCGGAAGTCGGCACTAGAAATCGAGGAAATTCGGAAGGAGGCTGTGGATCAGCGAGTAGAACACGTAATTGCAACATATATATAATTGTGTTACACAAAAAAAGAAAGTGGACGGAAAGAAAAACATGACGTTTGGGTGAACGCCACAGATCCCCCTCTTTAGAGTCGCGTTGGGCACGCGCCGCTGCTCGGAGAGCGAAGAAACTGGTAGCGTAGCTCCCATTATCGATTGGTAGCGCAGGTAGCTCACTTCCTCGATTTTTAGTTCGTGCAGCCACCGCCTGGTGCCGTCGGTATGTGAAAAAGGTCCATTGATTAGGAGGATAAAATGAGCGAACGAGGGATTTTGCCACGATGCATAGCAAAGTGCCCCTGGCGCTACCTGCCACCTCCTTTCACTCCTAAATGTACATTCTAGAAAGGTGCCATAAATATTTTTGGAACAAAACGGTAATATTCAAATATGGTTTTCCTACCTGTTAACCAAAAAATTAAGCCTGTTAACCAAAAAATCACGAATAAGCTGTGTGAATAAAAAGCAGAGCTTATGTTCCTAAAATAAAAATATCATCTACGTAATTACTTTATAAGTGTTCCAAATTCCATCTTAATGGCACTCCCAAATCTTGCAAGAAAGAAACAAAACTTGGGTTAATCTTTTTCAATGTAGCTTTCTTAGTGATTACTTCTTATCATAATTTATTTTTCTTGAGTGCCTGTGGGGCATTATACAAGGGGGTAGCAATAAAACAAAAAATGAAAATGTAAACACAAATATAACACTCCAAGCTAGTTAGCTAGGTTAGATTGAAAGAAGGTAATAAATTCAAACAGGTTAGTAGTATAATTTATAGAAACAATGTTCTGAGGTAGTGACTTTCAATTCTCGATAGCCAATGGTAGGGTGTAAATCTGGTGAGAAACAGTTGATTTTCGAATTGGACAAAATTTACAGGGGTGATCTAAACAAGGGGAAATACGGTGGGGCAGAGATAGCAACAATTTTCTGACATGGAAACTGCGATAAAAAAAAAAAAATCGATGAAGGGAGACAGGCGTGACACTCAACGGCGAAAGGAAAGTGAATGATAATTAGCTTGTTATCATTATTATCATTGTTCAACATGCATTGCTTTATTCTACTGTTCAGGATAATCAGTGTGATGGAATTTTCTGCATTACCTGTTTCTTTTAAGTTATTCTTTGAAGCGAAAACGTTGCTCAACATTTTTGGCAGTGTAGGCAAACGACGTTATATGTGTAACACGGCGTACATATTTTGGTATACAAGTGGGGAAACTATTTGCCGTGCTAACAAAATAAATCAAGCGCTTCATTGAAAAACGTCTATACCTCTTCAGGAAAAGCACCAACATGTTATTATAAACCCGCCTCTTCAAGAGTTGGCGCTAATTTACTCTGATGTTCAAAATAATTTCAAGTCAGTCGTTTGACAAGTACGATTTTGTACCTCCTGCCACTGAATTGCCTCGCTTAAAGCTAAAACATATTCATGTTGTTGTTTTTTCCTTCTAGTAATTGCAGCTGCACAATTAGGTTCCAGCTTTCCAGACAACATAGAATCGCAGGTAAGGTTTACATTTCATCCCATAACTTCCAGAAATGTTACATTTGTGTTCTTGACAATGCATATTTGTATATACAACGCTCCGCAGATTATAGTTCAACATTTCACAAATAAAAAAATGTGTAGTTAAATCAAAACACAAAAGTGAATGACTTTCATGAACTATTCACATGAATAAACTTAAAGCTGTTTCGTTCTGAGTCAGCAGTAGCAACAATAAATTACATATATATATTCACCAGCATGGAAAAAAAATAGTAAATATGTAACATATTCCTTTAAGTTATGCTCCGGAGGCTTATAATAATAAACTCATTTTCCAATAAGAGTATAGTAGACTGCACAATATAATTTTATGTACTGAAAAAATATTTCAACGTGTTACTTAAAATTCAGTTACCGAACCTATATTCACCAAATGTGACAAATATCATATGCCCAGGGGAGATGCATTAAAAGTATTACAGTGAACTTATGAAAACGAGCTCAACGTACACTGCTCCAACAAATGGATGAAAGTGCATAAGTTTAGTGCAGATACAAATTAGAAAATGACAGCTCTAAACAGCCTCTGACAGGCAAAGTGTGATATTTAAAATAATTGCAACCTTAAACAGTACCGATAGTCGAAACCCTGGTTTACACAATACACGATATTGTAAGCAGTGATAGAGTGCAGGCGAGCGGGTAATTAGTCGACATCTTGTAGACCCTGAGATGGGGAACGATATTCCTGTTTCTAGTAGTTTAGAATGTTTATTACTGATGCATGATGTTAATTAGGTAATCAGCAGTGATTCATTTCAGAAAGATTTGGGGTCGCACATTTTAGACATATTTTTATCGTTTGTTGTCAATGCTACAGACTTGTTTCAAATGTCTGACGTGATCGTCGTAAGGGTTTATGTAATAGTGCTATATATCTGTTTTGTATTATTTTACCGAGGCATAACTCCAAACTACTCACGTTTTATTCAAATATTATTTAAGAAATTACACTATACATTTAGTATGTCTGAGTTAGAGATCTGCAAAATATTGTCCTTATGAAACCAGATGTGACCAGATAGAAACGTAAAATATATCCTAACGCACGACTCAATGCTGTATATAATTTTACAAAAAACATGCACATATACTTTTAACAAGCATAGTTTTTAATCAAAGCCACTTTCATGCACTTAAAATAGTTTTTTATTTATAATTTTGAAAAAAAAATTATATCAACATGATGGAGTTCATAGTGCTTGATTTAATTTCTAGAGGTAAACCTTGCATCCACTCAGTGTCATGTGATTACTCATCAATTTTTCTTAAAGGTGGGCTCTCTAGTAATTTTTGTAGAAGCTTGTTTTTATAGCACAATGTTTGTTGGGCTTCAGTCAATAAAATATTATCAGTTCTAAATGGCAAGACATCTCAGTAAACTCGCTGCGATAGAAATACACGGGCACCACTTTTCTCTTGGGAGTGGGTGACAATATGTGTGCTCCACCACTTCCATAAAATTTGACCAATTAAAACAGTAATTGCGTGCATATTCTGACCGATACTAATATTGATATTTTTACGCACGTCGTGCACTATATTTTAACAACTTAAAATCTTTGGGTGTAACAGACGTAATACAGCAACTGTTGCTTACAAACGCCTTGCGACGGCCCCTCCAGGTGTCTGCCCCAAGGCTCAGATGAAGGGGCCTGCACAATCTTTGATTAGAATTTTTAATAAAAACAATTGGCCGCCCATGAGTGTAATTTTAGATTTTGTTTAATAATCCTAGAGCCCGTAGATTGAGTTGTCATCATTAATAGATGATCTCAGGATCCACTTGAATGCTCCTTTAAGAGTCACGTTTCTCTTCACCAACTCAACTGCATGTTGATTTTAGTGGCGTTATTCGTATGTCTTATTTTCTCAAAACTTAAAATTCTAAAATATATCATAACACTTTATTCGCCACTCAAATTTGATTTCAGAATGTTAGAAAACAATCGTTTCTTCAACCTCGTACCTATGTGCACCACTGTACCCATGGACGTTGGAGGTGGCCAGACGGAACTCTTTGCAAGGTAAGTGTATCTACATCTGCCGACATTTGTAGCCAAAGATACAGTAACACGATTCAAAGAAACGTTTCAGCAGCTCAAATAATCTGCTTGGACTGCTGGAAAGGCATACATACCAAATTCAAACAAAATATGCAATATTCTTCAAACTTCATACTGTAAAACTGTTATTTATATATCTCAAGTCTAAACTGATGTCAAAGGAAACAATTGTAATGTAAAGGTTCAACCTCATGTTTTCATTAGTAAATTTTAAAACAACAGACTGGACTGAATATGCAAAAATAGCAAAATGCTCGTACAATGAATTCAAAAAAGTAGGCTATACGCCTCGAAGCGGCAACCATTGCTCTGCTCAGAGATTTATCTATGCAATTTTTCTTTTAGCGAATCGCCGGTAGCTTTTCAACCCGGTAATTTTAAAATATGAATTAGTTTAGCATGAAACAAATTAATACAATTAACTGCTTAAACCATCAGATAAACACAAATTGCCAACCCTTTTGTACTGACATGTGATTTTAATCTCTGCAGAAGAGGGGGAGAACGATACTTGTTAAGTTTTTCACTATTGCTCCTTGTAACAAAAAAGTTGTAGAGCGTTTTGTATTACAATACAACTAAAATTACATCTCAATTTGTGACGGACTCATAAATGTGGGTCGTCTCTCGGAAAACGTTTTTGTACACCGTTATATCAAACAAATAACTCAGTTGTGAGCTTATGAACTTCGTATTAGTTTTCAAATATTTCATTGAAAACATTTTTTGCAGATGCTACAGCTTTCAATATTATATAATCCTCGTATAATTTCGTATTGATTCCAGAGTAAGTGACGAATCCCAGCGATGTTAATACCGACTCTAGTTTGAAATATTTCTTCCTGAGAGCAAACGTTTAAAGTCAAGTCTTGAATATTTACTTGTACACACACTTTAAAAATGCAAATGAACTAACGGAAGGAACACCCTATTGACAAATTACGTATACTTTAAGGGTCCCACCTGCGGCACATTAAAATATTAGCTTATTTGCGCTTCTTTACAGATTCGCCACTGGTTCTATGGATATTGCAAGAATGGGATTTGCTCTATTCCAAGGCCACCCACAACTACAGCCAGACCAGTTCCTCCGCCTAGACCTACCCCAAACACCGCAACAGCTCGTCCGACCACAGCCACCCCAATAACCCCAACAACTCCGACGACACCCTCCATAACCACCTCAACAGCTCCTCCAACCACAAACACCCCAACCACAACAGCAGGTTGAACAGCCAAACTCAATGCAATAATCACAACAGCTCCTCCACTTAAATCCACTACGATCACCAAAACAACTCCGATAAAAACCACCACCACAGCTTCTCATACCTACGGTAACTGTATAGACTGTTGTGCTACCCTCCTGCGCTTGCGAAGCAGAGTAGCAGAATGGTCTCTTTTTTTTTTTGTCTAAAGTTAACGCGGCAGGGTTTGTCCTACAGGTGGTGCTTTGGCGGCAACCGTCGTCCTCAAAAGCGCGTTTGCGTACGCAGCATAATGTGTGTGGTCGTTGTCTACTCATCCTTGGATCATTTTTGGCATGTGATATTTTCTTCACCAATGACGAGTTTGCGGTAAGGGTAAAAAAAAGATGCACTACTTTGTTATTGTTATTTAGTTACTCTACTCCGACCGAAGACACCACTACAGCTCCTGTCCCCCAAACGATCTCCGTTTTGAATTCGAACCACACCTACACCAAAACAAATCCGATCATCTATTCCAAAACAACCCTGAAACCAAATAGGACCGCGTCATGATGAACCATTGCCACCAAGGTTTCATAAAAACTTTGTGACCCGACCACAAACCACTATTGTGCAACATTGAGTAGATCAAGTCACGGCACGACCATGGAAAAAACCAGCATCTGGCTTCACGACGTTCTTTCCCCTCTTTTTTAACACTGCGGTTGCAGTGTGTTCAAGGTGTTTGTTTTGTGTGTGTATCTTTTCGGTTTGGGTTAAAACGCACTGAGGTTTCAGAGAAGGAGTGTGCTATAGCTTGTAAATTGCCTTTCAATTAATCTTCTTTGTTATCTAATCTATATGATTTCGTCACCTGCCGAGCCAGGTACACAAGCCCTTGAGGCTTATTCCGACTCGCTATTGTATTTTGAAAAATGATTGTTCTATCAATAAAGCTATGTTTTATGGTCTAACAGTCCGGGATCTCAGGTCTCTTGCACCACTGTCAAAAACATAAGGCACAGATGAATAATAAAATTGTAAACAATAACAAAATACACTATTTTTTTCCAAAAATATATCAAAATTATATGTACAGTTTTTATAGCAATATTCGAAATATTTATGCAACGCAGGTACCAAATCTTAATAGATTTGAGCACCTAAGAGAAGGGTGAATTTGAAGAAGACTGCAATCATAGTGTGCAGGACGCATAACATCAGACACGTAGCCAGGGGGGAGGGGGGTGGCATGGGCCTTGCCCCCCCCCCCCTCCCCGAAATCTTCCATTTTGCTGGGGCCCGGTCCCCCCTCCCCCTCATACAGCATTTTCTCCCGGGCGGGCGCCCCCACCCCCGAATCACAGGCTAATGACAGAGCGGTGGACGTGTAGGTATTTTGAGGCTGGCGAATGTACATTTAAAAGACTCAAGGATCTTCTGGCTAGCATTCGTAACCCTGTTTGTTGATAGGAGTCTTACAAAACACGGCGGTGCATGAGACTCTAGCGCGCACACAATGAAGGTCAGTAAGCGCGTAAAAATATAAGGGAAGTAGTATCTGGGGATACGAATATTAGGGTTCAACACTGTTAGGTGGAAAACAAACAACATTGGCTTCCCAATTCAAAGTATATACGTGTGACGTAACTTACGAGGAATACAGATAGAAGCTTGTAACCACAAGGATGTTTTCTTGCTCTTTTCGTTTCACAACGCTAACCACACATTTACTCATAGCCTGGAGAGCGGCCTTCAGAAACTCTCTTATAAGGATTTGGAAAGAACATCTCAAAAAAAAAATTCCCTCGCATTGTTTACGCAGTGACTGACCTTCCTTGTGTGTGCGATTGAGTTTCAAGGCAATTTTTCATTCATACTGTTCGCAACTACAAGCAACTACAACACTCCTTATGCCAGAGTCCTACTACAGCGACAAGCAGAAACAAACGACAGCGACAAGCCTCAAACCAGAGCCTTTCGCGATTAGAGAGGCTTTGTAGAATAAACGAGGCAATGCTCAAACACGAGCATTATGCAAAGCGAGGGTATCTTTGGCAGGCTTGCACGAGCACCGAATGTCAAAACGCCTGCCGTATGTATCATCGCGAGCATGCTGCACGTGTTTGAGGCTTACCACTCTCGCTTGTTTCTTTATGTCAATGTAGCGGGACTCGGTCATTTGAAACTAATAGGGGGGGGGGGGGGGGGGGGGGTTCTTAGGAGGGAAAACAAGCAAACGAAAAGATGAAACAAAGCTTAGGCCAGCATGACTTTCTGAGAAGGGAACGCATGCAAACGAGCTGTTTAAGAAACTTTAAAATTTAACACCTTGAGATTCGAAAGTTGGTCGGTTATCGTAGTCTTGGCGGAGATCGTCTTTGCGGATGCACGTTGTCGGAAGCGTGTCTAGTGTTGTAAAGATTTAGCCTGTCAAGCCAAGTCTGGTCGAATCTTGGCAATGTCATGTTCTGTTTTGTTTTTTTTAGCTTTGTTTTGTTATGATCTGGTTTAATAAACTCAGCTAGCTGTTCTTAAGGCTTTATGCTGTGTTGTTCGGTTTTTTTTTTTTTCTAGTCCCATGGTTTTAAGTTATGACGACTTCCTACGCTCTGCAATAGAGCAGCACCGTTGAACATAGTTTGTCGGTTCTTGAGATTATCTCTTTAAAGCCGACGTCGTGCGGCAAAGCCGCTATAAGTAAGACAAGCCAGCTCAATTTAAGCGAAGATTTGTTGACGCTTTTCTCAGACAGAGGTGATGTACTACTCAGTATGTTGCCCACTTGCCATCACATGTTAGCTCAAGTTACTGCAAGGAGTTAAAAAAAAGTTTCAGAAAAAATAAAGAATGGAGTTTCTTTTTGTTCTTCACGTCGTATTTGTGGCGGCGGATGCGTACTGGGAAGTTCTTTGTTTCTTCCACGTAGGCAGCAGGGCAGTCCGCGCATGGCATGCGGTAGACGAGACCTTGAGCCTTCTCCTTTCCCGGTTTGTCTTTGGGAAGGGGGAGTCGGTGACGGATGGTTGTCACTGGTCTATGAGTGACCGCGATTTCATATTTGCGAAGGGTGCGGGGGCCGTGGAGAGACGGGGACGGTTCAGCTTCTTGTATACTCGGCTGATAAAGCTTATAGTGTAGCTGTTGCTTTGATGATCCGCCTTGATCTTGCACACCTCCTTTTGGAGAGATTTCTCCGTCGATCATACAGACATGCCACACCCGAAAACAGAAGTGACCGCCGATATTTTGTGTGTTATGGGATGGTAAGATTTGAAGTTCAGGTACATGCCTGTGTGGGTAGGCTTTCTGCGCGCCGAGAAAGTAATCTTATCTAAATTCTTCTGAACACTGACGTCAAAAAACAGAAGAGCGCCTTCCGTTTTTCCAGAGACCAATCTAGTGTCATTCTGAGACTTTGTTTCGCCAATTGCCGATCAGCGGGGGCAGGTGGATGCTGTATACTTTAATCTGTCGAAGGCGTTTGACTTGTTGAATCATTCAAATCTTGTACATGAATTGGGGACATATAGAGTAAACAAATGACCGCATCTCCACGTGGTGAATGATGTTGATTGGGGCGAATCTCTGGTGGTGCTGATGATACTGATTTTATTGTTCATTGGTAGTGCTGATGGTGCTGAATTTTTTATTGCTCAGAGGCAGTGCTGAGTTCCGGGTTGCGTTTCGACTTCATTATTACTGCTTTATGGTCGGTGAAATGTAGAGCCAGTGGTTTTTCTAGCGGATCAGCTTGGATCCGCTAGGAGCCGTGGGAACGCATCTCCACCGCTTAAGTCAACGGTCTATGTCAGAAAGAGAATGTGTGGTATGGAACGTGGTTATATACGCATTTGAGCATTTGACCGCAGCGCCCTCTGGTCTATACACGTTGAGCCAATGCATGCAAAGTTTAACGCGATTATATACGCATTTGACCGCAGCGCCTTCTCTTGTATAGACGTTGAGCGGCTACATGCAACGTTTCATCCATGACAGAAACCCCAGCTCTTGAGTTACTACCACATCTCAGAGCCCCCTACTCGTCCTGTAGTCGTGGCCGAGTGGTTAAGGCGATAGACTAGAAATCCATTGGGGTCTTCCCGCACAGGTTCGAATCCTGTCGACTGCGCAAACATTTTTTTTTTCTTTTTATGTGAGCACGGACGCCGGCCGGCCGGACGGACGGACGGACGGACAAGGCTAGACTCTAAGGAGCTTCGCTCCTAATAACCAGCTTTGCAATTTTTTTTTTCAAACTATCTGATGGAAATAAAAATCTTCATTCTAATATTAGGACATCATTCTAGACCTTATGTGTCTTCTTCAGGTGCACCACAGGGGTCCATAGTAAGACCAATTTCATTCACTGTTTTTATAAGTGATCTGGGTTTTTGTGTCCGCCGTTCACATATTTTGCAACATGCAGATGACATCAAATTGTTTAGGCAGGTGTCATCCATCTAAGACTGTGAAGTGCCATTTTCAAACTGAAAAGTGTCCAGAGCCTTGATGCAGAAGGCTGTTGCCCACTCTGTTGCCACTACAGATAACCCTCAGTCATAACAGCAGCTGTAAAAACGGGTGATAAGTGCCTGAAATGCACATCCCAATGTTTGTATATATAAAAAAGCTTATAGTATGAAAAAACAAGAGGTGTATGGGCCAACTGGATTTGTACTCTTCATTACCGCTCCCCTACGTGCTCATAAAACTGGCACTCCAATCCACTGATCTACTGAGCAAACGATTTTTCGCTTTGATAAACATTACTTTATTTCTATTGAGGATGTCCTATTGCGTTTTGTTCTGTATTATTTTTCTTATTTGTTGATTCCAACTTTATGCACTTGCTGTCACATATGGCGCTCCTGCCAGGCACTACCACGAGTTATTTTATTCATGTTTGAAGCCAGGGCACGCTCTCTCCGCCAGCGAAATAGCCGTTTTGCTAACCAAGCGAGACTGTCCATGTCGGCCATTGGTCGTGCCGGTCGTGCCTTACGGTTCGAGCAGCGCATTACGGTAAGATCGCAGAAGACAAGCGCATGCGCAGTGCGTACCGGAGGGCCCATCGTACCGTATCGGATGTGCAAAAACTGTTTCCTAAAACTCTCTATTAAAGTACAATATCCGATCCCTCAACGAGAGGCTTACGCAAATGGAGACGCAGCTGGCCGGTATCACACAGGCGCTAAATAAGATTTTAAAAACACTTAATGTTACATCCTAAAACAGCAAACACTCTCAAGAACACTTGGGGGGTCCCACCCGCACGCAAACATAACAAGCACTCCATCCCAATACCATGAATCCTTCAGTGGAACTGCGGCGGGTGTCAGCAGAAACTGGAACTTAAAGGTCGTGCCCCGATGTTCGATGATGTAACATGTACATACACCCTAGCATACAGAGAAAGTATAATAACTACTATGTCGTGGCTACTTTAATAAAGAAAAAACATCCACAAACAAAAATAGATTTCGAGCTGGCGTGTTCAGACGAGCGCGAAGTCGTCTCTAAACAAATCAAGCTCGGAGACACTATAATTGACATACACAACACTTACAGTTGGCCAACTGTGGGTCCGAACGACGCCGACTGGATTGACCGTCTTATGGTCCAGGAAAGGCATACTGTTCTGGCGGGGGACTTTAACGCCCGACATACGGCCTGGGTGTACCCGGACAACAACGCTCGGGGAAAGAGCATAAAGAAAGCCGGCGTTGCAGCACATCTTTAGCTCTGCAACAACCCTGAAACACCCACCCGACTGACGAAGTCCACCACCCAGAATGACACGTCTCCCGCTCTGACGTGGGTCTCCCCAAGATTGCGGGTCTGGCATGTGCAGTCGGATCCCATGGGCAGCGACCACCTGCACATCGTCATCAAACTCTACATCAGCACCTCTCCGAGACGGCGGACAAGCTTTACCAAGTGGGACACCTACCGTACCGCAATGAGCCGCCATGACTGTGTGCCTTTCGCGGAGCGCACCCAGTCTGCGCTCAAAAAAGCCCGCAGAGAGTACCAGGTGAAGGAAGACACGCCACCACCCAACCTCCACTTGGTCAAGCTATGGGACAAACGCCCCGCGGTTCTTCTCCGGTACAGGGCCAGGAGATCCCTTGGGAACGAAATCCGTTTTAACCACCCCACAGCCGAGGCTAAGAAATACACCATACAGCTTTGCCGCACCACCTGGAAGGGGCTGTGCAACTGCTTCAACGACAAGACGGGCTACGCTAAAGTCTGGAGCGCCTACAGGGGACTAGCCGGAGAAACCAAAACCCGCAACACGAGGAGCAACCTTGCTCTCCGTCTCAATATTACGGAGGAACAACTGGCGAAAGAAGCTGGGGAACACTTCTTTCCTCAGCAACCAATGCCACCACCACCCGAAATCTACAACCGGATGCCCATCCTACAAGAACAACCGGCGGATGCACCGTTCACCTTGGCAGAGCACATCGACGCACTCAGCTCGGCGAGGGCGAAATCGGCACCTGGCCAAGACCAAGTCACCATAACAGCGCTTCGGAACCTTCCAAGCGGAGATATAAAGAACTCCTAGACACCTTCAACAAGCTCTGGATGGAAGGCGAACTACCAGCAGAATGGAAGCGGTCAACAGTTATTCCCATCCCCAAGCCCGGCAAGACCCCACATGCCATAGCCAACCTCAGACCCATATCCCCGACATCCAACCTACGCAACGTTCTGGAGCACATGGTCACTGCCCGCCTACAATGGTTCCTTGAGACTGCGGGGGCCCCTCACCCTAAGCAGACGGGCTTGCTAATGATCTACCACTATCTCTACGAGCGCCGCCTCTTCAAGAGTCAGCCTCGAACGCTCGTCGCCATCGACTTGCGGAAAGCATTCGACTCCGTCCCGCACTCCACTTTGGTCGCTGCTGCTCAAAGGCGAGGCGTACAAGGCCGCCCCTTAAACTTCATCAAGACCTTCCTTCAAGAACGCACATACCAGGTCTCATTTGGTAACACGAAAGGACGTTGGAGGCCCAACAACATCGGCATACCTCAGGGGGCTATCTTGTCACCGCTTCTCTTAACCTCGCCATGACCGACCTCGCTCAAGCCCTGGAGGCCGTCCCGCAGGTCTGCTATACCATCTATGCGGATGATGTCACCTTGTGGACAACGACCGGAAATGCGACCGACCAGCAGCGCCACATGCAAAGTGCCCTTGACCTAGTCACTACGTTCACCTGCAACACTGGATTCGAACTTTCCAAAGACAAGACATTGTATATGGTCATCCTCGCCAAATGCAGGAGTGCCAGCACCGACATGCAGCTTTTCGTAAAAGGCACCCTCATCACACCAACAGATAATATCAAGATTCTAAGCGTCCCCTTCAATAAGAACAGAAGGGCATCCACGTGAATTACGCAAGTAAACAAACATTGGAAGGACGGCCTGGACCTCCTCAGAGCAATTACCAGCAAAGCTTGGGGAGTTCAAGAGGACCTACTACGCCATCTCGTGCGCACGCTGCTTGTCTCTAAGGTGGTGTACAGCCTGAACTTCCTCCGTCTAACTCGGAAGCAAGATTCCACACTCGTCGCCATGAATCGAGCAGCGATGATGATCATCACGGGTCTCCCCCGCTTCACGCGGGTGGAGCAGCTCGAGTGCGTCGCGCAAATGAACATCATCCGAGAGATCGCGGGCGAAATACGCATTAGCCAAGCCCAGCGCCTGTCCCGGACCCCACAAGGAAGAATTATCCTAACCAAGAGTGGGCGCGCCCGTCTCATCGAAGGACCACTGATGCCGACACCTCCGCCTCCGTGGGGGGCGGAGGCCGTCGTCGTCGCCAAACCAATACCTAGAAACCAAGGGCACAACGCGCGGAGACGGTGGTTTACCCAGGCCTCTATACATTTGGCTGCGGTCGGCGGGCTGGAAGGGCACGTAGAGGTGTTCTACACCGACGCGGCGCGCTCAGAGACCGGCCGCACGGCCATCGCCTGGCACTCCCCCACAAGACACGACACGCAGCAGCAGCCTGCAGAAACCACCCGGAGCGTCTGCTCCGCGGAACTACGGGCGACCCTCATGGCGGTGAGGGCGGCCACTCAAAAGCGAACCGACGTCACGGAAACGCGAATTTACACGGATTCTCAAGAGGCGCTCCGAGAATTACGCCGGACTGACACATGAAACCCCACTATTGCGGAGATTCGAGAACTGGTGTGCCAGGCGAAGGCGCATCAAGCCATCAGCGGTACGTGGATCCCAGGCCACGAAGGCATCTCGGGGAACGAGCGGGGGAATGGAGCCGCGAAGGCAGCGCTACAAGCAAGATCGCTCTCACAAGGCCCGGCTCCCTCGTCTGTTCAACGGGAGGTACCCCAGGACGACTTCGATCTCTCCGAGGTGAAGCGCGCAGAGAAAACCGCACGCAAGGCGCGCTTTACCGCGCTCCTGCCGCTCAACCCTCATCCGATCCCGCGCGGCTTTCCAAAGTGGGAGCGGGTAGCACTAAACCAGCTACAAACAAGAACTATGATTACGCCAGTATGGCTGGCAATGTTACACCACCCAGCGGATCCACAAGACATGTGCCCCAATCCAAATTGCCAACAGTGCGGCGTCCCGGACACCTGCTCCCATCTTGTGTGGGAGTGTGCTGGATATGCGCAAACGCGGGAGGCCGCGATCCACGACCTCCCAGATACCTTACGCCCCCGCTCCTTTTTGGAGTGGACTCATCCGAACACTGCTGTGAACACGGAACAGAAACTCATTTAAGCATCACTCATCTACTTCCTCCGATCCTCCAGAGTCGGTAGGTTCATCTAATCATTATCACCCATCACTTCCCCCCCTCCCCCCGCTTCCCTCCCTTATCCCCCTGCCTACCTTGAGGCCCTCCAGCCAGAAGGCAGATATCTAATAAACGTATTATCCATCCATCCATCCCGGAGAGAACTTGGCGCCCGGATACCAAGCCCTGGACATCGTCCTGCCTCTGGAGGCCAACCTGCACGTCTGACCCCCTTCGGCTGTGGAGTCGTCCGCCCGCTAGCTCGCAAACTTGGGACCCCTTACGGCTGTGGAGGAGTTCGGCTCGCCCGCCTTTGTGTGGATCCTTGTTTGTCGAGTTTGGCTGTGGTCGGGGGCACCCGCTGAAGGTGTAGTCGAAGACGACGGCAGGGGATGTCGCCAGAGGTAAGGAGTAGTATCCCCAAAAGCTTAATCTCACATTATATAATGTGCAAAGTGATATAAAAGAGTATACTTGTCTAAATTCCATAAATAAACAGTTGTGTTCGTTAAAGACATAATCGTCAACGGAGAGAAGGATTCCTATTCTCCGTGACAGTATGTCGTATAGTAATTCACAGCTAAAAAGACTAATAAAACATTTTATTTATGACAATACTGTTTATGTTTATTTTTTTAATTTATCGGCATTTAGGGTTATAGTTATTGTCACTGTATTTATACTTGTAATCTTATTTATATTACACGCATTCATTTTTATTTCTTCATGCCATAATTGTTTAAAAGAGAACATTAAAAAAAAAAAAAAAACAAGCACCGTTCAGCTCCTCAACTCGCGGCAATAAAAAGCATACAGATGGTCTGGCGTCAGTTCGGTCCGTCAACGTTCATCCAAGCCCCGCTCACAGATGGGCGAAGCACAGAGCGCCTGCTGTGTTCCAGACGTTTTGCAATTGTCCTGGTCGTAGTGACTGATCACAAGTGCGCTTTCAAAATCTTGACGGGGCCCTGAGCTTACGGGGGCGCAAGCTAAACGATGACACAGTACTACTTTCAGATTTGTGAACCACATCCGGCGATAATTTGGCTAACCTTAGAGCGCAAGTGTCACGATTTGGAAAAGCAGACGTGTCACGATAATGTCAGAAAAACTTCAAAAGAAAAAAGGTCGGTTTTTGTGTGTTTTTTAAGCAAGTATCAGGCTTCTGGCCCAGTTCTTATGTTCCAAGGTGCTGACATGGTACCTTAAGATAAAATTAAAAATTGCTTAGATGCATTTCGCTCTTATTTAAAGAAAAGCGACGTGCAGCTAATAACGACGTTGTTCGCCTCATTGTTATTGGAACCATGCCCCTATCCTGTTGGCTGTCCTTTGATAAGTTGAGATAATCAATTTTCGTCACGTTCTGTCGCTGTTTAGCTCAACCGTACCCTCACATGTACGGGTATAACGCGGGTGACGTGTCCCGGTAACAATTCAGGATGACTTATTTTTCATGATGAGCTCAACGTAACCTCTGTTTGCACGTTGTATGGGCCTCTTTCACAAAGGCTTCATCATACAACATTCGCCGCGCCGTTGCATTTCACGTGTACCGCTATCCCAATAGTGCGAAGATATGCTGAGAGATGTTACTCGCTGGCATGCAGCACACGACGATGGAGCCAGCCTTCATAATCCTGATGGCTTTTTGGGGTGGGAGATTTCTTACCATCCCTAGGGCGGAAAAAAACACGCTGAGGACCTTACGACTGCTTTCGTGTGGGAATGCGAAATCATTATCGTCCCACGGGTGAAATGTTTTCGAGAAATGTTTCTACACGTATTAAAGTTGTTTCTGCTGGTACTGTATTCGGTGTGCCGCCGCAGGGGCAGACGCTGCTGCCGATGTTGAGGCCGTAGGCGTAGACGCGGTCGCCTCACAGTCCATCGCACGAAGCACACAACGAGCCCAAATGAAGTCCGAAGCGCAACTGACGCGGCGGAGGCATGGCGCCAGGTCTTCCTTTTGCAGACGGCGTTCCGGCGGTGACATCACGCCCCTCACTGCGCAGGCGCGGTGCCCGGCCGGCTTCACGGCTTCCGTGACTAATCATCCACGTTCCTGTGCTTTTCTCTGCGTATTATTTCTGAGGCACGTCCGCTTGGTATTTGAACGGCGCGTGCTTGATGACGTTTTTTTTTTTGTTTTTTTTTGCCATCTTTCAGGCACAATGCCGACGCCGCCCTTTCCCGTAATGGGACATATGAGCCTTTCGCCTTAAAACGTGGCAGGGTTACGCAAAAACTGATGGAGCGGCGTGGCTAATGCTGGACAGTCATTGTGCAGAGAATTTCAAAAGCATGAACCTTAAAGCACCCCTTCGTCTTATACAATAAAAGATGTGAAGGCAACGTTATTAGTGAGGCGAGGTGTTGTTAATCGAAAGACAAAAAACGAAAACAGAGGCAAAAAAGAAGGGCAAAACACAACGTTTCAATTAAGATGTAGTGCTTTGTTCCTTTTTCTCTTCTTCTCGGGTTTCAAGAGGACGAATAAAACACGGCTTCAATTTGCAGAGTCCACTCATTGACCACGTGCATTATAAAAAGTTCACAAGAAAGTGATTTTGAAACAAATAAAATCACGCCTATCCGAGTTTCCACGTAGGCTTTGCAAAAAACCACATGCCACATGGCTGACATCCGGCGAAATAACGAATCCAGCTTTTTATTTTTATGGCTTCTATGAATTGTGACTCGTGCACATCTGTGGCACATGAGCAGAAGTGAACACGGACATGTATATACGAGACATATTGTTTCAGTTACCATGATAGCGAATTCTGCTTTTCCATCCAGTTTCACGTTTTCAGTCTACGCTGACGACAGGTAAGAAAATCACTCATAGCTCTTATTCTTATCCTGCGTAGAGTTAATTCAAGAATATGACACATTTCTCCGGCAAAACTGACTGGTTTAAAAAGGTTTTCAACTGCACTTTATTATAAAGTTACTAACGCTGCACACTTCTAATTTGCGACTTAAACCCTTAACTCACGTGGTCTTGACTTTACTCTCAGTAACGTTATGAGAACATGGATCTGAATATTGTGCTTGCATGATGTATTCTACTACTCGTGGTCTCCAAGCGTCTCACTTCTGAAGACAGATAACACCACCTTATCGGCAGTAAATAGTTTATTTGTAACAATTTAGTGTATAACCAGCTCAGGCTTAGCAAGGAAAAGTGATAACATTTTTGTATAGGCATTCATATAGTCAACGTTAACTGTTGAACCATGAGCATTCTAATAAATAGGCATCACTAAGGCCTGAAGTCTATCGATCGCTTCTAAAAAATTGGTAACACGTAGAATATACCTCTCGAGCAAAGTAATCTGACCATTACAGAGGGTTTAACCCACTGAGAATAAGAACTTTTATAACATCATCAATGTTGATTAATCCATCAACGATGCATCAACATACTTAAGTCTGGCCGAACAATTTTGTGCATTTTAAAGGTCGAGAACTGAACAAAACAACTGTGCTACCCTACAAACCACACCTGCCATTTATCTTAATTATTCACACCAATGTCTAAAACCCTTTACAAGAAATATACTTTTTTAAGCAAAAATTGTAACCTTAAACTTTCTGTCTGCTTTTCCGTTGACTTGTGTGAATTCCGCGAGCTTCAAATGTAAGTTAGTTGCTGCATTTCATAATTCATGCTGCCGGGACTCAAAGATAGACTAAAAGAGGTATGTTCCGATTTATGGAAAATAAATCATTATGAAGATAAAAGTAATTAGGTATGGTATGTATAATATTTGTGCTCTGATACACTAGGGCACATTTATGATCTTGCCAATTAATAAGTATAATCGTTACAGAAGTCAGAACAGCACAATGCCGGCGTTAAAACATAAGATTCTGAATATATTGCTAAATAATTACGATATCATTTCAGAAAAAAAAAAATGAAGTGTGTAGCAAGCGTCATCAAAGGGCTTTTGCTTATATCAGCAATTCTTGGTGAGTCTAACTTTACTTACATGTTTTTTAACTGCATTGCTGCCTTTCCCGTTTTGGGGTCAAGTTTTCATCCGTAATTCCTATGAGATTAGTATGGAGTAACGCATATTTGTAAAACTACCCTTTTTATGTTCTGGAAAATGAACGCTTTGCAAACTTCTGGACAATATAGTCACTCAGATGGCGGTCTAAAATTTACCATACTAGTGGTGGTTGAAAGTATATCATTATACCAACCACCGTCACTTTCGTGTGTCTCTGACAAACAAAAATGCGTTTTTCACCGAACGTTTTTGTTGGTGTTTTTTTACGATCCCATTTAGGTTACGATTGTTCCAATTAGACAACTGCTTTTTAAGGAGTGCTGACCTGTGTAAAGCCCTCGACTTCATCAGGGTGTGTAAGCCACAGTGTGCGACAACACATTTATAGAACCCCTTTTTCAAATGAACGCTGAATAAACGCTTATATTCACTTCTGACATGCCTTGTGCTAACATCTATTGGCGCATACCTTCTACTGTATTCTTCATCAGCCAGATAAAGACCACCATTAGTATGGTACATGTTTCCTACACGCATTAGATAGTATTAAATATCGCCACGTTCAATTTAAAAAATCTATATTGCAACATTGTAAATATACTTTATTATACTCATTTCAGCTTATTACAAATTGAACTTTTGTATGAAAATGCCAGTGAATTAAATTACATTTAAAGTCTTCCGTGCAGCATTTAGCCACCCATTGATAACCAAGAACCCGGTGAACCATACAAAATAACTAGCTTCTTCCAAGTTAGCAGGAAGTGCTGAGCCCTCAAATCAAAACAGAACGGATAAAACAGTTCAAGAGTTGGCTCTAAGCTGGCTGTCTGGTGACATAAAATTAAATTCTTACGAATTCATATGTCATGTAACCGACATGCAATGGCATAACGGTGTCTACTCATATTATATTCATGTAGATGTCTACAGCTTTTTATCAATTCATTTATTATTATTTTAGCTCAAAGGTGGAAAGCGATGGATAGCATTAGTGTGAAAGCAAGAAAGTGCGAGAAGTCGTGTCATATATGGGTGTTTTCCTCCCAACTGAGGCACGGCTTTAGGGTCAAATTTTCAAGTTTAAAAAAAATATATATGTTTTGGCAGCATTCTTGAAATGAAAAACAGCGTAAAGGCCTATCTTGGCGGATTTTTCTTTTTCTTTTTCAAGTCATTGGCTATTGAAGCGGCCGAGGCGGAAACACGTTTCTTCAGCGTGGCGGAGATGGCATGTTTGATTTCTCGCAATTTTGTCACCTATCAAACAATTGCACTGGGACGTTTTGGTGACAATTTCAAGATATTTTTCAATGTGCTATTGAAATTAAAAAAGTCTATTCAGAAATGGTTAAAAAAATGACGATCTGTCTCTCTTTGCTCATTTTTGGCAAAGTTTGGCAATTTTTTTACGCGTTACCTATTTAAGATGCTTTAATTACCTTGATCTCGTAAGAAAGTTCAAATTGAGTTATTTTCATTCATTATAAATTTAATATTGTATTTAATAGATACACATTTGCTACGTAAGTTTGAAATATTCAATGTTTCACAAATCTTCCAAAATCGGAATCAACTTTCTAAAAAAACCTTTTTAATTTTCTTCATTTTTTTATTAGTAGTAAGGTATGAGAGTGGTTTATTTTAAAATATAGATAGAAAGTGTAGTATATTGTTTGCATGTCCGCAATTAAATATTGAATCTCGTGAGATGTGCGTTGAGAATGCGCTTTCGCATTAGTACTATTATGGCCAATATTGTGTCATCGAAATGATTAATGACCTAATATTAATACTTACCATCAAAGTTAATCATAAAGGGGACTGGATTAATACGTATTTCGTATTACATAAAACACTTTATATGAGGTTGTTACCCTACTTCACCATGAAAAAACACAACAAAACGCGATGCATGAAATGCTCGACAAATAAAAGGACATATCAAAAGGAAAAATTAAATATAACCCTACAGGTAGCAGTGACAGTAAAACACAACTATAATAGATAACAAATAGTTTTGTAAGTCACACTTTACGAAAGTTCTCAAAACTTAGAATTACCAGGAATGTGTTTGCATCTGGGAACTGCTGTTTAGACGATCAAGGTACTGCATTTTATTTACATGTAGGTACGTTAAATTCCCAAGTTCGATGTTAACAACTTATGCTCGTCTCGATACCAGAAAATTGGAGAAACATTACTTATTCAGTGTTTAAAACACATATCAAAACGGGTTACTAAGGCTTCGCACACAGCCAATAAACACAAAAAAGCTCAAAAGACAAGTATAGAATAATTTGGGAAAACTCTATACACCGTCAAATTAAAGAGGTCACCGGTAGGAGGAGATTCTGGCAGATTTATTTGCTTTAAGTTGACAAAATAGAGTTAAAATTGTCCTGCACAAAATAAAGCCGGTAAATCTTCAAAAAGTGAATTGAAAAGCTTGAAAGATCGTAGAAATACTACAGAATCGTACAACTGTGCCGAAATGTTTTCAAAGCACGCAATGTGGTATCATCGACACAAAACATGTTTTACTGTCCGCGTTCAAGTCCTCATGGCTCTATCTAAGTTCGTGTTGAAGTGCGTTTTTGATAGACCACACATGGGACAGAACGCAAGCGGTACACAGCACGGGACTGGCGCTTCTCTCTAATCCGAAAATATGAGTAAATAAACAATCAAAACAGAAAATATGTTGACAGAAGATTATTAGTAGCAAGCACGTTTTTAGATACTAGTCCACTGCAATACGAATCAAAGCAAACAGGTTGTATCAGCTGCCACCAGCCTTACACCAAAAAGGGTGAACGGCAGGCAGTTTTTTTTGTTTTTTTTGAAGGATTATCACAAAGAAAAAAATCCTTAACATCTTCAAATGTCGTGGTCTTTTTCCCTGTGATATTTGACCCAGATTTGATGGAAAGTGAGAAGTTGGCACAGTACGCGTACACAAAAAAAAATTGGGTTGTGTGTGTGTTTATACAGCCTAGAACTCGGTCTGCCTCAACGGGCGACGAGTCTCCCAGCTGTAGATTAGCAATTTAGCCAGTGCAGTACAACCGCTAGCCTGGGATCTTTAACGTGCATCACGCAGTACGGATACACGACCGCACGCCGGTACGATGCTCATCTAGATCGAAACGGGCAGGGGTGGGGATTGAACCCAGGATCCTGGGTTCTGCAGCGCGAGCTTTCGCTCCACGTGCTCCGAGCTGGTGTGCGCTAGACCACTCGGCCACCGATCCCCCTTACGCGTACACAGATCATTCGTGAAGTGCGCGTTTTTGAACCCACTTAGATCGAAGAGAGTAAATAACATATCGTTAGGCCCTTTCTTTATTCGCGGTGGGCCGCATTGAATTTTTCGTAGGCTTCTCTAATCGATCTTTTCATGACCCGCTTCGCGACGTAGACTTCCGTTCCGTCAACGGAAGGCCGCATGACATCTTTCTTAGTCCGGTTTTTTTTTAGCGCTCCGTAGCGTCTGGCGCATAATAGGTTAAAGCAAGTGCCACCTCTTTTTCGTCAATTGTATGTCCTTCGCATGGATCATCTGTCGCCCAGATTTCCATTTCTCTTCCGAGTTTTTCTGAACTATCCAGCGTGCTTTGTGGCTTCAGGGATTGCTTTCAAGATGTCTTTTTTTTAGATCAGAGGACAATAAAGTTAACAGGCGGTAGCGCTCTAATTAGGACCTGCTTTTGAGATAGGTCAAACGCAAAGAACCCTTTGAAGCCCGGTGGCTACACTGATGGTAGACCAGCGCAGGTTTGATGGCGTGATACACTAGGTGGTGTCTGCCTTTTACCATCTGTAACTCAGACCCAGAAATGAAAGACTAATGGGAAGTGGTGTCTACTTCGAAATAAATGCGCCACGAATTATGAAGGAAGTTTAGGTGTAGCGCGAGCAAACTTACAAATACCGCAATTTTTACTCCGCATTATGCACAATTTTTCTTATTTATACGCTACACGTTAAAGCTAATCTTATTATTTTCTCATTTATCATATCGATGCCACAATATTGGCAATAACAGAACCTAACCGAGGGCGCATTCACAATGCATATTTTGCGAGATTCAAGCTTTCTTTGCGGATATACAAACAAAGTATTACAAAGTTTTATTTATATATCATAATAAACCGCTATGATAACGTACTACTACTAAAAAATTAAGGAAATAAAAAATGTGTTTTTGAGAAAATCGAGCCCGAATACCCAAGATTTCTGAAACATCGGTTAATTCAAATGTATGTAGCAAATATTTTCTTTTAGATACAGTATTGAAGTTAAAACGAATTAAAAAAAAACTAAGGTTAGGCTTTCCTACATTATCAAAATAATTAAAATATCTAAAAGTGGTCACGCGTAAACTACTGCCAAACTTTGCCGAATATGATCAAAAAGACACAACCCGACAATTGTTTTTCTCTTAACATTCCCAAGAATATTTTCTTTTTATTTTAATAGCAAAAAAACCTATTTTACAATTGTCACCAAAGAGTCCTAGTGAAATAGTTTGATAAGTGACAAAATAGCGAGTGGTCACACATGCCATCTTCAACAGGCTGAAGAAACGCCAGTTTTCGCCTTGACCGCCTCAATGGCCCATAACCTGAAAACGAAAAATCCGCAAGGTTGCCGTTTACGCAGTCGTTCATTTCAAGAATGCTGCCAAAACAAATATTTTCTTTTATAAAAATTAAAAATGCGACCCTAAAACCGTGCCTGAGTTGAGATGAAAACACCTATATACATACATCTAAACGTGAAATATAACTACAGGTAGGGAATCAACCAATCAGTCATGTTTATTGTGCCCCAGAATAGGTGATAGGCATCAGGATATATATATATATATATATATATATTATGTATTTCAAAGCAAATATTGAATACTCTTTTATATTTATGTTTCTCCAGTCACCACCATTATTGAAGCAAAAATTGAGTTGTTCAATGGTAAAGGGAGTTGCTAAAGTAAACGCTTGTTATCAGGTCCACCAAGCGCCACAATACGTCATCAGTGCTCAACGGCGCATATTCAAAGTGTAATTCAGTCGTCTTTTTTCTACATTTTGTTTGAGACGTTTCAATAGCCACTTCCGATTTCAACCTAGAAATTATGAACAAAATTCGTCTATTGTCGTCAGAAAAGTATCACAGTCATGTAACGTGCCCACGGCTGTTAAAGTATACCCCCAAATTGCACAGATGTGATAATTAAAACCTGAATAAAACTTGGGTACACTTCGTTTTATTCTAAGTTCGACGGGGGCCAAACAAGTTGAAACACAAACACAAAAACGAAATATTCAATGTCACGAAGCGTTCTTCGCGCATGATTGGAGCAGTTTCTGGTATAACACGCATAGAAATACAAAAAAATGCCGTCATTTAGGGCTTTACGAGAAGCTTAATGCGGATCGCAAGTTCGTCTGCTTCTTTTGCAGGGGTTGTGGTAACGTCAGAACGCCGAGCTCTGATTGGCTCGAGCGGAAGGATAGTGGGTAGACCTCGAGGCAGCTTGCTTTGAGGCCTACCCACAATTTTTTTGCCAATCGGAGCCAATCAGGGCTTGGCATTGTGACGTCACCGCAACCGCTGCCAAAAGAAGCAGACGAACTTGCACTCCGCATAGGCTGCATGTTGGCTCGTAGTGTTGGTAGAGCTCGGACTAACAATGAAACAGAGTATAAAATATATCATTTTTGGCGGGGAGTGAGTGCTCAAGATATATCAAGATAGGAATGAAATGACGTATCGATAGGCAATATATCCTACCAATTCATTTATTTGCAGCTTTTACGTCAAGCCTGCAAGACGCCAGTGCTTATGTCATTGATAGAGAATGCTACGTTGTCCTGGTAAGCCATCACTACCATTAGGGTGACTACCGGATGTATAGTAGTTTTGTAAATATTACATGTAAAACTATAAACGTTAAAATATTTTCAAGATAAGCATACGTTCCAAACATTTCTTCTCCGATATATGTACTTTCATGTGCCGAGCCTTCGAGCTACTTTTCCTTACGAAATGCATTTATATTAGTGCTATATAATAGTTTGGTGCTAACTCTCAAAACTCACCAATAAAGCCCAGTCAACCAGAAATGTTTTAACTAAACTGCGAATTAAAGCACAGCATCAGTCGATAAAAAACAGGAGTTATGCCGATTCGACGAGTGTTCAAAATAGAGTTAGCTGTAAGCCCCGTTTTTTTTTATTCCAATTACTATGCCCGTTTTTATGATTAGATGCATAGGGTGTCACGAATCCCGTAGCTCACTCTAAAATCGGCCAGAAAAGCCAACGCCTGTATGGGGCGACCTCAAATTTTCACAAATGGCATTTTCGGGGTGGACTATATTGCTTGTGAAATTTCAAGGAGTTGCTTCGTTCATGTGAAAAATTAGAACAACACCTTTGCCGCGGTCAACGACGGACGCCGACGCAGACGACTGAGTTGTGTTTATAGTGATCTTAACTTTTCTCTCGTTGGTTTCGTTGTCTTACGCATTTTTACATCGTTTTTTAGGATTCGCGAGGCTGATATAAAGGTCAATGTTAAATGAGTACGTTGTGTTAACCCGCAGAGTCATTAAAATTTTCAGATTGTATAATAGTAATATAGTAAGTCTGTTTAGTGTATTTTGCTTGTGTCATATTTTATGAGAAGGTTATGAAATAGTATTTAATGAACTGGCTGTCCTCACACATAAACACGAAAGTGGTTTCGTGAGACAAAATGCACGGTATGATTTTTTAAGCCTGCACTAAACTTTAATTATTAGTATTGTTACATAACATTATTATTTTTTTATTTTTTATCCTAAGGTGCGTTTCTGGCGCCGTTTCCCAATAGGCACGCCAAGCATACGATGGCAGCGTCTGTTTTCGACAGAGTCCCGTCGTGTGCTTAATGCGCCTATCGGGAGATGGGTCAGAATCTTAACCCTCGGTTTATTGGGTCGTATGCGCCGGCCTCCGCCAATAACCATCGCAAGGGTTTGTTTTCATTACTTCCATAGCAGCGCCGGTAGACCTTAAAATTTCACAACGAAAAATGTAGCAGTAAATCACGCTTATTATGAAATTTTGAGGTTGCTACGTGCAGACGCTAATTTTTCCAGCCTATCTTAGAGCGAGACCTGGGATTTGTAACACACTGTATTAATGCATTAAGTTTTACAGTGTCCAGTCTGTCTTGCAATATCGACGTCATAAAATCATCTTCAAAAGTGAAATTATTACCATTTTAAGCTATAATGTTTTGAAGCAAACAAAATTACTTTCTTTTTTTCATCTTCAGCTCTGAGGTTAGCGTTGTCTCTTGTAGTTATGCCATTTTAACTGTCAAATATATTTTAGAAAAAAAAAATTTTATTGTACTCAGAATAGAGACATCTCTTAGATGAAGAATAAATAAAATTAGAAAATGTGTTTAAATAATTGTTTCTGGTGTGACAGGATTCGAGTGTCCGGCATTTTCTTCGACAAACATCAAAAACGTTTTCTTTGCACAGTATACTTTCATATTAATGTTCTGATCACATACTTTACTTCACGATTTAACCACCACATCACCTATAAAAAGGGCGACAACTTTGGGAAGAGTGCTTCTTGAACGTATTCATCAATGTAATGCGCCAATCCCCGAATCGATTATATTTTGTTGTTTCGCGACCCCTATAGTGCGACTGAAATGCTTAAAACAGCTTGATGACCATGGTTATCTCGGCAGCACAGCACTAAAAATTCCCTCTAAAGAGTGTTTTTGACGTAGGACTACGCCTTTCTCCGCGCTTCCAAGGGAGTGCAAAGTTGGGAAGTAGAGGACATGAAAACTTGGTCACGCAAGTGACGCCACACGGCGCGGAGCCTGCTGCCGAGCACCGCGCAGTGCGCATGCGCGCCCTTTCTTCTCTGCTGGCTTGCTCGTTCGCTCGCTTCAACGCGACGCGCTCATGTCGGAATGAAACGGCGATAGACGGCGCTCCGGCAACTGGGATTCCACGATCTTCACTCATCGCTCTGGATCTGCGGCACAGGCAGTGATCTGCGGCACGGGCAGTTCACGCGACTGTCTCGCGCGACTGGGCGAAGCGTTCAAAACAATCGCACGCAATTCCGCATATGCGACTCGGAGATGGCGGCGCCGAGGGCTGCACAATTGCCTCTAACGGACTCCCTGGCCACAGGCATTCGCTTCTTGCGCACCCAACATCGTCATACGGCAGGAGCACATGGACGTTTCTTCAGCTGGAGCAGTAGTTCTACGGAAATTTATGCAGCATAGCAAACCTATGCACCTAACAATTTTTATATATATTTGTTTACGATCACTTAATGCAACCTTTTAATCGGGTCAGTATAATCGCCAAGCGTTCAAGTTCTGTTGAAATCGTATTAACGTAAACAATGATTCCCCTTTTAATAACAAAATTTTCCGGCATTTTTTAGAGATATATTTCAGTAATTAATCGCAACCCTTATGAGCACTATCTTTCACCTTTCGAAATTTATCGAAATATTGAGATTGCTGTAAGTAATTACAAAATAATGTTTTCAATAGGCTTTTTGTTTCGTCTTATTGCACTTGTACAAGTCTGATTGATAGCTGTTCCTTGAGCTCACCAGTCAGCGAAGGTCTAACTAATAATTCCAGAATTTGCATGCTATGAAGAGTAGTAGGAGGGGCAACAGCTTTAATCTCGATAATAATATTGCTTTGCACCGAATCCATAGTAGCAAACTAAACAAAATATAAATAATAACCCGAGTACGGTGTTGTTATATCCTGATGTCCTTTCCGTATCTGATGAGCAGGCTCTCCTTTTCAATTGTTGGGCTATTACATATTTTCACATACCCATGGTTGCCCTAGGACATCTATCAGTTATACAGTGATAAATTTAATATTCACAGTATTGTGCGGGGCGAAGCCCATTCTGCACAGTATCGATTATGTGTCTGTCATTCCAGACATATTATATGCATTTACCAAAAAATGTTTACAACTTGATTGGTATTAGGTTGTTCATCTTCTTATCAGAAAAGCTACAAACTCGCGTTTTTCGTTTAAACGCGTTTTCCGTTCTCGACCAGGTTGGCAATGCGCGCTACCACAGGCAATAAAAAATTAATTGCGTATCATAATTTGCTATTCTTAACTGTGAGCCAGTGTAATAATATCGGTAATATACCTTGCAGAAAACGCGCTAATAAAATTGCGATCGATTTGAAATACGTCAGTGAAAAACATCATTTTCTCACAATAGCACCGCAATAAAAAAAAGCAGTCCTGTGTGAATACACAGTACTCTGAAAGCGATAGCTGGAAAATCGTATTGCACCTTGGGTAATTTTATGTACCTTTTACTTACGTATATTGCATCTTAAATGGAAGAGACATCACCAACATATACTCGGAGGGTGACACCCTCGTTTATTTTTATACACCAAAGCCTTCTAAAAAACGCGGCATGAGACTCTGGTGGTATGTTGCGACGTTACCGCAAATGAGGCCATCAAGAGCACGCGCCAACAAAGGTGTCCTCAACATGCGTATTTCATTAGGCGACGCATTGAAGCAGCTCGCGAGGCTTCGTGGTTCCTCGTTCGCTTGATAATCAGAGTACTCAGGATTAAACCCTAAAAAGCAAAGGCAGAGTTGTTTTTGTTGTTTTTTGAGCATTAGGCGTTAGTGATTACGGACTGCCTACAGCGTTGCCGCAACGCGCTACAACGCCGTTCATCATTTCAAATGGGAAGAGCCCATAAAAGCTATCTCTATAAAAGAGAGAAATAATTAATTGCAATTTATAGCGCGCTCCTTCTTCGTGACCCTTGCAGTATGAAAACGTCACAACATGCTTTTACGGCTGCGGAACACTGAGCCGTCAAGGGCGTCGTGAAATCATCGAGGTTAAAGAGGTCGGCCTTAAAGACGGCACGCCCTGTATGGTAAGGCCATCCCTTGTTTCCGTTTCCCGTGTAAATAAAACAAACAATCATCAGAATGCAGCTCTTAACGGGATTTTTGTACAAAATCGAAAATCTATCTCAGATAAGGTGCCTTCTTAATGCATACTGATTTAGGCCATTAAGAATAAATACCATATTCTTGTACTTTGTCATCAAAGACGATTAACGCAAATAATTACCATGACCTCCCAAATGTTCATCAATAATGGTCACATATGTATGGCAAAAATGCTTGGTATAAAAAAAGTGAAAGCCGTTTACAACTCCCTGTAACGCCGAATTACAGCGCAGATCTTGAGGAAGAGGGAGGGGGGGGTCACTTGACCTCGGGGGGAGGGGGGGTCACGTGACCGTGACGATGACGATGCCGATGACATCATCAGTAACGTCACTGATGACGTCATTAGTGACAATGATGATGCGGATGCCGATGACATCATCAGTGACGTCACTGATAACGTCATCAGTGATGATGACGATGCGGACGCCGATGACGTCATCAGTGACGTCATCAGTGACGATGACAATGCGGATGCCGATGACGTCCTCAGTGACGTCACTGACGACGTCATCAGTGACGATGCCGATGCCGATGACGTCACGCGTCCCATAATATACCGCGCGGTTGCGCCAACGGCGACGCCGCTCAAGCCGGAAACAGGCGCCTAAGAGCTGCGCTCTAAAAGAAAATACCTTGATGTCCCAGATCAGCTATATCCCCGGGAATATGGTATTGCCGGTGCAAAACCAGATTCAGGGATTTGTCCTTAACGCATTGATTCAAAATAAAATATTTAATTGACATCACTGTCCAAATTTAATTGTGCATTTATTTTAACTCTGTTGAGGGTAGGCTAGTTTTTTTGTTTTTTTTAACTTTCAACTTTCTCACTTTTTTTAATTCTTCGACTCTTTGTTTTACTTTTGACTCCGTAATTTCATCGATATTCAATTTCAAGGCATTGAAACTTCCTGTCTACATACCCATAACAAAAACACAAACATTTTACTGCGATACGAGCTATTTTCATACGGAGTAAAATTGTGATTCTTCAATGTGTTATACATTAAACAATCACATATTTACTCTGATGTTAGAATCATCTTTGGAAGTTGATAATGCGACGACCCCTGGGGTTTTCACGAATTTTACGGCAGGTATTTTATTTACTCTAAAGTTACGTTTACGAAACTCTCAAAGGCATGTTTGACAACCAGCGAACCAAGGGTATCAAGAACGATCCCAAATTTAGCTTTTGGCGTAGCTATATCTGGAGGCAAAATACAAATTTGACAGCCTAGAGACCGAAAGCATTTAAAACGATCGAACGTTTAATGATTTTAATATCATCTTATTATTAAACTTTCTGCATTTAGAGTACGGCAAAAAGCCACCTGACAATGGTTTTTCTATTAGAATATCATCTGACACTGGTATAAAGGCGGAGCGGGAGGAGGGAGGAGGGGGAGGGGGGGGGGGGGTGAGCGACGAAACAATTATCTCGAATACCTCATATATTTTTCCCTGACTGTTTCGCAAATTGTTTCTCGTTTTTTCTGTTTCTTTTTTCTAGATATCCCCTGAGATGAATGGCACCTGCAAGAACTTCATATGTGAAGAAAATGCGGCATGAATAAAAACCTTTCATTTTTTCATGGATCGATTAATGAACACATGACCCTTTCTTTACATTGTGTATTTCGGGAATTGTTTACCCAGGAAACAAATTGCCTCGAAAATTAGACCCCTTTGGGTAGTCTGTTGTTTGCTTCTAGTAAAAAAAACGACTTATTTTGTGTTTTGGTCTTTCCTTGATGTTGCTCTGTCATGCCACATGGGTATACATCAATTGTTGAACTGTAAATCTAGTGTGAACCATCAACGTTGGTAGTATGAAATACGCAAATCAAGGTGGTGCCATACTTTTTACTTTAAGTTATTTGTTTTATTCGGTAGGTTCTTTCTACAACGAACATCCTACAAGCACATGCTCCCAAAACGACACAGGATGCTCAATCCCAATGCAATATTGGTGACTCGAAAATCGCTTATCATCAAAGGCATATTTTCACCAACAGTGGAAGGGGCCGCCCAGAGGGGCATTCACAACATCACCGACTTCAACGTGACCGGCCACGTTTTTGAGAGAACAATAAAACAAAAGCGGCAATCACGTGCTCACTCTCTAACGCAGTCGCGCTTTGCGCAGGTGCTTCAGCGGGTGCTAGTTTACGCAGATGTCGAAATCATGAGTCCGTGCGCCCACGACCTAGTTTGCGCACTGCGACATACGTGGGCTGCTTTCGTGTATATACACGCATGGATACTGAATTATTTATTAATATTACTAGGCACGTAGCCCCCCCCCCCCTTCCCCGAATCAAAATCCTGGCTACGTGCCTGAATATTACCATGTTCGTTTAGTTATTAAAATACTTTCACTAAGTCACTGACATCTCTTTGCGACACCGAAAGGCTTTGAGCAAGTTGCGCGTGTTCCTCAGGCTGCAAACAGTTTTGACAAATAGCGATTACAAGCCCTTCAATGTCTATATATACAGCACTACTGAATATGTGAGCTGTAATCTAGAAAAACACACACTTAATTTAATTTTATAACGTAATAAGATCCGAGCCACTGTGTTTAGTGCGAAAGATAATAAATCAATACCTGAAAAACGATATTTTTTATTTATCGTTTCCTTCCCAACTATCCCATTTAAGATAGCAATAGAAACAAATAACAATTAATTCAAAAGGCTTACTGAGAAAACTAATGAAAAATTTTCAAATATTCCAACGTGATAGGGAACAACACGTCAAATCTGTGAGG
Source organism: Ixodes persulcatus (assembly GCA_013358835.2). NCBI lineage: Eukaryota > Metazoa > Arthropoda > Arachnida > Ixodida > Ixodidae > Ixodes > Ixodes persulcatus. The sequence continues at coordinate 212,951 of JABSTQ010010744.1, forward strand.
TTTCAATATATAACTAAATGAATCATTTTGCCTTAAGGGTTCCTTAAGCGCGCTACATAGGGGGAGAAATGTTTGTTATACGAAATTTAATATATTGAAGAAAAATTATTATAAATATAAACTACATAATATTGTTCAATATAGCATATAATTCAAAAATAACCTATTCTTCTATAATGGCATCCATTTTCTTAGAGCTACCGTAGACAACCATCGCTTCAAGCCAACATAAGGACGTTGTTGCCCTTGTCATCAATACAATCTTATTACCGCTCTCAAAATTAATCATGCCTGATTTAAAATATCTGTACAAATTTGGCTTGTGTCGATGTTATATTCAACCAGATCTTTACTGGTACGGAACGGGCAGGACTGGCATGGCGCCTAGGTCAGTCCCCGATGCACGTGCCGCGCGTATGCACCCGCTCGAGATCATGGCTCGCGCTGTCCGGTTGCTCTGGGCGGCAGCTTGGTTGCTTGATACATAACACTTCTTCCCCCTTAGATGGACTGTCTATATCTTGAAGGTGGTTTCCTAGCCCGAGTAGGGTTGGTGCGTCGATACCCTTGAACCGGGTCCACTGGTACCTCTACCTCCGTACGTTCCACCGGTAGAGTAGCTGGTAGACCAACTTGGACGCGGTTTACTGACGGTAGACTTGGAGGCAGCTTCTCAGTAGCAAGAGTTGGAGTGACGGTTTCAGCCTCCGCGGCTGTGAACCACGCTGCTGGCGGCGACGACTCGCACGAGCCGCCTGTGAGGGACTCAGGGGAACCAGATGCGTGTGACGTAGAACCCGACGATCGTCTCCTGATGCCACGTGCCTGAGAATTTCTCCGAATGCCGTTTGGAGGAGCCAAGACCGAAGACCAAGCTGCTTGAGAAGCCTTCCCTCTATCCACCTTGGCTTCCCGCGAAAATTCAGGGCAAATACTGGTTGTCCTTCAACAAAACGGCGTGAATAGGTTGTTTCTTCCTTCCCTTCCTCGCCTTTTGTCTCGTTGCTTCTTTCTGGCTCTGGTGTCAGTCGGCTAATGTTTGATGCAAGTTCGCGACCGAACATAAGCAGTGCAGGCGTTTTTCCTGTCGAAGTTGTAACGGTGGTATGCTGCCTGTAGAGGAATCTTGCCAGTCTCACCAACAAGCTGCCAACTTTATCCTTCTGAAGCGCTTGTTTCAGTTCATAGACCATGCGCTCAGCCTGGCCATTGGTGGCGGGATGGTAGGGTGCGCTTTTCACCGCTTTTATTCCATTTCGGTTGTAAAAGTCGAGCACTTCTCTTGATACAAAAACGCTTCCATTGTCTGACAAAATTTTCTGTGGCAGGCCAAAAGTCGCGAAAATAGCACGCAGTTCCCGAATAACAGCTGTGGAGGTTGCCGAAGTCATTGCTCTCACCTCCAGCCATTTGGTGCACGCATCCACAACAACGAGGAACATGTGTCCTTCCATCGGTCCTGCGAAATCAAGGTGTATTGTATGCCATGGATGCGATGCGTGCTCCCAGATAGGAACTGGTGCCTTCACCGGTGTACGCCTGGATTCCTGGCAGATCATGCATTCTCCGACTCCGCACTCGATGCCGTAGAGTCCGTAGAGTCTGATACCTCTAGAGGATCGAACCAGTTCCGATCAAGGAGGTTGCATCCTGTGCCGCTCATTATCAATAAGGGTAGTTCCTTGCTGCGCTGCTTGAAGCGCACCCTCACGTGAACTGTCCCTAGTGGCTGCAGGCCTCCTCCTGACCATGTTCGCAGGGCGATGTTGGCGTGATGAAGCGGTGGCTGATGACGGGGCCATGATTCCCGATATGTGTCTTCACTGATAATTGAGTAGGCAGTTCTGAATCCACTTCGAATAGCAGCGGCACGCCTTGTACGTCCAATGAGACCATATGTTTCTGCGGTGCTCTCTTCACCCCTGTCATTGTATTGAGGTCCTGCAAAGTACTCCCCTCTGTAGACGTGGCCTCCCAGAGCTCTTCTGGGGAGTCAAAAACGTGCAACCGTCTAGGACCCTTCGATAAGCTGCTACTGTTTTTCTTCTTGAAGCAGGCCTTTTCTACGTGACCGACTTTCTTACAAAATCTGCATCGTGCGCTGCGAAAGTCACACGTTAATGGATCGTGCCAATCATCGCAACGGTAACACGGTTTGCGAGGTTTTATGTTCTCCTGCGTTGGTGGAGATGCCTGTGTGCGTGCGGTCATGTTGACTTCACTGAAGTCAGCTTTGACCTTTTTTTTGATAGTCTTTTGAGTTTTCCGCCCGCACAGCGATGTCGAATGCCTTGACGAACGTTAAATCTTGTTCGGCAAATTATCTTTTGTTGCAGATTGCCATCTTGCAGGCCGCAGACAAATCGATCACGCAGCATCACGTCGATGGGCAACATCGTTGCTCTCACATCTGGCGGAACGGCAGGAGACATGGCTGCACTCACCCCTGTAGATTCCGACGCTGATGGCCTCGGAGGCTGGCTCGAAGGTTGGGACGAAAGAGTGCCGAAGTTGCAATCTGCCGCGAGAGCTTTTAACGCTGCTACGTAAGCGGTTACTGTTTCGTGCGGCAGTTGGTCCCGGCGCTGGAATTTGCAGCGGCTGAACAGCTCCGACGGGCGTGGATCGTAGTGGACGCGCAGCAGACTGGCGATTTCTTCGAATGAGTAATCGCTGGGCGTTCCTGGTGCCACTAAGGCCTTGACGCTCTCGAATGTGGTCGGCCCACATAGCGTCAGCGAGATCGCACGCTTCTTGACGTCGTCTGTAATACCGTTGGCTTGGAAGTAGAACTGAAGTCGCTCTGCCTAGGACGACCAGCCTTTTCCCGAGAATTCCTCCACGGAGCCGTTAGTCGCCATGGTCTCCTGGATTTACCGACGTAGAGTTCGTGCCGTTAGCTCGTCGCCAATGAACCTTTTGTAAAAATACGCGGTGCGCATGCGCGGAGTATTTCATGCGCCTGGGTTCGAGAGTATCTAGTTCCAAACAATCCGCCATCTTGCATTTCTCGCCTTTGAGCGGTTTTGTTGTGTCGACCTCGGGGCGGAAGATTACGCACGATGGGGACAAAGGTGAGCTTGGGGGAGCCGTATCTAGGTCACATCGCCTCAATGGGTGAACAGGAGGTAGCTAACGTTTTGGGTGTGGAACGGGTGGGAGAGGCCTTGGGCGCGCGTTGTTTTCCAGTCACCTAGTCTCGAACCGATTCGCGTGTCTAGGTGGCAGCACATATTCGCCAAGAGGTCCGTTGTTATATTCATCCAGATCTTTACTGATACGGAACGGGCAGGACTGGCATGGCGCCTAGGTCAGCCCAGGTCAGCCCCGAGGCACTCGCCGCGCGTATGCACCCGCTCGAGATCATGGCTCGCGCTGTCCGGTTGCTCTGGGCGGCAGCTTGGTTGCTTGATACATAACAGTCGAGCACAAAATTAAGCATCAATTTGCATGTGGTAGTCTAATGGACCTTTTGTAGAAATACGCGGTGCGCATGCGGGGAGTATATCATGCGCCTGGGTTCGAGAGTATCTAGTTCCAAACAATCCGCCATCTTGCATTTCTCGACTTTGAGCGGTTTCGTTGTGTCGACCTCGGGGCGGAAGATTACGCACGATGGGGACAAAGGTGAGCTTGGGGGAGCCATATCTAGGTCACATCGCCTCAATGGGTGAACAGGATGTAGCTGACGTTTTGGGTGTGGAACGGGTGGGAGAGGCCTTGGGCGCGCGTTGTTTTCCAGTCACCTAGTCTCGAACCGATTCCCGTGTCTAGGTGGCAGCACATATTCGCCAAGAGGTCCATTGCAATATACACATATATATATATATATATATATATATATATATATATATATATATATATATATATATATATATATATATATATATATATGGGTGATTTCATCTCAAATCGTGCAGGCAAAAAGGGTCGAATTTTTAATTTCGCTGAAAAAAATATATGTTATGGCGTCGTATCTAAAAACGCAGTAGCCACAAACCGCAAATTCCTCGGATTTTTTGTTCTTGACTTACCAATTTTAAAAGAGGCCGCGGCGGAAAGCAGTGTTTTTCACATCCGTCGTGGGTCGGATGTTTCACTCAATCTCCCACCGTGTATTTTCAGTCCAAATTATATTAACTTTTTTCAAACACTCTGTGAGCACAGGTAAAAAGCTCTAATGCCATAAAATAATTTTACGCGTTTTGCTTTTTTTTCTGTAAAAATGTCGAAAACGCCACCTCGGTTAATTGTTGACGAAATTTGACAATTAAATACTGGCGATCTACTTAGGTTACGTCGATACATTTTATGTTATGGGGAGCCGCAAACACGCTCTTTATATATATTATAAAATCACTCATCTGTATAAAATTTTATGTGAGGTACGATTACGTTAATGTTACGCGAAAACCAAAAAGTACCAAATTTGAAATCGATTTTCTCAGAAAAAAAAAAGTTTTTTTTATTTTTTTTATTTTTTGTTAAAATGTGTATACAATAGTTCTCTACACGAAAAGCAAGTAAAAAAAAGTGTATTTTTTTGTATGTTCTATATTTAAGCATCAATATGGTACAAAAACGAGTTTTTACGGCTCGTAACGGACTTGCGAATTGCGCATCTTCACAAACTTGGAAATATTTTTTCCCTTTTTTCAACGTTCCCACATAAAAATGAAATACAGTAGTTCCACGCTGTTATGTTTATTGATCATTTAAATTTTATTGTGGGCAACAAGCTACATTGGAGGAGTTCAAAAGAGAAAGCAACACTTCTTAGCAGACCAGCAGGCGTCGTAAATTTGTAATGTGTAGAAATCGGCAGACATCGTATTGATTCGAGGCCTCAATTGGCTTATATGAACGTCCCGCCCTTTCGGAACCAGCAGATGACCACGACCTTTCGCGCTCGTTGTGTTAGATAGGACGGCCCGTGACAGTAAAGCGAGCTGCGCACCCTATCTCACGAGGAGTGAAATGGTACGTGTGTCGTTGACGCGGCGAACAGTGACGGCCACCCTGGTGGAGTCAGTCAGTCGAAAGCAAAGGAACTGTTGCTTGGGAGGATGAGGACACCACGGCCTTACAATATCGACGGTCAACAACAGTTCTGCCGGCCAAAACAACGCCGCGTGCGGGCTAAAACCGGCGGCGCGGGACAAAACTCCGCAGATGCACACACGAAGATGGGCCGCTTTCGTTAGGGATGTGGGGAAATTTTGAAACCAGCCATTCGTGCACGCGTGAAACGATACCGCGTATTTGCCCAAGTTTTGAGCGCCCTATTCTTGAAACGGCCGTGCTCTATCTCTCTCCGCGGAGATCCGAGAGCACCGAAAGGTTATCTCTTTTGGAAACAGCAAAGCCCGGAGTCTAACATTAAAAACGAGCGTGTTGGTAAATATATTTGTGTTTATTCTGCCCGGAGACTAGTTGGGTCGAAGTCAGCCTCCTTGTCAACTATAACTGTTTGTGAAGAGTAACTTCAGTAACTACCTCGAACGCTCTTCTTCCGATATGAAGCTCGAGGCATGTTACGTCTCGGTTACCTCCCCGCGCATCGCTGCTCGAATCTATTCTTCACTTAGTTCCGCACAGCCACTGTTCCGCACAGCCGTCGTAACAGAGTGAAGAATAGATTCGAGCATCATCTGGACGCCGTCATCCTGCCAGGCTTCAGTGTCGTGGGACTGGACTCGGCATCGGTCAGTTATGACTTTTTTATTTTTTTTTATTTCATGTGCGTTTCTTCGCCCCGCTGAACTTTGTTTCTTGGGTGCGGTTCTGCTGAACTTTTTTTTTGTAAAGTTTTCTTACTAACTGTTTGTTAGCATTGTTTAGTTGTTGGGTTTATTTCGTCATGGCGTAGCGGCCTGATGGTGCTTTAGAGAGCGTGTTCGCGCGTATTTGGTTGTGTCCCGTTTAGGGAATGCCCGGAGGAGTTAGTTTTTGTTCTTGCCATGTGCGGCTGGGTTTTTCTGTCTTGATTTTTTTTTCTTTCACATTTACTTGTCGTCGACTTCTTTGTCTGACTCTCCACCAGGCGTGGACCTATCGCCTAGGCACCAATCGAACCTAAATCTTTTATTTTTTTAACGCAATTTTCGTTAAGATCGGAGTTGGGTAATCTTATTCTTATTTATTTATTTTTATTCCCTACCCCTCTCCGTGACAATCTCCCCGTGTGTATCGGACCGTTTCTGTGTCTTCACTTATGTGTATTACGGAAGTGAAAGGCCATTCCCTGGCGATCTGTGCGATGTGTGATATCGATGATGTGGTGACTTTCTATGTCTTAGTAATATGACAGCTAATAGCTAGTCATGCAAGTTTACAGTGAAAGTTTTATAAATCAAAACAATGCAACGTCTGTGCCTCTTCGATATTGAAGGTCTACTCGGCCTGCTGATTTGATTAGCAGGCCGAGTAGACCTTCTACTCGCGCGCTATCACAGGCAATAAAAAATATTTACGTGTCATAATTTGCTATTCTCAACTGTGAGTCAGTATAATACTATCAGTAATATATTATGAAAAAAAATATGCCGATAAAATTGCAATCGATTTCAAATACTTCATAGAAAAAGATCGTTTTCTCAGAATAGCACCGCAATAAAAACAAAAAGTTCTGTGCGAATACACAGTACTGTGAGAGCGATAGCTGGAAGACCTTATCGCACCCTTATGTAATCCTATGTTTATTTTTCTCATGTTTATTGCATCTTACATGAAGGAGACATCACCAACATATACCTGGAGGATGACCCCCTCTTTTATTTTTATACGCAAAAGCCTTCTAAGAAACGCGGCATGAGACTCTCGTGTTATGTTGCGACGCTACCGCAACTGACGCCATCAAGCACGCGCGGCACCAGACTCGTACGCGCAGGTGTCCTCAACATGCGTATTTCGTTAGGCGGCGCGTTTAAGCAGCTCGCGGGGCTCCGTGGTTCCTCGCTCGCTTCATCGTTAGGGTACTCAGGATTGAACCCTAGAAAAACAGCAAAAGCTTCTTCTTTTTTTTTTTCTCAATTATTTGGCGTTATCGAGAACGGACAGCCTTTAACGTTGCCGCAACGCGCTACAACACCGTTCATCATTTCAAATGGGAAGAGCCCATAAACGCTATCTCTATAAAAAAAAAAACAGAAATAATTAATTGCAATTTATAGCGCGCTCCTTCTTCGTGACCTTTGCAGTATGAAAACGTCACAACATGCTTTTACGGCTGCGGAACACTGAGCCGTCAAGGGCGTCGTGAAATCATCGAGGTTAAAGAGGTCGGCCTTAAAGACGGCACGCCCTGTATGGTAAGGCCATCCCGTGTTTCAGTTTCCCGTGAAAATGTAAAATATACAATCATCAGAACGCAGGTCTCTACGGGATTTTGTTAAAAATCAAAAACCTATATCAAATAAGGTGCCTTCTTAAAGCATACTGATTTAGGACATTAACAATAAATACCCCATTCTTGTACTTTGCCATCAAAGACGCCTAACGGAAATAATTATCATGAACTCCCTAATGTTCACCAATAACAATCACATATGTATGACAAAAAGGCTAGGTATAAAAAAGAAAATAGCTTGATGTTACAGATCCGTAATATCCGCGGGAATATTATGTTACCGGTGCAAAACCAGATTCAGGGATTTGTCCTAAACGCATTGATTCAAAATAACATATTTAATTGCTATCACTGTCCAAATTAAATTGTGAATTTATTTTAACTCTGTTGAGGGTATGCTAGTTTTTTTTTTTTTAACTTTCAACTTTCTCCCTTTCTTTATTTCTTCGACTCTTTTTGTTTTACTTTTTGACTCCGTAATTCCATCGATATTCTGTTTCAAGGCATTGAAAATTCCCGTCTTCATACCCACAACAAAATCACAAACATTTTATTGAAATACGAGCTGTTTTCATACGCAGTAAAAATGTGGCTTTTCAATGTGTTATACATGAAACAACCACATGTTTACTCTGGTGTAAGAATCAACTTTGAAAGTTGATAATGCGACTACCCTCTGGGGTTTCCACAAATTTTACGGCAGGTATTTCATTGACTCTGAAGTTACGTTTACGAAACTCTCAAAGGCATGTTTGACAACCAGCGAACAAAGGGTGTCTAGAACGATCCCAAGTTTAGCTTTTGGCGTAACTATATCTGGAGGCGAAAAATTCAACATCGACAGCCTAGAGCTCAAAATCATTTGAAACGATCGAACGTTTAAATTATTTTAATATTATCGTATTATCAAACTTTCTGCATTTAGATTACGTCCAAAAGCCACCTGACAACGTATTGTGTATTGGAATATCATCTGACACTCGTATAAAGGTGGAGCGGGGGGACGGAGGAAGGGGGGGGGGGGGGGGAGGGCGAGCGACGGAACAATTATCTCGAATACCTCATACTTTTCACTGAGAGTTTTGCAAATTGTTTCTCGTTTTTTTGTGTCTCTTTTTTTTCTAGATAGCCACAGAGATTAATGGTACCTGCAAGAACTTCATATGTGAAAAAAATGCGGCATGAATGAAAACCTGTCATTTTTAATGCATCAATTAAAACACACATGACCATTTCTTTGCATTGCGAATCTCGGAAATTGCTCACTCAGAAAGCAAATTTCCTAGAAAATTATACCCCTTTGGGTAGTCTTTTCTATGCTTGTAGTAGAGACAACGACTTATTTTTGTGTTTTGGTGATTCCTCGATGTTGCTTTGTCTTCCCAGATGGGAAAACATCAATTGTTTAGCTGTTAATCTTGTGTGAACCATCAACGTTGGCAGTATAAAACAAGCAAAACAAGGTGGTGCCATACTTTTTACTTTAAGTCATTTGTTTTATTCGGTAGGTTCCTTCTGCAACGAACAGCCTACAAGCACATGCTCCCAAAACGACACAGGATGCTCAATCCCAATGCAATATTGGTGACTCAAAAATCGCTTATCATCAAAGGCATATTTTCACCAACAGTGGAAGGGGCCGCCCAAAGGGGCATTCACAACTTCACCGACTTCAACGTGACCGGCCACGTTTTTGGGAGAACAATAAAACAAAAACCGCAATCATGTGCTTACTCTCTATCGTAGTCGCGCTTTGCGCAGGTGCTTCAGCAGGTGCTAGTTTACGCAGACGTCGAAAGCATGAGTCAGTGCTCCCACGACCTAGTTTGCGCACTGCGACATACGTGGGCTACTTTCGAGTAGATATACGCATGAATACTGAATAATGTATTGATAGTTATTCAAATACTTTCACAAAGTCACTGACATTTTTCTGCGACACCGAAAGGCTTTGAGCAAGTTGCGCGTGTTCCTCAGACTGCAAACAGTTTTGACAAATAGCGATTACAAGCCCTTTAATATGTATATATACAGCACTACTGAATATGTGAACTGCAGTCTAGAAAAACACACACACTTAATTTAATTTATAACGTAATAAGATCCGAGCCACTGTGTTTAGTGCGAAAGATAATAAATCAATACCTGAAAAACGATTTTTTTTTTATTTCTCGTTTCCTTCCCAACTATCCCATTTAAGATAGCAATAGAAACAAATAACAATTAATTCAAAAGGCTTACTGAGAAAACTAATGAAAAATTTTCAAATATTCCTACGTGATAGGGAACAACACGTCAAATCTGTGAGGTTTCAATATATAACTAAATGAATCATTTTGCCTTAAGGGTTCCTTAAGCGCGCTACATAGGGGGAGAAATTTTTGTTATACGAAATTTAATATATTGAAGAAAAATTATTATAAATATAAACTACATAATATTGTTCAATATAGCATATTATTCAAAAATAACCTATTCTTATATAATGTCATCCATTTTCGTAGAGCTACCGTTGATAACCATCGATTCAAGCCAACAGAAGGTCGTTGTTGCCCTTGCCATCAATATAACCTTATTACCGCTCTCAAAATTAATCATTCCTGATTTAAAATATCTAAACAAACTTTGCTTGTGCCGAGCACAAAATTAAGCATCAATTTGCATGTAATAGTCGAATAGCAAAATATATATATATATATATTTATATATATATATATATTATATATATATATATATATATATATATATATATATATATATATATATATATATATATATATATATATATATATATATATATATTTATTTATTTATTTATTTATTTATTTATTTATTATATTACATATTTTTAAAATATTTACAAGTCTTTCATAAAATGAAACACTTAGTTTTGTGTATGTGTTGTATTATCACCATATTAGATAATACGAGCATGCGAAAGGTGGCGTGTCATAAATATGCCTTTGATCAGAAAACTTTGCGTTGAGAAAGGCACTGGGCTGCAAACCCTTCAAAAAGGTTATTTCCATGTCTACATATGAACGTGGAGCAGAACGTTGCTTCACGCAATGCTGACCTAAGAGTTTGCTTGCAATAATTTGTTTTATTTCTTTCTTGCGACCTCTGTAGATTCTCCTCATTTGCACAAAGTGCACCTAGCTCAGCATTTTATGCGTGTTTCAGTGCTCTCCGGCGCGATGATAAAATTACTAGAAATAATACACGTCATAGTAACAAATTTACACCTGACATTTGTCGTATGAAATGCGAAATAGTGCTTAGATTTTTTTTTTTACTTTTGCTTGCGCATTAGAGGGGTTGTCTCTAAGGAGACCATTTTAAGCCCCGCTAGGTGAACAAAATGCGTGTATTTAAAAAAAAACTGTTGGCAGTCATGTATATTTCTCCTGAAGAAATTTTCTGCTTCTTCAAGTCAGGTTTCGTCTGCTATGATATACATAAGATAGAAACACTGAAATGATTCCCAATGAGTGCTTTTGCCCCTCAGTTCCGAAGCCTCGTCCTCTTCGAGACAATGCAAGCTAGACAAGGCGAACCAGCCCTTTCCCCGCTACATCAGAAGGAGAACGCTGAAATTATAAAACTGCGTGCAAATAAATAGTAGAAGCTAAACCATTTTGGGTTAATTAACTTAAGTTTTAGAGGGACACTGACAGGGTACTTTTGATAATGCAATTAATGCAAAGGTGCAAGCGAGCTCAACAGGAATAACAATAATAATCCCTGGAAAAGGACAACGGGTACAAAGGACACACACACCACCAAGGTTTTATTTGTACATGATATATGAGAGCAGAGCTATCCAGAACCTACTATGCGGCTCAAAATTCATTTTCTTTCCACCCGAAAACCGCCGATCGAGAACTGGCCGGTTTGAGTCGCTCTCACTCTCTTCTCCTTAGTCACGTGCCGTTCTTTATGGTTTAAACACACACCAAATATAATCAAAGTCGTGGGTCATCGAAGGCTCACACTCAATATTAAAAATAGAAAATATATGATACCCAAATTTTGTGGCTTCTAAAACACTGTAATTATGTTGATTAAAAAAAAAACGAGTTGCGCATAGAACCGGAGGCACTCTGTGTAATCTCTGCGTAAGTCTCAACTTGGCGTCGTATGGGGGGGAGTGAAGGCCTGGACGAAGCGGACTTAGCGATGGCAGCGGACGACGGGCGTGGGCCTCCGTTTTAGAACTGTTGTTTGCGAGGTACCGGCGAATCTGTCGAGCTTGGAAATATAAATCGTTTACCGATCAAGCAATTGATCCCGCAGCGATTGATTTCTTTATTAAAGAAAACCCCGCAGCGCCTCGCTGGCATTATTGCGGGGGGCTCAAATCTTTATAAAAAATAATCAGCATTCACACGGCGCACCACTTCCACCGGTTGGAGGTGCGAGAAACCTTTGCTTGCTATTGACTGACATTGGTCCTGGTTTCGGAACATGCTCCTGCCATCGCCAGAGATGGCCTTGGTGTGTTGCGATATTTGATTGCTTTATAACAGGGAAATCGGCTGCGTATAGTCAACACGTAGGAATTTATAGGATGCTTAGAGCCAGCAGAGTGAGTTATCGCCATATTTAGGCCTTCTCAGAAACCTCCTCAGGGCACCTTTAGACCTCATCAGAGCACTTGACACGTCAAAATATTTTTTATTATTATTATCCCGAATCATTGAAAACCATGCCTGGACATTACCCTCAAAGTTTGAAACTTAAGAATTCCGTGTTTTAAATTTAAAAAAATTCCGAATTTTGCGTTTAAAGTTTTCGCGCGATCCGCACCAGTCCAGTGACATCAAATTTTGAGCCGTCCTGCAAGTCGAGTTTCTCTGACGACTTCGAACCGCCGCCACCCGAAGTGTCATGTTCGCCGGCGTCCCTCGAACAATCGCTGCGAGCAGACGACGCTTTACTTTCAAGCTTGAAGTTCTTTTAGGGCCCTTTCAGCGATCTCAAATTCTTTGAAACGGTGTGAGGTTGAAGAGAACGCGCAGTTGACTTTTTTGAGCGACGTTAGGGTCCACGTCGCGCCGGTTCTGCGTGAAAGGCTGCCCCGGCGGAGTCACAAATGAAACTACGATACACAGACACAAAACCCAGTTGTTTTGGCCGCTTGAAGATTTCCTTCTCTAAATCTGAGAGGTCGTCGGGCGCCTAAAAAAGACCACCTCGTCCGGTTCCTCGACTCACCGATCATCCTCTGCTACTCTCTAAAAATAAAGCCCGTGCATCTACTTTTTCGCACAACACTCGGAGAGCCAATCACCGCAGCTTACGGAGACAGCTCAGCGAATGACGATTCCGAAACATATGCTTAGACAAAAAACGCAGTCTGAGTTGTGACATTAAACACTGAAAAACGTCACGCTTGCATTGCTTAATATCACAACTCAGACTGCGTTTTGATCTAAACATATGTTTCGGCATCGTCATTCACTGAGCTGTCTCCGTAAGTTGCAATGATTGGCTCTCCAAGTGTTGTGCGGGAAGGTAGACGCACGGATTTCTTTTGTAGTGTAGCACTATAGTCGACATTTAGTGCTGTCATATTTGTTGTTCGCAATTGCTTCAGTGATTTTTTTTTTTTTTTTCATAAACACTATATGTGTTTTGTCATCGAAGCTAGCTCGGCTACTCTCGGAGTTCCACTCACGCGGCAGATCTGTTGTAGTAGTAGTAGGCAACCTTTAATTGCGCCCAGAAAGACTAAGCGATTGGTCGGAGACCCATCTAGGAGTCCCCTCCCAATCACCCCTTAGGCGACGGCCAGAATCCCTTGGACTCCAGCGGCGTCCTCGGCTAGTCGGACGACTTGTTCCTGCACCTTAAGGTCGGTGCAGAGAAGAAGAGCTTCCCAGCTCTCTTGGTTGGGGATCTTTTTAGTAGCGGCTGGGCTTTCCGGTCGAGCCGGCTGCATTCCCAAACAATGTGGTGAAGCGTCGCTCTTGCACCGCATAGCTGGCAGTCTCCCTTGTAACGATCCGGATACCATCTGCTGAGCTGGGCAGGACTGGGGTAGGTGCCTGTCTGTAGTCGCCGCCACGCTACCTCTTGTATTTTGTCCAGCGAGGAATGCGCCGGAGGGTAGCGCATCCTCTCGCCGGTTGAAGACGAAAAGTGAAACGTCAGAACAAAGTTTGAGTTTGAGTTTAGACATGACTTGAGACACATCGCTATTCTTGTCTGATATTCCAAAGGTTTATGAAGCAGGTGTTGAGCTCCATAAATATACAAAAGGGCGAATGCCTGGTTTGTCAAGTGATTGGTGTGTAATATTCTCTCGCAGCAGACATGGTGAAAACGTCTTTATTTTATGCTATTGCGGTGAAATGTTATATAGGACTGAAACGTTTTTAGAACAATACAAAATATCAATGTCGCTGAAAGGAGGCACATACATTTACAGCTGATGGACACTGTGCAAAGCCAAAACTTCATTTAAAAAAGAAAGAAACTTATATAGATTTACCTCTTTCTCATGCGCACTTAAATATGACTGTTTGAGCGCGTTGCATTCTACTCTGACAGTAAAAAAAAAAAATCGGTACACAATTTGATAACTTTTGTTAACTTCCTTTTATTTAACATTTTATAATGCATTTTAGTACTTTACGCACTATTGTATCTTCGAGCAAATATTATTTATTTGAAGATTAATTGTGTATTTGCGTATTTTATACGCCTTTCATTGCATCTTTTTGGTGTTTGGCTTAGAGGTTGTGAAGTTTTTTTGTCCTTTGAGCACGCTCTTCGTGAAGAGTAAGCTACCAACTGGCCTACACAAAGGCAGTTTTTTTCGATGCTACACATTTTATTGTTTACGAGATTCACAGGCTACAAGTGTTACTAGGTCACAGCCCAGCACGCGCATGTTTGCCGGTTTGAAAGGCGAGCGAAATACGCTCCACACGCAGAAACGCTGAAAATGGCACCGACCATGAAGGCATGCACGCTACAAGAGTAGTAACTAACAGTAACTTTGCTAAAGAAAATCTAAAACAAATGGCACATTCCATCACGAGCCTGTGGAGCACCTGTAAACCACATTCCGAGCATTCTCCGTAGTTCTGGGATAATTTGTCAAAACACATTTATTGCGTGACTCTTCGACCTTTCTTCGCCAGCGTAACTCCCAGATTCTGATAGAAGGAAAAAGAACGAATTTGCTAGGTTATTTCACGAAACTAGCTTAGCCGAGGCTTTGAGCGTACCGAGTTGCAAAAACCATTTTCTCATAATCCCAATTAATTCCGTTTTATTTCTTTCTCATAGTTCAGCACGTAGGCCAAGGTCATACTTTGTACAATCAACGTAAGATAGCACGAACGGCCCTGTTTTCTCGCTATTTGACGCGAGAAAGACGGGCGCGGGAGTACCCGACCGGGCCAACCCTGCGTTCCGCGCGCCTCGCTGGCCGCCCGAGACGTCACGTTTGTATGGCAGGGAAAACTGGGGAGAACAATGTATGGGGTTCGGGCAGCGAACAAAATATCACTTTATTTTGATTAACTTGAGAGAATACGGAGGAACGAGATAACATTTCGGAATCAGGAAGCCATCCGCATTGAGATGACGCCTTTGGATTAGGTAGCTTCAAAAGAATCCGATGAAGTTCCTCTTTAATATTCCACATCTGAGAATACATTTCTAGCTCTAAATGTTTTCACGCGATTTTGTTTTAATATTTTATATGTTCCGTGATCGTAGTAAGAGTTTCTGCGAGATACGTTATTCGTGTTAAATACGCGTTTGCAATGGCAAATGTTTTTTAATGTCACAAAACTAAGGTCGAATTTAGCGCAGTATTAATTATTTTTTTGAGCTGCTGTTTTACACACCGCAGTTACCTTGATTTTCCTTCGGCCGTTTTTTTAATTTTTTGTGTCTTCTCTCGTTAATGTATGCATCGCAAGCTCCCTTCACATCAGCTTAAAAGGCACAATTTATAATAATATATACTTTCCGATACGGGCGCCCCTTTTTAAACCTCCTTAAAAACATGAGGAGCCATTTTGGTTCCGTGTCTTTATATATACCGATAAACTGCGAAAAGTAACCCCGGAACAGGTTTTGTCAAAACTGCCGAAACCAAGGAATTCAGTATTCGAGCTCTTCTTGTTTAGGAAAAACCCAAGTCTGGCGGGAAGAAATATTGTATCCTGTGCAGCTTTATTCTGCCTCGACCCGTGAGACCGCCCCCTTTGAACTGTCCGCGAGGCTTCTACTTTCTTTAGGAACCTCGCCGTTTTCCTCCTTTCCTTTATTTATCGACATTCGGGTCACGCGCTTACTCTCTAAAGGTTGGCGTATCCCAAGCCCCTGTCATGCAATTTTCCTTAACATAAGCTCCAATAAACGCCACTTTCTTGCCCGGCACCAAATATTTACTCCGAAAAACACCGAAAATGTGGAAAAAATAAAACCCAAATATTACGCAGAATTTAAAAAAAAAAAAAAAACTAAAGTCCGAAAACACGGAACCTTACTTATTACTAACAAATTGTAGCCATTTGAAAATATATAAAGTAAAAATGTCTATTCGAGAAAAGATACATCAATCGTTTTTATAAAGTTGCATTCATTGGATTAGTAAGAAACCGGGTAGCAATGTCAATCAAAGGGTGACTCGAACGGACTTCATGTTCGAAGAACATAACCGAAAAGCAATTTTATAGCTATAGGCTCACCTCGTGACCCACTTGTAAATGTATGTACTGACATGTATATGGGTATCTTGCTCCCGTGGCGTGATCGAAAATAAATAAAAGCGTCTAAATCAACGAAAACGCTGGTCTCAGTGACACACATTCTCCCGAATCAACTCCCTCGTCACGTTGTTTTGAATCAGCTTGTGTTTTGGATATATTGTTGCGTTTCGCTTGAAATAAAAGGCGTGACTCCTGTGACTGTTCTTGCGCAACGACCTGCCGCCTGTAATTCTGAGGTTCGAGATGTTATCGAGTTTGACCATTGTTCTGATTACAATGTGCGCTACTGGTAAGTTAATAATGTTTTACTACGCCTATTGTATACTACTGCGCAAAAAACGGAGTGAGCGATTATTTTATCTCGCGCTTTCCTATTCTTGAAATTGTTTCAACTTCAACTGACTGATTATTTTTCTTTAATTTAATCTGAAGAATAGGCCCTTCCCACTTAAAAACCAATGGAGGTATCACAGCTAACAACTGAAATACATCCTGTAATATGTTCCCCTGAGCTATTAGCTGATATCGGCTCTTGTTCTCTCAGTAAGAACTACTTAGCCCGAAGAAACGACCTATTTTACTGCATAAACTATAACTGCATGCTTATGGTAGTGCATTCAATAATACTGAATTTCCTTCATTTATTTTATCATTGTAAAAGAAACGCTGTAGTTTTTTACACAATCTCCAGAAAAGGTCATTTCATTACAAAACTGCTCAACAATCGCAGTTTAAATGGGCCGGCTTGCCCGAAACCAGTAACCAACTATAATAGCCCGCCAGCTGATTTGGATGTAGTTTTTGCAATAGCTTACCCATGTCTCCCAGGTGAAAGTATGACAGGGAGTCTAGCCCGAACTCCTTAAATTCTTACGATGCGTATCCTCCCAGGTCCCTATCAAAACGCCAAAAATGAAGAGGCCGAATTATTAAAAAAGCCTAACATCCGAACGCCGAACAATTGAAATGTCAAAAAGTCGAAAGGCCGAATTATCGAAACGCCGAAAAGCCGTAATGGCGAAAACTACAAAAAGGCGAAAAAGAAATGACGCCCTTTGACACTACTCCTTTGTTCGTTTTCCGCCAAATCACTTTCCACTGGAAAGAGCCTTTTTAGCTCGTTCTACAAAGGCATAGTATCAATGTAGATTTAACTGATGCAATTTTTTTATATTTTGCTATCTGTCGTAAAGCTAGGCATATCAGTCGGACAGGACAGCTCTTATTGTGCAGCAGAGAAAAGGCAGCGCTGCCCAGTGCTTAAAGCAGCAGAAATGCGCGCTGTAGTAATCATTTCACTGATTCGGAGGAATCAGTGAATTTGAATTCCCGGCTTTTTGCATTTTCGGTGTTTTGAATTTCGGCAGTCCGATAATTAGGCATTTTGGTTTTTGGCGTTTTGAATGCCTGCTTATTCTTCCACCCGACCTATTAGCGAGGATTATGAAGAAAACCACATTTAGTGATGTTAAAGGAGCTGTGCAACAGTTTCAGTGCTTTGCTTAAATAATTTGGGAGTTGGTGTCTCGACCTTAATGAAGTAAAGAACAAACAACCGCTTTTGCCTGCATGTCCTAGTTTTTATTTTAAAAATGGACAAAGATTGAGGTTTTTGGCACCTGTCAACTCCTTCACCATCTTCCGAGTCACGTGCGCTGTGACGTGAATGGAGGACGCGCAGGGTTCTGGTGAAGCTCTCTCTCTAAAGCCATCAGTGAGCAGCGAGAACTCACCCGCTCGCGACCGCGTGACCACTTGACTGCGCGATCAACATGACAAAAGGAGGAAAGTGCCAACTTGCTCGTCCGGGTCCGGCCATCCCCGTCCGGCCCTGCCCCCCTCCCCGTCCGGCTTCTGGCGGCTGTTCGCGGTAGCAGATAGAGCTGGCGGTTTTGTGGACCTAGGATAGATGGCGCCACTAAAACTCCGTATAATAAAAGCTTTGTCGATGATACCAGGTTTTTGACGCATTTATATTTATGTTGGAACGACAAGATTTATAGAAACGTTACCTTTTATCGAGCAGGTATTCGCACAACTTGCTATCTTTCTACAAGATCCCCACTGACATCATTCCGCGTGTTTCTTATGGCCGCCGCTCGCGGCTGCAGGACGGGGAGTAGTCTAATTTTTGCCTCGCGATTACGCGGCGGAATCGCAACATTTCGAAGGAAAGAGGTGTGTTTCCTGACCTTTGTGACAAGGTGAACAATGTCAAAAGTAGAAGATGCCAATTTTTTCAACGTTAAAATCGTTGCACAGCTCCTTTAAAGCTAAGAGCCGCGACACCACTCTCATCTCTGCGCACCCTGAAGCGTTTCTGTAGCTCCGACATAAGTGTGCATAAATCAACTGCCGATACTCAATGGCGGCCCTCTCAGCGACAATGTTTTAGGCTATGCCGGTCGCTGAAGAAACGAAATCCGGAAAACAAAATACCGGGTGTGTGTATATTCCTCGTATTGCTTTCTCTAATACCGCTTCCACTGTGGCAGTGACTGTCGGCCTTTATATATTTTGGTGAATAGTGCTGATTTCTAGGACGAGCTGAATTTGAACTTTACCTATCTTAGTGCAGAGCAATGTTCTCCTAATTTTGTCCTTGTCTTCGAGCGCTACCATGCAACCTAAGATATGTTGGTGCAATTTTAATTATCAAAAAACCGGCCCCTCCAAAAGCTTCAGTCAGACAATGTAGCTAAGCCCAACAGTTTGAAGAGAATAGAATCAACTAGGGCTGTCGCCACAACTCTGTCCTTTAGAGACGTAGCTTATGCATGTTCTTCAATAGTCCTGCTTAGAACGTTTTTAATTTTCTAGTTTTTATAAACCGTACATCCTAAAACGCCACTATTCAACTCTCTCAGAATTGGCTGCAATTTAATAAAAACCAGAACGAAACTTTCAGCTCACAAATGAGAAACAACATTTACGGTAATGTCGAGATACGGCCAGCGCTAAGCTTAAAATTATCCCATTGTGATCATCAGAACGATGTCCCACATTTCACTGAGAGACAGCGTCACTGGATATCAGAACTCAGTTGTCCAGCGAGATATTATTGGTCTTTGCCCACATCTACCAAAGGGATTTAGTTAACGAGCACCCTTTTCTGCCATTTGTGTTTTCCCGCCTCGCCTAATGATTTATGCAGTATCATTTTCTTTTCCAGCACTAACAGCAGCACAATTCATTTCCCGCAATCACGACGAATTGGAACTGGAGGTAAGAGTACTCATAACAGCCTGAATTCTGCACGCAAATCGTCGCCCGTGGCCACCATTCTGTTCGCCGCCCTCTTAAAGGACACAAACTATATTCAAGTTACATTTTCAACCTAGTTACAAAGTAATTTAACGTTTACCTTATGAAAATTGCAACGTGTGCCAGAAGCACCTTGAAAAGATGGTTCTTTTAACCTATATATGAACCCTGACAAATTAAGAAGCGCGGGGCGTGACGGGTCTTGAGCATATCATTATCCCTCTGTAGCCAATAACGTTGCGGAATTAGCCAAAAAGAACACCGATCACAAAGCAAGAAGCGTGTACATAATAAACCAGTCCCAGCATTTTTTTAAGCCGTCAGTGATTGTATACATAAGTACGCTGCTCCTATCTGTACACCGTTTTCCGCAAGGGCGCAGCGTTCTTGAATGTCCTCACTTCTGGTATGCGTTAAAGCATCATTTTGATCTCTACACGCCGCTGGAAGGTGTATCCTAAAAGTGGATGATTGTCACACCTTCTTCTTTTGCCTCAGCTATATTTTTTCGGATATTCCAAGATAAAATGTCATATTAATTATTTTATCCCGCAGACCAGATATGTAACAAACCTGACCGAGAACGAAAGGGAACGAAGAACGTCTATAGTCAGAAAAAAAACTCAAGTCTTGTACACAGTGGTTAAAGTCGGGGGTGAGACTCGGCGGGTCTCGGACCCCCCGACGATTTTGAAGGGTGGTCTGAGACCCCCCGCCGTTGCTCTGGCGATGATGATAACCAAGGATACTTACTCCATCTTGTAATCAAAAATGTTAAGATTTTCCCCATTCAAGTGTTTGTTGAGTATTCATCTCCAGAGTGGGAAATACTATGTTGTGAGTAGCCATGTTCACTTCGAGTGGAATAAACTGGCGGACGTTTCAGGGACACTGAATTCTTGACGAGAAAAACAATCTAAAACCACGTTGTTGGTCGGTTTTATTTCTTCGATGGGCACTGACACATCAAAATCATTTTTTTTTTTTATTATCCGAAACGATTGAAAACGATGCCGGGAGATTACCCTCACAATTCAAAACTTGGTAATTCAGCATTTATAAAGTAAAAAAAAAAAAAACAATTTCCGAATTCCAAATTTGAAGTTCCCGCGCTATCCGCGCCAGCGCAGTGACGTCAAATTTTGCGGTCTCCTGTGAGTCGACTTTCTCTCGGACCTCCGCTCCACGCTACGAAGCAAAGCGCCGTTCCCACCGCGACTCGAAGCACCGGCGGACCGTGAAAAAAACCGGTTTCTGTGTCCGGTTCCCGACTCACCGATCATCCTCTGCTCGAGCGCCGCCAAGTTTTCCGAGGGAGGATACAAATCCAGGAAGCGACATCACACCGCACTCTGATTTTTGGTATTTCAAAAAGAGAGGCCGTAGTGCGTTCGCAAGTGCGTTAAAAAAACATGTTTTACGATTGCCCTAATTAAATGTTATAGAAATATCGCCCACAAAGCTTCTAAAGTTTATGATTTTTGACGTCACCAATCAAAAGAAGCGAGGAGGTGAGAAGCGCGAGAGGAAAACGCCAAAAATAAAAGGCGCGCGCGCACGCGGGAAAATTTTTTTTTTTTTTTTCGCGATGCGGTTTTTTTTTTTTGCGTTTTTATGACCACAACTTGCATCGTTTTAGACAATAAAAAAATACGACCTTGGGGTGTCAGTGCCAATTTAAGAAACATGCCGGGTTACGCTTACGTTTCAATCAAGATCAAGCCGGTTTTGTGTGCATCTAATATGACCCTCCTCCCTCCTCTCCCTTACCAGTTTGTAGAGACCACCCGCAACTTACTGGACTCTTTCAGCACTGCTTGTACTCAACATCATAATTTTTCTTTAAACATTTTTTTGCATTCAGTCACTTTTTTTAATTGGCAGAGCCGTCCTATACAAAATATTTGACCTCTCACCTCTAGTAGGTTGTTTACAAACAAATCTAATACCCTAGTTACACGGGCGCTCTCAACTGCCATTGAGTCAACGACAGTTGACTCAATCGCGATCGACCGGAGTTACACGGCGGCGTCAACTGTCATCGAGCCGCTAATGACAGTTGAGTTCAACTGAGCTTCCCTACCTCAGTTCAACTGAACGGACTTCCCCAACGGAGGTAAAATGGCGCCTGTCCGCGGGACCGCTGCCGCCGACCATCGTTTGCGAGGAACTTACTGTTTCGGAATGCAGGGGTAGGCGTCTAGAAAGAATCGTAGCAGCAAAATATCATGGAAGGAATAGGTTTAGGCGCCCGAGCTGCCGCTAAAACGATCCCGGCTAGCCGGCAAGTCACCAAACAAGCGAAGATGGCGGCGGGACCGGCTGTATAAATGGACAAATAGTAATGGGCAAACCCATCGTAGTGGGCGGTAGTTTGCGCCACCTATCCCAAGATATGCGCAGCCTAGACTTGATTCTGCTTTGGTAGCCGTGTAAACGCCGCTAAAAAGCAACAAGGTATTGAACATATTGTACGATATGCTTATAATAAATAAAAGGTGTGTCTCCGAGTAAATTACTTTAACAATTAGACTGATCACGTGGCACAAGAACTAGTTTCGTTTTAGCTTCAACTGGGTCCTAGAGAGCCGTGTAGCACCATCCCAGTTCAGTTCAGTTCAATCACAGTTGGCGCCAATAACTGTGATTGAACTCAACGACAGTTCAAAGCGCCCGTGTAACTAGGGTATTAGACTTAGACGACTTAGAAGTTCAATATGAGTGATTTCGAATTGCCATCGACATCCGTCTACGTTTTAGGGGTAAACTCACATTGGGGGTAAACCAACGTTGCTAGAACAACTCAGTTGGAAAACTGCCACGGGAGCCTGCTTTAAAAGGTGCCTCCGAACCGAACTCGAGGACCGAACCTCCATTTCTCCCGCAGCGGCCACTCCGGGAACTGCACGGCTCCATGTATTGGATCAGTCGAGTCGCGCAAGGGCCGGTGGCGCCATCTCGCAATGAAATCTCGAAGTAGCTATATAAAGCAACTTTCATGTTTTACCTCGCCGCTAAAAGGTGGCGCGGTGGACGCGTGCGGTCCAGAGCCGTATATGAAGAGAGTTTGGCCATTCGTTGGGAAGTATAGGAGACAAATGAGGAGGCGCCATTGGCCGAAAGCGGGCTGGGCGTGTTCCAGGGCGTCTTCAGGAATTCGTATGTGACCAACCAGAAGCCGGAAATAAAACCCTGGTGGTGGTCGCGAGAAACAAACCTGATAACTGCATCAGAGTGACTCTCGGTGACTGAAAATATGGTACACGTGATGTTTCAATCACGCTCATCCAAAATGATGCTGGAAGAGTGCGACTAGCGGAACAATCGACATAATCCTTAATCCAAGCGCCGAGGGCCGGGAATCTGCCGTGCGAGCGGTCACACTCTGTCCGAGCAAAACACAGTCGAGCGGCGCATTCGTTTCTTACATCTTTCTGCATGATCATGATGAAAACAACACGTGTACCCTATTTTCAACCACAAGGAGTTAATACGCATCACTCTTACGCGCTTATTAAAACCATTTACGAACATAGACCTTTGATCAGAACTGTTTCTCGCTACCACCGCTAGGGGATTCTTTTCGGCTTCTGGTTGGTCAAGAGAGCATGCCAAGCCCTCTTTCCGAGTCTGGCGCACGCCCTGGCTCTGCCCGCGCCTCCCATTGACCAAACTCTCCATATACACGGCTCTGGTGCGGTCCGGGTTAAAGGATGAGTTTCCCAACAGAGTGTTTTACTAATGTTGGGGTAAGGTATACGAGAATAGGGAGGTGTGCCGTCCGGTGGCAGTAAATGTGTCGCGAGGTTCAAGCACGCCGGTGATGGCGCTGTGGGGCAGAGGGCGGCCAGCCAACCGCTGTCAGGACTGGCGGTCGCAGTAGAGGTGCTTTATTCGGCGAGGAATAGACCCTTTACGAAAGTCAGTCTACCCACCTTGTGCAGAGCCCGACCCGACGCTCTAATGGTGGAACTACACTGTTTCTCCACACCAGAAAAATCGAACGTCTTCGAAAGCATAGAGCAGAAAAAGGAAAAGATGTTGGTCGTTTCACGTCAACTTCGATGCACGAAATCGAGGGTGCTTGATTTAGCCGCGCATGATCTCCTATCACCGCCATTAGAGCGGCGATATTGGAGCTATTTGGACTGCCACAAGAGGACTCTGACTTTTGAAAAGGGTCTATTGGTCGTATTCTTCCTTGGTTTTTGTCTGCTCGGTTGTGAGAACGTATAAGTCTCATGCTTTCTCACACCCATGTGAAAAAGCATGACTTACGTGAGTGGCAGAAGCTTATTCACACGATTCATTTGTACCATACCATTTCATCGTCGTTAGAAGCGGCGCCCCAGGCCTTCAAGGTATGGGCAATTTGCCTTTCTGCGGCGCCGCGGCTCTCCTGAGCTAAAATAAATATATCATATCATATATTATACTCAAAGCGCAAATCGTTTGGGAGCGGTCAGTTACTTGGGGGGGATCGGTGGCCGGGAGAAAGAAGAAGACGCCGTTTCGAACGGCTGCGTTTTCATGTTCTCCGCCCAAGAAAACACATCGGCCTCCGACCGAGGTAATACGTACAGTGCTGCAACTGCTACCGTTACTCCGATGGATGACTACCGAGTGCTGATGCCACGCCTGCCTACAGGTAACCTCGTTCTGAATTCAGTGTTCCTGCATGGAGATCTTGCCGCTCGACCCTACCGAGCTCCGGACTTTCGTGACGCTCTTAGTGGCGTCATTGACCGAAAGGACATCATCGCCATGGGACAATACCAAATGTCGCATGTCTGGATGGTTGTGTGTGCGACTTTCCTCGCGAAATCCAAGCTCGTCTCCTGCGAAGAGCTGAAAGTGAAAGGCCGAAAATGCCTCGTGATTGACCCAGAGTCAAAAGAAGTGAAGCTCAGGCTTTTGTGGCTACCCCCCCCCCCCCCCCCACACACACACACACATGGAAAACCGCAGAGTTGTTGAAGCACTGGAACCTTTCGGTACCGTGCGCTCTGTCGTACGAGAAAAATGGAAATGCGAAGGAATGGAAGGAATGGACACTCTCAAAAGAGAGGTGCAGCTGACGCTCCGAGACGACATAAGCGTGAGCAAGATTCCTCATCTACTCACTATCTACGGGTGCCAGAGCTTGCTACTGATCCCCGGTCGGCCTCCTCTGTGCCTGCGATGCAACCGCGTGGGCCACATCCGCCGTCAATGTCGGACTCCGAGGTGCACGAAGTGCCAAAGGTACGGACACAGCCTCGCTGACTGCGTCCTCACCTACGCCGACAGGCTGAAGATCGGAACAGTGGACGAGTCAGCCACAGAACACCTGATGGATGCAAGCAAGGTGGTTAAACCGAGTGGGGATATCCCCATGATGACTGAGCCTCCAGACCCTACACTTCAGCCACTCCCGCCAGAACAGCCAGAAGGAAGCCTTCCCTCTCCTGATGCGTCTACAGAACAACCCGTCAGCCCCCCGACCAACCCAAAAAGTACACTGAACACTTCTCTGACGCCAGAGCACAGAGAGACTCAAACAAACGACCAACGGAATACAACCACCACCGAGGTTGAGGATGAAGGTAACTCAACACAAGAAACTGACGATGCAGTCGATCCCATACTCGCAATTGAAGCCCTTACAAACGCGACATTGAATGAAGGCCCCTTAACTCGATCAAAACTGTCCGACAGACGAAGCTGGAACGCGGCACAAGCCGTATTCGAAACCACTTTCTGGCCCTAAGCTTGTCGAAGACACCGCAGTGAGCGATAACGCTCAACCATAAGCGATTGCATGTCCAGCGCCCCTCAGCTCCGTGTAGCTACTTTAAATGTGAGAGGTCTTAACACTAAGCGAAAGCAGTGTCATCTTCTTCAGCTCATGTCCCTGCAACAGGTAGACGTGTTAGCTGTACAAGAAACAAAATTATCCGGCGTGGAAGAAACCGAGATCGCTTTAAAACCTTTTTTGAATGATTTCGAAGTATGTGTCACCCATGCAACGGGCACCTCGGCTGGGTGTTTTTTGTTTCTAAACCAAGGAACGGGTCTGACTGCTAAAGCTCTCACCACCGATCGGGAGGGGCGCTTCATCGTGTGCGATCTCACTTATGGCAATGACGAATGGCGCATAATGTGTGTTTACGCTCCCAACGCTGTGAATGCACGTAATGACTTCTTTTTACTTATAGAACCATACTTTAGCACCGATAGAAAATTACTGCTACTTGGAGATTTCAACTGTGTGTTAAATTTTAATGATCGTTCCCAATTCACGGCCAGATTTGACCCTAGTGCAGCGTTACTACAGTCCCTTATTAGAGAAAACAACTTAGCGGACATTGGAGAACACAAAGGCAGCAGAGTTCATTACACACATTTCCAACGCTCCTCTCACGCACGACTGGATCGAATATACATTTCTGGAGAACTCTATGAGGCTATTTCAGATTACTCAGTGAAACCTGTATTTTTCTCAGACCACTGTCTCGTCTCAGTTATCCTTGGTGAAAAGAAACGGCATTCAGTACGTCCTGAATGGCGCCTGTGGAAACTAAACACAACTCTTCTTGATGATGAAATATTTACTGATCGTATCCCAGAAATCCTTTTACGAGTGCAACAGATACCCTCACAACACATATTTCGCAAATGGGACATGTTCAAACAAGACGTTAAAAATTGGGCAATCGAACGCGCCAGTACTATCACATTTGGAAAAAGGCGAGAACTAAAGACTCTCTTTAATATGCTGTCAACGCTTTATGAGCTTGAAAGTAAGAAACCCGGTGAATATACAGAAGAAATAAACATGACTAAAACACAGCTCCAGCGATACGATGCTGAGAGGTATCGAGGCGCAGTGATTCGATCGCGCTCACAGAAATTTCTACTTGGAGAGATGCCCGGACGGAGGTCCTTAGAGGATGAGCGAAAGTATGCTTTAACAAAAGAAATAGCTGAAATTGAATATAAAGATAGTACGAGAATAGATACAGCAAATATTTCAGAAGCTTTTGTCGATCATTACACCAATCTTTTTGGGAAGAGAATTCCAATCGGAGAAAGTACAGATATAGATGAGCTAGTTCACCTCGTACCCTCCTTATCAGACGAGGAAAAGGAAATAGTCGATGGTGCTCTGACCTTGCAGGAAATTCAAAGCGTCATAAAAACTCTTCCTTCAAACAAGACACCTGGACCTGATGGCTTAAGTGCTGAATTTTACAGAAAATTTTCTGATCTGTTAAGTCCATTACTACTAGATGTCCTTAAAGCCGCATATGAGCACCAAACACTACCACCAACCTTTTATCATGGCCACACTGTACTAATTTCCAAAACAGAAGACACATTAGCTTTAAGAAAGGTCGAAGCCTATAGACCCATATCCCTTTGTAATGTGGATTATAAAATCTTCGCAAAAGTTTTAAACGAGCGCTTACACATCGTAATTCATAATCTAATTGGAGAACATCAAACTTGTGGTATACGAGAACGAAACATTCAAACAAATATTCACGTAGCGAGATCTGTGATTGACTCCGTATCCGATGAGCAAGACCAAGTAGCTATAGTTCAACTTGACTTGTCCAAAGCGTTCGATAGAGTAAGCCACTCATTTTTATTCAAACTACTCTCTCACGCAAACGTAGGGACCCTGCTTCTAGAGGGCATTCGGCTCTGTTATAAAAATAGCAGCACGAGGCTAATTATAAACAACTCTCTTACCGATTCCATCCATATTAAATCTTCAGTTAGGCAAGGTTGCCCACTATCACCGCTTCTTTTTGCTTTATACCTCTAGCCTCTATGCATGAGCATTATTACGAATCATAATATCCGTGGCTATACCCTTCGCTTCACTGAGGTAAAGTTACTGGCGTACGCCGATGAAGTGGCCTTGTTCTGTTCGAATAAGGAAGGTGTGGAAAAAGCCCTTCATGTAACAGAAAAGTATTGCGAACTAACTGGAGCGAGGTTGAATGCCGAAAAATCTAATGGCTTCTGGATAGGGGAGTGGGCAATTATGCCAGGGCGTTTTGCTGGGTTGTCGTGAAATTGTTGTCCATTTAAATATCTAGGCGTTCCACTAGATCAAACAAGATCCAATAATCTATACTGGAATTCTGTAATAACTGAGATCAAACGAAAATCATTAGCATGGAGGGAGCGAGATCTTTCCATCTTCGCACAAGCACTAGCGTGTAACATTTTTTTAATGTCAAAACTAATGTATGCCTTGCAAGTATTACATTGTAGCCGTTCAAAAGTACAAGCCTTCCACAGAATTTTTGCGACCTTCATCTGGAGCTCATCTTGGGAACGGATGAAGTGCGACAACTTATTCCTTCCGTTGGAAACTGGCGGCTTAGGTCTGGCACATTTATTCGTCCGACAGCTCGATTCGCGACTGTTTTTTAGGAATTTATCCCATCCTTTTCTGCTTACCGTTGTTCAAAGAAAACTAGCGCATCACTTGCCCTTCATGATCATTTCAACAACAAATTCTACCCCAGGCAAACTCTGGGGTTTTTGGAAAGAGATAGTCGATACCTTCATGTTTCTAAAAGTCCGCTTCTCGCTAGAATTCCTTTTTGAGGTATCAAGAAGAAGACTATCACAAGCCCTAATTGAAAGTTTCTTTCCTATTCCCCTATACAGAACACGGTTTAGCGACTGTGAAGGACGCGATGTTTTAAAACGAGTGAAACGAATGTGCGTATCACCAAGTGCTAAAACATTTTTTTTTAAGTTGCACACATCAACGCTTCCAGTAAAATGGTGGCTCCAAGAACGTTGTTTTTTCGTCCCGTGGTCGGTTGATTGTCGTTTATGCCACCGACCAGAAACCATAGAGCACTGCTTTATCTACTGTACAGATGCAGTTTTCTTCTGGGATGTCGTGCAACGAACTCTTAAGAAGGACATAGACTTTACGGACCATAGTATTCGTTTTCTTTACGTCCCCACCGAAACAAACATTCCTTATGATTTATTCATGCTGATAGGCCTACACAGCCTCTGGAGATGCCGCATGATTGACAGGATTGCAGACACACCACGCACCACTAAATCCATTTTTCTAAAAGAAATATCTAAAGTAAGAAGTGTTTATGAAGCTCACCAACCGGTGCCTGAATGGTTTGCCCCTTTCGATGCGTGCTTAAGACTTCCAGATTTTTAATATCTGGAAATGGTTGAGACTACTGCGTACTTGAAACGTTGTTTGTTAGTGTCTGTGAAGTGCCATGAGTGCAAATGTGCTTCAGGACTGTGGTTCAGAAAGACAATCATCTTATCTTTCATCTCATTTCTATCACAGTGTGTATAGTCATCTTTTCACCTTATGACCTTGTAACCTGAATTTTTAGCGCAATCGTATCCAGTTTAATTCAATTTAATCTCGGTGGACGCGTGCGGTCCGGGTTAAAGGATAAGTTTCCCAACAGAGTGTTTTAGTAATGTTGGGGTAAGGTATAGGAAGGTGTGCCGTCCGGTGGCCGTAAATGTGTCGCGAGGTTCAAGCACGCCGGTGATGGCGCTGTGGGGCAGAGCGCGGCCAGCCAACCGCTGTCAGGACTGGCGGTCGCAGTAGAGGTGCTTTATTCGGCGAGGAATTGGTCGTATTCTTCCTTGGCTTTTGTCTGCTCGGTTGTGAGAACGAATAAGTCCCATGCTTTTTCACACCCGTGTGAAAAAGCATGACTTACGTGAGTGGCAGAAGCTTATACTCAAAGCGCAAATCGTCTGGGAGCGGTCAGTTACTTACATAATATCGCTTCTTTAAAAATATTTCTTTTTTGTTTTGTTGTTATAGAAGAATACTTGTATATCCCCTTACATACCAGCATTAAGAAAGCGATGTTCGAGCATGATATTACACGCGATGCTTTCCTCTCCACTTAATTGTCAAAGCTCTTTTAATTATTTTTTCGGCGGCTGTACATTTTGTAGAACTTTAAATACTACCTAGTTTTGTTCTGGTGTCAGTACATATTTTTTGTGCAGCATGGTTTAATGAAAGTGAGCTTTTCGTGACTACTGCATTTTCAACCAAAGCTTACAGTATAGGAAATGTCTGAATAGATTTCTTCTAGTGAGCATACATTATACGAAAATAAACACCAAGACTGGCAAGATAAATGACGGAACTTTAACTACTGTCTTTATCGAAGAGCAATTCCACTTGGAGAAATTTGCTTTCTCTGACATGTCACACGGGTCATACATTATTCTTAGACTGCTTTATTTTTTCCTGCATCAGTTCTGATTTTGTTTTTTCTTCAGAAAAAAAATGCAATCGAGTGACACAGTATAAGTTTTTCTTGAGATCAGACGATCCTATTCCGCGAAAAGAGATGCGTCGCGCCGCGTCCGAAGAAAGGCGCGTTTCTATTTGCACGTATTGTAACCAGAGTGTCGACCCAGTACCGAACCAAACCGAAAACCGGAACCGAATCGTTATTTTAGCCGAAACGGAACTGAACCAAACCGAAATCTTCGCCTCCATCTTGGAACTGAACCGAAACTGTACCGGAAAAAAATATAACGTTAACCGATTCAAAACGGCTCACGGTATTTTTTTTGCATTACAAAATTAATGTTTGAGAAATAAAAATTGGCTAACGTATTTCTATGAAGTGACCAAATCGGCATATACCAAATTGCAATCAAAATATGAAAAATTGTGGGGTTTTGTGGCACCTTTGTACTGGCACTTTAATTAATCATGCGTCACGTGGTCACGTGACGTCATGCTGTCAAGATATGCAGTGAAGCAATATGTCGTGTCACGTGGCCAGTCACGTGACTCTCTGCGTCAAATCGACGTAAATTGAGAGCGTCACTAGATGTATTAGCGTTGTTGACACCGGGACGTCACATGACATCACGACTTCTCTCCTCGAGACAGGTGACACCGGGACGTACTCGATTGTCATGAGCCCGAGTCGAGTGTTCGGATTCACGACAGTCAGCATCGCCACACGTTGGGGTAATTGCTCGTGGGCAATCAAAGGGGACAATAGCCGAACTCTGAAGCTCAACCAGGCTTTCTTCTTTGCCAGCCCCAGCGCGTGACTGTGAACACTGACGGTGGACAGGGTACTTCCGGCAACGAGGGCAAAATCGCTCCAGCGAAAACTACACATCGCGCAGAAAAAAGGTTGATGTCGTGGTGGTCTGTGTCAAAGGGCTCTTTAAGCAAAATATTGGCTTTCAATTCAATTGAGCAATTAATTTTAATTATTTAAATGGTTTCAAGTGTCTTTCGTAGAAAAAAAGTATGAAAAAAAGAGTGCGAAATGTTTACGTTCCATTTATTTCCAACAATTTACCAGACAATATCTATGCTGTAAACTCGTTAAAAAAATTGAAAGAATCACTCCACGCTATTAGGGAGAAGTTGTGTCTGTATATTTCTGTGTGCATATGTTGGAATCACCATCATCACCTACATCGCTCTGTATCTGTAGTTGAGTTGGAGTTTTGAACTTCTTGTTTGTGGGGACTCTTTCAAACATGAACTGTAGGGTGCTGTTCCACAAGCCTCTTCTGGCTTGTGGGATTGGTCTGGTCGCGAATCATAGTATCTGACAATTGTATCTGGCTTGTGGTCATAGCATCATAGTATCTGACAATTGCGCAAAATTGCATATTTGTGCCTTCAACTTTACGTTTCGAAAAAGTTACTCGAACGACTCACCTTTTGCTTGCATCCGGGTCCTGAATTTGTATCGTTCGTAAGTTTCAGTGCATCTTGGTGTAAAATATCCTTCGAAGTTCGTTATAAGGACGCTGTAGCTTCCACTTTCTTCGTCTGGCATCAGCACCCGCGACATGGAGGAAAATCGTCGCCTTCCGTTGGTCACTGCGTGCCTTATACGGCACGTGGGCGGCCAGGTATAGCTGATTTCGTTGCCTAAATCTCCCCCAGTTGTCGGCAACGTTCCCAGATAGCAACAAACCATCAGGGAGATGAAACTCTTCCATGGCTAGACTTCCACGGGGGCACTTCTGACATCAAGTATCATAAACGACACAAGACCACCATGGCGAACACTGAATGAATCCAGCACTTTATCTTCCTCTACTACTAGTCCGCATGTATATCGTGTTGGTACATACCGATAAACATGGGATCCCTTATGCCCGCCTCTATGCCCCGCCGTTCCAAAGCGGCAACTATGCATGGGGCCTTTTCCTCTAGAATATTATGTGAACTTTAGGATAAGCTTTCCCAAGTAGCACGCCAGATGCCCAACTTGGGCAAAGGTCTGGCAAACATAAGGGCCCAACTTTGGCGCAGTTAGGTTTTTGCACCATGGCACTCGTCAGTGCCAAAGTACGGTGCCTAACTATAGCCTTAGTTGGGTGATCCTAGGGCATGCCAAAGTTTGGCTCTTCTCTGGTACGCCAGAGGAGTGCCAAAGTTGGTGCCATACTTCAGCCATAACTGCCAGAGCAACGCCTAATTTCGGTATTTGGGACGCGTCAAAGTTTGGCTTTTCTCTGGTTTTGGCCTAAAGATGCCAGATGAGAGCCTAACTATGAGAAAATGAAGCCTAACTTTGGCATTTGTTTGGCGATTTTGCCCCAAAAATGCCAGATCTCAGCCGAACTACAAGGAAGTAAGCCTAACTCTGGCACATCTGTGGCAATTTTGGCCCAAAGGTGCCAGATGACTGCCGAACTATAGGAAAGTGAAACTTTGGCGCTTGTTTGGCCATTTTGGCCCTAAGATGCCAGATGTCAGCCGAACTACAAGCCACTAAGCCTAACTCTGGCACATCTGTGGCGACTTTGGCCCAAAGGTGCCAGATGACAGCCGAACTATCAAAAAGTGAAGCCTAACTTTGGCATTTGTTTGGCAATTTTGGCCCAAAAATGACAAATATCAGCCGAACTACCGGGCAGTAAACCTAACTCTGGCATTTGTTAGGCGATTTAGGCCCAAATATGCCAGATGACAGCCGAACTACCAGGCAGTGAAGCCTAAATTTGGCACTTGTTTTGCGAATTAGGGCTAAAATACCCGGACTCTTGACAAGGAAGGTCAGGTTTGGCTCCACTTTGGCTTTTTCGGGCTTTTTAATGCCCTAAACTCTCAGACAAAAGCCAAATTTCGGCCCAGAACTCGGTGCTACCTGGGTTGCGATTGGAGTATAATCTGTTTTCCAGTCATGGTTTTTTGCTTTAACAGCGCAAATTTCGCGCTACAATACTACGTTTCACTTTAGAGAGATGCAAATAAAAAATAAACATTAAAAAATGGATTGTGGGTTTTATTTTCTTTTATTACATTTAAATTTTTATTTTCTATATACAGTAACGAGTTCTTCAAATTCTGATGTCGCCCGCCATCACATTTTTGTTGAGAAGTAGGCTTAAATGTCTCACCTCCATTAGCGTCTTCTCTACCTTCAAATGCTTAGGAACTTTTATAAACAAAACATATTTTCCCACCTCGAAAGAGTGTCGCTACGTATCTATCGTAAAATTCGAACGTGTTATTCTATTTATCTAATTTTTGGCCATCTTCATCTATTTTCGCACAATACTCTTTGTTTTACTTTTTTATTTTGTTCTACCACAATCAAATTTGGCATACATATGTTTTAGAATATGCAGAATACAAACCTGTTGAAAAGACAACTTCAGCCCTGATGTGTTATGGGCCCTTCTGAGAGCTTCAAACCCCTTCAGCCCATCAAACCCCTCATCCCTTCCAAACCCCTTTACCATTTCAAATCACTTCAACCCTTCAGACGTCAAAAGGACTGTGAACCATAGACCAAAAAATGCAGTTTAAAGGCTGAACTCCATGGGACGAAAATGCTGTGAAAAATCGATGAATTTTGTTCGGCAGCTTTTGCTCTGCGCGTAGAATCACCACAGTGGCTTCTATGTCACGCGCAAAGCGAGCGTGCCATCGGGCGGCGTTCGCCAGTTATTCGTCGCATAATTCGCTCCATGGAGTTCAACCTTTAAACGTTATCAGAAATTTGTTTCACACATTGAGTTTTACATGCATGTTGTAACTCAAAAACGCGATAAGAACCAACGTTTACTCAAACCCTGGCGCAAACAGCTGTGGACAAAAGCAATCAGACCAAACAGGGACAACCGAGTTCTTTGTCGCAAGTAATAGATTTCGAGCTACTCACGATGTCGCTGGGTAAATTCCTTAGATGTACGGTAGTTCAACGAATAAAACCGAGCAGGTGCACCGCACCCACACATACACACTGTCAGTTGCACGTTTAGCAGAAACCCTGAACGTGCGTACAACATTCGCCGCCGTTGAGAAATCCTGAGCACAGTCACGGTGTAGACCCAAGGTGGCGTCGCGGCGGCGTATCCGGCGCCTGTTTCGATCGCTGGATGCTACTGAAGCCAGACGGACGAAGAGGCGCGAGAAATAAGGACACTGAGAGACTTTCTTGATCCGCACACACAGCTGCTCTAGAAGATATGGGTCCCATGCATGTGACGGGAAGCCGACACTGAGCGTCCGCTGGTTTTAGCGCATTTAGTTTACGCTCGATGACGGAGAAAAACTAAGTGAGCAGCTTCTGACAAAGGTTGTATTTCGACTGACTAAAAACAGGTTACCTTCCAACAAAGAGCAGCGAAAAGTACTCCTCCCAATTTCCCCACGCACCCCCTCTTCCTCGTGAGCGAGGACTGAGTGTTCTTGGGCGGGCGTCGAGAAAACGCCATCTCTCTCTTCCTCTCTATAGTCCAGCCCGTGAAACACATACACAAAACACACAGACACAGAAAAGAGGAACGGGAGGAACGTGGGAACGTCTCCTCAGTATCCAACGCTCGTTCCGGCCGCCCGTTACAAAATGGCCAAACGGCTTCCCCGACGCATATATCCTGAAGGGTCACGTGATCTCCTCCATAGACACGTTAAAACTACTTTGATGGGTGCTGTGGTTTAACGGAAAGGAATGGGACAGACCTTAAAGGCCTCTCAAAAAGCTATAATGTGTATCTTACATCGTTTAAGAATTCTTAAAGGGTACGTGAGGCTCACTAGAAAACTTTGACGAAGATCCCAAACAAGTCAAACATTTTTAAAGGGTACGTCAAAACATTTCAGAGATCCAGGTGGTCCCCATAGGCGAAGTATCAATAGGAAAGTATCAAGGTTTGGATAGAATTTTGTTTAATTCATTTAAGAAGTAAGAAACATTTATTCGCCCTCTGAAAAAGGCGTTTTTTGCGGGTTTTTTTTCCAATTCTTTTAAAATAGAATAGGTAACGCATATAATATGTTTGTTGTTAATTGGATTCAGTGTTCTAAAATGAGCGAATAATTAATTTCTTTGATTAGGCTCTTTTAAAGGTGCCCCACGTGTGCGAAAGAACGTGTATTCTTTCTGCAGGTCCATAGCATCCAGGACGTAAAAAAAAACAGGCTTTATCAGAAATTACACCAGACCTGTAAAAACGGGAGCAACCGCAATACAATGTGAAAATTTCGCTCAGTTGTTGTAAATAATAACAAAAATGTGTATTTCCGGCCGCACGTCCCCGCAAGCTGACCGCAGTCAACCCTATGATCCAATGGAGTAAACCAAGCATGGCAAAAGAGCATCGTCACAGCGCTAACCGACTTTGTACGTAGTTCATCACCAATTAAGCTAATCACACCAAGTGAGCCCGCCGTGATTTTGCGGTTGTTTTTTGTTTGGTTTAACCGGCGTAGCAAGCCCACAAAGATAATGAGCGCCATGACAAAGCACTTTTGATGCAGCTTGACTGGCTTCAAAGTATTGTAGCGCCGGTTGCGGACGAACAATTAAAACGGGCTATTTGCGAAGGGCTGTGAATAGGTGGCGCCTCGCTCGACTGGTAGTCAGTGCGGCTGGTAGCCAAAAATGGCAACTTTGGGAAGGTTCAGCCACCGAGCGATTGGTCACGAGCAATGCGTCGCGGTTCGGAAAGACGCTCGGAAAATTCCAGCTCGAGATCAGGTCCAGTGATTGCGGCCGCGCGCCCTCAGAGTTGCAAAACTTCCCCATAAGATGGCAACATCTGTCGTAACAAACTTAATTATCCGGTGGGTATGGACATATTTTTGTGATGAATTCGCGCGGCGCCTTCAGCGCGCTCTAGAGCGCTTAGAGCACCACGCGAATTCACCATCAGTTTTGTCATTTGCCGAGCTGACTCGGTAGATTGCAACAATTGTCTCTCTCATGTGCTTTGCGGGAAAATAGGCACACCAACTTTTCTAGAGCGGAGAGTCTCGCCGTATCTTTCATATGTGCAGTAAGGTATTTATGAAGTGAATGTGAGGGCGCAAACGAGCTGATTTAGATTGAACCTGATATAAACCCCGAGACTGGAGGCTAAAAATGACACGAACACTAAAAGTGTCGAACAGAGCTGAATTTGTATTTCTGAAAATGCTTACATAGGGACCTCAACAAAGAGAGAGAGAGAGAGAGAGAGAGAGGAGTCAACGTGCTTTTTTTTCCACTAGTAAAGAATTCAATGCAGAGACCCACCAATGACATGAAAGGATGTCGCCAGACCCTTCCCCTCTTACTCTTAACCTTCGCTAACAAACACGTTACCCTAGCATCGCGCAACACAACCAACACTTGAACCCACAAAGAATGAAACACAGTGACAAGCAAAGGACACAAAAGACCTCGCTACTTCTACCTTTCTTATGCCCCATTCACACGACCGTAAAGGTACCTTTAGCTAAGGGACCTTTATTCACTGCGGCCAATCAATTCACAATCTTCCGCGCGTGGCGTGCGCTCGCGAAAAAAGAGCGCGGGCTGATTCGCCGATTGCAAGGGGACCTATGTTAAAGGTACTTTTATGCTGGCCATGTGAATGGGGTATACTTTGAATCATCGCTAACAGAACGTGATCATCCTCCCTTTCTACTGGTTGTCACGTTCCTGAAGTGACGGTTAAAGCGGAAGATGAAGAAGGGGAAAACGCTCGAGGACAAAGAAAACGCTCGCGGGGAAAAATGACATTCGACGACTGAACCTGAAGGGCGGCAGTTGACCCGCCAACGCTCCCGGCAGACGTCGCACCTGGTGAACCCTGGCTCCGCTCCAGGTCTTTTCGCCACCATCGAGCCGGAGCGACGTCGTGCTTGCTGCTCGCACCAGAAGCTCGGGGCATTGGATTTTGAGCTCGAAGACGGACACGAAGGGGCGGCCTCGCAACATTCCTGTCAACCCAGGCCGCGTACCTGGTTGGTTAAGCGACACCATCTAACCGGTGCTGGGTGGCCCAGAGCTCCTAGCAAGCTTGGACCCAATCCCGTGACATCGAAGAACAAAGCCTGGTTCCGTCGTAAGCAAGATCAACGCTCGAGACTGAGTGTTCTCAGCTCCCATTCAAAGACGACCGAGGCTGACTGTATGACTATAGCTATTTAATCACTCTATTATTTTCTCTTTCGCTTCTGATTATAATTTCCTTTTTTTTTGTGCTTGTGAGTAAATTAATTTTCGTTCGTCTACTTATGTGTCGTTTCGTCTTTCGATCTGCCCTCGTCCCCTCGGAGCCTGCCAGGATTCGTGGCCCATTTCTGACGTCTTGTTCTTCTGAGAGGTAGAGGAGCGGTGGAGGGCGAAAGGCATCCAGGGTCATGGAGGCCGAGAGGCTAATCGCGGCCGGAAAGGAGTTGGGTTACGCTGGGCCCGAGTTGAAGAAATGGGTAGATGACGAAAGAGCACGGATAAGAGAAGGAAGGGGTCATGACCGCGAGGCAAAACGTTGTAAGTTGGCTACTTTAGAGAAAGAGAAGGAAGTTCTGGAACTTAGAATCGCCGCACAACGAGGTCGACAGGAAAGGGTTGATGAGGGACTCGGAGCAGCGCCAGTCCAAACTCTCCGGTTCACGCCAGAAAAAATATTACTTTGGTGATATAAATATTTTTTTTTGTTTTTCTTAAGCAAACAATATATTAACAAAGCCAAAATGACGAGTTCAGTCAAGTGATTACAACAAAGTCAATTTTAAGCCCAAGCAAAGTGGTTTTTTGGCAATTGGCGGCAACCCTGAGCGTCCCCCGCTCACTCAGTTTTAGTCCTAACGTTACTCGGTGCTCCCGTTCCTTTCCGTGCTTCTGCTACGCTTTTGCCCTGCCCTGTTCGGTTGGGCGTCGTGCTCGTGCTTGAGTTTCATCGCAAGCGTCGGAGATCCTTCAGCCGATCCTCCCAAAGTCGTATCAGCGCCCAGGTCACCTCAACGCTCCGACGGATGCGCGGCGTCCCCTTCCTAGTCGTGGACGCTCCTCCGTAGTTCGACATATCGCATCACGCGAGAGTGTGCAAACAAATATTAAATATACAGGGTACAGTTAGCAATACACTATTAAGGGATGATAAATTATAAAGTAGAGAAATAAAAGCTAGATAACTATGGTTGTAAGGAAAATCGAGAGGAGGAAAACCGAAGTGCCGAAGCGGACGACGCGAGCAGGCGACGACAAGGCCTACTAGATACTGGGACTGTGAGTACAAAACACTATTAGTAGAGCGAGGTTTGTACAGAATATACGTGAAACACGTTCTTTTTCAATAATAAAAATGCAAAAGCATTGATTTTCGATATCGGTGCGATCTTTTATTTCAATTCGCTTCTCTAGTGTAGACCACTGCTGACGAGAGTAGGCCTTTAGCAGCCGTAAAGGAGTTGCGGGAACTCAGGTTCTCGAAAATAATCTTTACGCTGAATGTCATTTGAGTTGCCGTGTGGCACTGCCTAAATGACATTTACTCTAAAGGTCCTTTAGCGTAAAGGTCCTTTTAGGTGCCCGTCTGGCAGGGGTATTATACCCCATTCACACGACCGTAAAGGTAACTTTAGCTAAGGGAACTTTATTCTCTGCGGCCAATCAATTCACAATCTTCCGCGCGCGGCGTGTGCTCGCGAAAAAGAGCGCGGGCTAATTCGCCGATTGCAAAGGAACCAATGTTAAAGGTACTTTTATGCTGGCCATGTGAATGGGGTATTACTTTGAATCATCGCTAACAGAACACTATCATCTTCCCTTTGTACTGGTAATAAATACTAAGACTGGTAAATCAAAGTGAACCATAGAACAACACGTCACACTAACTTCTCCGAAACCCCCAACACATTGAGCTCACAAGGTCACTACCATTTTTTTGCCTGCATTCTGGGGTCTATGTTACATTCAATACATTTTGTATTTTTATAATATAACAAATAAGTAAACATTTGAAATTTTTACTCCGAAGCATGCTTTTTAACCGTGCATTTTCTAAAGTGGTATAATGACGTCGTATCTTGCAAGTCTAAGATAATATCGAATCCCCCGTATTATTTTTTTACACAACTGTTCTTACAGGGGAAGACGGAGGCTTTCTCACGGCGTCCACGATGGGCTTTTTACAGTTGCACTTTTCATGGGATTAACCAGGCCGATGGAACCCTGTGTCTGGCAAGTACATCATCATCCGTACACATTCGTCAATGGAATATCTGAAAAAAGTGCTCCTTATCATGACTCCAACTTGTGTAGGTACTTGACAGCATAAAATAAGTATTTATTTATGTTACATTTTCGAACAGCAGAAATATATGCTTTAGATAAAGCTATCATCGAAACGCACGTTTGTGATATAGTAGTGAGGGCAAATAACAATCCGTAAAACACTTTTTTTTCACAAGTCTCATAAGCTAGACCAACCTAATTAACGAACGTGGCAAGAAACAAATGCAGTGACCTAGTATCCTAAAATCAAAAAAACATTACCTGTGGAACACTTTTTTTTTTTTTTTTGCTTGGACACTTACTGGAGCGTTGCTTGAAATCACATCTAATAGTTGCACGTAAGTTCAAAACTGAAATGTGAATTAGTAAAAAAACGAATAAAAATAAATTAGTCCCACCATTACCGTAAATTCCTGAGCGAGCGACCCCTCAAAATGTTGAGGTAATCATGTGAAATGGAAGGATGGGCTCTCCTTAGGTCAACAATATGTAAAGATATGTCCTTTGTGTATTTTTCGAATGTTACAATATTGAAGGATGGGCGCTTATTGTGGAAATGGCGTTCGCTTTGTATTTTACGGTAGTGTTTTTTGGCATATAATTTTTATCACTGCCAATGAAAGCGTGCACTGAATTTTTTTAAGTATCTACTTGATTGCCCTTCGTAACAACATTTTTTTTCAAACCAGTGTGCTCTGAAAAGCATTTGGATACGTCTAAGCATACATAAAAACTGCAATAAATATAATACAAAAAAGCATTTTGAAAAAATTATAGTCCTATAGGACAAGCAATTCTGCCTAGTGCAGATCGTCATTTACTACAACGTGACATATACGGCTAAAATTAGTTTCCGGAATTTCGAACATTTATTTTTGCAATCTTTCAACAAAACGGTATTTTTGTTATTGATTATATGCTCTATATAACGGTACTCAATATTTGTGTATATATTGCTTTTTGGTCGGTTGTGAAGAAAATGGTTAATCTCAACTGCTTCAATACCTCAATGCGCCACGGGGTTTTTATGTTACCGGGCCAATTCAAAGCACCACACCGAAGCACAAACAATTTATTTTCAAAAGAACAATGGGAAACTAGGAACACTAAAGAAATAATTAACTAACTCACGTACTTTTTCTTTTTTTTTTTAGGAGAGCGGTCGATATGGAGTTTGCGTTGGAGCAAAGTGTGTGGGTCAAGACGGACGCCCACTGAGCGAATAACCACCTCCTTCCTACCTGCAAAACCGGTCCCTTCATCTACGTAACCAAGACGCTCTATTTTACACTTTAATTAAGGTAACCTCATAAGGACGACAAGCCACAAGGACGAGACCCTTAACCTCAAAATCACTGAAGCACAGCAAGTGGCTCCAAGCCCATAAAAAATCGCTTTCTCAAAACTAGTTCTGCCAACCAGTATCTACCTGCTACCACAGTGCCTCACATTCGAGACTTGAGGTTGATGCACCACTGCTAAGCCGCCAGAAAATGTGTCGAAGATAAAAAAAAAACATATCACGCAATAAAAACAAGACGTTAACATTTCTAAGAGAATGTATCTCTCTTCGCGGAGAACCATCTTGAAGAGTTTGTTTAAACTTGTAATAAAAATCTTCGAAAATTTAACGTTCCTTTTTTATATATTTCATCTCCGAGGAAGCGAGATTGTATTTGTAGATCAGGTTGTAATCATTGTGTGCAATGCTCAAAATAGTCAAAAACGAATTTTCTCCCTTAATTGAAGCGGTTCGTCTCAAAGTGAGGCCCACGACCCACCAGATGTTCGTGGACCACAGCGCCTGTGATAGTGACAATGATATTTTTCATTTAACTCTGGAGAGTCAGGTCACCATAAAAGTCCACAGACCTATACCCGTAGGTTGGTGACGCTTTTCGCGATCTGGATTTTTTACGCTATCTTCCTCGATCGAGCGCGGGGCCAGCACATTCCAGGAGCTCAAGACTGTGCGCCCGCTACGTGGGGTCACTGTAGCTAGGCCAGCGAGTGAAAAAGCGACAGTCGGCTGGTCGTTGGGCCTTGCTGTGCTGACGCACTGACGGGGTAGACTGTAGCTCTGAATAAAAATATCATTCGAATGTTACTTACTCGTACGTGACGATGACGTAATTAATGGCCTTACATCTCTTATAGCTAGAAGTTCATATAACACTTAGTCTTTTATGGTTTCCTATTAAGTCACGATGACTGAAAACACTAATGGATGATATTAGGGACTACAAGCTAAAGACAACAAAGGCTTGTCGGACCTTCATTAATACAGCCGACTTTGTACTGTCGAAATGAAAAAAGCCACACCCAGCGGCGGAAATGAGCCTTCAACTGAGTGTTGTAGATGATACTATCGAGTCAGTGTCACCACAATTAGCTCGAGAGACAACAATCATCTCGAGAAAACTTGCACGCACCTTGCGATCGTACCCCATGTTCATAGATGGTACAGCGTTACGTTCGGTGCGCGCTTCATTCACAAAATGTTCCGAGCACAGTCGAAAGGGAAAAGTTTTTTCGGTTTACGGACGCAAGCTACTGCCGCCGGAGATCGGGGTCGTGTGCAAAGCGATGGATCTTAAAGACATTGCAGCCGGACTTGCCGCATTCCGTGCAAGCGACATAGGTCCTCGGACAGAATTCGACTCTTTCTGACGTCATTCGTGCACCCTATAAGCGAGCAATGGTGTCCCGATGACCGGGGGACTGTCGCCATCCAAGCCCGTGGCTCTAATTAGGTATGGGAGTTTGAAACAGAGAAGAAAGCGCGAACGAAGTTCGGGCAATCTGCACACCCAACACCGGCGAAGCCTCTCATCCGGGACTTTGACTCTTTCTAACGCACCAGCAAGGAGGAAAGCGCAGGTAGCCCTTTCCCCTCTTCTCTCTTGCGCTCTCTCAGTAAAACGGTTCCTAGAAAGCGGCTGCGTGCGACCACGCGGGACCGGCGAGGCCTGTGGACGCCCGCTGCCGGCCGGTGGGCCTGCGCAATAAATCGCGTGGTCTATGTGACGCAAAATATGAAAGTTATTTAAACATATTAAAAACCCAAAATAATCTTAAAACATTACAATTTTAAGCCGGAGTATTTCGTTCGCAAAACGTGCATAATAAGTTCAATCTATTTTACACAGAAGCGCCGCTGAGCGGTCGAAAATAAACGCACGATATGGGCCGCGATTTGGCTTCTATGTCCTCTCTTTACATTTAGTGTATTACTCTATGACTCGGCCGGGCTCGGCGACTCGGCGTTTCTGGCGTTGGCGGAGTCACAGACGATCAGCGGCGGGAAGGAAGCGGGCTCCGTGATTGGTCACTCCCTCAATACGGACGCCTGCGTCACAATACATTTGAACTCCAAATACTGGTGCCGGAACCCGTAAAAACGAAGCGGTGACGACATAACCGGAACCGGAAGGAGGGTCATGCTGCACTGTGGAGTGGAAGCCAGGCCACCGGAAAGGTATGAAGCGCGGCCGGCCCTGCTCCAACGAGGTAGAGGGCCTTAGAGCGATTAGCTGGCAGCTGAAAGTGACCCCCGATTGGCCGCCGCCATGTTGCACATTTTTTACCACTAGACACGCGCCCTTATAGTTTTACGTCTATATTTTACCGAAGTACCGCGCACAAATAATTGCTTATTGATCTTTAATATCAGTACCGGCGAGATAAGTTACGTTTCGTTTGTTGCAATTCCAAAATATCCTTTTACGACAAAAACTTGGGCAGCTCCGCAATGCCTCCGCTAGACGCCGTCAGCCGCGGCGCTGTATTTTGGATTTTTATCGGAACTAGACACTGATCTCGGGGCTAACAGTATCGAAAGATTAGTTTGTCATGTTTTTACAGCAATCGTAATAAAAATCTCGGCTCAGTTTTTCGTAAAAGCCTCAGGCTTTGGTACGGTAGCGTCTCTAGTGGTCAATATTGTACAACATGGCGGCAGCCAAGTGGGGGTCCCTTTTGCCTGGTGAACGGGATATCAGTTTATCGCTCTAAGCCCCTCTACCTCGTTGCCCTACTCCTACTCTTCGCTGGGCCGAGGTAGATCCTTACGGCCACAGGAGGTCCGCGTTTCAACGGAGGTTCTCAGGAAGATGAATGGGCGCAATGCAAGCGAGCGCCGTCTTTATTTTCATGCTGTGCTGAGACGCACTACTTCATCGAGACCAAAACCATGCCACTTCTTTCCACGGACAAATAGGTTCCATAGTGCAACGCATGCAGTGTTGCGTGCGGGGATTTTTGGAAATAGTTCATTGTCCCGAACGAGATTGCAAAACTCGTCCCTATAGCAATAATCTGGGCCATCAAGACAAGAGAATGGTCTTTAGCGAACATAATTCGGACTAGACTGGCAGTACGTGATTCTAGTTCAAATCTACGGCACTCATTTTGCCGGGAATAATGTATCTCGGGCAAAGATATTGGTTCGGGAACCTCCAATAGGCCAAAAACTTGATAATGGCTCACAAGTATACTAGATGGCGCTCCTTTTTGCATATGGTCTGTTCTGTCCTTTAATAAAATTTCATTTCAGTTGTTAGGTCTAGTGCCACTTAAAGTGGTACGGAAACGAAATGCAAGCACTAATTTGTTTGTTTACATGTGG
Organism: Ixodes persulcatus; assembly: GCA_013358835.2. NCBI lineage: Eukaryota > Metazoa > Arthropoda > Arachnida > Ixodida > Ixodidae > Ixodes > Ixodes persulcatus. The sequence goes on from JABSTQ010010744.1 coordinate 256,445, forward strand.
TCTATGTCACGCCGGCATCCCGGAAACACTAATATATACTATAGTGTTTCTGGGCGGCTGGCAGAAGAGTGAAGACAACTAGTTTTAAAACGAATTAACAGGTTTAAAAATTGCGTCAGCAAAAACGTCAGTTACGCGCCGTAAAAGGTGGCAAGTGCTTCTCTAAATTTTGAAGTGTCCGATATGGTTACTATTGGGTCTGGCAGTTTATTCCAATTGGTAATGGAAAGCTGCAGGGGAGAAAATTTAAAGGTATTGGTCCTGGGAGTGGATAAGAATAGTTTGCAGGAATTATCTAAGCGACGGGAGGTATGAGGTGCGGGTATACAGTACAAAGTTTTCTGGAAAGGAAGATGGTAGTAAAATTTATGAAGAATAGTTAAGGCGGATACCGTCCTACGCGTTTTGAGAGAGGGAAGACCAAGTTGAGCTTTAAGAGTGGTGATACTAGTAGGGAAGTTATAATTTCGATGAATAAACCGTGCTGCGCGGTTTTGGACTGCTTCTAACATATCTTCTAAAAATAACTGATGGGGGATTCCAAACAGATGAGGCGTACTCTAACTGGGGACGGACAAGTGAGGTGTATGCTAATAATTTAGTTTCCTTGGAGGCAAGGGAGAGATTGCGTCGCAGAAAGCCGAGTGTCTGGTTAGCTTTGCTAATAATATGGGTTATATGATTTTCCCATGAGAGATTGCTTGTTAAGTTAACACCGAGGTACTTGTAAGTTGGTATATTTTCTATCGTATTACCGGAAAGGGAGTATTGAAAGTTTATTGTGTTATGTTTCGTAGTAAAAGTCATTTGTTTGGTTTTATTTACATTGATTTGCATCTGCCACCTTTCACACCAAGATTCAATAGCACATAGATCAGCTTGAAGCTGCGCACAGTCAGAGCGATTGGTTACTTTAGAATACACAACACAGTCGTCAGCATATACCCTAATTGAAGACTTAACTAGCGAAGGTAAATCATTCACATAAATGAGAAATAACGAAGGACCCAGCACGGTTCCCTGAGGTACACCAGATCTGACCACTATAGAGGACGAGCAACTGTTGTTAAGGGTGACAGACTGTGTTCGGTTTGAGAGGAAGTTAGCTATCCAATTAATCAGAGTTTCATCAATTTGAAGCGATCGTAGTTTTAATAATAAACGTTGGTGAGGAACCTTGTCGAACGCTTTGGAGAAATCTATAAAAATAGCATGAGTTTCTGCGCGAAGATGTAGGTTTTTATGAATGTCTGTTACGAATTCAAAAAGTTGGGTGTCACAGGACACAGACCGCCGGAAACCGTGCTGGTTCACAAAAAGTAGACCATTATCAGCCATGTAGTTCATAATATTTGAGTAAATGATATGCTCCATCAACTTACTTGCAACACAAGTGAGAGAAATAGGCCTATAATTGTTGGGGCAGTCTTTGTCACCGCTTTTATATATTGGGCAAACCCTAGCATGCTTCCAGTCAAGGGGTATGTCACCGGAGTCAATAGACTGTTGGAATATTCTACATAAAAGAATACTAGAAACTGATTTGGTTAATTTGAGCAGTTTAGTTGATATATCGTCCGGGCCTGGGGCAGAATTATTGGGAAGGTTATCGATCAGTTTCTCGATGCCAGGCGAGGTAATAGAAATAGAGTCCATACTGGCTACGGTTGTATATTGAGGGATGTGGTCGGGTAAGGGAAAAGACTATTCAGTGAAAACGTCGCCAAAATAAGAGTTGAGGCTCTCGCAGCTTTCTCTTTCCGAGAGTTCATTTCCGTCTGAGTCAACAATGCGGAGGGATGGTCTAATTTGCTTAGGTTTTATAGTTGACCAGAAGTTTTTGGGGTTTGTTTTCAGTAAATTAAAGAGGTCGATATTAAAGAACTTATGCTTAGCTTTCTTAATTTCGTACTTACATCTCGAAGCGCATTCTCGGTATTTAGACCACGCTGATGGGGTTCTAATTAGTTTTGCGCGGCTGTAGAGCCTTTGCTTTTTGCTCAGGAGCCGTTTGAGACTGACGGAGAACCAAGGACGCTCAGTACATGACCTGATATGAACTCTCGGAACAAATGTATGCAAGGCTTCCATTAACGCACTCCTGACCAGGGTCCAATTTTCGTCAACACTTCTATACTGAAAGTCATCCAGGAAGGTATGCATGAAACGGGATAGATGCAGGAGGAGAGCATCCTGGTCGGCTCGTGGATAGCTGAACACAGTCTTAGTTAAAGGGCATGACTTACTGGTGGGTATTGACAGTTGGACGTGAATAGAAGAGTGATCACTAAGAGGCTCTAGGAGTTCGACAGCTGTGACACACTCAGGGTTGGTAGTAAGAAAGAGGTCGAGAATTGCACAGCCGCGAGTTGGTTCATTAATCATTTGGGACAATGAGTACGCGCTGCACAAGTCAACAAAACCTCGGGCCTGAGCGGGAAGGCAGCGCCACGAGTCAAACGGCATGCGAGCAGGTACAACAGGCCATGTGATTTCAGGGTAGTTAAAGTCTCCAGTGAGTATGAATACGTCTGTGGGATACATCTGCGCGAGTGATTCCAAACTTTTCTCAAGAAAGGATGGGAATCCAAGAAGATCGGGCGGCCTGTAACAGGCAATGACCAGTACAAAGAACGAGGACATTTTTATTCGAACCCACAATGCTTCACAATCATGTAATACTTCGCTTTTTTGAACATTTAATGTATTTTTAACCGCTATAAAGACGCCTCCTCCCCTACGTCCCGTTCTGTCTCTGCGAAAAATTGAATACGAATCCCTCAAAAGTAGTTCAGAATTATCAATGCTTCGAGTCAACCAAGATTCCGTTATAACCACGATATCAGCTGAACATGAGTCGACAGCTGATTGCAACTCCTCTTGTTTAGAGTATACGCTTCTTGCGTTTGCGATAAAAAAAGAAAGGCAGGAAGACAGGTCTCGTCGAGATAATGTCTTTTTTTTATGCCGTAGTTGCTATGCTGAAACAGCTTTCACAGAATTTGTTTCCTTGTCAAACGCATACCGATTTCTTCCGATGAAAATTTTATCGTACCGTAACCGAAACTCCTGTCCTTGGTTTTTTGCAAAGGCTAACAATGACCGCCTTGCCATGCGTACATCCGGAGAAAAATCCTCGCTCAACCGAAATACAGGTCCCTTTAGTGTGGGTCCCTTGGATAGGACGAGTTCTTTATCTTTGAAAGAGTTAAATTTGACAATTATGGGCCTGGGGGGAGAACCCTCGGCACGATACGTTCCGAGTCTGTGCGCTCGTTCGATGGTGGATGGTGCGAGGGTAACACCAAGCCTGGAGTGGCAGAAACTTATTACTTTTTCTTCCGATTCCCGCCATGTCTCATGAGGGGTGTCCGGGATGTTATAGAACAGAATGTTGTTCCGTCGAGACTGGTTTTCTAAATTGTCGCATTTTTCCGCGAGGCGTTGCAGTGAGGTTGTGTTACCAAGGATTGTCTCCGAAATCTTATCAACATCGCTTTTCAACTGTGTAAGGCCGGCAAATTCTAGCTTTATGCCAGCGATCTCCGATTTTAAAGATTCAAGAACACCGTCGGTCTGGTTTTGCCTTTGTTGCAACTGCTTGATTTCATTTAAAATCAGCTTTTGACCCTCCGTTAACCTATTTAATACCGGCATCACATCATTCAAAGATACAGCAACCTCAGGAACGATATTGTCAGGTCCCGGATTCGTTTCCACGTCCCCTGATAACAACAATAGTTTCCTTAAAAATGCAGATATTCGACACTTCAAAGACATCACACGGTCAAATACGCTAGGTGGGCACGACACCGCAATAACAAGAACGTTATTGTCGCGATAAGAGCAAGGCCAAGAAGAACAAACCTGGGAAACGATGTGACATGAGAACCGCATTCCGCAGTCGGTGTCGCGCCGAAATGGACAACGTTGCCAGCCGACCGTTGAACATGCCGATGAAGTTGACGCAAACACCGGTCGAAAGATTAGTTTGTCATGTTTTTACAGCAATCGTAATAAAAATCTCGGCTCAGTTTTTCGTAAAAGCCTCAGGCTTTGGTACGGTAACGTCTCTAGTGGTCAATATTGTACAACATGGCGGCAGCCAAGTGGGGGTCCCTTTTGCCTGGTGAACGGGATACCAGTTTATCGCTCTAAGCCCCTCTACCTCGTTGCCCTACTCCTACTCTTCGCTGGGCCGAGGTAGATCCTTACGGCCACTGGAGGTCCGCGTTTCAACGGAGGTTCTCAGGAAGATGAATGGGCGCAATGCAAGCGAGCGCTGTCTTTATTTTCATGCTGTGCTGAGACGCACTACTTCATCGAGACCAAAACCATGCCACTTCTCTCCACGGACAAATAGGTTCCATAGTGCAACGCATGCAGTGTTGCGTGCGGGGATTTTTGGAAATAGTTCATTGTCCCGAACGAGATTGCAAAACTCGTCCCTATAGCAATAATCTGGGCCATCCAGACAAGAGAATGATCTTTAGCGAACATAATTCGGACTAGACTGGCAGTACGTGATTCTATTTCAAATCTACGGCACTCATTTTGCCGGGAATAATGTATCTCGGGCAAAGATATTGGTTCGGGAACCTCCAATAGGCTAAAAACTTGATAATGGCTCACAAGTATACTAGATGGCGCTCCTTTTTGCATATGGTTAGAGTTCCTGTATAGGCTCCCTACGGGAGCCAGAGTTGCGCGTTCACGCATGGCATGTGGATTCAGCTCCTCACGTGACTGAATTCGGCGAATAGCAGCGCCGCGTGTTCGAGGCGCGCGGCGGGCTCAAAAGCCTGGGAACGTACGCCGGGGCGCGTGCAACGTCTACTTTGCTGCACGTCACTTGATACGGCTCCTCACGTGATCGGATCTCGGCGAATTGCGGCGAGGGCGGCACGCGGCATGTGGAATCAAACGCGCAACTCTGGCTCCCGTAGGGAGCCTATACAGGAACTCTACATATGGTTAGAGTTCCTGTATAGGCTCCCTACGGGAGCCAGAGTTGCGCATTTGATTCCACATGCCGCGTGCCGCCCTCGCCGCTATTCGCCGAGATCCGATCACGTGAGGAGCCGTATCAAGTGTCGTGCAGCAAAGTAGACGTTGCACGCGCCCCGGCGTACGTTCCCAGGCTTTTGAGCCCGCCGCGCGCTTCGAACGCGCGGCGCTGCTATTCGCCGAATTCAGTCCCGTGAGGAGCTGGATCCACATGCCTTGCGTGAACGCGCAACTCTGGCTCCCGTAGGGAGCCTATACAGGAACTCTACATATGGTCTGTTCTGTCTTTTAATAAAATTTCATTTCAGTTGTTAGGTCTAGTGCCACTTAAAGTGGTACGGAAACGAAATGCAAGCCCTAATTTGTTTGTTTACATGTGGTCTATGTCACGCCGGCATCCCGGAAACACTAATATATAGTATAGTGTTTCTGGGCGGCTGGCAGAAGAGTGAAGACAACTAATTTTAAAACGAATTAACAGGTTTAAAAATTGCGTCTGTTGGCGGTCTGTGAAGCTCCCTTGAAATGCCTCAACGTCATGAGTTCCTAAGAAGCCGCGCCGGTTCGTGGCAGTATAGCTCGTTCGTGGAGTTACTTAGTCCTGAATGTGACTTGGCAGAGAACGCTAACGCGTTTGCAACGTTGTATATGTTAAAGCTGCCACAATGCTTCCGCAACGTGCATTCCACACCATCCAGACAGCCGTTTTTCGCAGACGATAGGTAAGAGCTTGATCCGAGGACACGGGGACCTCTGCCAGACCAGCCATACCCACCGCCTCACCCCCTCCCACCCCAGGATGGGCTGTGAATAACGCGCTCAAATATGGACATTGCTGCGTACTGACGAGTACTTCTGCTTGCTGGTTCCCTTATGTTATTACTTCTGCGGTGTGAAACTATAACACGGCGGACTGAACGCCCGTGGAACATAAAATACCGGCATGGTCGCGAATGACTTTACGGGCAAGCAATGTGTGGGGCATAGGGCGTACAGTCCTCGAATATTACCACTAGAGGCGAGATTGTCACGCGTTGACGCAACCAAGTGGCAACGCTCGCCACTACAGCACCCTTGGCCGTGCAGGAACTATTGACGTCACGAGCGCAATACGCATTGTGCTTCTCGCTGACCGACTTTAAAATGAGGGGTATAGACGCTTTACACACGCGCCAGGTTGAGCCGCCATTGCCGACCTTCTCTTGTCTTACCGAGATGCCGAGCCACTGAAGCGGGCGTTGACGAGCCTCCACAGAGGCCTATGCTGAGGGGAAGGACACAGTAGCACTTAAAGTGGCCATGACCTGTCCTGCTGTGGCAATGGTGAAGTGAAGGGAACGGAATAAGAGAAAACAAACATTTGAAGGTCGGTTATGACGGCGCCCATGCACAGCTGCCTGAAAGCGTCTATAGAGCTTTGCGGTCACTTCATTTTGTTTTTGTAGCCCTTTAGTACCTATTCAGTAATTCTAGCCAGGACACTGATCTGTATGGTCTACAAGCAGAGGAAGATAAGGAGCTCTGGATGCTCGTGCTAATTTCTGGTGGCATGCACCCGTCACGATTCGCGGGTTCATTCGAAGATAAGAAGGAAGAAACAAACCAACGTTCAAACAAACGAACCATGAGTGACCAGGCAGAATTAGCCCCTGACGAAGACGACAGGTGGACCGACAGAGAGACAGGTAAGTCGGCGATGGACACCCTAGCTCCCAATAGTGCCTCGTCGGTCCCGTGTATGCTCCGGCGTAATGTACAGGGTGTCACAAAAAAAAAATTACACATTCTTTTTTACCGCAAAAATTAACTAGGCATCGCCGAACGCTCATTCCACGCCCAAAGGTAGCGCTAGACGTCACAACCAGATGCCAAAGTTTCAGCCAGATCCGACACCTTATTCAATAGTTATAAGTGATTTTCTGAACATTTCAATGGGAAAATGGAGCCCATTTTCGCCCGTTTTCGGTTTCTGGTGCCATAGAGCCCCATAATTGTATTCGAAAACTCTGTCAGCCGCCATGTTCCCATTGAAATTTTCAGAAAATTACTTATAACTTATGATTAAGGTATCGGATCGGGCTGAAACTTTGGCATCAGGTTGTGACCTCCAGCGCTACTTTTGGGCGGAGAATGAGCGTTCGCCTATGCCTAGTTTATTTTTGCGGTAAAAAAGAATGTGTAAATTGTTTTTGTGATACCCTGTATTTGTATGCGGAATAGCGCGACCGGCAAGCTTTGATTAATATACTGGATGATTCAAGGAGCGGCCAGGCTCTTTAAATCGACCCCAAAATTCGGTTTCTTAACCTATCGCGCTACGAAATTGTGCTGCGTTGCCCACAGATAGTGCTTTTTTTTTTTTTTTCTAAAAATTGCAAAGAGCGAACTTACCTGAGGAAAAAGTAAAGAAAGAAAATGGCTTAGCTCCTATGGAAACGCAGCGAAGCCACCGGTCTTCACACAATACGGCGCCGTTTCGCACGGGAGACAAGAGATGGCGTCCAATCTGTGGCCTAGGTGGCCTTCCTTAGTGACGCAGGAAAATTGAACACTTAGGCTTTCTTCTAAGGAAGGTGTTGGTCTGTTTCATGCGATGGTTGACCTGAGTTAACACACTTCGTTTTATTCCAGCAATTCGCGAAGAAAGACAGTATCTGGGAGGGTAAGCACCACACATATACGATGAGGCAGCACACCGTATCGCACGGCAGTTTTGTGCATATTTTATAACCCCGAAGCTTAGAACCAAATCACAAAAAGTGGAAGGGTGTTGAAGAGATCTGGGAAAGAAGAATACATGGCCAACTTTCTGAGACATTCCTTGAAAAAAAAAAAGTGTTTAAGAAATATCAAAATTTTAACTTATTTGCGTTCTATGATACCCAGGCAAGTAGTGTTCTTGGGACCATTACGACATTTTGTCGAGAAAAGAAGAAATAATTATGTGAATTTACCCTATAGGATTCAATGAAAAAATATTTTTAGAGACGCGGCATAAATATTATACCCGTCCGAAAGTTTGATCGCTGCGTATTAATATCGTACGACTGTCATTTAAAATATTACCGGGGAACACTGCAATGATAGTTGTTGTTCAGTCAAAATTCTCATTTTAATGCATGCGCCAAGGTGTTGATGTCCAAGAAAGTTGGGAATTAATGGGCATCCTGGGGTTGCTCGTACAGGGGTACAGAGATCAGAAAACAGTAGAGAAAGCAATAAAGTTCAAGAATCGTGTCAAAACACGAGGACTAATCCCACTGTATTCCTCGTTAAACATAACTCCGTTTCAAATTAAGGCTGACCACAGCCGACGTTAGGATCAGATGGAGCCAATCAAGTCGCGCCAAAAGTGCCTCGTCACGGCGTACGTCGTCTTTTTTCGTTTACTATCACCAACGAGGTAGAGGGCCTTAGAGCGATAAACTGGTATCCCTTTCACCAGGCAAAAAGGGACCCCCACTTGGCTGCCGCCATGATGTGCAATTTCGACCACTAGACACGTGACCGTACCGAATCCTGAGACTTTTACGTAAAACTGAGCCGGGATTTGTTTCGCGATCGCTGTAAAATACATGATAAACTATTTTTTCGATTCTGTTGCGCCCAAAGATCAGTGTTTAGCTCCGATAAAAACCCAAAATACAGCACCGCGGCTGACGGCATCTGGCGGAGCCATTGCGAAGCTGCCCGAATTTTTATCGTAAAAACACATTTTGGATTTGAAACAAACCAAACATAGCGTATCTCGTCTGTACTGTTATTCAAGATCAATACGCAATTATATGTGCGCGGTACTTCATTAAAATCTAGACGTAAAACTATAAGGTCACGTGTCTAGTGGTGAAACATGTACAACATGGCGGCAGCCAATTGGGGGTCACTTTCAGCTGCCAGTTCTCTAAGGCCCTATACCTCGTTTACTCTCACCGATTAAACCGCGAAGAAAAAAACTCTCAGCCTTTCCACTTTGGTGAAGAAGGAAGAGAAGCGGAGCTGTCGCTTTGTTCTCGGCGGTGGCTTTCCAGGCGAGCGATCTGCTGTTCTTTCGCAAGGGAATCTGAAGCACTCGACGCAGTGGAACTTTAGGCGATAGCGGCCTCGCGTCGGTTGCGAAATCATTCGCGCTGCTGCGCACATCGTCTCTCGTTCTGTTCCCGCTCTTCTTCCGAAGAAATCTTGCCGCCATCTGTCAGCGACGGCGGCAAGCTGACAACCGGTAAACACAACACTCTGGACAGCTACCGCCATCTATGAGCGACAGCGGCAACCAGAGTGTTGTGTCGGCCATGGGTGTCGACATTTGTTTGGTACCGGACACAATTCTGGGGAAACTAGCCCTTAACAGCTCCGCTGTAAAAAGCTCAGGATCAGGCTGCACTCGCTGTGTGCGATTGGTTCAGCCGGTTATAACAAACGAACAAAGGCTATAAGCGCCGCGACTATGCGCTTTTGGGGCTGCTAGTTTTGCTCCGTCGGTTGGTAGCGATGGCAGCGGTCCAACTTAAAGGGTCCTCGAAATGATTCTTGCGCTGGGATAAATGATTTTAGATCGAAAATTTACTATTCGGAAATCGTTTGATCGGCCAAAAGAAAGAGAGCGTAGAAAGCCAAAATCAAGCATTTCGGTACGAAAAATTTGAAAAGATATCGGTCTATTCCTTACCTTATTTTCCTTCGAAAGCACTCCGCTTTTTTCCCGTATGCACCCGCGGTGCCCTAGCACGTCAGCCGAACCCAGCCCACGCATTGTATACACGAGCGCTGCATCACTCGGACGTATGCGCTCGTCAATGTCCGTTGACGAATATTCGGATTCGCGTTTGTGGCCAATGGGTGACGTTGTGCCGGCACTTATCATAATTTGCGTATGACAAGTTTCGCGGTGTGCTTAAAAAGCGCTGAAGAAGCTTGGTCTCGTCGCGTCCGGTGAACAAACACGCCACGAGCGTGTGATTTCTCATTTCGCTTTTTGGGTCGAGGATTAAAGCTAAGAAAGAAAAAGTTGAAAAATCCTTTCATGGTTTATTTAATTCTAAAAAAGAGCGTGTGGCCGGTGCCATTTTGAGTGTTCGTGCGTATGGCGCGTTCTTTGCTCGCTTTCCGAAGCGACGAACACGCACGTGCTGGACTGTGAAGATCGCACGCTGGATTGTGATTTTGTAAACATTGGAAAGGTCTATAGGCGGTATTCGATGGTCGCCATATTTGAGGGCACTGCTTAGATTGCATGCTCGAAACGAGCTCACATTAATAGGCTGCTAAGACTGGCAGCCTCGATGGCATGGAATGCACGTTGCAGAACTATGGCAGCTCGCCATCAGCACGCGCCTGACAGTCGCACACACAGCTATGGCCGCCAGTGAACAGAGATGGCAAAATTACTTTAAAAAAATTATTAAATTACATTACTAATTACTTTTCTGAAAACCGCAAAAATGTAATTAAATTACATTACAAATTACCGCAGACTAAAAGTAATGACATTACATCACAATTACCTTCCAAAAGTAATGAAATTACTTTAAAATTACTTTGACATTACTTTTGAATACCTTGAGGCAGCAATTCGCGTTCATTTTATTTACCGTATACACCAACACAGTGTTTACAAAACCAGCCCTCGTTTGCCCACACAGCGCGTGTGCAGGAGCCAGAACCGGGAGAGGCGAGGCGCTGCGCATGCGCAGTGCCGACAGCAGCGCCACTGGAGTTATGTCACGTCAAAGAGCTCCGTTGGTCTATATGTACCAAAACTCAGATCTTCCTATTTACACCGCAACAACCTTATGTGCCTCAAAGTGAACCATACTGAACAGTGGTTTTGCTGGCGCACACGACAGAAGTGTTAAACTGATCTGCGTCTTGGGAGTCGCCGCCACCGTCATTCTGCTCGGCATCGCAGCCACCACCCGTGAGTGCGGGCCAGACATGTACACGTCACTGAAACAAAGTAGCCAAATATGTTTACTTGTTATCCGCTTAAGAAGTAACTAAGTACGCTACTGGCTACTAAGATTTAAAAGAAACGCATTACATTCTCATTCCTCTTAATGTGTCGTTTTCTTCTAAAGCAGTAGCCACCTTTTGAAGTGATCGCGTAGCAGCGTGGCCCTGGAGCCCGGGAGCCCGGGCCTTCAGGCCTGAGCTGCCGAGGTGGCCTCAGAGTGACGACATCAGCCGAGTGTTTCCGTCGAAAAAAAGACCTCGTTTAATTTGCACGGCGTTTTTGAATACAATGAACACCCAAAAGGGATGCCACACTTTAGACATCATTCGGTTGCTATAGACCTTTCCAAAAAAGAGCGTGTGGCCGGTGCCATTTTGAGCGTTCGTGCGTATGGCGCGTGCTTTCCTCGCTTTACGAAGCGACGAACATGCACGTGCTGGGCTGTGAAGATCGCACGCTGGACTGTGATTTTGTAAACATTGGAAAGGTCTATAGACCTTTCCAAAAAAGAGCGTGTGGCCGGTGCCATCTTGAGTGCTCGTGCGTATGGCGCGCGCTTTCCTCGCTTCCCGAAGTGAGGAACACGCACGTGCTGAGCTGTGAAAATTGCACGCTGAGCTGTGATTTTGTAAACATTGAAAAGATATATACTATACTTCGTTTCACCTTATGTGCGAGCGAAGGCAAAGCTGGAAGCGCGAGCACGAAAGCTCCATGCGTTCAGGCTTTGCTCGAGCGCGCGAGCTGGGGAGAAACGCAAAAAGCACTGGTCTCGCGCTTCTAGCTTTGGCTTCGCTCGCAGATAAAGTGAAACGAAGTATAGCGCCCTCTTCCGAGGAATAACCTTACTTCGTTCAAGGGGGAAAACACCTGTTCTGGACAATCTACGCCGCCGATTCGCAGACGATGCACGCGAAGAAAGAAGTGCTGCTGACAGATGGCGTACGCGGCGTCAAGGAAGCAGAGCCGTTTATCGAGAGAGTTTGGCCATACATTGGTTGGAATAGGCGAGCATCTCGGGACCAACCAAAGGCCGCGAAACAGCCCCTAGCGGTGGTCGTGTGATCTAAACATGTGACACGACTAATTTAAGCTGTTTTAGCGTCGCTAGAGTGAAAAGGTTTAGCTCTCGGTGACTGAAAACTTTGCGCATGTAAGGTTTTCGTCACCCCAATATTCAAGTGTAGAATAAACGAACGTGCGCTCCAAACCAGGGCTGACTTACTAGAAACAGCGTCTTAGCTGAGGCTAAAGTGACTTTAAGCTGAGACGGGGAAAGAAAGCACTGGCCGAAGCCAGCGCACGAGCCGAGCGGGACTCCGCGTCTCAAGACGCTCGCGCGCCCCACCCTTTGCGATTTGTTTTCTTTCAGCCAGTCTCAGCTTAGACGCCCAAGCAGCACAAAACGTCGTGGAAACATCGAGAAAAGGTCCCTGACGTCCGTGACGTCGCGGGAAACTTCGATCACGTTTTTTCGAAGTTGAGGTGACGTCCTTATATAACGTTCCATTATAGTCCAATCAGGGACGTTGTGACGACGTTGTATTTCAACTCAAACGTCGTCAACGTTCCCACGACGTCGAGGCACGACGTTCAGGCAACGTCCAACGCTCACGTTTCTTTGACGTTGAAGTGAAGTTCATAAATGACGTTCCATTATCGTCCTGTCCGTGACGTGCTGGCGACGTCATGTTTCAACTTCTACGTCGTCATCGTCGCCACGACGTCAAGACAAGACGTTTTAGCAGCGTCGAACACTCACGTTTCTTCGACGTTAAAATGAAGTCCTTAGTGATGTTACATTATTGTCCCGTTAGTGACGTTTCAGCGACGTCGCGTTCACACCTAACTGTCGTAAACGTCATTCAGGATGTACTGGCAACGTCGACCACTCACGTTTTGTTCAACGTTGAGGACATATTTAAATTACGTTCAATTTTTGTCCTGTCATTGACGCCCTGGCGATGTCATGCCACAACCTTTGTTTTGTGTTTTTTTAGCTTCTCCATCTCCATCTCCAGCCGTAAATCACGTATAATATGCGTTCACTGTTAAAAGCTTAATCTCAGCTGTGGTCAAGGTGACACTGCTCAAGAGCCGCAAGCAAAGCTTAATTTTTGAGAGCTTCAGGAATTTTTTTATTTATACATTAATTTATTTATTTCAAGATACTATTAATTGCACATGGGATTACGCTAGGGAGGGCATATACAAAAACTCAATGTACACTGAAGGAAAAAAAATATGAAGGCATGTTGGGAATATCATTCCTTTTACATGTGCTTGTTATACTTTTGGTTTGTTTAAAAAATTGTTACGGTTCTGATTTGCGAAGTGAAGCCCATGGCGTCTAGAATGGATCGAATTGTGCTATTCTTGTTTTTCGCACGCGCGTTATCGTCTTCCTTAGGTCCTGGACGCGCCACAGGCGCGTCACCACACTATCTCCTCTCCAGGTGATTTCAGGCATGCATCATTTCCAGGGAGCATCCATACTGCTCCACGACGACCTGGCATTGTTTTAAGGTTCGGCAAGTTCTCTTCATGTTCTGTTACCCATGCTCACTTGCGCACAACCACAAAATTCGCATCAACATCACAGTTCATCCGCAACACCAACTTCCAGCACATGAGCGCTTTCGGTAGATCGGTGCGCAGTCTTGTTACGTGACTGTCAAAACAGATCTTGCTTACTTTGGCACTGATGACGTACCCAAACAAAAATCGCACGCCGGCACACACCATATTGGAGCACAATTTTACTGCACACTTGCGCATTTTTGAACTCTACTCCAAAAAATAAATGCCCGGCAATGACGAAATCCGGTAGATACTGTCAACAGTTTGTGTAGAATGGCACTCATGATGCCAACCGTTGAATGCCCCAGATGACGGTCCAAAAAGCGTTCGAGTCCAGCCCGCACCTACGTGTCGGCAAACCCCCCCCCCCCCCCCCCCCCAAAAAAAAAAAAAAAAAACAACGCCGGTGCCAACGTGGCGCGAGAGAGAGGGGGAAAGGCAGGCAGAAGAGATGCTAGTGGCATCTCCATAGAGCCCCATGCGATGCATCGGGAAACTCGGCAAGAAGAGGGCGAGAGAGAAAAGTGGGAGAAGATAGTGGCGACAAACAATCGACAAGCGTTAGTTCCGGGTGCACGTATTTTCTCAGTCGTTCCTAAAATATTTCACTGAATTCTATGTTGGCCCAGATAGAACAGCTCTGGGTATAACCCGGTCCAGCTTTTTCCGAAAGTCAGTCTACGGGGTCTACGAGGCAGGCTGCTTGTTGCCGTGATTTTTTTCGAGTCTGCATACAGTGGAAGTGCTGCGATTCGATTTCTCTATATTACTGTCCAGACTGAGTCGCTCAAGTCGCCCCTAGGAAGGGGTCTAGGACTTTTCGGTGCACGGACGTTTCGGTGCACGGACTTTTTGGTGTACGGACTTCTCGATGCGCGGACATTTCGGTGCACGGACATTTCGGTGCACGGGAAATCAAAATCACAAGTTCTTTTTTTAGTTTTCTCTAAGCTTAATAAGCACTGTTTTAGCTAGAAATTTATTTTTCGCACTTTTTTAGACTTGGTCATTCATTTGCGGCCACCTACTGATATACCACCTCAGTGACATTGTTAGGCGCAGTACCATCCTGCGTAAGGATTGGAGACGTTGGACGTTATGGTTCGATTGTTGGTGTGTCTTTTCCAAAGAACGCACAAGTCGCATCAAATGTCTCGGGTAATTTTCAAAAATCTCAAGCTTCTTGCTGTTGGGGCCTTTCCTACACAGATTGCCAATAATAAAGCCACACCTTTACAGAAGGCGCCGAGAACGCCTGTATCGACCCAACGCGTAAATACGATGTGATGCGTGTAGTGCGTACGTTGGAAAAAGAGACACCGGCAAATTAAACATAACGTCCAACATATCCAGTCCTCCCGCAGGATGGTGCTGCGCCTAACAAAGTCACTAAGGTCGTATATGAGTATAAGTGACCGTAAATGGATGACCAAGTCTACTAATTTATAAAGTGCGAAAAAAATTAATTTCTAGCTAAAATAGTGCTTATTAAGTTTAGAAAAAAAACTAAAAGAGAAAGCTCGTGATTTTCATTTCCCGCGCACCGAAATGTACGTGCGCCGAAAAGTCCATGCACCGAAATGCCCGTGCACCGAAAAGTCCGTGGGCCGAAAAGTCTGTGCACCGAAAATACCGCACCGAAACACCCTACACCGAAGCGTCCTACACCGAAATGTCCGGATCCGCCTAGGAAGAAGTCGGTGATCGCCCAAAACGACGTCGTGTTCAGTCACGGCTCGTGGACCTTTTTCAAGGCCATGACGCTTCACCCTTGGAATCGCATTACTGCTCGGATCAAGGTGCCTGCGAGGATATGAATGACGCCCCCCAGAAAAGAAGGGGCAGTGCAGATAATGGCGCGTCAAGTCCAGTTTCCGATCAAGGCTCTTCAGACGCCTCCGACGATCCCAGTCAAGAACGCCCAGCGGACGGGATCCCATTTCTGAATCCATTCCCGTGCACGCAGCGAGAGTACCAGCTATTTGCGATGGGGTGGGAAAAGCACGCGCGTCAGCGGATTAATCAGAAGCAGAACAAGGTAAGCGGCGGAACATTCCGCGCAGCGTGACATCGTCCCTTGTTCATTTCTTTACGTGAATTTGTTTGTTTTATATACTTCTGGCTGGCACATCCAGGCACGTCTTTCGGCGGCGCTCCGTATTGCATCTCGTGTCTGAACATGCTAAAATAAACAGTTCGTACCAAACCTGTGTTTTAGTTAATTCCTTCGTACTTGCATGAGAGCAACTTGCCTTCGCAATAATACTCAAAAAGTAACTTTCTTTTTTTTTTTTTAGTTGGGTCTTCCCCACGACGCCTAGGGAACGTAATTTGGAATGGTGTCTCGACGTTCTATGAACGTCGTTGGTAGTCCGGATGTCGTAAAGAGACGTATCATAAACGTCGAGGGAGGACGCAACGGCCCACTGAGACGTGCATGTGACGTGTGACAAACGTCATTGGGAACGTTTTCTCGACCTTCTGTGCACCTTTTCTCGCGGACGTTTAAAGGTTTCATCGACGACGAAGGAAGGCAACGTCCGGACCTTCGACGTTGTACGACGTCACGTTACAGACGTCTTCGACGTTCTTTCGAAGTTTTCTTCACGCTTATGTGCTGCTTGGGCGCTGTTCTAGCAAGCCGGCGCAAAGCAGGGTGACCGCGGTCTTTCTGCACGTGCGACAACCTCGCTGGAGCTCTGCGCGTGTGGAGCATGAGGCGGCACGAGCCGTCTTGCGCACTGCTGCCGGCCTCCTGCGTCTTACACCTTGCCCACGGGTCGATGAGTCATCTATCGGCGCCGCTTGAAACCATAGTGAGAGAGAGAAAGAGAGAGAGTGAAAAGCGAACTTTATCGGCACGTCGCGAGGAGCGCGCTGTCCTCACCTGAAGAGTATTATCTTACACCGTGGCCCAGAGCAAACTGTCACCGATACTCCATCTGCACAAACATCAGCAGTGCAGACAAAGGCATGGGCACGAGCGCGTGGCTTTAGAAAGCGCCTCCTATGCACGAGTTCTCGTACAAACAAAAGCATTTCGCTGAGCTAGGCTCATGCGCCTGTGCCTTCGTCTTTACTGCAGACATTTGTGAGATGGAGTAGAGAGGCCGAGATTGAAAGCTTGTATTTCACGCTTTAAATGTCGTTTGCAATATTGTGACGTCGCCGTCCCCTGATTGGTCGACGCTGTGTCGTACCTTTAGTTTACGCTCTAACCGCGGGGGGAGTTTTCGGCGCTGGCGGTGGCCTTTGCTCCGCCCATTGTCCAAACTCTCCTAATGTAAGGCTCTGCGAGGGACCGCCGGCCGATTCGGCTTCTTTTGCGAGATGGTTTGCTATGAACCCTAATCGACCGGCGCTCCACTCGACGAAGCGTATGTCATCTGTCGCAGCACTTCTCTCTGCAGGTGCATGATCTGCGAAGTTGCAGCGTAAATTACCCAAAACAAATTTTTCTTCTTCTTTTTTCTTTTGAACAAGGTAAATTCTTTCCTTGATTTTTTCTTTTTTTTTACAGCGAAGCTGTATACCTCTACCAGTTAAGGAAAGTTTCGTGTCGGCGTTATAAGCAACAAACTCCCGGCGAACAATTAAAGGCAAAACAGCATATCTCCTTTGGTATCAGGCATACAGCATACAGCTCAGTATCGGTTTCAATAAAGTCAAAGAGTAAAGAAAACCACAAAACAAGCATTAAAACCAGATGATGGATGATAAGGCGCGTGTGAACAATAGGAACACCCTCCCACACGTTCCGGGAGGATTAGGTTTGCAGCTGTTTCGAAAGGGGTTGACGTCATTCAAAGCCCTCGTGTGAAGTGCAAACCGCATAATGGATGATAACGGCACCTGCGAACAATGCGAAGCACGTTCCTTCTCCCCGCGTGTTTTTTCGTGTCGGTGTTCTCACGGAAAAAAAAAGACTTCAGAAGATTGAAGTGAAAAGTACAAACACCCCGCATACAACATACAGCAGAACATTCGTTTCAATAAAGAATAAGCACAAAACAAGCATCCTAACCATATAATGAATGATAAGGAGCTCCTGAAAACAATGCGAAGCACGTAGCGCTCACCGCATACGTTCCCGGTGAAGATTACTGTTGCCCAAGCTGCCGCGGCGACGGCAGCTTGCGAGGTGGGCAGTGACGTCACTTGCCTTTCGTATATCAAAAAGGAACCCGCGTATACCCCGTGTTCGAGGCGGGGCTTAGGCCGCACGTCCGGAGGCTTCCTGGCTCGTGACGACGACCATTCCCCGAAGTGAAGAACCCAGGGGTCCAGTGGAGGTGGGAGAATTGGTAACGTAACGAACGGTTTAATTACATGGTAGCGATACAGTCGTCAAATCCAAGAGAACAACTGGAGCCGCCTCACGCCCCGCCTTATATAGGGTCCGTTTTCTCCCTCACTCTCTGCCAGGGCAGCAGGTGCGACCGCCAAGTGCGTTGCAGCAAAGTCCGCCGCGTCGTAGCCAGAAGTGCGTCGTAGCCATGGTTCTCCGCAGTTAGGCCATGCCTCTCTCCCCTTTCGGAGTGCACGAACCCACACGCACACACACACACGTCCCGTTGACGTCACGGACGCGTTGAGGCTCGTTTTGGGCAGGCTTCGACAGGTGGGCGACAGTCCTGAACAGATCGTGATTCGTTTCGGGCAGGCTCCGACAGGCGGGCGACTGTCCTGAACAGATCGTGACTCGTTTCGGGCAGGCTCCAACAGGCGGGCGACTGTCCTGAACAGATCGTGACTCGTTTCCGCAGCGTTGAAACTCGGAAGAAGGTCGCCGAAGGTTCCATTCTTAACAGCCCCTCCGGGGCGAGGGAAACCTCGAAAGGCCGGGGGTACAATCGCTGGCCTGAAGAGGTGGGCTTGGAGTAGGCCTTGAGAAGACGCTGCAAGCACCAAACAAACTCCCAAACCTCTCACAACGGAGGCATCAGCGGAAACGTCCCCCACAACACCACGCCACACCGCAGTCAAACGCTCGGAATTCGCCAAAGACCCGCCAGACTGGATTACGGATTACCAAAATTTGGTACAATTCCGGGTATCGAGACCCCCTGTCGCCAAAAAAAAACTCATTTTTCCAACGAGGTCACTAAGAACAAAATACAAAAGACAAAAACTCTTCGCAATTTGTGAGGTCCTTTTGGGGTTTCAACGAAGTGCCCCCACTTAGATCCTCATTCCCGTGGATAACGAAGACCTCTGAGATCATCCCTACTATTTTTCGTGATGTCAGAAAAATCTGCTCAACCCATCGGCATTGCCGTTAAATTTGCCTTTCCTTTTTCTTACGCTGAAGTCATAGTGATCGATTTTCACGTGATTTCTAGACGTGAAAATGCGGTCCTTATAGCGCCGATAAAACAATCCGCCTCTTTCATTCCCTGTCACATTGGTCCTAGCAATCTCCTGAGCTGTACAGCGAAACCCTGACACACTATAGGGTCGCTCTTCTGCTCGACTGTCAAAGACACTCTGTCTACTCGTAGCAGAGGACCAAAGTTACGCGACGCCGGAGCTACGAGAGATCTTTCACTGATCCCCTCTTCCTCCGCCTTTTCCGCCGGCGCGTTGGGACGGCGTACGCTTCCTAGTGCTACGAGATCAGGCTGTTCTACAACCTGGTCCCTCTCATCCCGGTTTTGTGCCTCCAACTCTGGGAGTGCTTGCTCCCCGTCAGCTGCCTCTGGCTCTGGATCACTCGTCAACAAAGGGGCGACCTGACGCGATTTGGACCTCGTACACGACTGAACTAGCCCTTCTCCCAGTTGTAGACCCCTTTCGCGCAGCAGGAAATCTGACCGGTTAGAAAAAAAATAAGGATACTCCAACGGGACTGTTCGCGAGACAGCCGCCTCTGTCACTAGCTCTCCGAACGGGCCAGTTATCCTTACTGTCGCCATAGGCAGACAGACACTGTGCTTTTCGAGCAGCTGCTTGATCCAAACTACCTTTCCAGTAAAATCGGAGGTCGTTACATACGACGGATGAACAACGTCCATCGTCGCTGCACTGTCCCGAAGCACCCTGCACGGCTTTCCGTTTACCTGGAGCTCGTGAAGATAGGGACGAAGAAGCTTCAGGTCCTTGTCACTACCGTTCACGTACGAGAACACAACCCGCGGTTTCTTACATCTGGCCGCTGTGTGTCCCGGCTCCTGACAGTTGTAGCACAGGAACGGCTTCCTTGCCTCGAACTGCCCTGTTGGGCTTTTCCGCGCCTCGTCTCCGTTCGAGTGTTCTGCGCTCTTTTCTGGGACCTTTTGTCCTGCTTCGGGCTTCTCGGGCCCGTTTTCTCGCGAGTCGTTTCCCTGTCGGAAGGTCTTGCGCTGATCGCTCCGGCCGGGTTCGCTTTCCTCTCCGCTCAGCTTTCTACGCGTTGCGTACTCTTCGGCTAGCTCAGCGGCCCTTTCGACAGAGTCGACTCCCACCCTATCCTGCACCCAGAGCTTGACTGACTGCGGAATGCTACGAAAGAACTGTTCGAGGCACACACACTCGACTACCTTGTCTCGGCTTTCGTACACTTCCTCGCTCTTCGACCATTCTATCAGGTTGGTTTTAAGCCCGTACGCGAATTCCGAGTAGCCCTCGCTGCTCTTTTTGGATGCGTTTCTAAACCTTTGACGGAACGCCTCGGCAGAAAGGCGGTACCGCTTCAAAAGGCTGGACTTCACCTTGTCGTAGTCGTCCGCGTCTCCAGCACTAAGGCGCGCGACAACCTCTGCAGCCTCACAGTGCAACAGAGTCAAAAGCCGTTGCGGCCACGTTTCTGGGGCGAAGCTCAACTTCTCACATGTCCTCTCAAAGTTAACTAAGAATAGGCCCACGTCTTCCCCAACTTTAAACGGCTGCATGAGCTTCTTCATTTGATACGACTCGGTCTCACTTGCTCGTACCGGAGCCCCAACTCTACTGTTCTGCGAGTTTAATCGCTGTTGTTCAATTTCGAGCTCTAGCCTTTTCAGCGCTCGCTCCTCTGTCGCTGCAGCCTGTGCTGGTTCCTCTCTAGCTGCAGCTTGCGCTCGTTCCTCTCTCGCCGCAGCCTGCGCTTGTTCCTCTCTCGCTGCAGCCTGCTCCTGCTCTCGTTCCTCTCTTGGTGCAGCTTCACTCTTAGCGTTCTGAAGCAGTTCCCACGCAATTTTAATTTCCTCTGCTTCCGCGCTCTCTGAAATCGCTTTACTGATCTCAGATTTCTTCATCTTTTGCTCCACCTCCACACCCAATTCTTCACATAAACAAAATAAATATGTTCTCAGTAACCTCATTAGATCCATGATCGCTGCTCTTTAGCTTTGGCTTTGTTCTAAAACTTGTCGCGAGGTTGTACCAAAAACCTAGCGCACGAGTCAAACACTAAGGATTCCCAGCAGTTCAAAATTAATTACCCATAATCTGAAGCCTGGCGAATCTCAAAGCAAAGTCCAAACGCTCACCCACAGATGTAGCACGATGTCGCATGGTCCGATCCCAACCACTGCCAACCAGTTGTTCGAGGCGGGGTTTAAGCCGCACGTCCGGAGGCTTCCTGGCTCGAAACGACGACCATTCCCCGAAGTGAAGAACCCAGGGGTCCAGTGGAGGTGGGAGAATTGGTAACGTAACGAACGGTTTAATTACATGGTAGCGATACAGTCGTCAAAATCCAAGAGAACAACTGGAGCCGCCTCAAGCCCCGCCTATAAGGGTCCGTTTAAGCGCCTCCTATGCACGAGTTCTCGTACAAACAAAAGCATTTCGCTGAGCTAGGCTCACGCGCCTGTGCCTTCGTCTTTACTGCAGACATTTGTGAGATGGAGTAGAGAGGCCGAGATTGAAAGCTTGTATTTCACGCTTTAAATGTCGTTTGCAATATTGTGACGTCGCGGTCCCCTGATTGGTCGACGCTGTGTCGTACCTTTAGTTTACGCTTTAACCACGGGGGGAGTCTTCGGCGCTGGCGGCGGCCTTTGCTCCGCCCATTGTCCAAACTCTCCTAATATACTGCTCTGCGAGGGACCGACGGCCGATTCGGCTTCTTTTGCGAGATCGTCTGCTATCAACCCGAATTGACCGGCGCTCCCCTCGACGAAGCGTATGTCATCTGTCGCAGCACTTCTCTCTGCGGGTGCATGATCTGCGAAGTTGCAGCGTAAATTGCCCAAAACAAATTTTTCTTCTTTTTTTTTTCCTTTGAACAAGCTAAATTCTTTCCTTGATTTTTTTTTACAGCGAAGCTGTACACCTCTACCAGTTAAGGAAATGTTCGTGTCGGCGTTGTAAGCAACAAACTCCCAACGAACAATTGAAGGCAAAACAGCATATCTCCTTTGGTATCAGGCATACAGCATACAGCTCAGTATCTGTTTCAATAAAGTCAAAGAATAAAGAAAACCACAAAACAAGCATCAAAACCAGATGATGGATGATAAGGCGGGTGTGAACAATAGGAACACCCTTCCACACGTTCCGGGAAAGATTAGGTTTGCAGCTGTTTCGAAAGGGGTTGACGTCATTCGAAGCCCTCGTGCGAAGTGCAAACCGCATAATGGATGATAACGGCGCCTGCGAACAATGCGAAGCACGTTCCTTCTCCCCGCGTGTTTTTTCGTGTCGGCGTTCTCACGAAGAAAAAGACTTCAGAAGATTGAAGTGAAAAGTACAAACACCCCGCATACAACATACAGCAGAACATTCGTTTCAATAAAGAATAAGCACAAAACAAGCATCCTAACCATATAATGAATGATAAGGAGCTCCTGAAAACAGTGCGAAGCACGTAGCGCTCACCGCATACGTTCCCAGTGAAGATTACTGTTGCCCAAGCTGCCGCAGCGACGGCAGCTTGCGAGGTGGGGAGTAACGTCACTTGCCTTTCATATATCAAAGAGGAACCCGCGTATACCCCGTTTCACTTTACGTCCGAACGCAGCGGATGCTACGAGCTACCTTAGCAAATCCCGTTCTGTGGACGTGGCCCGTGATACGCTTTCCGCGCGTCGCTGTGACCCCTAAGGTCACGTGACACTCACACGGCCTCCGATTGGATCCGATGGCTCGTAACATCCGCTGCGCTTAAACGTAAGATGATACGGAGTAGAGCAACTGATTCCATTGCTGCTGCAGCACCGCGATGAATAGGCCACGCATAGTTCGGACTCCCGAGGAGCAGCCTGAATACTAGGAGCGGTAAAGGGAAAAGAAACGGCAATACGACCAGCGGCGGCGTGCTGCGACCGGGGGCGGCATTTCGTATAGTGCAGTAGGCAATCGTTGCAGGTGATACCACAGCTTCGCTGACCAACCACCTTCACAGCGTAAATTAAAACCCCAGCTTTTTTTTTTTTTTACTGTAATTTTTGTTTATTTACTTGCACATTTGTAGTAAATTGCAGCGCGATGCCTTAAACAACCGAGTTTTTCGGGCCGTCTAAACTTCCTTAGAAGCGTTAGTTTACATGCTGAAGGTTGGGTATCTGTGCTGCACATGTTCCTCTCCAGAGTTAACTAACTATCGTTACTCCTTACTCCACCGGAAAGTGACAAAAATTTCACTTTTTTTCTTGACAAGTAACTAGGGCGTTACTTCATTACTGAAAAAAAAGCAGCTATACCCGTTTTATCTCAAAAACCGTAGTAACAATAAAACAGCCCGGCTCCTCGCGGAGCATCAATAATTTCTCATTTTATATAGAGATATGTGTAGGTGTACTTTAGACTAGATATATGCTATCTTATCGAGACGTAGAAGTTTCCCACGCCAAAAGTATCGCTGCTTCATCCGACAACCAAATCTTGCAAGAACTACTTCGCGCGGTGTATGAAGAATGCGCAAAACTTCGTTTTTTTTTTTCTTTCTTGAGGCCGAAACGAGTATAGAAACAAGTAAGGCGTTACTTGTAACGCGTTAGGTACAAGTCTGGTGCAGACCGACGCTTACCCACCCCAGGTCTAACGAGACCGTCTAGAAACTAAAGCCTGCACGTCCGCTGCGTGATGTCACCTTAGATCGGCCAACACGCCGATAAGCGAGAGTTAGTTGCACGCTAGGCTTTGCTGGTCCGAAGCGCTGGAGAGGCGGCCTGTAGCCACGAATAGAAACATTGTACGAATTTTACTTACCCGTGCATTACGACGACGTAATTAATCGAACTACATACTTAGGATTAGGAGTTCATATAGCAACTCTGACTTATTTATATAGGCTTTGTCTATTAAAGGGTAACCCCGGTCAAAACTCGAACCAAATTAAATTACTGATATCGATTTACCTAGACTAAATACGAGCACTGCCAAAATATTACACGAATGGGAAACCACGATCCACTCTAAGACCGATAGTAAAAATGCTGCCACCAGCTTCTCAGCAAGCATTCAACGGGTTGGCTGTTTGTCAAGCAAGCCCTGGCGTCATCCTCCTTTGCAAGGATGTTTTTTGTTCGTACTGCCACTTATTTCGCCGTGTTTTTTGTTTTTTTTTTGCAGCGTTTTCAGTCGGTTCAGAGGACAATTTCTGCTTGTCACGTTATGATTTAGCGGCGGTAGTTTGTTAGTGCTCTTCGGCGATCGCGCGCGAAGATTATTGACTCTCTGCTTGCCCAAGCACGTCGGGGTGAAGCAGGTGGCATCTACTGGAGGCCACAGTTTAGTTCATTCCTGCTCAGCGCGAGCCTTACCATCGGCTTGCATCAGAAACGTGCATTGCATCCACCAAGATTGTCGTTCTTCTCAAAACATAAGAAGATAAGTGGGGGCTCGTCAATTATCGTGGCCAACTCGCTTTTCGGCCGACAAAATGATGAATATGTATTGATATTTTCTACAGATGTTTGATATCTGCAAAGCAAAGAAGCAAAGCAGCCGTAGCATCTTCCTTGACTGATCGGCACTGCTCTTGCAACTAGGCCAGCCATACGTTTTGCGTTACCGGAATACAACCTTTGCGTCACACGATGGCCATGCAGCTGATCACAAGGGTTGTCATTATGTTCGAGCCTACATATCGGTTTCTCTGTAGACTCCCGAAACAAAACCTTGAGATAGGATATCTGCAAAACTACACAATGCCTCGAAAAATATATTGCACCTTGTAAATCCGGGACACTTCCTGAACTAAAAACAGTCGCAATCCTAAGATCGGAAAAATGAACCGGAGTTACCCTCTAAAGCAGAAGTGCACAACATACGACCCGCGGGCCGCATGCAGCCCGCGACCGCTTTTCTAGCGGCCCACTGCCCAGATCAGCGCAGAAAGTTGCTTACTATGCCATTCGATCGACCGAGCGCCCGCTCCGCTTGGCAAGCAGCAGCGAAACCCTCATACTGACTTTTCTCAGTCTTCGGCGAAGGAACTACGATTTCTCAGTTCAAACGTTTTCTCTCCGCTAGCCACGCTAACAAGAATAAAACAGCGTGTGCAACCGTCCTTGTCCGTGGTGTGGTTCGGTCTCAACATGTCTGCACACGGAGCGCGAAAACTTCTTGCTCCTCTCTAAACAGATCCCCTTCCCTCTTTCACCACGGAGGCTATCAACCCTCTGCCTTCCTGTCGGGATAGTTGAGGGTTGCATCGTTGGATCGGAGGACTCCGATCCGGCGATGCAACTGGAGCTCATCGACCTCCAGTGTCCACCAGCGCGGAAGACTATGCATCGCGAATCTCAGCTGCATGAGGTCTACAAAAACCTGGACAAGAACAAGTACGGAAACCTGGTGGACTGCGCCTTGAAACTGTCGTCACTTTTCAGGAGCACGTACGTTTCTGAGCAGACCTTCTCACTGATGACTCTCAACAAGAACCGCCTTCGATCTCCCGTGACGGACATGACATTGCGAGATGTGCTAAAGACGGCAACGAGTGCGATCACACGTGATATCGGAAGCCTGACCGCAGCCAAAATGAGCAACACGTCGCACTAGTTTCGGCCCGCACACTTTTCTATAAACGTATTTTTGGCCAGCCTAAGTTTTTAGTTGTGCACCCCCGCTCTAACGGAATACTGAACGGAAATTTCGATTTCGCAACATAAGGCCGCAGAAGCGTTGAACGGGAAGCTACGAACTCCAAAACATCACTCGCACGTCGATATCTCAAACGGATGGCCGTACTTTTGGAAAGCAAGGGCTCGATCAACCGAGGGCTATGACGTCATTGTCCTCCGGGAGAATTTGAGAACGAGGGGAAGCGGCCTCGCTTCTCTCCTTCTCGCTTCGTTTCACCAGCTCGACGGGACGTAGCGAGGACGAGAGGGAATGGGAATCGTTACGTGACTCGTCTCGTCAGCCTCGTCGGCCATGTTTATTCGCGCACTTATTTTCCAAAAATACGGCGATCCCTTAGAGATATCGCTGTATGAGTGATATTTTGGGGTTTTGCAGCGTCCCGCCTATCCATCCAGCCTTGTTTTGTGAGCTCGAACTTTCGGTTCAGTATATCTTTAACATCGGTGAGTCATTGTTTAAGCTACCTTCACAATTTCCAGTGACTGAATTTTCTATCGATGTTCAGAAAGGGGAGTTCATTTACAGGCAAGGCTGCATGTAGATGCAGCGTTTCTCCAATATAATATGGCTTAAAAAAAATCACGTTTTTTTTTGTTTTGTTTTACAGTGGGCAGTTATCCGTTACAATCAGGCCTGGTCGCCAAGTCTCCGGAGTTGAGTAAGGCACTATATTGAATCAAATACATCTTTCTTCCTTTCTTTCTTTCTTTCTTTCTTTCTTTCTTTCTTTCTTTCTTTTTTTCTTTCTTTTTGCAAGTCGTTTATTTTGTTTGTTTAGGCGTTATTACTGGTGGGATTTCTACTAGCACGAAGACAGTTATGAAGCTTCGACCTAATCATTTTCTACAATCGACCATACGTTCTAATGATCCCACGTGTTTTGGTGATATTTCCTGTCAACTGTGTATGATCACGGGACCCACCGATCAGATCGGGTTTGAGCCCATGTTTCCCACGTCACCGACAACTTAAGAAACCCAGGGCGTAGCCTATTGTGTTCATGCTTTCTGATTTTTAATTCATTCTTCGTCGTTCTTACTGGCCAATGCTACAATCTCACTGAATGAGGAGCGATAGTAAAATGGCCGTGATTGTCGACACCCTACGTTTCTTAAAATCCCAGTGACTATACGGAGCGCAAGTTCGTCTGCTCCTTTTGCGGGGGTTGTGGTGACGTCAGATCGCCGAGCTCTGATTGGCTCTGAATGAAGGGTAGTGGGTAGACCTTAAGACAGCTTGCTTTGAGGTCTACTCACTATATCCTGCAATCGGAGCCAATCAGAGCTCGGCGTTCTGACGTCAGCTCAACCCCTCAAATGAAGCAGACGTACTTGCGCTCCGCCTAGCACACACGACCTGGCCCCTTCTATCTAGCAATTATAATTTAGCAGACAAGTGATCGCCGGTATTTTTCACTTTACCAACAAAACTAAGTGCATCTCATCAACAGTGCTTGCACGGTCGAATGTGTATACCTGGGAAACCGACTTTGGTAATTATACACAGCTGGAGTTGCTATCAACTCAGATTTACCATGCAACTCGCTTCCTGCTTGTTCATGCAGTGTCTGTACACTCTAAAAAATCTGGAGCGCCATTTTTCCCGCAAAGTACTTCAGAGAGTCAAGCATTGCGGGGATTGGTGCTCCCGAGTGCTTTGCGGGAAAGTAGACACCCCAATTTGTTTTTAGGAGTGTACGGGTAACCCTGAAGCGCAAAAGGGCCTTTTGGTGCGTTTACACCGGCGGATTCGCGGGCGTTTTCGCGGTGGCGGGAAGTGGATTTTGGAGCCGGGTGGCAAAAGTGACTCGTCACTGTCACAAAATCTGAATCAGTGCGGTGCCCACATCCAGATTTTCCGCCAGCGATGAGTCGGTTTCACCGCCCGGCACAGAAATCCACTTTCCGGCCCCTGCGCGGATCCGCCCACCGGTCGGCAAGTGTAAAGGCGCCATTAGGCGCCTTTTTGCGTTTTGCTCGGTCGTGATATTGAAAAACTTCAGAATTTTTAATCCCAAGTTGTTGTCCCAGATGAGTTCAATACGCCATAATATCAGTTATGAGAGAAACGCGAGAGAAAATGACAACCACTTCTTCACTCTAAAGGCTGGTCAACACACTTGCGACTGCTTACGACGCGAGAGGTTAAAGAAAGGTAATCAAGCCCCTTCTGGCTGCTTACGACCGTCTGCAGAGCGGTCGTAGGCAGTCATGAGTGTGTGAACCAGCCTTAACTCTGTCGCATTCTGTATTACGAACATTGCTTGGAAATTTCCGAGGACGTAATTGCACCTGAAACACTTGTTGTAGTTGTAGTTGTTGTGGCGGTTGCAGTTGTTGTTGCTGTTTTTAATAGATACGCATTATATCTTGTTATTTTTTTAAACAATTTTGTCTTTCAGATGAAACTGGTCGAAGAGGTAAGGTGCTTTTCGTTAAGCCTACGACTGTCATTTAAGGCTTTCATGGGGGTTCTGGTTTTAGAAGCAAAGAGCGACAGCCATTTGAAGACTGCTCTAGGAAAGCCAGGTGAGACGGTTTTGGTGACTCGACAGTCGTCGAATAACTCATACCTCGAGACCCAGAGCCATTTCGGCCTAGATGCAAATTGATGCTATCAAGGCTGGGGTGCCTGAAACGAGCCTCGTTAAATTAATATTTTATTTGATGCTTCAAAGTAAAAGCGCTCTTGAACACGTTTAGAATTCTACATCTACATGACACCACACGTTAGTTAGCTTAGCTAATGATGATAGCGAGTGCTCTTGAAATCTAGCTATCATGTGGTCTACATAAAAAAAAAAGATATTCACACCTTTTGATCATTATTTGGGAGTGCATAACGACGGAAGCACGCTAGCTCCCGCTTTTCTTGCTGGTCAATCTGACCAAAAGGGGGTCGTTGATTGCGCTAGGAATGTATTGCGGGGCTGCATGCATGCAGGCATTCTCGAGAGCGCAGGGTGGAACAAATTGCACTAATAATAGTGTCAAAAGCACATGAAAGGAAATGAAAAATTAGGCCTGGTCTTTGTTTCTCAGTTGCCCGTGATACTCCTCTGAACGTTTATTAATGCGAGAGCACCAACTATCCCATGCAGCGGAGCCAGCCGCTTCTGTAACCGCGAAAAAACGTGAAAGGAATTCCCGTTCTTCCAGTATACCTGAGTGAAACGGCTCCTAGATAGCCATTGGCGTCCGCTTCACGAGAGCGCGCGCTCGGCCGCCGCTCTCGTGTCAGGCGTAGCCGGAAAGGAAGGGGGAGGGGGGGGGGGGGGGAAAGGGGGCTGCGGCCGTTTCTGCTCTTTTTTTCGTCGAGGAACATCTCGGCGCCTGAGACATCTATATCGTCGGCGGCCGCAACCTCGGCAGTAGCGAAACGCGGCCGTCCATGCCAGTACGCCGCAGACAAACTAAGGGAGCGGAAGAACGGCATTCATGCTTTCGCATTCACAACTCTAGCAAGTGCTTGTCCTCGGAACTTTTTTTTTTTTTTTTTGTGGGCGAACACGGGACATGCATTGCACTATCTTAACACCGTAGAGGCACGTACAATTTCTTTCAAAGAATTTCTGCTGAAGGGATGTGCAGAGAAATTGGATGTAAAGCGCGAGACACATGGACGGCAGAATCGTCCGATCCGATGTCCGATCCGACAGTCCGAACGCCGCTCCGAATTGCCGCACGCGACAGTTTAAGACACGCTTCCAACCTTGCATGCGACACGACGATCCGTTCGGCTCCGCCCACGAGATCCAAGCACTCCAGCGGAGGTCCGCGTTCGTAGATCTCTGGTGCCAGATTGACGGTTTAGCTCGCACGAGCGAAGTTAGGGGCTCGTTCTCGCTAGCGCGTGCATTCTTTGCCGGGGCCATCTTTTTCAAATAGGTCAGCGGGATCCACGCGTCCGGCTTCCCGTCGCCCGTCCCGTATTCGTCCCGCCAGGCCCAGTACGTCATCATGACGTTCGCGCTAGCTGTGCTGTCATTGTCTGGACGCTTCCGACAGTCCGTCCGCCATGCGAAACTATCTGGCATGTTGGACGCACGCCGGATCGCCGATCCGACGTCTGAAGCGACCAAATTTTTCGGATCAGGCAGTCCGTACTGCCGAATCGAACGTCGAATCGGATGGATTTTTCGCGCATGTGTCTCGCGCTTGATGGGTAAAGCGTTGCCCAGATTTATTTGATTAACATAATATTTAGCATTTCACCAATCATTTCTCCCTAAAAAAGGAAGTCTAATTTTTCCTTTGTGCTTTTAAAAAAAAAAAAAAATGAAAGCCGTTTACAACTCCCTGTAACGCCAAATTAGAGCGCAGCTCTTGAGGAGGAGGGGAAGGCACGGGGGGGGGGGGGTCACGTGACCTCGGGGGGGGGGGGGGGGAGGTCACGTGGCCTGGGGGTCACGTGACCTCGAGGGATGGGGGCGGAGAAAATTTTCCGCTAAATTTAGCGGGGAAAATTTTCCGCTAGATTTAGCGGGGAAAATTTTCCGCTAAATGTAGCGGGGAAAATTTTCCGCTAGATTTAGCGGGGGAAATTTTCCGCTAAATTTAGCGGGGAAAATTTTCCGCTAAGTTTAGCGGAGAAAATTTTCCGCTAAATTTAGCGGGGAAAATTTTCCGCTAGATTTAGCGGGGAAAATTTTCCGCTAGATTTAGCGGGAAAAATTTTCCGCTAAATTTAGCGGGAAAAATTTTCCGCTAGATTTAGCGGAGAAAATTTTCCGCTAAATTTAGCGGGGAAAATTTTCCGCTAGATTTAGCGGGGAAACTTTTCCGCTAAATTTAGCGGGAAATATTTTCCGCTAAATTTAGCGGGGAAAATTTTCCGCTAAACTTAGCGGGGAAAATTTTCCGCTAGATTTAGCGGGGAAACTTTTCCGCTAGATTTAGCGGGGAAAATTTGCCGCTAAATTTAGCGGGGAAAATTTTCCGCTAGATTTAGCGGGGAATATTTTCCGCTAAATTTAGCGGGGAAAATTTTCCGCTAGATTCAGCGGGGAAAATTTTCCGCTAAATTTAGCGGGGAAAATTTTCCGCTATATTTAGCGGGGAAAATTACCCATCATGCACCGCGCGGTTACGCCGACGGCGACGGCGACGGCGACGCCGCTCAAGCCGGAAACGGGCGCCTAAGAGCTGCGCTCTAAAAAACAAAAAGTTACTCTTGGGGGCGTGGGGTGGAGGGGGGGGGGGGGGGCTTAGGGGAAGCCGACTCCCCGCCCCTTTCTCCCTTCAGAATGGACCCCGTTTAGTCACCGGAAGTGCGCCTACAGAAAGAAATCCGATTGAAAAGTTGACGGTTCTTGATTGATGACTGTACCGAAACGCCTTCTTAAAGCACCATACAGCAGCATAATAAACGAGTACTAAGGTACTAAGGGAGGCTGTTTCTGGTTGCCCGAGACTATTGTCATCTGCTGTTAAGAATTCGTAAGAGTCACCGTGGACTGAAAAGTGAAACTCTACGGGGTTTCTTTTTCTTTCGCATGTGGCTCCAACTCACTATTTTCGCTGACAGGACGGTAACAGCAGAGGCGTTATCATCCAGCGCAAGCTTCCTAGAGTCGATAACACTTCGGGCTCTAGTGGCCTTCCAGCATGCAGCCAATGCACGGCGGAAGGCAGCGAGAGCGTGTCGGAGGCCGGACGTCAGGAACAGACGCCCTTCCGCTTTCATTTTGTCGGCGACTACTGTTGTGCGCAGCACTATCGAGGACACAGATACAAGAGCGTGACTACACGAGCGCTTTGTTTTATCCGTATACTGTAAAACCCTTTATTTTCGCGGCCCCTATTTTTTGCGAATCGGTCACAGAGGGCAGAATCACGGCCAATAAATTTCGCGAATTCCAGACACCCGAATTGAAACTCTTAAGAACCGAAAGTTTCACGCGCCCTTAAATTTCGCGAATTTTTTAATTCGCGAAATTCGCGAAAACTAAGGGCTCACGAACATTAAAGGTTTTACAGTGCGCGGACTAGTAAAACATTTTACAAAGCCACGCACTTAAGTCCACGCTTCTCGCAATGCTGCGCACAAAATTTGAAGTGAAGTGTTTGCTCTTTTGTGTGTTTGGATGTTTCGGGAAACCGTACTATAGCTCCGAAGATAGTATAGCACTATAACGAGTAAGCGCCGACCGACGCGTTAAAATTGCCGCCCACTTGTGGGAGTTGGCGTCGCAAAAGGAGTTTTATCCAGAACGTGTTTCTCGGATTCCTGTTTATCATACAAACAGCGATGAACGGAAGTATAACTGACCGTAGGAAAAGCGCAAAGGTGAGCCGGTTGCGAAGCAGATATTGAGGATGTGGTGCAAACAAGGCTATTCACTAGATCTCAAATAGATCAAAGAAAAGGGGAACCCACTATACTAGAGTCACCGACAACTGACAAAATGCAGGGCATGTCGATTCCAATGCACGTAATCATCGCTCCGTAGCCTATAAAATTGCGGTATCAGCAGGTACGAACACCAAAGAAGGAAGGACAACTCTAAAGGAGGGATCATAATATGCCGCGATCTGGTTTTCTTCAGCTGTCAGCGACCATAGATATTCAATGAGTTCGATTACTCTTGTGGCAAATAGTTGAGGGTAGAGTCACGGGGCGTCACTATCAACGATATCTGGAGCACGCGAGCTTCGTCACCCATCACTGTGGCTGAGGCAGACGCGCGGCATGACAGCTCCACAAAACGGCATCTTGCACCGCGGTCCCGGTTATGTCGTGCGCGTCGGACGGAAGCGAGTAAGAGGGACATGACCGCGAGCACGAAAGGACGCGCATGCGCAAAGCGTGGTTCTGGGTTGCGGCGGAGCGCCGTCAGGAGGCGCAGAGGTGCATTTCGACTGATGCCTCTCGTGTCCAGCAAACTTTTGCAGCCAACTGTATACATTCGCTGGCCGCGAATTCCTTTGAACTATAGAGGTGTGCCACAGTTTAAGCGCATCCTTTTTCAGAAAACTGCCTCGTCGCAAGAAACCTAAGTAGGTGCACGGAAGGTTCCCACTACGCCTGCGTCATGGAAGACGGAAGAGGCCAGTGCCTGCCATGGGACGGCCGGGAGCTCTGCATCGGCGGAAAACGCGCCAGGTTCACATCAGAGTCTCAGTGCCAAAAGGCGTGCTATGGTAAGAGACGGGTGCGACAAAAAAGAAATATATTGTCAAAATTGCTTTCGGAATACGATAGTCTACTTTGCACCAGCTTGTACTGCGTCAACGGTTCTTTCATAAACTGCGTCGTTACTACTGTGGAAGTTCTATGAATATTTTTTATCAGCGTTCATGAAGTCTTTTGTAGCATTCAAAACCAGTTGACACAATTTTCTAATCTGTCTACTTGCCGCGGACGGGCATCCCGCGACCACCCAACGACTTCTGTTGTTGCATTACTCCAATGATATTCTAAGGATTTTATTTCAGACAAACTTGTGTCTAGGAGGCTGTGGCAAAAGAAGACTCAAAAGTTTTTTGCGAGGCCATCAGCCCCCTTACAGCAGTCAGCAGATAAAAAATATAAAACACAAAACGTGACCGAAACATTGGAGCAAAAGCATCGACACTGCGGCAAACGAACACTGTGGAAAAACGACTACACGCCTTCTCACATGGTTATGAGTTCTCCTACAGTAGTTTGCAGAAACAAAATACAAAACATATATTAAACTTGGTAGCTGCACTGGCCGTTCAGGAACTAATATATCATATCCCATCCGTTGGCCGCAAGACTTTATGCGTGCATATTTCAAGTAGGTATATGTATACATAGGTTGCACTGACGTAATTTGGTCCTCCTTTCTGGTGGCCGAACTTCCTCGAGCGTAGCCTTTACTGTGCATATTCTACGAGCAGTACACGAGCGTCGCGAGCGAGCGGAAACGAGTGAGCACAGCTTCATTATACTTCGTTTCACTTTATCTGCGAGTGAAGCCAAAGCTAGAAGCGCGAGACCAGCGCTTTTTGCGTTTCTGCCCAGCTCGCGCGCTCGAGCAAAGCCTGAAGGCACGGAGCTTTCGTTCTCGCGCTTCCAGCTTTGCCTTCGCTCGCACATAAGGTGAAACGAAGTATAACAGCAGGATTTGGCCACCAGAAAGGAGGAAGGATATGACGTCACGTGCAACCCATGTATAAGGGATGCGTGCAGCCTGCTTCGTTGGTTGCAGCGCGCGGTCAAACACGAAAAGTGTGGAAAATTCGCTCCGAAAGTCTATCAAATTTCGCTAGCGACACTTATAAGTATTCGATTCGGCTGCGCTGCCAAATGGCGTAACCATAGCAACCAACGCTGACGCTAGGACGGGACCGAATGCCGCACTGCCCCGTTATAGCAACAGCAGCGGTTGCTATGGCTAGTCGGCGCGATACGACGCCGTTCTTGCTCACATGTGTTTCACGCCTACGCCTCCGATTGGGCAGGTGACCCGCCACTTTTTTCGACGTGTTCGGCCGAGCTGAAGGTGTGCCCTTGCGGAGACCATTCCAGAAAGCTGGGCTGGATTTGGACGCGGGACTCCAAGTGTGTCAGCGTGCCTACTCAGCTCTGCGTCAACGAGGGATTTCCGACCAAGCGAGCCTGCATCGCGACCTGCGTCCCAGGTACCTCATTCATATTCAGCTGGTTTTGCGTTCCTCGTCTTGAACTTGGACACTCTCGCGCGACGCTAAGGCACAAGACGAGTATGTCATGTGCCATGACGTGTACAAGCAACCAGGAGTATGTATAGCGATGGAGCCTCGCAAGACCTCCGCTATATGATGTGAGGAAGGTAGAGGCTCCATGACCTTGGCCGTGGAGAAGTTAAGAATGCGCCGAATAAACACGGCATCGAATCGCTCACTGGACCAACCAGGAAAGACAGTATTATCATTACGAGTTATGGTCGATTGACACACTTGCGTCGAGTCCGTCCGAGTGCAACTGCAATGGCTTGCGACGCAGCTGTTGCCATAGCAACCGGTGCGTCGCGAGCCGTTGCAGTCGCATTCGGACGGACAAGCGCAAGTGTGTGAACGAACCTTTATATACGCAACGACGTGCGCCTCGGCAGCGGACTATTTGCCCATCGCGGAGGGACAGTGCCTGGTGGTAATGAGGGTGTGGGAGGAGCTTCTGGCGTATTCTGAAGAACTCAGGGCGTAGCTTGTCATACTCACGCTTCTTGCTGCGTGATTCGCTCTTCGCCGTTCTTACCAGCTAATGCAGCTACACCATTGGTTGTGGAGTGATAATAAGATGCCTGCCGTTGCCACGCCCTGCATTTCTTAGGCTGTCATTGACTATACGGCGAAAAAGTATTCCAAAATGCGTCTTTGGCTCATGGGAACGCTGGGAGGGGCTAGCCGATCCAAGAGCAACATTTAGAAAGTGCAGGGACCCCGCAATAACAAGGCAGCCAAGCGCGTACCACCAATGCTGGGGGGGGGGGGGCAAAACGACGTGAGCGCGTTTGGGGGGTACACAAACGCGCGAGGTGCGCAAAGAGCAGACGGACTTGCACGCGGTATCGTCTCAACTATGCTTATGTTTTCACTCAACCGCTCTGCCCAAACGGGCCACGGAAGTCATTGGAGATGGTGATGGTGGCGCGATGGCAACGTTAATAACCCCGTCATAAGACTAAAATCAATGATTCGCAAGCCAAAGTTTACAAAACGCGTAATGACTGTATAGATTCCCTTATACTTGTATGTGTGTCTCCATGAATATCCCAGTTATGCGCCAGGTAAATCGTACTTAAGTTATTCTAGACATTGCGTTTTCTAGGGTCGAAGATATTTTTGAAATGCCTATGGAAAGAAACGAACTCGAATGTGCCGTTCGCTCGGGGAAGCTGAGGGTAATTGCTATCACGCCTTGAGCTGGGAACAAGAATGACTTACAAAATCTTGTTTTGTGTTTTCTCGACCCGAGCGTATGGAGGGAGCTGTAGAGTCTAAGGTGTGTCTGAACACATTAACAGCGCGCCAACGCAACTCTCGATCTACGTGACGACAAGGGAAAACGGCCCGCTGCAAATATTAAGCGTCACAGAGCACTTTCTATGAGTAATATACGAGATTCATATATAAGTCAATATTATCCCGAACGTTTTCCGCTGAGAACATATAGCATGTCTTCAAATACCTTAGGTCACTCTCCTCTTAGAGAGATTTAGCATAGCGCTACCCCAGGCTACCACCTGGAGCGGCATGACGTGAGGGAGCTCGCACTGCAACTTCGAACATTGCTTTTCAGCGCACGTCAGGAACGTTTCCGTACCCGCAATAACCCACAGTAACGTTATACTAAACCTCTTCAATAGACCATACTAGAAATATGTGACGTCCCCGCCGGCTGCTGGAACTTTTATGACGATGCAATGTACGGCACAGGAAAGACTACCCAGGAATGAAATACGAAGTACATGAAATAACGGTTACTGCGCAGGCAAGCTAATGAACAATCATAGTGCAAAAAAAAAAAAAAAAACTTTGAGACTTGTTTTATTTTTTGTCCCTAGTCTCAAGGGTTGTTTGTCTTCACTACGAAGTTTATGTTGGTTTAACATTGTGTGATTTTAGAACGCAAAGGCAGAAGTAAATAAAACCAAAATAGGTGATGGCCTTCTTTTGCGTTTATTTTATTTCTCGAGTGGTCTGAACTCTCAATGCTGAAAGGGAACAGATTGCGCCACTTCCAGGATATATAGGGAGTATTCACTAGACGCCATATTTGTGGGTGCTGTTTAGAGCGCATTTTCAGAACGAGCTCATATCAATAGCCAGCTAAGACCGGTACTCTTGACGGTGCGGAATGCACGTTGCAAAAGAACTGTGGAAGCTCGCCATCAGCACGCGCTCAGCATTCGCGCACACAGCTATGGCCGCCAGTGAATACTCCTTATAGACGATTGCAAGCAGGGCATATGGCGGCCGCCATGCCTCTGCTCGTGCGGGCAATTAAATGCAACTGCAAGCTTGCCAAAGCTATGTTCACGCGCACTCCGCACGGGCTTGCACGCATGGGGCACCAGTCGGTCGCCATGCTTGCATTTGTCTATATGAAGCATACGAGTGGGCTCGAGCGCAGGTTGGAACATCCCCACAACCCCTCTCGCAGCACAATCAAGGCCGGTTCAGACACTTGCGTTTGAGTGCGTTTGACTGCGTTGCGGCGAGAACCGAAAGCGAGTCACCGGCACATCTGTGCTTCGTATGAAGCGTGGAATCCAATTCAAGGAATCTTCTTGGCACGCGATATAAGCAGCAGGAATGTCCTGGTGTCTCGCTGCCGCAACGCAGTCAAACGCAGTCAAACGCAACTGTGTGAACCGGGCTTTAGATGTGGAAGAGTCGCAAGGTCTCCCGCAGTTCTCCGAAAAGTTTCGCATGGACTATTCGTACACTTTCCACTTCGGACTGCGCGCCATGCGCGGCCATGCCCAATACCTACTCAAAGTGCCGGTGCAAGCTCCCGCTATACTCCATTTTACTCTGTCTGACCGAATCCTAAGCTGAAACCGATGGAGTCACTCAAACAGCGCCAAAATGTGAATCCTTACGGCGCTCGGCCGCCCTAATGAATGATACATCAAAGAAGCCTGGTTTAACACCTGCAAAATCTTGGTGTAACATCAAAACATCTTATAATGTGTCAACCAGGCAGGCTTATGTAAACAGCCTATCCAACCTGATGTGCCCCCCAGAGGGTCTGGTGGTCACACCAGGCAGCCCGGTTGTCACACCAGGTAGCATAACGGCCACACCAGGCCAGCGTGATGTACTTAGTTGTGGCCTCGTGGGCACACCAGGCATCTTGATGTGCCCATCAGACTGCCCATCAAACTGTTCCCATCAGACTGATTGGTATAGTGATGGCAAACGCACCGTAAAGAGCGCCATGACGATACACTTGGTGCCCTGCCTGATAGTCCCATCGGGTCGGGTCGTTGGCTGTGGTCTGACTTAATGTGGAACGGAGTATAGCAACGTGGAGCTCCTGCTTACGATCTACGAAAACTACCTAATATAAATAGACCGATCTCATCAGTCAGTTTCGTTGCGCCGCCGCTGACGGCATGCATCGCGAGAACTGAGCTCTTTCTGAACGAGCGACAACCCTGCTGCTTGCATGCGCGGGCAGAGCACGAGACGGCACAGGTTCTTTCGTGCACTGTTGCCTTCTTTCTGTAGACTACACTCATATAAAGGCGCAACACATATATGGAACCCAGTGGTCTCTATTAGGGGGCCAGTGGCGCATTGAGCAAAAAGGTGTGAAGCCAACGGAACTAAGTGGCTTGTCCCGGAAGTGAGCATCTCACATGCTTTCTAACTTTTCCGAACGTTGGTGCAAGCAGTGTAAAAAGCAGTGCGGTTTTCTTTTCTTTTTTTAATTTTGACAGCGTTTGCTCGTTGCGCAGTAAGAGCACATGCAGACCCGAGTGGTCTCCTGGGAAGTCACTTGATGCGCGATCATTTCAAGAGTCTAGTTTACCAAGCGTGCCTGTCCCACGCTCAGAGTCCTTGTTCTCGGTGCTTAATGCTGAAGGGAATTATTCAAACTCGCTTAAAAGCGCAATAAAGCAAGGACCAATACATCGACTGAATGCACTAAGAAGACCAGCAAACGCTTAACTTCCGGGACGAACATCGAGCTTCCGTTGGCTTCACTCGGGCGTGAATGTGCTGAGAAAGATTGTTCTGTTGGTTTAAACTCGGCGTTCCCTCGTACTCAACCCGATCCTAATGAAGCCTCTTTCCTTCCAGGTGGCAAGAGGGACAGGCGGTGTGACACCCACCGATCTCGCGAATGCGTATGGCCTGACGACGCCGTGTCCTTTTTCTACGACCCAGTAGACGAGACGTGCAAATTTTGGGACGCTTCCCTGTGCCCCAGCTCGCTGACCACGTCGATGGAGGAGTGCAAAAAAACTTGCGTCTAACCGCATTTGTCACCTCACTGATTTTCTATTCTCGCTAAAGCCGGGACATTAAAGAGCGAAGCACACCCAGATTATTCGTGTGGCCCATTAGACCATTCTCGAAACATTTTTCATCCTTTGGCGGGTAAGGAGGGGGGGGGGGGGGGGGGGGTCAAATTGCGTATGTATAATATAGGGTCAGCTGATGATCAGGGTACGTGCCGATACAAGGACGGACTCGGTTAATTGGTAAAGTTTACCTACCAGATGGCGCGCACTTTTGAAAGGAGTCTCTTGACTCGGAGAATTTTACAACATCATCCAATAGTTTTAATTATAAGAGAAGCCGAAAGTTGTTATGAGAGGAGGCATTAGTTCTGCGAACGCAGTAACAGGCTTGGCCCCCCTCCCCCTCCCCATACTTTTTATAAGCCCATTCCTTAGGCTTGCTTTTCGTGGTGTCTTGTTGCGTAGGACGATTCTTCTTCGCACCTTTGTTTGTTACGTACACCGGAGCTGCCCTAAAGGTTGTCACATGAAGTTACTGCGTGATGATGTAGGCTTGCCCCCCCCCCCCCCCCCCCCCCCCCGATGCAAAGCAATCCTCGTCCTGCTCACTGCATGGCTGTGTTCAAAGAACCTGGGAGCTTTCATATTTTGTGCGTGTTTATTTTTAGCAAAAGATTAATTGCGTTATTTTCTCACCATTATTATGACGTATTTGTTTTACATATTTGAAGGAATGCATGGAGCTATAGATCTAGTAACAAATAAAAATATCAAATTTTCCCTCAGGTTTTGTAAGTCAATACCGAGATTTCCACCTTGTTTTCTGAAAATGCGTCATAACTTCGTCATTAAGAAGTATTTATGTGAGTAATTATTTTTTTATTTATTCACCAATACTGCTCATCTCATCTTAAAGGAGCGGTGCAACGATATTCAATTGGAATATTTTTCACTTTACACAAGCTTACTGGCACTAGTGGGACTCAAGGATACTCGCACGCAACGCCACTGGCCAAGAAACTCCTTTGTTGCGGTGTAATTTCAAGGACAAAAGCGATCATTTTCATTCAATCTCTTCTTTGCAAAATTTGATGACGTAACGTGGGGATCGCAGTACACCCCAATGACGATATTTGAATGCGGTTCGTAGATTGGACCCGAGTATTGCGTGGGCACTCGATTCAGGCTCGTGATAATTACTAGCTCGAGAAGCATTCGGGTAGTGGCCCGTGTCCAATCGCTGCAACGACGACAATAGCCGAGCCATAACAGTGTCTGGAACTCAGCGCGTGTCCTGTGCTTGGCCAACCCCAGCGCGTGGCTATGATCAACATTGGCGGCATATAATCGGCTCCAGATCACGTGGCCGCTTGTTCTGGCTGCAAGTTGAGGGGGTAAACGCTGCTCATATCTCTTTAATTTTTTTCTGGGACTTCTACTGCGTGGGGTGAAAAACGAACGCGTGTTTCATAGGTCATTAACGTCAGGGATCCGTTCTAAGCGGTATTTGCGCAAAGTACAAAAATTGTTGCATCGCCCCTTTAAGGAGCATGGTAGAGTGGAAAATCGTGCAAATACAAAGCAACAGAAACACAAGGTATTAGGAATACAACGCGGTAACAGATGCACTTACAGAAACTTGATACGTAACATTGTAAGAAAAAAATAAAAACTTAAGACACGGTTTTAGAGCCAGAAAGGGCACACTTTTCTAACTGCATCTACAAAAACCCTCGACAAATATTTATCGATTTCTCGAATTTCACAAGCTCCACGGAGGTAAAGTTCGTAATAGAGGTTGTGATTTTATTTTTTAGCATGGAGTGTTTCATCGTCACTTCAAACGTGAAAACTACATCGCCATACTGCAGAATCGCAATGAGACAAATACCTCGCGCAGTTCATAATTATATAGATCCTTTTCATTGCAAATGCCACCAGGCGGTCCTCCAGTCTTTGACGTCGCAGCCAACTTCCGGTTCCAAAAAAATAACGAACAAAGCCCCCCTTAACACTACTGCTTGAAACATCATTGAAACATGTAACCACCAATTCTCCAGGCGAACGCCAAAACAACCAACAAGTGCGAGATCTGTAAACCCACTTATATCCTCCAAGAAGCTAAACCATACAGCCGTAGGCCCTCGCTATTGGGCAGGAGATCGAACTATAGGGGACGCTTTATCGAGCTTGTTGACCCCACAGCCCGGTGTTTACTAACACAAAATAAGAAAGAAATTGAACCTCACCTATACTTCGTCTCACCCTAGCATGGACTAACCGCGAAGGCTGTGCTAGCGCGAGCGGCCAGCCTTGACTGCCTTGACTAGAGCACTTGCTGCACGAGCGCTCATGCAGCCGCCGCGGCTTCATTCAAAGCGACTAGCTCGCGCTTTTAGCACGCGCGGCTAACAATAGTCCATACTAAGGTGAGACGAAGTATAGCACGGCCTCGGCCCGAGCGCTTCGCTCTGACCAGTTCGAGTGTACTATAAGGGACCAGTGGGGCCACCGGAGTGATATTTAGGTA
Source organism: Ixodes persulcatus (assembly GCA_013358835.2). Classification (NCBI taxonomy): domain Eukaryota; kingdom Metazoa; phylum Arthropoda; class Arachnida; order Ixodida; family Ixodidae; genus Ixodes; species Ixodes persulcatus. Next base: position 297,431 of record JABSTQ010010744.1, read on the forward strand.
CTTCCGCATGTGGAAAAAAGCGGCTAATCCAAGCCACTTCGCTCGTAGCGCCCGAGAGGGCGCTACGAGCGAAGTGGTTTGGATTAGGCTTTTCTTATGAAAAACGCGTTTTGCTCCAAACCCAAGCTCGACCGGCACACTGGTCAAGGTCATAGAAACAATAGAACGCCGGACTATATTTTTATACAACCTAGAAGTCAGTCGTCACGTACACAAAGTCACCGCGACCTGACTTGTTGTCAAAACGCCATTCGACATCAGGACGACGCCTTGACGTCAACGTCGTCATCGACGTTGACAACGTGCGTTACACGACATCAAGACTGCGTTCTGACGTCATATTGCGTTGACAACGACGTCAGCGTTGACGTTGATGACGACGACGACAACGTCACGGGACGTCAAGATGACGGGGTCCTTGTCAATGCGACGTCATAAGGACACTTGGTGTTAGTTCATCGACGTCGTTTTCGACATGGCGCAACTCGACGTCACGAAGACGTCCCGACAACTTCAGGACTTCGTCGTTGATGTCATCGCCGACGACGTTACACGACGTCAAGACTTCGTCGTAACTGCGCGTCGACGTTGATGCTGGCGAAGGCGACGACATTACACGCCGTCAAGGCTTTGTGTGACGTTGACGTTAACGATGACGTCAGGACGGCGTTAACGTGACGTCATAGCGATTTTTGACGTTGCGTGGGGCGTCGACGTCAACGTCGGCATCGACGACCAGGTCTACGTCGTCCTCGACACGGCGCGCAACGTCATGGCCTCGTTTCAACGGCGACTTGATGTCGCGTAACAGCGTAGTCCTCAACGCGACGCGATGTCACGACCGCGTCACAACGGCGACTTGATGTCGCGTAACGGCGTCATCCTCGATGCGACGGGATGTCACGACGGCCTTGCGACAGCATCCTGGCGTCGCGTAACGTCGTAGTCGACGATGACGTCGTCGTGTCGTGATGCTTTGACGCTACCTCTGACGTCAAAATCCTAAAAAATACAATATAGCCCCTAAGGGACTATATTGCCCATATGACCTTGACCTGTGTGGTTGCTCGATCGCACGCAGCGAAGGTGGCGCTGTGATCAAAGTGGCTTGGTTCCACCTGATCGCTTTCCACATTTTGAGGTGCAACTGAAAGCATGAGCGGAGCCTGTAGCTCGTCCCACTCGTACTTTCTAGTACACTCTAGACCAGTGCTACAGTGTACCAGTGCTTTAGTCGCACGAGGAGCGGCCTTCAAGTCGTCATCTTAGATTTTTCGGATAAAAAGCAAACCAGTATATACAGTTTGTTGTCCCGACAGTTGAAGCGTACCGCTAGAGGCGTGACTGCTCGATCTCCTCCCCAAAATCTTCAACTTTGCTTTCCGTGTAGCATTGATACTTTCTAGCGCTGGTGACATAAGCAGGCTCGATAGACTTGCAAAGACGGAGCGACCGAAAGTCACTTGGGACGCATGCAGCGGTTCATGTTTGTAAACATCAAAATGGCCTTCAATCAATATTCAATACTCTTAACAAGTATTGAAGATAGCATCGACACCTTTGGTGCTATTGCATTTCAAAATGCCTCAGGCATGCCTCAAAATAAGTTTTTGGAATTGCTTACTATCTATCTTAAATCCACCTTTGCTGCCTGGGATGGACACACTTACTTGCAGAAGAGAGGAGTGTGCATAGGTTCGTGCATTGCACCTGTACTCAGCGACCTATATCTTGCACATATCGATAGGATTCTACAACAGAGGTTAGATGACACAAAAGTAGTGCGAGTGTTTAGATACGTGGACGATTTTTTAATTTTTCTAGCCACCGATGAACACAATTGTTCACGCTTGACGGACAACGTCCTCTCGGCATTTAAAGACTGCATGAGACCCCTAGAAATCACCCACGAGTTGCCGGTTGAAGGTACCCTAAGGTTCTTGGATCTCCGACTGGTGGTGCTACCCCACCACGTCTGCTGGTTCTATGAACCCAGGGGTAAAAAACCACTCCTCCCTTTCAACTCCGCGCACTCAAAACTCGTGAAAAGAGGCATCGTGCGGTCATGCTTAAAGAGCTCAATCACAAAGTCGTGCTCACATTCCATACAAAAGAGTTTCGACGGGCAAATTGCGAGACTGAAGTCCGCAGGGTACCCTGTTTTCTTATTGGTGTCAGTGGTCGAAACTATTCTTAAAGAAATGAAGCAAGGGAACGGCGTCAAACAAACACACAGCGACAGGACAAGAAGACCAGTCATCGTCCCTTACATCCACAATTTTTCCCACGGCCTTAAAGGGGCTATGCAACAATTTTTTTACTTTGCGCAAATACCGCTTAGAACGGATCCCTGACGTTAATGACCTATGAAACACGCCTTCGTTTTTCACCCGACGCATTAGAAGTCCCAGAAAAAAATTAAAAAACAACGAGCAGCGTTCACGCCCTCAACTCGCAGCCAGAACAAGCGGCCACGTGATCTGGAGCCGATTATATGCCGCCAATGTTGATCATAGCCACGCGCTGGGGTTGGCAAAGCACAGGACACGCGCTGAGTTCCAGACATTGTTATGGCTCGGCTATTGTCGTCGTTGCAGCGATTGGACACGGGCCACTACTCGAATGCTTCTCGAGCTATCAATTATCACGAGCCTAAATCGAGTGCCCACGCAATGCTCGGGTCCAATCTATGAACCGCATTCAAATATCGTCATACGGGTGTACTGCGATCCCCGCGTTACGTCACGGAATTTTGCAAGGGAGAGATTGAATGAAAATGATCGCTTTTGTCCTTGAAATTACACCGGAACAAAGGAGTTTCTTGGCCAGTGGCATTGCATGCGAGTATCCTTGAGTCCCACTAGTGCCAGTAAGCTCGTGTAAAGTGAAAAACATTCCAATTGAATATCGTTGCACAGCTCCTTTAAGAAAACAGCGAACAGAGTCAATGTTGATGTCGTGTTTTCAGCACCCAGAAAACTGTCCAGCCTTTGCAAACACGTCACCACACCCTCAAATCCTGCTATCGGCTGCTCCAAGAAGCATAGGACCAACTTTGTGCCTTGCGTTGAGGGGGTTGTGTATTCATTCCCCCTTTCCTGCGGAAGACAATACGTTGGACAAACTGGGCGTTGTCTAAATGACCGCCTTCGAGAACACAAAAACAACATCGTAAACGCCAACTCTGGCCACTTGGGGATACACTGTCGGGATTGTGGGTGTGTCGCAGATTTCAACAACAGCATCCTGTTGGGCAAAAGTGTAAACCAATTAACAAGGGAAATCATCGAAGCCGAGAACATCATACGACTAGAGGACAAATGTGTTAGTACGCCGTCGATAACATTATCACGAAAAGAGATTAATTATTTAGCCGTGAATTAGCCCAAGCGTTAGACGGGAATTTTTTACTCATATTTCGTCTTTTTTCAAATCGTCTCAAACTGAAGTAGAAGTAGAAGCCGAAGTTACACACGAAATACAAAGTTGTTAGTGAGCGCTGGGTGAAAGGTGTGTTCTTTGGGTGTGTGGATGCTTGAGTGACAGTTTTTCGAGTGCGCTACGTCGACAAGCATGAATAACCAACTCGCCCAATCTCAAGTTCTTTCGGCCTATAGGAAGTATTCACTGGCGGCCATAGCTGTGTGCACGGTGCTGATGGCGAGCTTCCACAGTTCTTTTGTAACGTGTATTCCGCACCCTCAAGATTGCCGGTCTTAGCAGCCTATTAATGTGGGCTCGTTCAGAGCATGCGCTCTAGACATCACCCACAAATATGGCGCCCAGTGAATACCCCTTATAGGAAGTATGCACTGGTGGCCATAGCTGTGCGCGCTGCAGTTAAAGGGCCTCTGACACGCCAAAAAAAATATTTTTTTTTCATATAAGGCGTTAAAATGGCATATCAGGACATTACAAAAAACTTTTTTCACTATAGAGTTGCGTAGTTTGTTTATAAAAAATAGAAATATGAGGCCCAATTCAAAGTTCCCGCCGTGCACTGTGACGTAACAGTGTACCGCAAGGTGTCAGGGCGGTCAGAAGGGAGGCTGAAGGGAGGCATCGCCGGAAGTCACGTGAGTTGTATCCCTCCTCGTGCTTACCGCGAGCGCGTGTAATATTTTTTTAAATATTTTTGTTATTCTCCGCACCTCCACGAGCGATCCAAGCAGACAAGGTTTCTTTTATTTGCTTTTCATCGCTTAATGTTGCTGTAAAGGTAGAAGAAGCGGAGTCAGTGAATTGACGTGATCAACTACAATGCCTAGAAGGTTCTATGTGAGGGACTGTCCCGGTATTTCAGCAACTGAAGAAGAGATCACACTGCATGCATTTCTGAGAGACATACATCGGCCGCATGTGCACCTAGTAAACACATTCTACTCATGTTCTAGAGAAAATACGTACTTTGTGCTCGACGTTTACTTGTGCTTGGTACACTCACCAGTTCGTATTCTTTAGACGGCAGGCATCTTCAGCCTGGAGAGTATCCGATGATTCAACGACCTCGGTGTCTGAACCTTCAGCAATGCGATCGGGAGTGTCGTATGCTAGCAATCCTAATTTCTGCGAGCGTTCTAAAATGTTTTTCTTTCAAAACTTGATAGCTTGTTTTGCGCCCAGTATAGCCCTGTATCATCGGACTGACGGCATGCACTCGTACACTGGCTTGTACTCGCAACGCTTTCATCATTGACCTCCATCACGTCGATCCACTGACTCTTCGTCCTCAAATTTTACAGCACGCAAACTAACCAACGGTGCAGGGATAAAGAGCTAGTGGAACTGAAACTTCATTTTCTACGATCGCTCGTACGAAGATCAGAATAAAAAAAGAAAAAAAGTCTTAGGCACGGTCGCGGAGAGCACGAGGAGTGAAACTCACGTGACTTCCGGTGAACCCACTTTTAGTGACATAGGTCGATGCCTCCCTTCTGACCGCCCCGACACCTTGCGGTACACTGTTACGTCACAGTGCACGGCGGGAACTTTGAATTGGGCCTCGTATTTCTATTTTTTATAAAAAAACTACGCAACTCTATAGTGAAACATTTTTTTTTGTAATGTCCTGATATGCCATTTCAACGCCTAGCATGAAAAAAAATTTTTTTTTTGCGTGTCAGAGGCCCTTTAAAGGGGTCATGAAACGATTTTCCTACTTCTTCCTCCTTAGCTTTAATCCTCAACTCAAATGCGAATTGTGAAATCACGTGGTTGTGACATTCCTTCGGCACCGGTGCGATGACTCCTAGCTTCCACCGTGCTTTTTATGCACACCATAGAACTTGTCATTCCCCAGTGACAATAAGTTCCCTCAGGGCACTCATTGGCCACGAACGCGAATCCAAATATTCATCGACGGATTGATTATTGACGAGCGCATACATCCGAGTGACGCAGTTCTCGTGTCCAATGCGTGAGCTGGGCTCTGCTGACGTCAGTTTGGCGCTGGTGACGCGCTTTTGGAACCGCGGATGTATCATAGTGAAAAGGCGGAGAGCTTTCGAAGGCAAGAAGGTACAAAATAGTTCGCTATATTTTCAAATGTTCGTACCGAAAAGCTGGCTTTTGACTTTCTAGCCTCTTTCTTTTGGCCAACTAAACGATATGCGATTAGTAAAGTCCCAATTTAAAATCATTCATCCCAACCCAAAATGCGTTTCATGGCCCCTTTAAAGGGACCATGAAGTCAATTTAATTTTTTTTTTAAAAAGAAGGTGTTTTCGGAAGCATTGGGGTCCTGGCATGCCACACAATTTTTTCTAGAACTTTGTGACTCTTATTTCTGTACCTGCAAATAAATCTGCGAAACCGAAACAAACATTCAGATTTCTTCCCTTTTTCGTCTCTGGAAAGAGAAGTGACGTCAGGGAGCACTGTCGGCATCGGTAGGATTTAGTGCACACTCAGTGTGGTTCCCGTGGTTCGCTATAGTGCACGGCGGTCTGTGAAGAAAACCTGGAAGAAATGGGCGACAACGCCGCGCTCGCCAACGAGTTTGAGCTCCCGTTCAGCGACCTCAAGCCGACTGAACGGGAGATGCTGGTAAGGACGCAGAACTCTGGATTGGCGCTTTACGAAGGCGCCCCAGACCTACCACCAGCTCCTCGGTCGCCGCCTCAGAGCGACTCCGGCTGACGTGAAGGTGCTGCTCAAAGTCTTCTGGTCGGAAATGCAACGAACAAATCCTGACACCGCTGTCCACAGCTCTACGCAAGACGACGGCGCGCAACCAAATGCTGCGCATTGCTGCATCGGTCGGCAGTTTATGCAAACTAACGTCGCCCGATTGACCACACGTCTTTAGCCGACCTTTCGCGCAACCTACTACTGCACATAAACGCGGCATGATTGGTGAGACACCAGTTCGCAAAGCGAACACGAGACGACGCACGAAACCAGAACCAAACGTCCGCCGCCCCCGGCGCTCGTACCTTTTTCTTTTTTTTCCACGGTTGCTCGATGCTTGTTACGCGCCCGAGGTAGCAGTGCGGGATGCGTTCAACCAGTGACAAACGAAGGGATCGCTTCAGATTATGCTTTTATACACGGTATGAAACCTATTAATTCCCAACTACAACTTTAAAAGATTATCCAACGTACAAATGAACTTTTTTCATCACATCTCACCACCGAAATCGAAACCAAGAGCGCGTCTATTGTTTGAACCAATCGCCAGACGAGGAGCCCGTTGTCGTCACGCTTCAACGGCGCACTTTAGTTCACCTTTCTGCCGCCGCCTCGGTGGGGTCTCAGGCATCGTTCCCGGCGCTATTATTACGGCGCCTGTTTGCTCGATTGGTGCGGCACCCAAACTTCTGTTCGGGCTAGAACTTGGTCAACAGTATCTGAGACGTGCCTGACATCCATTTCAATCGTCGAATAAAACTTCGAAACTGCCTTCATGGTCCCTTTAAGCTCTTGCACACAGCGAGCGTTCGCCAAGTTTCATTCGCACCGTCAGAACTGTCGCCTATAGCAGACGACAAGCGGCTTTACCCACAGCTCCTGATATAATGAGGACATGTGAATATTGCCTCTAATTATGTCAAACAAAATGTTGTAGTGATTATTGTTCATCAGAAATAAACAATGTGCGCTAAAACTATAAACCCTGCGGGTTTTGGTGTGTGTTTTTTTATATTTATTGTTTATTCTGGATGTTCTCGTTCACAACGCTGCAACAATCTCCTCCCGAGCGCAACATAATTTTCTGGAGATGCTGTTGCTCGTCAGGTTATCAAATATTCCAAAGAAAACTCGTGCGAAGTGTCATGTTGACATTCGATTAATGGTAACTGTATTAAAAATAATTTATTAACTATTTGTTATATCAAGTTTGGCATTTTTGTCGGCTAAACTAAGCAATGTCCCGCCCTGTAGTATGCAACACTAAAATTTGTGAACTTCCACTGTTTAACATCACACCATAAGCGTGCGGCACTTCCGTTTTATGATTTTTTATAAGACGTATGTAAGTTATTTTCTGGTATTATTTGGATGTTGAATAATGTATCAAAACTCATATATGAAACAATAGTAAGTTACAACTTAGTAACTCCAGTACTGGCACAAGCACAAGCCCTAGCTTAATATTGATGTTACAATTACTCGAAATATTAAATCGATTTTTTTGTTTGCGTCACATCAATTTCATCTTTAAAAAAATATTTTGTAAAAATATGATTGCGTTGATACCTGTCGTGCAAATGTTACTTTTTTTGTGTCGCACACCTGAAAAGGGGTTTCTATTGTAGTTTATTTTATCACCATAGAATTAAATCAAAACTTTCCAAATATTTAAGATATTTTCTTCAAGTACAAACAAACTTGCCAATAGGTGCTTATGGTGCCACTAAATAAGCTACGCTTCAGAGTAACGAAACTTACCCATCTTGTAGCTTAAAATTATGGTTGCCAGTTATCTGAAGCTTTATCGAAAATCAAAAAGGAACACTTTTCCGTCCTCTATGAATTCTTAAACAGTTCGCGAAAGAGCAAAGCTATGTTGCATGAGCTTCCTAAAACCGAATCTAATGCTGAGGAAGTCGCTCTTTTGAATAATGATGATCGGCAGTTGCGTCTGCTCTTCACAAGCACCGAAATGGCGGCGCCCACAACAATGTTGTGGAAGAGAGTGCCGATACTCTAAGCGTAACTCATTTAGTGGCTCTAGCTGCTTAGACAGCATGAGCTCAGTCCGCCAGATTAGGACCACATTGTTACATTGAGCACATTAAAAGTTGTGCCACTGCAGTATGACTGCAGGGATGGGGTCTTTCACCTGCATCACGCAGTAGTGATACACGATCGCGCGCCAGATCGCAACGGGCGAGGTAGTGCCACTAAATAATCTGCGCTTCAGAGTAACGACACTTGCCCATATTGTGGCTTAAAATCATGGTTGCCAGTTATTTGAAGATTTATCTGAAATCACATGAAATACTCCGCCACAAATGGTTACACAGTTCGCGACAGAGCAAAGCTATATTACATGAGCTTCCTAACACTGAATTTAATACTGAAGAAGTCGCACTTTTGAATCATGACAATCGGCAGTTCCGTCTGCACTGCACAAGCACCAAAATGGCAGCACTCACAACAATGTCGTGGAACAGAGTGCCGAAACCAACGTTAATAGATCCACTCAGTTGGGAAACTGTCATAGAGACTGCTCAGAAAGAGTGACACCGATCCGTACTCGAGAACCGAGCTAAAGGCGATCACAACGCCACCACTTTTCTCGCAGCGGCCACTGGAAGAACTGCACGTGACTTCCATTTTGGTTTTAATCGGCCATTTCGCGGCCAAAACAGATACTGTGGAAGGGGCTACAGGGGTGCCACCCCCAGGCGCCAAGGGGACGCGCCGCGGATTCCTACCGAGGTTAATATACGCCTAGCTCGGGACGCGCTACCTGAAAATACCGCTGAGACACGGTTGTATAAGAACAATATTAATTGTACTGCAAAACCTTGCAAACTAAAAAGTTTAGAAAACAACACGCGCCCTTCATTTTGTACTAAACTCTAATAAACGTTACTACAAAAAAAAGTTGTTTCCGTTGGTTTTTACGCAAAAACATGTTTTCTTAAAGCTCAAGGTGACCACAGTTAAGACAAATGATACAGAGTGGCGCTCTTGTCGTATTTAGCTCGCTCTCGGTGGACGCCAGCGGCCCAGGTTTCAATGGTGAGTTTGCCAACTGAGGGTTCTAGTAACGTTGGCCGAAACTCTAAGCGCAACTCATTTAGTGGCTCTAGGTGCTTAGACAGCATGAGCCGTGTCCGCCAGATTATTACCACATTGTTACATGCAGCACATTCGAAGTTGTGCCACTGCATTACGATTGCAGGGATGGGGTCTTTCACGTGCATCACGCAGTAGTGATACACGATCGCGCGTCAGATCGAAACGGGCGAGGTAGTGCCACAAAATAAGCTACGCTTCATAGGAACGACACTTGCCCATACTGTGGCTTAAAATCAGGATTGCCAGTTATTTGAAGATTTATCTGAAATCACAGGAAGCACTTCTCTGTCCGCCACAAATGTTTAAGCAGTTCGCGACAGAGAAAAGCAATATTACATGAGCTTCGTAACACTGAATCTAATGCTGAAGAAGTCGCACTTTTTGAATCATGACGATCGGCAGTTCCGTCTGCTGTGTACAAGCACCAAAATGGCAGCGCTCACAACAATGTCGAGGAACAAAGTGCCGAAACTCTAAGCGCAGCCCGTTTAGTGACTCTAGGGCGCGAGATTTCACTCCACGTGCTCCAAGCTGGGGTGGGTAAACGCACTCGGCCTCTGATCTCCCCAGAATAATCAATGAACTTGGTAGGTAAAATAAAACAAGGAATCGTTTCTTACGGACGCCTTTTATGTGTTTCATGAATTGTAATCAATCTTGAACATTAAATCCGCCTTCGACCGATAAATTTCCTCAACTTTTGTATCACTCGATAATATTGTCACACGCGTGGACGAGAGAGCGCGGGCATGGCCGAGTAAATAAAGAAAAAAAAACGGGCGTGGCCGAGTGGTTAGCCTGCTTTGCTGTCGCGCGGAGGATCTAGGTTCGATCCCAGGGAGGGGAGCGGCATCTTTTATTTCTTCTTTCTACTTGGCGTTCTCCTAAGTTCGAGAAACTTCTCGTCCGATCCTGTTACGAATGTTCTACGCACCGAACGTTTTAGGCCGAATGTTCCAGAGAGACACGTGGGTACAGAAGGTGCTCCGCGTGGCGAGCCGGAGTCAGTCTCGCCCCAGCGTTCGTTCCTGCTCTTACGCCGACTTCGGCGCCCGCGAAGCTCAGTTGTTATCTTCTATTTCCTTTTTGTGTTGGGCACAATTTCGCCCAATTAAACATTTCAGTTATCTCAGTTATTCCTTTTTCGTCATTTCGTCATTCGTGACAATATCAAGTGGCGAGATGTGCACTCTGACAATTTCATAGAGCGAAATACATCACATTCCACATTACAGAGCTATGATACAAAAAGAGCCAGCTGCTTTTAAGACCCGCTTCCATCTGCATCGCAGTTTATCGCTGGAAGACAAGTTCGTGTGCTCACGTTTAGACGCTTCAAACTTTGAAAAGCCTTATGGACAATAAACGGCACAGTAAAATATTATTTTGCGACGAATCCACCCTTAGAGCCCCATCAATCACAAGAAAAAATCTTCTTTTATTTTAACTTATAACAGCATAAAATCGATGCGAAGTGTGCCATAATTCATTTAACCAATCGTGCCGCTCAAGAGAGGTATATTTTTATGCTAAGACAGACAAAAACGTTAATCTCTTTTTGTCGGAATAAAACTCAAGGATTGAATCACTTTTAAATATTTTACTTTTCTGCTTACTTGCCTGGGGCAGGCCTTTCTCTAAAACCTGAAATTTTATTGACACCATTTATGAGCCCCCTATTTTTTTTTTTTTTTTGTTCGAACAAAATTTTTAAACATATCGATTTCAACACCCTTATTCATTAAACGTCTGTATACGAATTGAGATCATAAAGCGGTTTAAAAGATTTAATGATCTTGCTCAAAAGAACGGCAAATCGAACCAAAATTATATCTTTTTTATTTCTTGTTAATTTACTTTTTTATCATTTATAGCATGGGATAATAAATATTAACATAGGTACACCAGGACCCCGTGAGTTGAGATTCTTTCGAACACGAGCAATTCACTCTCCCGGCAAGAACAGGCTCCATGAGATGTCTTTCTTAGGTATTATCACCATCCTAATCGCGGCCATCTGTGGTAAGACTTGTCTGATATTTCTGTATTTTTTTTTATTGACTTTAATATAAATAAATGAAAAGTATTTTACCCGCAGATGTCATTTCAAGCAGGCCGTCTAAGCTGCTCCCATATTTATTTATTTATAAAAGTTTAATCAAAATTTCTTAAAGGTGTATTTGCGACTATTTTAGCGGGCCGGGGGCGGTACAAGCTTATCGGCGGGGCGTGTGGTACTTCATCTCAAGCGTTGTGTGCAGAGTGATGAATAATTGTCAAGTCAGCATTCCGCTGAGTTTCAAACTCTACGGCTCAGACACTAAGCCTAACACTCGCTTTTCATGTGTTTCGAGGCGAGAGAGCGAGATGAGACTGCAAGGAGCATGTCACGCAAAGCTCAGAACAAACAAAAGAACGAAAAGAACGAAAGAGCGAAACATTACAGGAGGATAGATTGGAGGATTCTTCGGGAACACGCTAGTATGACACTAGGAAACGGCACACACGTCCCCTTTTGGGAAACGCTAACGCTGACCCCTTCACTTTTTTCTTTTGGCTTTCTCTTTTGCTACCTCTCTTGCTTGGTGCCTCTTTTTGACCTCATGACGGGATCATCGTTAGCGTTTTCCAAAGGAGGACGTGTGTGGCGTTTTCCAAGAGTCATTCTAACGGATTCCCCAAGAATCTACCAATGGATCTTCCTGTAATATTTTTTGCCCCCTTTATTGTACTCTGCCTCTCAGAGTACATCGACGCCCTTGAATACGGTCATCCATATCACTCGTGGATAGATCACATCCATACTACTCGTGGAAGGAACCACATCCATACCACTCGAGGACTGAACCGTATCCATCGTACAATACAAATTTGGATATTGTGCGGATGACATTCGTAAAAGCAATAGCGATGTAATTTCACTGTTTTCTGAAAGACAAAAGTTTACCGGACAATCCCATTCGTGTGAGCTCGTTCTCAGCATGAGCTCTGAACAGCGAACTCAAATATAGCCGTCCAGTGAATACCGCCTATACTCCGTTTAAAATTCCGGTCGCAGCCGCCGCTACGATTCTATGTAGATGAATTAAGAAGCGTCAAAAAGTGCCTCGTCGTCTTTCAGTGTTCGGTGTTCCCGGCTAAATTACTCGAGCACACTAAACGCCCCATGATTCTGTGCCTTTTTGTGCGTGATTGGTTTGACTGGTGACCGCAAAGGCGCAAAAGCGACGACCGCCGTGACGATGCACTTTCTGCGCTGTTTAATTGACTCCATCTTAGCGTTGTCTGTGGTCGGACTTTATGTGAAACCAATTGTAGATAGAAAGTCCTATCGATGAATCTTATAGGTCACCAACCGAGGGCCACCACGGGGCACATTACTCGCGAGCGCCAAAGGAACTCTCTTTCATTCCGTCAGAAGACGAATTCCAGCTTACGCTGACACGGCACTCGCGTACGGGGAAACAATGAGAGGAACAAAATGGCGGTGGAAGAGGTTGTGGGAGAGGGAAACAGGCAGTTGGCATCACTCTATGCGAAGCGCACATGAAGGCACCCTAGTATTGACTTGGTCCGACGTCGTGTTAACAGGGACAAAGGATTAGGAGCGAGGTTTTTGTTATCTTTCGCAAGACGCAGTTTTATAATTAGTACTCCGCCTTGGTACGGACGTCAGCACAAGTCCATTGTATCTTTATCGGGAGAGGCGGACGCTAAAGTACTGATACTTTGTCTCACCCTCCGCTAGACTAAAGGCCAACGCTGCGGACCGCCAGGTCCAATCCCGAACCTGTTACAAACCGCGTGTTGTTCTGACGTGTACATCAGCTCTTCGAAACGCGCGCACTAGTTTGCACGTCGGCGCGATATGCCACGTGGTTCCTAGATGACTCCTGATTGAGCGTGGTGGCCCGAAGCTTTGACCTTTAGTCTATCGCGTACGGTGAGACACAATATAAATGACGCAGTCAAGAAAACTAGTAGGGAAGATGTGAATCTTGTCGCTGGGACGCAGCCCCAGAAGCACAGCCACGAGCAGCTGGGAACGAACATATTGAAGTAGGCGGCCTATCCTCGCCATCGTATTTAAAGTATCGTGTGCTGCCCGCGAGCCCGAATGGGGAAATATGTGACGCGTTTCTCGGTAGGTGGCGTGAAATCTCGAAAGAGTAAGACGATGTAAATGTGCAGTTTTTAAACATCGATACAATGAACAAAGCGGAGGGGGTTATGAAGTTTTGAAGTGACAGACAGTTCGTATTGTACACAGTGCTGCTTCCAACTCCGTTTTTTTTTTTTTATTACTTGTAGCTTGTGACGGAAGTAAGCGGCAATGGGATGAAGACGAAGAGGTTGTTGTGATAAACCCTGATCTCTACAGCTACGAATATACGGATGTTTGGTATGGAAGCCGTCCTACTCCGCTAGAACGACAAAAAATGAATTCGTTCCGACAAGAGATCCACATATCACAAAGCCAAAGCCACCGGTTTCAAAAACAAACTTCCCAATACCACCGGATCCAGTAACAATTTCGACAAAACCACCGGTTCCAGTCACAACTTCGACGAAACCAACGGTTCCGGTGACAAGCTCGACAAAACGGGTTACAGTAACAAACCGGCCGATAACGGACCACGCTTGCTTACATTCTTGGGTAACGTACTCTCTTTCACTGCTCGTTTTCCTGAAAGTTATACAGTAGCGCATAACATACGACTCATAACAATGGCTCCTGTTTTATTTTAGTTTCAGGACATGCTAACAAACCCGTGTAAACGCTGGTGCAAGAAGTTCTATGTATTTCTGTTCATCCCAAAATTGGTGCCCGTAAAGAAACCCGATGGACACTTTTGTCAGGTGGGTATATTAATAAGGTACACGCAATGTAATAATTGTAAAAAAGTTTGTAAACGTAAAGCTTGCGAGATGCTAGCACAGCAAACTCGCACTGTGTCTGTCAAATTTGGGTGAGGATGTCTCAAGCCCTTCAAATACAACTTGTCTCGCGAGTAGTGTGTCTGATTTTCTTCAGCATTCAGGACGTTCCAAATTCGCGTAGTAGCGTGTTACTATGTGTTACTGAGTTGCTCCAGCTTACGTCGAGATACGGCCGCGCGTTATTGCGGACGTCAAGCGACGTAGCGACTACCGCCATGATAACTCAAAGTCGTACTGCGACTTCAGCCGCCGCAACATTGTCAAACTCCACAGTGTGAACGAACATTTTCATTAAGATGTGAAAACCCCACTTGCAAAGATGATCGCTTGAATGGGTGAAGTTCTCACGACTATGACGTGGTATGACACAATGGCTCACACTGCACACACGAAGGGTCTGCCCGCTCTAGGAGAATAATCTAGGATAAGAACTATTTGGTCCCAGTAGCACTCCTCTTAAGAAAGACTATGCGGTCATCAGAAGGATATATAATATATTCAAACATTTTGATGCATACATAGCAAGGACGTGGATGTTCTAACCCTCGGGCCATCCCACCACGCATGATAAGAGTTTAATGGCCACCGGTAGAGCCGGATTATGTCTCCCCCGAGCACTTGGTCTTGCTGTCACGCCGCCATCAACGCCTGCGACGCTAGCCTTTCATTTTGGTTTGGGCACAAGTTCGCCCCAGTAAACATTTAGTTTGTTTCAGTTTTCGTCGCCTCACCAATTGTCATTCGTGACTATACTTATATATATATATAGACATATATTATGATCTTCTGTTTTATTTTTCAGACACATGCCATTAAAGGCAGGAAAGGAAAGTGCCTACGTGGTGAGTGCGTGCCGGACAGTATATTCGAAGCTTGGAGGCTCGGCTATCACAAGCATTAAATTTACTATCCCAAAACTATGAGCCAACGACTGAGAAACTCGAAATACTGCAACGCATCCGAGCGGAGTTTCAGAATAATAAAAAGAGTATCATATTAGGATTCTAAAATAAAGCTGTTATCATTAAGGGTATTGTAAACGACAGACGTAATTACCTCGGTTTTCAATCCTTGACAACGATTTCAACACCTACATCATTTAAAATATCAGGGGCTGACATTTTTGTTTTCGTTTCGTTTTGTATTCAGACGCCTACATCACCCACAGGGCATCACTGTAAGGGGGACGGGGAAGGGGGGCTACATGACATAAAAACACATCATAATAGAATATAAAACATGCCCTTAAAAAACTGGGAGCAAGAAGCTTATAACAGTAAATCTAACACACATCTGGCAAAACCGAGAAGAACATGCGTGAATTGACAATTTCACAATTCAGACGATTGAATTCGTGAATAGTAAAAGAAAACGACCGAGCAAAAATATTGGTGCGGCAGTTGATCTCTCGTACTTTTTACCGTGATCATTTTGTTGCGTAATTAAAATATGGGTCATTCATATAGGTAGTATACAGTCTACACAGGGCGCTTTTTTTCAGATTTGTTTAAAAAAAGTTGTGAAAGCTATGCTAATTCTGACTATGCACATAAGCTGTACGGCCACGGGGGCATATTATAGGGGGTTAATCGTCA
Source organism: Ixodes persulcatus (assembly GCA_013358835.2). NCBI lineage: Eukaryota > Metazoa > Arthropoda > Arachnida > Ixodida > Ixodidae > Ixodes > Ixodes persulcatus. The sequence continues at coordinate 313,219 of JABSTQ010010744.1, forward strand.
CGGTAGGACAAGTAATTCACTAGAATGTCTTAATCCATTTGTAATTAGTGAATATACACATCTATAAATTTGCTGGGCGTCATTGAAAGCAACTAAATCAGTAAAATTTAGAAGTATTTCGAGTGCGTCGGAAGAGCGTTCGGGCTCGTTCCGCTCGTACAACAGGCGCGAAATCGGCAGTACAAAAACTCAAAAGATACGATTCATCATACACGTTTCTCATTGTCAGCCTCGCGCCTGTTGCACGTATAGCGAACAATCCTTAAACACATGTAGCATGAAAGATAGGTAATTCATAAGACCATGGTAATTCTTTCTGTCGTAAATAAATTCTTTTTCTAGAAAACGGTTGCTGAATATTTATAAGTTCGCAAACTAAGTTACCAAACACTACCTCATTATCACCAATTCCTAAAACAGTTGTAATTGATCGAGTGAGAGGTCCAGAATAGTTCCACATGATCCACCATATCTTGGTGGAATGTCCACAAAGTGATAAAAACCGTTATTGTTAATCAAAGTTCAGCAGACGTTGGATTTGCGGCGTGAAATTAGTAGTTCGTTCATCGAGTCAATTTCAGGAAAATTAGAGTTCCCGCCTCCAACACTGAGATGAGATGCCAATGCTGATAAGGCATTGAACAGTGCCTCTAGAGACAGTGTCTCTACTTCCAGGGGGCCTGCGATAACCGTGATTAATTATAACTTACATAATTACATAAATAATTTGACCTCTGGTAAAGAAGCTAAAAACAGTACAAAAACGGTTGAAGGACGAGCAGAAGTACGCGAACAAAACACTATACTTCGTTTCAGCTTCCGTCCGAGCGCAGCCAAAGCTACGTGAGGCCGGAGCCAATCACACGCCGGCAGTAGGTCACGCGATCTCGCCTTCACTTTTGTATCACTCCGCTGCGCCGCTGGTCGTCCGCGCCGCCCGTGCTCGCCGAGTATTTCGTCTGCTACGGGTGTATCAACGGTATCGTCTGCTACAGGTTTAAAAAGTGCCCCTTCACGTTCTGAAATTTAGCCACAGGGGATGTCAGTACGTAGGCTGGCCGCTGGCGTCTGTGTCCGAGCTTTCCACCTGTTCGGCATTTCGGCATAGTTTCGAGATGTAAGTACACATTGCAAGGTGCCCGATGACCCGGCCGTTGATATTTCCTTGTGTTGTCTGATATACCAGGGCTCGAGGCGCAGTCCTTTCCACCAGCTTCTCGGCGTTCAATGGGATCGTGATTTCGCCGTGTATCAGTGAATTGCAGTGGCCCGGACGCTTTTCTTATTTACAACGCATTCGCGGTACGACGCGGACGGAGTCTCCCACCGAATTTGAAAGTAGACATTCATCATAACCTCTTGCGCCTGACGCCCAAATGCGCCTTTGCGAAAGGACATTTTGAAGCGACTCACTCGGTGAGGAAAGCAGCGAAGCACATGATTCGGCCATTATGGGAACGAAATCACTCAGAAACACCGAGCGCTGCAGCCGTGTTGCCAGCGGATGTAAGTGTTTTCACCAAACCACATGCAATTATATAGGTTAATAAAAGCATAAACTTCAGATGTTTGATTCCTTTAGTTGCAAATCATTCTCAGCAGTACACATCTGGAATATTGCGCAATGTTTACGCACAAAACAGTTATTTAGAAAAAAATACTTTTGCGGACTATTTTGTGGTGCGTAAGAATGCTCTTCTCGAAGTTGCGAACCGTCCCTCAGCCTTTGGCTGCGCTAGGACGGAAGCTGAAACGAAGTATAACTTATTAGAATGGAAAGTTGAGAAGAATGATTTTTATTAGAATTACACCAAAAGAGCGTGAAAGTCAATACGTGCCTACGACGTAATTTCTTAATTAAAACGTGTGGAAATTATCGAGAAATTGATCAGTGTTAGCATCTCGACGCGTAACACGTCAACATGATTGAAAAAAATGATTTAATCATGCTTCTCACGAATGCACGAATGGCAACAAAAAAAAATACAGAACCTATAGATATCCTTGATCGAGTTTTAATGGTCGGCGCTTTTAGTCCAATAGCCTAAACAATAATCATTCTAAGACAACAAAAAAAAACTGTAAGTAGAGCTTCTTTCCGTTTGAGGGCTCATTCACACTGGAAGCGGATCCGCGTTCGCAAAGCGGTTGCGAACGCGGTTGTATAAGGATTCAGTACAATGGACCTTTTGTAGAAATACGCGGTGCGCATGCGCGGAGTATTTCATGCGCCTGGGTTCGAGAGTATCCAGTTCCAAACAATCCGCCATCTTGCATTTCTCGCCTTTGAGCGGTTTCGTTGTGCCGACCTCGGGGCGGAAGATTACGCACGATGGGGACAAAGGTGAGCGTGGGGGAGCCGTATCTAGGTCACATCGCCTCAATGGGTGAACAGGATGTAGCTGACGTTTTGGGTGTGGAACGGGTGGGAGAGGCCTTGGGCGCGCGTTGTTTTCCAGTCACCTAGTAGTCTCGAACCGATTCGCGTGTCTAGGTGGCAGCACATATTCGCCAAGAGGTCCATTGCACGCGCATTTAATGCCATCAAATGCGCGTGCAATTGTACTGAATCCTTATACAACCGCGTTCGCAACCGCTTTGCGAACGCGGATCCGCTTCCAGTGTGAATGAGCCCTGAGCCTGGCGTTATGAAAAACGTTCTTGAAGTTAAAACGGTTAAAGGAAAAGAAAGAAGAAAATTTAAAAAATAAATTAGGTTGTGTGTTTTTTTATACAGCCTAGAACTTGGTCTGCCTCCAAGGGCGACGAGTCTCCCAGCTGTAGATGAGCAATTTAGCCAGTGCAGTACAACCGCTAGCCTGGGATCTTTAACGTGCATCACGCAGTAGTGATACACGACCGCACGCCGGTACGATGCTCATCCAGATCGAAACGGGCAGGGGCGGGGATTGAACCCAGTATCCTGGGTTCTGCAGCACGAGCTTTTTCGCTCCACGTGCTCTGAGCTGGTGTGCGCTAGCCCACTCAGCCACCGGTCTTTTTTTTTTTTTTTTATTGCAAGATTTTCACAGTGAACAAAGATTCATAATGTACGATACATTTCACTTGAACATGTACAATAATATATTGACGACGTTAGTAAAGACGGCGATAAAACGCCGCCTGTAAGGTTTTGAGAGGCGGTGAGAATTGTTAAAATTCTCTGATCATCGACAGACTCAAAAAGACAGGCAACCATTCCAGTTTCAGACATACTTTCCGGTACACAGCTGCTATCAAGTTTACATTTTCAATTAAATAATACCGTACGGGACGGGCACCTAGATCCGCATGACGAACTGCCATCCTACATCTCCAAATAGCATAAAGGCCCAGTAAAAATACGAGGTCATATGGGAAAGGCGTCCCTGCCACAGACAAGAAATGTATTCCGCGAGCCGTGAGCGGTAGGTCTTTTTTGAGAGTGCGTTGGAGCACGTCCCAGAACAGGATAGCATCCCAGCAGTCTAGGAACACGTGCTCCGCGGTCTCCGGTTTCTTGCACAAAAAACAATTTTCGCCCCCTGGTACAAACATGCCCTTTTTCGCTAACCATGCGCACAAAATGAGAGGCGCTATCAAGCGGCTCCGGTGCAGCGTCAGACTTGGCTACTGCGCAATGGAGGCGCACAGCTGGGCACGCGGCAGCGCCAGTGCGTCTGCCGCGGCTATTACGTCACTCCACTGGAATGCGCAGACCGCCGAGGAGCGCGCGGCGGCGGCGGCTCCGGCGCGCCAGCTGTGCAGCCGCCTCGGTGGCTCTGAGGCGAGAGCGCTAACCTACGGATCCCCATGTGGCTGGTCCGAATCCCGGCCGAGGTGCCCGCAATCTGACGGAGGCTTATTGCAGAGGAGGCGCCGTGTAACCGAGCTTTCGGTTGCACGTCAAAAGATCCACAGGTGGTCCAAATTAATCCTCAGTCCTCCGCTGGGGCATGCCGGATGCCCGTCGTTGGTTTGGCACAAAAAAAAAACATCCAAATTTTACTTTTTTGCGCCAGCTGTGCGCCGTGTGACGTCACTACTCCTCGCGCATGCGCAGCACGGCTCTCCAGGAGCCACGCGAAACTGCTCAACCTCGGCCAGTGTAGCTCACGCTACAAAAATGGCATCGTTCCGTCTCTACGGTCGGTGCGTAGTACAGATTATATGAAACTTTTGATCTGAAAAGCAAATATCACAACACACGACTCTCCCATCTTACCGCGAAGCAACCTTCTCAACAAATATAACTAAAGAATTTTTCAAAAAGATGTATACACCTCCCGACCTCCCTACCGCATGGCTTACGCATACATCGTATCGCGACTCAAATTGGCGCACCGTCTGCTCGGTCTGCTCCTCGCTCTCAATTTTGGTTTCCTGGACCACTATCACGTCGAGGTCGTTTTCCAAGAACAACCTTCTGAGCTGGCACTGCCTTCGCCTTGCAGACAGTCCTCTAACGTTCAGGGTAGCTATACGCAGTGCGACCTCGAGCTGTTTCATGGCCTCAAAAAACGATTAGGGGCTTATGACCTTGCGCCAACTATGAGACACTTGCCAATCAGGGGGGCTATGTTGCACGTTTTGGACTCCCAGAAGACTAGGGAGAAGGAAGTGACGTCAACAACGCTCTTTGGATGTTGATTGGTGGAGTCGCTGATAACGGTATCTGCTAAGATACGTTCATTCCAACGAGGTTGGTTCATTCACACCTACGTCACTTCCTTCTCCCTAGTCTCCTGGGAGTCCAAAACGTGCAACCTAGCCCCCCAGGGAGGTAGCGGGGAACCAGCTTACTGCGACAGCCGGTCTTCACGAGCCCTCGACGGCGAGCGGCTGCGTGTAGTATGGCGTTATTTTTTCCCGGCGACCTTCCACTGATATTCCAGGCGTCGCAGTGCCTGCTCGCTGGCGGCAGCACTGCTTGCACCCAGGTCCTCTAGTCGCCGCTTCGAAGCGATCGCGTTCAGGGGCATTTCCTCGCTGGGGCTGTTCTCCGGCGCCACTTCCTTTTCCTTGCATGTAGCCGTTTTTCTCCGCTGCTGCCTCTACTGTAGCTGCATTCGAACCTGCTGAGTGTTCGAAATCCCCCGTGGTGTCCTGGAGCTTAGCGGACCGCGTCTCGGCTGGCGCTGTGTCCACAAAAGGCTCCTTTCCTCCGTCAGGTTTCCCTTCGCATTTCTTGCTAGCGGTTACTGTTGCCTTTGAAGTCGCCGACGCTACAGACGCTTGCGTTGAGGGTGCCGCCCCCTGTTCTGCCTCTTGTTCGTCCATCACAAGCTCGTTCGTGTCTTCCTCGGCCTGGCGTCCTCCTGCGACACGAGCGTAGGATCGAACGCAGTCTTGGCGTTCGTGACCATATCCACGGCACTCACTACAGCGAGGCACCCTACAATAGGCCTCCTGCGCTGAAGCTTCGAACAAACTGTAGCGCCCTCCTTTTGGGTAGTACAAGCTCAACTGATTGAGCCTCGCACTACTTATGGCACGTTGGTTGAGCTTTTTTAATTTTGTCTTGTGCTGAAGAATGAAAAACACCTTTGAACGCAAGAAATCGGCCAGACTCAACGAAGCAAGACAATCAAAAGTGCCAAATTCATGACACCACCGCTAGGGTACGCGTTTCTTATCTCTGGGTCAGAGCTCTGCTTTGGGTGGTGACGTCAAAACACCTGTGAAGCGACGCTTTAATTTTTCTTTTTCTTTGTCATGTCTACTTTGGAACGCGCGGAACGGCTGTTCTTGGCTCACGCGCTTAGCGTCTTAGCTTTGACGGCGTTCGAATTTTTGTTGTTTCTTTATATTTTCATCGTGATCTCGCGCTCGGCACCAGAGCTGGCACGCTTCTGCATGCCTGGCAGTTTGAGACGCTAAAGTCTGTACTACCCAAAACAAGGCCTTTTTGCAGCACCCCCTGGGCAACGCAGGAGGCCCATCACGGCGAATATGTCCAGACCGTTTGCACCGAAGGCACAGTGGTGCACGTCCTGGAACAACCACAAGTATAGGGCCTCCGGTGAACCGAAGCTGGTGAGGCAGGCTTTCCAGCGTCATGCCTTCTTTCAGTGACAGCCGTGCCACCCGGGTCGACGACTCGACGCCGTCAAACCCGTTGATGTGCCATTGTTCTCGGGTTATCTCTCTCACCACGCCGAACTCCTCCAGTGCCCTTTTCAGGGCGTCGTTGGGCACGTCGAAAGGCACCCAGTAAAGCTTGAGTCGGACTTCTCGTCGATCAGGGTCCATCGGCACACACCAACCTCCTTTCGCCTTCAACTTGCCAGACATCATCAGTTTCTCCTTGGCAGCAGTCGACTTGAGGCGGACAATCCAAACGTGCCCCATCTGGCACACCCCCATACCGGTCACGTCGCTCAGGACGCAAAGTTGCCTCAAAGCTTCCCTGAAATCTTCAATGCGGTATGGCCGCACTCCGATGGATGTCAGCGTGCAGAAATGCCATGCATTTCGAAGAGTCATTCGCCGGTAGCGTCGGAAGAATACACCGATAATCAGCAGGAATATCCAAAGCCCTATCACCGCGTCCAAGCAGGGACGCTTGCTCAGCTCCAACGGAGCTCATGATTCCGCGTGCGCTTTCGACGACGTTCGAAATTAGAATCCCCGGCCGCCGATCCCCCCAAGAAAATTAATGCAAACAGGACACGGCGTTCCTGTTGGCAACGCCGTGTTCGGTTGGCATGTTTTCTTCTGTCCCTGTCTTCAGACGTTTGAATTTAAAAAATGTGCAACCCACTAGCCCAACTCGGCGTCTGAATAAAAAAACGTGTTGAAAGGTTTAGTTTTCTATTCATTATTCAGGGAAGCCAGCTGAAATAAAGGGCTCTACAAATGTTTTAAAGTTCTGAAACTCGTATTGTAACACAACACTGGAGAGCTTTCACAGAAAAAAAAAAAGAGTTCCATTTCTTTTTGTTGTTTCGAGAAGTGATTTGTTTAGCGTTTAGCTGTAGATTGAAACCTGCGCTTTGGATTTTTTATTAGGCTGTGTTTCCGCGGCACTGATGTTTAACGTTCGAGGTTTTGTGTCCAGTGTTTTTTTTAGATGAGAATAATAATAAGATGAAGAAGAAGGAGAGGAAGAAGTAAGATAATAGTAAAGAAGAAGAAGAAGATAAGCCCACACAAGAAGAATATGAAGACGGAGAAGAAGAAGAGAGGTCCAGAATAATAAGAAGACAAGTTCAGATAAGAAGAAGTTTATTCCAGCATTTCGATTTCATAATTATATAAGCCGATTATCTGCTCCTTTTTATCTACTTCTGGGGTTCCTCAACGCAGTAACCTCGGTCATTTGCTGTTTTTAATTTTTTTAAATGATCTAGCTTCCTGTATTAAACACACGTGGTTTTTGTTATTTGCTAATGATATTAAGTTGTTTACAGCGGTTAAGGCGGTTGACGATTTTCAATGTCTTCAGCGTGATATAGATTCTATTTTGGCGTGGTGTTTTTCAAATGACCCACTCTTAAATGAGTCAAAGACGAAATTTATGTCCTTTTCTAGGAAGCGTGAAATTCTGAGTTTTCCCTGTGTATTAGATTACACCAATATTACTCGCGTTGAGGTCATCCGTGATCTAGGCGTTTTTATGGATCCTGCAATTAATTGCAATCATTACGTGACTACAATTACAAATGCTTCCTTTAGAGTGCTGGGAGCCATTACACGAGTGAGACGCGGTTTTTATAAACCACTTTGTATTTTACGCTTTTTTCTTCACTGGTGCGTAGTTGCGTTGAATATGCCTCAGTTGTCTGGAACTGTATTGGAGTGACAAATTCAGGTGTAATTGAGACTGTTCAACGTAGATTCGTTCGTGTTTTGTTTGATCGCTATTTTCAACCGAATTATTTCAATAGTTATGAGAGGATTTGTGAACTCGTGAAGTTAGACTCGTTGCACAACAGGAGAACAATTCGTGAACTCACATATTTGTATAAGATTGTAAATGGTATAATTGATTCCCCAGAGCTACTCAGTCACATCTACTTGCACGTTCCTCCTAAGTCTTGTAGACTTTATACTTTGTTTAACCCTACCGAATTTTACCATTCTACACCGATGACAAGCCTACAACTGACTTATAACCATTTAGAACAGATTTGTGGGAATTCTAGTCTTGATATTTTTGGTGAAGAGCGTAAATTTCGAAAGTGTGTTGAGGCTATTGTTTTTTCCTAACGTTTCGCTTTTATCCTGTTTAACATTTGACTACTCCTTGACTCATTGATAAGTGCACCACTAAGGAGGAGTTAAGCTGTTGGTGGGTCACTGAAAATAAGAATAAATAAATAAATAAGAGTCGGGTCTGTCGAAGCCAGTGTTGGCTTGTGTGACAGGACCCAGCAATGATAGCCAATAGGAGTGGTAGACGGACGTTTTTTGCATTACTAATAGCAGTCTGTGTAAAAGGTCAGAACACTTCACGAATGGCATTTTTAAGATAAACACAGATGTCTGCTAGAGCTACACTATACCATCCTTGAAGACAAAGTAATGCCTACATATTTAAACACATTGATAGGACATCGTACACTTTCAAACAGTAAAAAAAACTGTAAATATTCGAGGAAAAAACAACAACAACAACACCGCTACGTGTATACAGGCATATTTCACACAAAGATGCACCGAGGCATATATATACCCTTACTTAGATCTACAGATACGTAAACAGATATACAAATATACAAATACTTACAGCATAGACATGGATACATACACAAACAAATGCAGATGTGGATTCAGCACCAAATACAGAAGGGCCCATAGAGAGTTTAAAAAGTTATTCCCAAAAGCAAATGCATATGTGGTTTCTAGCACATTTCTTTCCGATGCTTGTTTAAAGATCGTTGTGAATCGAGTTGATTAAGAAAATTTTCTGGTAATTTGTTAAAAAAATCCACCACGTAAAATGAACGTACTCTTTCCATAGTTGATATATATTCGAGGAATTATCAAGTGTTCACTATTTCTTATAAAGTCCTGAATAAAGTGAGGTGTTTAAACCGACTATTTCAAAAATGTGTTATGATGACACATCGTTTAAAAAGAGGCAGAAAACTCGGTAAGCCCACTGATGAGAACACGTCACCATCTTGTATAAGGTTGGGAGCATAGGTAACGTTTTTGGCGATGCTCTTAAAAACGACATCAATTTTGTTCTCCAAAGAGCTGAACAGTTGGCGAAGACTGCAATCCCGTATCGCAGAGCTCCGTACGCGAGAGCGTTAACGACCATTTTTCTGACGGAGATTTGTAGGAAGGTTTCGATCAGATATAACAAACATGATACACTTCACAGTCTTTTACCCAAATAATCCAAGTGGGTATTGCATGGTAGGTCGCTATCGAACAAAATGCCCAAGTATTTTACTGTATTTACATATGGTATATGCGTACAACTGCAAGGTACACAAGACGATGAATGTAATATAAAAGGTATGTCTACGCACGTCCGCTTGAGTGGATTACGGAAACAGACAAGTTTCATTTTTTGCACATTCACAGATATTCGATTTACTTCAAACCAGTTCATTACTCTTGTAGAATTTATTTGTAGCATATTGATTGCACTACGCAGGCTGATATGGGTAGATAATAACTATGTGTCATCTGCATATTGATAAACTGAAGATCCTGATGTTGATCTAGCAAGACCGTTCACGTAAAGATTAAACATCAAGGGGGACACAACCGAGCCTTGCGGTAGTCTCTTCTGTAGATATACTTCGGCGCTTGTTGTTGCAAACCTATAACTGTTGTGATCTGTCAGTCAAAAAGTTTTAAAGCCACGAAAAAAATGAATTACGAAATCCGTCATTGCGAAGCTTCTTCAACGGTATCTGGTGATTGACAGAATCAAACACTTTCGGCACATCGAGAAAAAGTGCGCACGAAAACTGATTATTTTTTTTTGTTTACCTTTTGCCCCTCCACCCGTGACTCAAGGAGTCCAAAAAAAGATTATAACTATTATTATCGAATGAGGTGTGTAAAGTGTCAGACAAATCCTCAAGTACTGAGGATTTGATGATAGGCGATAGAAGATTGTATTTATTAAAGGGGCACTGACACGTCAAAATCATATTTTTTTTTATTATCCGAAACGATTGAAAACGGTGCCGGGACATTACCCTCAAAATTCGAAACTTGGGAATTCAGTATTTGTGAATTAAAAAAACAATTTCCAAATGCCGAATTTGAAGTTCCCGCGCGATCCCCGCCAGTGCAGTCAGTCAAATTTTGCGGTCTCCTGCGACTCGACTTTCTCTCGGACCTCCGCTGACCCAATGCGAGGAGGAGGCGAGCTGGCGCGCGGGAAAAAACCGGTTTCTTCCTCAACTCGCCGATCTGCTCGAGCACCGCCAAGTTTTTTGAGAGAGGACACACATCTATAGTTGATTGCAAGCTAAGAAAAAACCGGAAATGCCTCTCAGAGGAAACTGTATTCCTACGCCGAGAAACGCCAGCCAATCGTTTTCATGACGTCACGATTCCGTGGACCAATCGCGATCCTTTTGAAAAAAAAAAGCTCAACATGGCTGCTGGCCTTAGCAACGCGACGCTAGTTTCTCGTGACAATTATTCTGCTTTTTTGCACCGTGTTTTACGTGCCCGAGGTTACGCCACGAAATCTTAATGGTATCGGCTTGCGTTTGCAGCAGTTTTTGCGCGACAACGTGAGAATCCAGCGACGCTATCGCCAACGAAAATTTTGAAGCGGGCGCGAGGCTTAGCACTGCTGAGAGGTGAGAAGCTACGCCGGACGTCGTCTGCTTCGTTGGATTTCTGTCGCCTCTGCCCCACGTTGCTACTCAACATAGTACCGGCACCGCTGCTTCAATTCGCTGTGGTTTCCGCGGGTGAGCTGAGATTGCCGTGCACCTCAGTGGGATCCATGACGGAAGACAAAGAGAGCGGGGCGTAGGGTGCCTACATGTCTGTCTGTCTCAGGGTGAAGACATTCATTGTTGCACTGAATGTTCAGCGCGTGACGCTCTCGCGCACTCGTTGCTTGACCTGGGCGCTAAAATGGCATCTATGCATTAGCCAAAGCTACGCGCTCGAGCTGATTGACACCGGATTTCGCGTACTTCAAAATGCATAAAAAAACGATTGGGCGTAAAAATGGCTGAGATGTCACCACTCAAGCAAAAGCGCGCGTTTGTATGAAGGCACTCTGGCGGGGCGCGGTGGTGGTGTCGATGACTTGGGAGGGTGCCGATTTGTCAAAACCAGAAAAGTATAATTATTCTTGTTTTCTATTAATCCAACAAAATAAAGGCACACATTTCGTGCGCAAAGCCCACAAAACTAAGTAAATCACTAAATATTTATTATTTGCAGGAACAATAAGTGCTTTGTTATTTATAATTTTGGCGAGAGAAAGGTTGGTTTCGTTTTCGCCGCTTTCCCTCAATCGCAGGCGCTGGAAGACGGTATGTTAGACAGTATCTTGGACAGAAAATGAATTGGGAAGACGGTACATTGGACATGACTTTCTTTCTTTACTAAACAGCTATTTCGTTGGCAAAAACGTATTCTAACTTATTTAAACGTCCTGAATGAATTAAATAAATATTGTAGTAGTTTAAGACACGTTTACTGGAGGAAGAAAAAGCAACGTTGCTAGCGAACTACTTTCTCGACGGCGGAGGCACTTCAGATGGGCGCAATGCGCTTGTGGGTGGAGCTAAAATATTGTTCTTAGGTTGCATCCGACTATAGGAGGGGGCATCTCACCGAACTCTGATTTTTGGTATTTCAAAAAGAGGGGCCGGGCCGTAGTGCGTTCGCAATTGCGTCAAAAAAACATGTTTTACGATTGCCGTTATTAAATGTTATAGAAATGTCACCTACAAAGCTTCTAAATTTCCTGATTTTTGACGTCACCGATCAAAAGAAGCGAGGAGGTAGCGGCGGGAGATTTAAACGCCAAAAATAAAAAGGCGCGCGCGCGCGCGGGGAACTTTTTTTTCGCGACGCGGTTTTTTTGCGTGTCTATGACTACAACTTGCGTCGTTTTAGACAATAAAAAAAAATACGACCTTTGGGGTGTCAGCGCCCCTTTAAGGAAGGCGCTCATTGTCTTAAAATAATGTTTTTCAAGAACCAATGCCAAAAAAGGAAGAATGGATACGGGACGATAGTTTTTTACAATGTCACGTGCACCATTTTTATAAAAAAAAGCCTGACAATTGCACTTTTGGTATTTTGGGGGAAAACCCCAACGTGAATACTTCCGTTTCGCATGTGGAGAAGAACACGTTTTAAAACATTAAAATTGTAAAGCAAGTCGCTGAGTTTAATATTGTCTATCCCAGGAGATCTATTAGGCGAAAAGTTACACAACATAAAAAGATATTCTTCAGTCATGTTTTGAAGGAAGGCATAATTTATGCAGGGTCTTTCCAGATTTACCACCGAAACATTTATATCGTCAGATTTGCCGGAGACTGAAGCAAACAAACGATTGAAATTATTCGCCACGGAAAGCATATTGGATTTAAAGTTTTTTTTCAATAACGTCCACGATAACGTTTCGTGTATTGTCGCATTTTACTTCATTCACAGAAAACTAGGTTTTAGCAATATTAAAACGTTCCTCGAGGAACTTATGTTGATAGTGTTTCTATTTTGCATAGCGTATGACAGCGGTTACTTGATTTCTCTGACTTGCGTATTGTAATTTTATATCCTGAGCATTTGGTGATCGGCGATAACGCCCCCATAAGACATTTTTATATTTAATTTTCGATATAATATCCGCTGTCAACCAAAATGCTGCTGCCTTCTTTTTTATGATATTTTTAATGTGCAAATGCATCAACTAACGTTGTGTATTCAGTTTGACAGTTGACGGTGCTTACTAACTGATCACAATCATACCATGCAAATAACTTGTCAAACACTTCACTGTCCAAAATAGCAATCTGGTTGGAAAGCTTCTTGTATTCTCCCGATACAATACCACAGTCTATTGGGCTGGGGTTTTTCACGTGCATCACGCAGTAGTGATACACGATCGCGCTCCAGATCGAAATGGGCGAGGGTCGGGACCTGCACCCTGCAACCCTGGGTTCAGCCAGTGCGAGCCTTCACTCAAGGTGCTCCAAGCTGGGGTGGGTTAACGCACTCGGCCACCGATCCCAAAAAATGCTCATTATCTTGGTAGGTAAAAAGAAAAAAAAAACTTTCTTACGGACACATCTTATGTTTCTCATGGAAAGTAATCAATCATGAATATAAAATCCGAAAACAGCTGATAAATTTCTTCAACTTTTGTGTCACTTGATAACATCAAGTGGCGAGATGTGCACCCTCACAATTTCATTGAGCGCAATACATCACCTTGCACGTAAACTTGACAGAGCTATGATGCAAAAAGTGCCAGCTGCTTTTACAACCCTCTTCCACCTGAATCGCAGTTTCTCACTGGAATACAAGTTCGCATGCTTACGTATAGACGCTTTCAAACTTTGAAAAACCTTATCGACAATAAAATACACAGTAAAATATTATTTTGCAACGAACGCACCCTCAGAGCCCCATCAAACACACGGAAAAATCCTCTTATTTTAACTTAAAATCAATGCGAAGTGTGCCATAATTGTTTCCTAATCGTGCTGCTCAAGAGAGGTATATTTTTATGCTAAGACAGAAAAAAATGTTTATCACATTTTGTCGGAATAAGACTCAAGGATTGAATCACTTCGAAATATTTTACCTTTCTGCTTTCTTGACTGGGGCAGACTTTTTCAAAAACCGGAGATTTTATTGACACCATTTATGAGCCCCGACTTTTTTGTTCGAACAAAATTTTAAATATATCAATTTCAACAACCTAATTGAGATCATAAAGCGGTTTAAAATATTGAATGATCTCGCTCAAAAGAATGGGCAAATCGAACCAAAACGATCTCTTTTTCTATTTTTTGTTAATTTACTCTTTTTTGTATAATTTATAGCACGGGATAAAAAATATTAACATAGGTGCATCAGCGCTCCGTGAATTGAGATTATTTCGAACACAAGCAATTCACACTGAGCAAGAACAGGCTCCATGAGATGCCTCTTTTAAGTATTATCACCATCCTAATTGCGGGCACCTGTGGTAAGTTTTGTCCGATATTTCTATTTTTTATTGACTGTAATATAAATAAATGAAATGTATTTTACCCGAATAGGACATTTCCAGCCGGCAGTTCTAGCTGCTTCCATATTTACTTATTTATAAAATTTTGCTCAAAATTTCTCAAAAGTGTATTTGCGATTATTTTAGGGGGTTGGGGCGGTAAAGGCTTATCAACGGGGTGTGCGGTTCTTCAACTCAAGCGTTGTGTGCAGAGTAATAAATAATTTCTAATTCAGCATTCCACTGCACTAGGGATGCGCTTCTGCTTTTATCGTGCAAATCCGTTACGTTAGCTTCGGAACGCTTCAATACCAGTTAAAACAAGGTGTAGTCGAGCGGACGATGAACAATACTCGGGGACAACGTTTTCTGGGCATTTCCGAAGAAGTGGAAACCGCTCTAGAACAGCTGTGATCGGCGCTCATTGTGCTCGAACGAACGGGTACCCAAAGGTTTGGCTTCATTGCCAAGAAAAGTTGTTCCCGATTATAAACTAGCCGTGGGCTAACGTGTAGGCATCGCGGGGCTGAGTATTTGTTGTTTGCGTTTGTTGTTACGATAAATCAACGCCTCCTCTATCTGACTGCATGTCATACGAGCGCCCCCCGCCCTGCCGTAACCTCTCCTCTTACCCTCTCCCGAACGGCCGAAACAGCCGCGAGAGGCGCTGGCCTCCGACCACGCGATGATGATGATGATGATGACGTCTGTGAAAACCAGGACAAAGATCACTGGCCACATCTCCTGGAACTCATCAGCAGGAAATTTATGAAGCCCCTCTTCATCTATGGGATGTTGCCGTGAACCTTTTTGTCCGGAAACCCTCGCAAAATGCTAACGTTGTAGAAGAACCTGGCGCCTATATCTCGACAGCAGAAATGCCCAAATCAATTTCTGCCATGCACGTGAATTTTCACTTCAGACATCTCCTTTAACATACCCTCTGTGTCCGAGATGCCTTTTAAAAAGCACACGAGAACGACAGTTACAAAAGCACAATTTGCATATTAGGTGCAAAAAAAATCGTCTAAACATTACACAATTTTCTTGTGTCAGCCTTGACGCACAGATGGATATAGCATACGCGACTTTATTTTTGTGGCTTAATATTTTGCGAATGGTGGGTTTCTGGAACATTTAGCGGGCACAAATATTCGCGATTGACAGAGGCATTCGGGGCGGGAAGTTTGGCTATCGCCGCCTGGTGGAATTTTTTCCCAACCCAGATTGAGAATATTTCGACTTCCCCAGCGCGCGCAAGCGCGTACAATGCCAAGCTTTTGGGCAGTATGAAAATTAAAACATAACCGCGTGGGTAGGACGTGCACTGCTCATAGTGAGGATAACAGAAGCGCCACTGGCGAGCTTCTTACCGCGAACAGGGAGTACAGTGTTCAGGGAGTATTCACCAACGTTACGTATTCACATGGTGGCCATTGCTGTGTGCGCGACGGCTGAGCACGTGCTGATCGCGAGCTTCCACACTTCTTTTGCAGCGTGCATTCTACACCATCGAAATTCCCGGTCGTATCGGCCTTTAAATGCGAGCTCGTTCTGATCATGCGCTCTCAGCAGCACCCACAAATATGACGTCAAGTACCACTAAACAAGCTACGCTTCAGAGTAACGACACTTGGCCATCTTGTAGCTTAAAATCATGGTTGCCAGTTATCCGAAGCTTTATCGAAAAATCACGGAAAACGCTTTCCCGTCCTTTACAAATGTTTAAACAGTTCGCGACAAAGCAAATCAATATCGCATGAGCTTCCTAACACCGAATCTAACGCTGAGGATGTCGCACTTTTGAATCATGATGATCGGCTTTTGCGTCTGCTCTGCACAAGTCGGGGAACGGAGTGTCGATACTCTAAGCGCAAGCTCATTTAGTGGCTCTAATGACGTTCAGTGAATACTCCCAGTGCCACTAAATAAGCTACGCTTCAGAGCAACGACACTTGGCCATATTGTGGCTTAAAATCATGGTTGTCAGTTATCTGAAGGTTTATTTTAATTCACAGGAAACGTGTTTCCGTCTTCAACAAATTTTTAAACGGTTCGCGATAGAGAAAAGCAATATCACATGAACTTCCTAACAGCAAATCAAATGCTGAAGAAGTCGCACTTTTGAATCATGCCGAGCGGTAGTTGTGTCTGCTCTGCACAAGCACCAAAATGGCAGCGCCCACAACAATCTCGGAGAACAGAGTGCCGATACTCTAAGCGCAGCTCATTTATACCCTTGTTACACGGGCACACTTAACTGCGGTTACACTAAACCACAGTTAGCGCACAATACGTGCCGACAACATTCTGCGGCTATGCAGTCAAAGCTATGGGCGAACGTGCGCTTGAGCATTTTGAGCATCTATCGAAGCAGTTCACGCGCGCTCTTCACTTGTTATGGAATAGCTGTCCGAGAGTATAGTGCGGTATCTGTGGTGCCGCGCAACAGCAGTTAAGCTGAGTTAACTGCGGTTAAGTGTGCCCGTGTAACAGGGGTATTAGTGTCTCTAAATACTTCCTATACGCTTTTTCAAGTCGCGAAAGCAACGCCCTCGCAAGCATTATATCATTTACAGTATCATTAAGAGGCTACTAGCTGGGCCGGCACTATCTAGTCAGCACGGAACAAAACTTTGAGCATGATATCTTCCAAAAAAAAAAACACGCACCACGCACGGGTATTTGCTCTTTCTAGCGTGAGTTGAAACGGAGTGGCGCCAGTGTGCAAATAGCCCCCAAGCATTGCTAAGGTGAGACGAAGCATATATGACGCCAGTCTTGATTGTATATATCTACGCGCTGAGGTTGGCAAAAAAAAAAAAAAAGTTCAGCCTTTCCACTCTCGTGAAGAAGGAAGACCAGCGGAACTACAGTGAACTAGAATAGGAGTAGTGGAAAAATAGCCGGCCTCCAGGTGAGGCGCTTCGTGTAGAACCCACCAGGTAGCGCTGGTGTTCGATTCCGGAGCACGCCTGCCAGGGAAGTTCGCGCCAATCGTAGCTGTTTTTCATCTTAGCGGTTCATTAGTGTGGCCTATGTATGCTTTATGAGTGTTCCAACGTCTGTGAAATAATGTTTAAAGCTTACTTGGGCAATGTAGTGAAGAGCGGGGTAACCAGTCTTGCATGCTGGCGCGTAGCGATGCGCATCCGTCTTCTTTCTCTTCGTTTTCATTGCTTAGTGACAAGGCTCGAACCTATGTAATCACAATGCCAAGCACTTGACATTCACAAAACTAAATTGCGAAAACGACCATAGATACCACAGAAACCATCTGAGAACGTACGCGACGACATATCCCATGTTACAGTAGCCATCTCCTCCGGATTTCGACAACAGCGCCACTTGCGGCAGTCTACACTTCTGGCTTCACACGGCCGATGGGGCGCCGTCGACGCTTTTTCCACTACCCCTATATTCTAGTTCACTGTAGCGGAACTGTACTCGATAAACTGTGTGCTTCTTCTTCGTCGTCGTCTGTTTTTCGCACTGTTTCCTACGATGAATTCCCACCAACGCGCCCAACTATCCATTCTTCTATTATGGCTGGAAAGGTTGCCGTCATCAACAAGCGACGGCGGAAACCATACTGGTTGTGTGGTTGCCGCCGTCGCTTATAGATGGCGGTAGCTGTCCATGTAGGTTTGTGTCGACATACATGGACACGATCCTGGGGAACTTAGCCCTTAACAGCTCCGCAGAAAAAATAACACGAGCTGAGTTCCAGACATTGTTATGGTCCGGCCATTGTCGTCGTTGCAGCGATTGGACACGGGCCACCACCCAAATGCTTTTCGAGCTATTCGCTATCACGAGCCCAAATCGAGTGCTCACGCAATGCTGGGGTTCGATCTGTGAGCCGCATCCAAATATCCTCACTGGGGGGTACTGCGACCCCCCAGCTACGTCATCATGTTTTGCGAAGGAGAGGTTGAAAGAAAACGCTCGCTTTTGTACTTGATATTACACCGCAACAAAGGAGTTTTTCTGTTTGTTTGTTTGTTTTTGTCAGTTGCGTATTGCAAGTTGGCTCGTGTAAAGATAAACACATTCCAAGCGAATATTGTTGCAGAACCCGTTTAAGCACGAAGATTGCTAAAGCGGGATTTCTCTGAAGCGTAGCTCACTGAAGTGACCCTAGCAATGCCAACAAAAAACGTGATCAAAAGCACTAACTGAATAATTTTGACAATGTAAATATGTAAATAGAACATATTACCGGTACATGAACATTTCCGCCTCCCATGCTATTGTTCGAAGCCTGGTCCGCAGAAGTAAATCCACCAGATGGGTCTGTTTGACCTTTTCTAAAATGACCCCCAAAGCAAAATCACCAAGATGACGAAGCTTCACTCAATTCTTCAATCACAGCATGTCAGCGTAAAGCCCCTTCATAAAAGCTTGTTTTACAAGTATCGTCAACCATTGTTATGGAAAAGCTCAAGACACGTGCAACGAGCTGGTGCTCCGTCGCCATTCGCTTCCAAGGGCAGCTAATTTCAGTGATGTATAGCTCGAGGCACGGGCCTCGTGCACTCGGGCATTTGACGCTACATGCAAGGCAAACGCAAGAGGGGCTTTATACGAAGTACGCCCCAACAACAGCCGGTTTCCCAACCCCCGTCCCCAAAACACAAACTACTATAGACCTTTCCAAAAAAGGGCACTTGGCAGGTTCCATTTTCAGTGTTCGTGCGTATGGCGCGTGATTTGCTCGCCTTCCGAAGCGACGAACGTGCGCGTTCTGGACTGTGATTTAACACGTGTGGACTGTGATTTTTGTAAACAGTGGAAACGTCTATACTACTGGGCTTTATACGAGCGCACTTAAAAACGCCACCGATTGGCGACGAGCCCGATCAAAAGCGTCGCTGTGGTTAGCTTTCCACGATTGGCCGAATGGTGACTATGACGTCAGCAAAGGTTTTCTCATCGACAGAAATAAGAGTAATGTAAGAACTTCACTTTTGACGGTGTTGGCAGTGTTGGTTTCAGAGAGCAATGATCTCAAGCTTCCACCTTGCTAATTATAAACACCGTCGAACTTGTTGTTCGTAAGGTAATGACGTCACGACAGGAAACCATAGGAGGGCGCCACCAAAACATCTCGCCGCTAATAGGGAGTATTCACTGGCGGCGATAGCTTTGTGCATTACTGCTGAGCGCGTGCTGAAGGCTAGCTTCCAGAGTTCTTTTGCAACGGGCATTCCACACCATCAAAATTGTCCGCCAATTAGCAGCTTTTTAAGGGATTGACCGGTGATATCCGGAAGTTACTACGTTTTTGCGCTAGTCACGTAGAGAGGGCCTAAACATAGACATAGGTAATATTTATTTAATTAAAATACACCCCAATATTCGTGCAATCAATTATGAATATCAATACGAAACTTTACGCAAAATTTCGAAGTGTGCATGGCAGGTCACCTCGTGACGTCACTTCAGGCATGGTAACGACAGAGCCGCAAGCGTTGACTTATTCTCGGTTTTGATCAACGTACTTGATGGTGCCTATCAGAGTCACTGAATGTTCACAGAGTACCGAATTCTATCCAGGCCGCTTACCGGAAGTCAATCCCGCAAAATTCAGTTCTTATTGGCAGTTTTAGCCCGTGGGGGAAGTTATCAGTCCACCATTTTGGGGGTCAGTAAAAAACAACAAAATAAAACGTATATAAAACGTTTCCGCTCTACCATGGCTACGACGAGTACGCACGGGGGAAAGCTGTGGACGCCGATGAGAGGACCGAACGGAAGGTGCGTTCACTTTCTCTAGATTTATATTTTATATCAAGTAGCTGCTGATCTGGTTTCTCCGGAAACGATTGCCGGTTCGTTTGCTCGCTCCGGTTGCGTTGATGCTGAGTTTTAAACTCTACGCCTCAGACACTGAGCCTAACACTCGACTTTGATGTGTTTTGAGGCGAGAGAAAGAGAGACGAGACTGCGAGGACCAAGTCACGCGCCGCTAGGAACGAACGAAAGAACTTTAATAAAGTTTACAGGAAGATCCACTGATGGATTTTCGGGGAATCCGTTAGCATGACCCTTGAGAAACGCCACACACGTCCCCCTTTGGGAAACGCTAACTCTGACCCCCTTAACTCACAGTGTTAGCGTTTCCCAAAGGGGGACTTGTGTGGCGTTTTCCAAGGGTCATGCTAACGGATTCCCCAAGAATCCACCAATGGATCTTCCTGTAATTTTTTTCGCCCCCTTTTTTGTACTCTGCCTCTCAGAGTACGTCGACGCCCTTGAATATGGTCATTCATTTCACACGGGAAAAGAACCACATCCATTCCACTCGTAAAGGGAACCGCATCCATACCACTCAAGGAGTAAACCGCATCACAGCCCACGCACTGCTACTAGGGAAATCCAGAGCGAAGAACAGCCGTCGACAGCAGAGGAGCAACTGAGCACGCCCGCATTCCACAGCGCCGCGGCGCAACACCGCCTAGATAACAAGGCCGTAGTGCTGAATGAGATGACGTCATCAGAGAAGGCCAGCGTTTTTCACAAATTGGACACGACGATTGCTTCAACGTCCGGCTCAAACTTGACTCGAAGCCGAGCGCTGACGCAACACGTACTCGTTTTCACTCTGCGTCCAGCGTTGGCCTTCTCTGATTAAGCCATCTCATTCAGCAGTTCGGCTTTGATATCTAGGAGGTACAGCGCGGCCCCTCCTCCTCTCTGGCTCCACGCCAGCTGTACGCGTGAGTTTGCCGAAAGCGAAAGGGCTCGTTTTGACGAAAACCCGGCAGTGTCTGTCAGTTTTTCCAGCGTCGGGAAGAGAAGGAGAGGTTGGCGCGTGTTCACGTCAGCGCTTCGGACCAATGCGAGCGTCGCACGTGACAACTGACGAACGAAAGACACTGACGAGTCTTCGTCAGAGCGAACGCTCCAATGCTAACGCATTAAAACGAGCCAGTGTCGCCACAAGCCAGGACCTTGAATTGAAGAGTTCACACGAGAACGAACGCTACACTGTATGTTGATTCACCGCACGGGGAAGGGCCATATTGGGGGTCGCGCCTGTTGCGCCGCGACTCAGTTCTGAAGCGAAGCTTGAGAGTTTCGGTACTCTGGGAACATTCATTCACTCTAGTGCGTACAAGGATTATCGTCGAAGAATTGAGCTTCCCTGAATACCGTAAATCTTTCCCTTCCTAGAATCAAGTAATTTTACCGAGACAGCAGTCATACGCTTTGGTGAATCTCTTTGCCTGGTGTTGCGTCAGAGCTACCGCTGTTGCCAACGAAAATGCTGTGTGTTTGACAGGTGCAAACTGAGCAGTTGGAATCTGTTCAAAACGTAATCACTCGTACGGCGGAGGAATAAAAATTCGGATATTGTGCGGATGACATTGGTAAAAGCAATGGCGTTGTAATTTAATTGCTTTCTGAAAGACAAACGTTTGCCAGACATTCCCTTCCATGTGAACTCGTTCTGAACATGCGCTCTAAACAGCGCACTCAAATATGGCGTCCAGTGAATACCGCCTTTACTCCGTTTCAAAATTCGATCGCAGCCCCCGCTACGATCTCATGTAGTCAATTAAGAAGCCTCAAAAATTGCCTCGTCGTCTTTGTGAGTTCGGTATTCCCGGCTAAACGACTTGAAAACAGTGAACGCCCCATTATTCTGCGACTTCGTTTTTTTTTTGCGTGATTAGTTTAACTAGTGACTGCAAAGGCACAAAGACGACGACCACCGTGACGATGCACTTTTTGCGTTGTTTGATTGGCTACGTCGTAGCGTTGCCTGTGGTCGGACTCAATGTGAAACCAGGTGTAAATAGAAACCCCTAGCGCTGCATCTTATAGGTCACCTACCGAGGGCCCCCGCGGGCCACATATTAGACGTGAGCGCTAAAGGAACTCTCTTTCATTCCGTCAAAAGACGAGTCCCAGCCTTACGCTGACACGGCACTCGCGTTCAATGTGTGATCCTAGACCTCGGTAGATGACGTAGAACATTCGGCACTACGGCCTGGCTACCTGGATAGTGTTGACTTGGTCCGACGTCGTGTTAACAGGGACAAAGGATTAGGAGCGAGTTTTTTGTTGTGTTTCGCTAGACGCAGTGGTATAATTAGTACTCCGCCTTGGTGTAGACGTCAGCACAAGTACATTGAATCTTCATCGCGAGGGGTGGGCGCTAATGTACCGATACCTTGTCTCGCCCTCCGCTAGACTAAAGGCCAACGCTGCGGACCGCCAGGTCCAATCCTGAACCTGCTGCAAACCGCGGGTTGTTCTGACGTGTACATCAGCACTTCGAAACGCGCGAACTAGTTTTTACGTCGGCGCGATAAGCCACGTGGTTCCTAGATGACTCCCGATTGAGCGTGGTGGCCCAAAGCTTTGACATTTAGTCTATCGCGTACGGTGAGACAAAATATAAATGACGCTGTCAAGAATACTAGTAGGAAAGATGTCAATCTTGTCGCTGGGACGCAGCCCCAGAAGCACAGCTACGAGCAGCTGGCAACGAAAATCTTGAAGTAGGTGGCCTATCCCAGCCATCGTATTTAAAGTATCGTGTGCTGCCCGCGAGCCTAAGTTGGCAATGTCCCGAACGGGGAAATCTGTGACGCGTTTTCCGGTAGGTGGCGTGAAATCTCGAAAAAGTAAGATGATGTAAATGTGCAGTTTTTAAACATCAATACAATGAACAAAGCGGAGTGGGTTATAAAGTTTTGAAGTAACAGACAGATCGTAAATTGTACGGAGTGCTGCTTCTAACTCCGTCCTTTATTTTTGTATTACTTGTAGCTTGGGATGGAAGTATAACGCTACGAGATGACTACGAGAATACTGTTGGGACGTACCCTGAAATCTACAGCGATGAATATACGGATATTAGGTATAGAAGCAGCACTCTTCCCACTAAAACGACCGGAAATGAATTCGTTCCGACAAGAAAGCCACACACCACAAGACCACCGGATCTAGTCACAACTTCGACAAAACCAACGATTCCAGTCACAACATCGACGAAACCACCGGTTACAGTCATATCTTCCACATCTTCAACGAAACCAAAGGTTCCGGTGACAAGCTCGACAAAACGGGTTAAAGTCACAAACCGGCCAATAACGGACCACGCTTGCTTAGATTCTTGGGTAACGTACTTTCCTTCCCGGCTTGCTTTACTGACAGTTATACAGCAGCGTATAACATACGGCTCATAACAATGGCTCCTGTTTTATTTCCTTCCAGGACATGTTAACAAATCCGTGTAAACGCTGGTGCAGGAAGGGCACGCTAATTCTGTTTGTCCCAAAATTGGTGACCGTAAATAAACCCAACGGACAATTTTGTCAGGTAAGCATATCAATAAGGTATATGCAATGTATTAATTGTCAAAAAGGTTGTAAGCGTAAAGCTTGCGTGATGCTTGCACAGCGAACTCGCGCGGTAAGTGTTCGTCAAATATGGGGTGAGGATGTCTCAAGCACTTCAGATACAACTTGTCTCGCGCGTAGTGTGTCTGATTTTCTTCAGCATTCAGGACGTTCCAAATTCGCGTAGTAGCGTGTTACTATGTGCTACTGAGTTGCTCCAGCTTACGTCGAGATACGGCTGCACGTTATTACGGACATCAAGCGACGCCGCGACTACCGTCGTGGTAACTCAAAGTCGTACCGCGACTTCAGTCGCCACAACATTGTCAAACTCCAGAGTGCGAACGAACATTTTCATTAAAGGGGCCCTGCATTGACTTTTTTACTGGTTTTTATTTTGCACCGAACCTGAGCGCACTGAACGTAGTAACTTAATGAAACTTTTCTTTTCTCAAATTTCGCTTTATTTTAAAAGTTATAGGCAAAATAGAATTACAAAAACAAGCAAAAAATAACCTCCCTCATGACGTCGTAGGTCCTGGCTTGAGTGGCCGTGAGCTAGAGGATGGGTAGTGGGCTCATCGAGCATTCACGGCTGCCGCACTCCGTGTCGACGGCTCGAGAGGGCGCCACTAAAGCATGTGTTGGATAGGCTGTATGAAGCAAGCGGCCAGGGCGGCTCGCATTGCATTTGCTGCGCGATTAAAGACTAATTCGGCATAACACTTCATTATCCACAAACGACAGCAAACACGGGGTAAAGATCAGTTCAGAACGGGAGCCACTTCGCGCTGCCATACCGCCAAATGGCCAAATCGCCAACCAAGCCCGCGCCGAAGGCCTTCGGAACGCTCGGAACCGGTCGGATCCTGGAGCCGGTATACGATCGCAGCGCCGCCGCGTACATCCGGGATTTTTCTACGCTCGCCGTTCGTCGGGGCCCCATCCCACTAGCCTTTTCTGGTATGCGCCGTTTTTTCCGCCGCTTGGTGGCGGGTATGTCGACGAGTCATTTCTTGTTTCCGTACTTTATAAACTGCATTTCTTTCTTTTCTGATCTAAAATACTGAACAAAAACTAGTTTCATACATAATTGAAACGGTTCGCGACACTTATATTTTGTATCTCGACTAAAAAAAATGCTTTTAGCGGCTCTGACCAGTAGTAAGCCCAGGACCAAAGACATCACATTTCGCGCGCTTTCGGCAACGCGGGTCGCCCTCCTAGGCAGAGGAGGTTTCCGCGTCGTCCGGTTAAAATATGACGCACTGATATTTAGTTACTCTCTCCGTGCCCGCTGGCTTTCCCGAACCCCACAAGACGTGGAAACCGCAAAAAAGGCAGACGCTTAAATATGATTGCAGGGCCCCTTTAAGATGTGAACCCCTCCCCCCCCCCCCCCCCTTGCAAAGATGATCGCCTTAATGGGTGAAGTTCTCACGACTTTGACGTGGTATGACACAATGGCTCATACTGCACACACGAAGGCTCTGCCTGCTCTAGGAGAATAATCTAGGAAAAGAACTATTTGGTCCCAGTAGCACTCCTCTTAAGAAGGACTATGCGGTCCTCAGAAGGATATATAATTTATTCAAACATTTTGATGCATGCATAGCAAGGATGTGGATGTTCTAACCATCGGCCCATCCCACCACGCACAAAAGAAAGTCGATGGCCACCGGTACCAATTCGTACTCATCCCGTGTCGCGCGCAAGAGCATAAATACAGGAGAATCCATACATGGGAGGGATTCGAGTGCAGTGTTTTTCGGCGCTGAAACCCCGGCAAACGCTACGGACATAGATGCATAATGGTGTATTCGCACGACGTGGTTTCTGCCCGAGGTTCGTCAATAACACAAGAAAGTCGGTAACTTCTTTTTAGAAATATTGATGTCTAGTGACAAAGGCTCATTTTTATTGTGTTGAGCAGCACCTCTCTCACGCTTCTGATTTGTTTTGTTTCTGTTCTCAATACGATGGTAGGGCATAAATATTTTCAATATATGATTGATTGCCTGTCGCTTACCGACTTATTTTTTTTAGTCGGCAGACCAAAATTAAGCAGTTGTGGAATCTCAAAAGTTGTTCTTCCGTTGTTTTCTTTTATAAATGCCTCGACATATTTCGTCGTTTGTCGCGCGCATTGTACCTGGTAGATTTTAAATGTATTCATAAGCAAGCTCTTTTTTTTTTTTAAGAAGAAACGTAACCCTGTCCATGACATCCTACCGTACACAAAGGGGTGTTCTAACTCCATACAAATTGTCAAGTGGTGTTGCAAAAGCAATTCATCAAATGCTTTGTTGTGTAATGCACCTTTTAAGAAACGTTGCATGAGTTACAATTCAGGGTGTTAAAGTTTTCAGCTTGAGCAAAAAAAAAAAAACCATTAGGCCAGACATAAAGATGAAATCTCTATAATCTATATATATATAGATTATAGAGATTGTGTGTGTGTGTGTGTGTGTGTGTGTGTGTGTGTGTGTGTGTGTGTGTGTGTGTGTGTGTGTGTGTGTGTGTGTGTGCGTGTGTGTGTGTGTGTGTGCGTGCGTGCGTGCGTGCGTGCGTGCGTGCGTGCGTGCGTGTGCGTGTGCGTGTGTGTGTGTGTGTGTGTGTGTGTGTGTGTGTGTGTGTTCTAATCTTCTGTTTTATTTTTCAGGGACGATTAATTATAGGTTGGACAGGAAAGTGTCTACGTGGTAGGTGTGTGCCGGACCATATATACGAAGCTTGGAGACTGAACTATCACAAGGAATAAATTTACAATCCCAAAACTATTACCCAGCGAATGACAAACTCGAACGCAAAATACTGCAGCGCATCCGAGCGGAGTTTCTGAAAAATTAAAAAGAGTATAACAATATGACTCTGAAATAAAGCTATTATTATTAAGGGTATTGTGAGCGGCAGATATAAATACCTTGGTTTGTAATCCTTGAGATCGATTTCAGTACCGACATTATTCAAAATATCTGGACAGACAATATACAAATATACATTTTAAAAAACTGGCAGCAACAAGCTTATAACAGTAAACCTAACACACATCTGACGAAACTGAGAAGAACATGGGTGAATTGACAATTTTATAATCCACACAATTCAATTCGTGAATGGTAAAAGAAAAAGAGCGAGCAAAAATATTGGCGTGGCAGTTAATCTCCATTACTTTTTTCTCGTGGTCGTTTTGTTGAGAAATAAACTATAGGTCCTTCGTATTGCCACGAAGGACAGATGATGAGGCGACGAATGAACATAAACTAAACGTTTAATTTGGCGAGCTTGTATCGAAAACAAAAATACAAAGAGGTCGCGTCGCAGGTCGGCGGAGCAGTACTATCGAGCGCTAGAGCGAGACTGACTTCACGAGAGCACTTTTTGTCAGACTTGTACACGTTACTGAAGAATAGTAACAAACTACATTTACAATTACTCAAGGCTAAATTGTAATTAATTACAATTGCAATTACCGTCCCATAAAATTAAGTGACCGTTACCCCAAAATGTACTCCGTTACTTTCGTGGCGTTGCTTTCAACATTATTGTCCTCAAGTAAGAAACAAAGGGAAGAGGGTCATTCAAGCTGTTATTGTTGCCACCTGTTCCATTTATTGACCTTGAGTATATTGAGCAACAGCCGGCTCTCGAAAGTCTAGTTACCTATTTTTCGTAATTTCTTACTGAAGATGTCGACTGCTACGCTGAACACCCTCTGAACTGAGACACTGGATGGGAGTGCCATATTGTGCCTCACGAATGTTTTATGCCCTGCATTGAGCTTTTTCAGCGAAGCAGTGGAAGTACTATTTACCTCGAAGATGGAGCAAAGCGTCGTCGTTGCTGCCGTTGCCTGATATTTGAGAGTTTTAGTAGATCGTTCCGATACCTCCGATACCCCCGATAACGATACCCGATAACAATATGATGCATGCGCAAAGGCGGCGGCGGAGCATCGGGTATCGTTATCGTAGTCATCGGAACGATCGACTAAAATTCTGTGTTGCCGAAATCGCAAGGCTGTAGAAGTCGTCATACAACTACACTTTAAGAAATTCCGGCATGTCTACTTACCCGCAAAACACTAAAAAAGCCAATCTCTACGATCTACGAAATCAGCTCAGCGAATGATGAGGCGGAACATCCGTTTAGACCCAAAAATGAAGACTGTGCTGTGTCATTACGCGATGCAAAGCGTCATGCTTGCATTACATAATGCCACAGCGCAGACTTAATTTTGAGGTCTAAACAGGTGTTCTGCCCCTCATTCGCTGAGTTGATTTCGTAGATCGCAGAAACTGGCTCTTCAGTGTTTTGCGGGTAAGTAGACGCGCAGGCATTGTTTAGAGTGTAGCCAAACTAGAATAAGAATTGATTTATGTTCATCTTACTATACCGGCATATATTGCCATACAATAGCGAAACATAGTTGTAACAGTGACGTGATAATTAAAAAATAAATAAGGTTTGGCTATATATTCTTTTTCCTTTGATTCTGAACAGGTCGAGTCTCGGTTGAGACGTTGGTGAATAAGGAAAAGTTTCAATATATAAATATAAGAAATAGGAAAAAAAATAACACCAGGAGACTCATAACAACAATTAATTAGAACGTCGGTTAAAACAAGGAAATGTAAACGCACGTTTGCCGTGTGAACTTTCCTTGGTGCCGTTCAAAAACGCACGGAGCAAGGACCGACTGCAGTTTACTCCGGTGTTCCCTAGATAGACGTCCGCTGATGCCAGGGGCAGCGAAGGGCAGAGTACTAAGAAAGCCGCGCTATGGCCCCACTCACGAGTTTCACTCTCTACTCAAGCCCAGAATATCAAGTCTACGTCAGCCACCATTATGTTTTATTTGCAAAAATATCAGCTGAGATAAGATGCGTTCTACTGGCGTAAAGAGAGGAAGAAGAAAAGGAAGACTATAGGCTCTGGGCAGGGTTCCAGAGAGCGCCACCGTTGGTTCATCATCAGCGCCACCATGGCCAAATGAAACAACACTGGGACAGCTAAAATCGGCAGCGCCGCCGGCGTACCCTGGCAAGATTGCGTTATTACCAACTCCGAACGTTGTGTTGCCGCGCGCTACACAGCCGAATGTTTTAAGAATCTATCAAACGTTAAAGATATAAATGTGCATGCGTGTGTGGTTGTGCAGCTCTAGCATTAGGGAGTTATAAAAAGTCCCTTCCTCGATGGGTAGAGACAACCCAAAACGAGAGCTAACAGAGCAAAGCTGAAAGGCCTCATATTACGGCCAAATATAAGTGAAGGCAAGTATACAAGGGCAGTTTTCTTTCTTTTTTTACGTTGTTTGCGCCCGCCTTAAGTTAACATAAGCGATGACTTCGTCGAACTTCCCTCTCTCACCCACCCTTTCTTTCCAAGTCAACTCTTCCTGCATGAATAGCTGACCTCATTTTTGGTGATCAGCTTGTTTTCAGTCCCCTCGTCGCCGTGTTGAAGACGATTATGGTGTCCGAGCATGTGTTTTTAGTGCAAGCTAGCTGTAGTTTGGACGGTGTCGTGCGCAGTTGCTCGTAGCAAGCTGA
The DNA here is from genome assembly GCA_013358835.2 of Ixodes persulcatus. Classification (NCBI taxonomy): domain Eukaryota; kingdom Metazoa; phylum Arthropoda; class Arachnida; order Ixodida; family Ixodidae; genus Ixodes; species Ixodes persulcatus. The sequence continues at coordinate 342,276 of JABSTQ010010744.1, forward strand.
TGCTTGTCCTCGTCGATTGAATATGCTGTTCACTTTTACATAGAACACAAATAAACGTCGCATACATAACTTTTTCTCGTGGGGTAAGTAATTTTTTTAATTATTTCTTGAGTCGACTGTTTTCTCGCAGCGGGGACGAAGTTAGAACCGCATACACATGGGTCGAAATAGAGTGACCATCTTGGGCAGCTACGCGATCATGCTAAAGGCGCAAACGACAGTCCGTTCGGCAATCGGCGGAGCGGAGAAAACACTCACTTCGGTTTTTGGCAACTACACTCACCGGCTCACCGGACAAAAGCTCACCCATTTTTTCACAGACCCGGACAAAAGCTCACCAGGAGAAAATGTCATGTTGGTCTTAACAGGTGTGCGGACAACTTAGGTGCATGCGTCCGACACTAAAATGCAATAATAAATTAAATCTCACAGGCGCATGGTTTGTTGATTAGAGTAGAAACAAGTTTATTTATCGATTGGTTAGAAGCGAATGGAGTCCCTTACTAGTTCCAACAGTGGATGTACCTGGAACCCCTCGAAAATATTTTTCAGACGATTCTGCAGCCGCAGAGCGGTTTTTTGCACCTGCTTCTCTGGGGGTTCACCCCTCCGGGCTTGTGTCAATGCCGTGGCAACGAGCGCGTGATTTTCTTGTGGGCATTCAATCAGCCTCCAGACGCTTGGATAAGCGTGGCCGACAAACTTCTGGGACCCGGGGCCGGTGCCTAACCTTTATGTGCGCGTTTAGCGTGACATGAGCAAAATGACAAAGCAAGGTCATCGAAGTGTGACTTCGCTTCTTCGGTCACTCTTCAGGTTCAAAAACTCCGGTTCACCAAGTTTCTTGGGCGTGGCACAAGGGTGCTCCGGCATACCTTGAGTCAAGCAAGCTTGATCTTATCAGCTCCACTCAGTTTCAATGACCTAAATGCTGGTCCCAAATCGTTGCTTCTCTGCCTGTTATGGCTCATCTGTCGACACCTTTCCATGGGATGGGATGCCAGTTCTCCTAAAAATGGTGCAATGTCCATCGCGTCCGCACTTTATCCCAGCCTGTGTTTCACCCGGGTAGCAAAAAAAAAAAAAATTAGGTGAGCTTTTGTCCGGGTCTGTGAAAAAACGGGTGACCTTTTGTCCTGTGAGCTTTTGTCCGGTGAGCTTATGCCCGGTGAGCTTTTGTCCGGTGAGCTTTTGTCCGGTTACCCAGGCACACACACGTTCTCCGGGCTTGGAGCGAACGTCGATCCGACGAAGGTTGTAAAGGGGAGCGTCTGCACGTTGTTGATCTTGAATCCGGAGTCGGGCGAGCCGGCGAACTTCTTCAGCTCGTGTAGTAACCACCTGGGAGTCGTGGCTCTCATCGTCAGCTGCTTCGTGGGGCAGCATTGCGTCGAGCATGATCGTTACTTTTCCGCCATGCACCAGCTGAAACGGTGTTACTCCTGTGGTCTCTTGCACCTCTGTGTTGTAAGCAAACTTGATGTAGGGTAGCACTTCGCCCCACATCGCGCACTCTACGTTGACAGTACATGGAAGGTCATGTCGGCGATACTTTTGTTTAGTCATTCCGTTAGTCTATTTGTCTGCGGATGGTACGTAGTGGTTCGACGGTGGCTGGTGCTACTGAGACGAAGAATTTCTTGTGTCAGCTGAGCCATGAGCTGTGATCCACGGTCTGTAATGAGTACTTCGGTGGGGACGTGCTGGTGGACAATGGACTCGATGAAAAAAAGCTCGAGGTACACCTAAGAACGTCTTATGAGTGTGAATGCGAAAGCATGCAAGCCGCTCGTCCGCTCCCCTTTTCGTCTTCTGCGTACTTTTCGTCGCCGGTCAGCGCGCGTGCTACCCTGGTGACCTTGGGCGCTCCGTGCTGACGGCGCGCTGATGGACACGCAACGAAATGGGGTCAGAGTTCGTGGAAACTGACGAGCGCAAGCGGCCAATGGGAGCCCCGTCGACGCGCGCCAGCCAATGGAACCGAAGGCGATCATGATTGTAAACCTGAGACTGGGGCAGAAAAGAGAAAACCGAAGGTAGAATTGAGACGTTGCCTCCTCTTTTTCTACCTTCGGTTTTCTCTTTTCTGCCCCAGTCTCAGGTTTACAATCATGTTCAACTTACACCAGCTCGCCTGCACTCTGACTATTTTTTCGAAGGCGATCGCGGAAACTAGGTGCCGTTTTCGCGCTTGAAACTGACGACGTCAGCTCGCTTCATAGGACAGTTAATGCTTTCGCATTAAAACTTGGCGACTTCAGCAGCCGTACCTGATGGAAGGGCATTCGTCTCGGCGTATCGTGGGGAGATAATCGGTCGCGATGATTATCCATTTGTGCGTCTGGGACAGGACCAAGTATAGACCTTTTCTGTGTACTCTCGTCCGCTGCCACCTAATAGGCATATCCGGTATGGGTGACGAAAAAAAGAAACTAAAACTTTTCAACCTGTAACTAGTAAAAAAATAAGGGGGAGACAAAACGATAATGTGTGACGGCTACGCTTATATCCTAAGTGTCTTCTACTGGAGTGGTGACGGCAAAACAATGTTTTCGCCCATACTGGAAGTGACGACAATTCAAGATGGCGGCGCCGTTGAAGAAAGGGTCTATATTCATTTCGAACTGCTGGAACGGTGCGGTCGGGGGAGCAATTGGCTGCAGGAGATCTGCCGGCTTCGTCGGCGGTTTCCTGCATCGCTGGAAACCGGGGTGAACGGTCTTCGAGAGCGGTCTTCGAGAGCTTGGGCCTGTAAAGCCTTGCCCGAATTCGGGTCCCGCGTACGGCTGTAACCAAGGTGTCCGGACGTCCGGTCGTCGTGGCAGGCTTGGGAGATCTCGCGAAGGTCGGTAGGGATTACCAGCAGCCATGGCGAGTTGTGTTCTCCAAAATTCTCCTTGTAAAGTACACCTTATCGAATTGCGAAGGTCGGCAGGGCTCTCCTCGTCCTTCAAGGTGCTCGATTAGGGCGCGCAACTCAGGATTGTCTCTTTGGCGTCGTGCCATGTCATCGGTGTTCACTGCGCCTAGGACGCGCTCGTCGTCATCGTCGTCGCTGCTGCCGGGGGGTGTCTCGAGAGGGGCTCTGGATAAGCAGTCGGCGTCGCTGTGCTTGCGGCCTGACTTGTACACCACTGTCATGTTAAACTCCCGCAGTCGGAGACTCCATCGAGCGAGGCGTCCTGAAGGATCCTTAAAGGGCAACTCCGCTCATTTCCGAAAAATTTAGGCTTACATGTGATTCCATACCACAAAGCACTACTAAACAGCTCTACGTCTTCGGATTCGCGAAATGTGGAATATTATTTGTGTAATCTTAATTTAAACATCAGCTGATACCGAAACCAAAACTTCGGTTGCGTCAGGCAACATTGGTCTCGTGTCGTCAAAGTCATGGCCACGCCGCGTCGAACGACATGGTCTTGTGATGTTCGCGGGGAGGAGGTACAGGACACGCGACGCGGCCAGGTCGCTTCGCATGGCGTGGACGGTGATGGCCCGGGGGAGAGGGGGAAGGGAAGGAGACGAAAGGGGAGAGGGGGAGCGGAGAAACCGGACATGCGATAAACGCGCAGGGCAGCGCAAACTACGATGGACTAAAGACAAAAGCTACGGACCACCAGATCCAATCACGAGCCACTTGGGTATTATGTGGTATTTGGCTTCAATGCACGTGTCGGTGCCCGCGTCTAATGGGAATGGGCGGACAGTGGTTTGAATTGAATAGCACTGTGTGACTCACCACTTTTACATCACAAAGAAAGCTCTTTGCAGGCTCTTTACAGTGTTGAAGCTACAGAAATGATGCAGCACTTTTTGATTCGGAGCATTATTCGTCCACCCTAATCAATGTTAAGCATGTCATAGTTTAACGTGCGACGTGATTGTACCTGGCGGCCTGTGGCTTTGATCTTTAGTCCATCGTAGGATGAGACAAAGATAGCGCATCCGCGTTACGGTGATCACGTGGACGCCGTTGAGCCAACACCGGGAGAAGAAACTCATGACGTCATCAGTTCAATTGGCTCGGAGAGGTAAAAACAAACAAAACGTGAGAATGACGTAGACATGCCTCTGACGTAGAGGCTCAATGTTGGCCGCTCCAACTCCGTCGCATTGACTGCGCTGATGATTGCGCCTCACGTCGCACGCTAGAGTTGGCAGATTTCGGCGAATTGGCTCATTTGAAAGTTTGCTGGCCAGTTTATTAAATATATAGGCGGAATTAGATCATAATATTTGACACGGGGTCTTCCCATATGATACTGAAGAGGGCTGCATGGTTTTCTAAATATCAAAAATGAAGCTGGAGTGGCCCTTTAAGGTTCGCTAGCCAGCAGAGCGAGTGGTGGTCCGTGACAACGCGGAACGGGTTCCCGTACCCTAACGGGTCGAAACTTCGTGATTGCCCAGATGACCGCAATACATTCCTTTTCAGTCCTGGAGTAATTTATTTACGCTTTTGACAGTGTCCGGCTTGCGTAGGCGATGACTCGCTCGGTACCTTCTTGCACTTGAACCACTACCGCACCAAGTCCTCCGTTGCGTTACTTGCGTCCGTAGGAATCTCGTTTTCCGCATCATGATCGAAGTGTCCAAGAACAGGAGTCTGGAGTCGTCGCTTCAGCTCGTCGAATGCCTGCTGTTGTTCCTCGGCCCATTCAAACTTCTTTGCGTCCTTCGTGAGGTTTGTGAGCGGCGCGGAAATCCTTGCAAAATCGCGAACAAAGCGCCGATAGCACGCACATAGTCCAAGGAATCTTCGCACGGCCTTCTTGTCTGTCGGCGCTGGAAATGCCGCCACGGCGCGAGTCTTCTCTGGGTCTTGGCGAACGCCATCGCTGCTAACCATGTGGCCTAGGAACTTCCGTTCGTCAAAGGCGAACCGGCACTTGGATGGCTTCAGGGTGAGACCTGCGGTCTGTATGGCTTGGAGAACAGCTCGGAGTCGTCGCAAGTGCTCTTAGAACTCGCTTGAAAACACTACTACGTCGTCAAAATAGACGAGACAGCTCTTCCATATCAGTCCTGCCAGTACGGTGTCCATGACGCGCTAGAAAGTTGCTGGTGCCGTGCATAGTCCGAAGGGCATCACTTTGAACTCGTACAGTCCATCCGGCACGACGAAGGCTCTTTTCTCGGTCACGTTCGTCGACTTCGATCTGCCAGTACCCGCTCTTCAGGTCCATCGATGAAAAATATCTAAGGTGGCGCAGCCGGTCTAGCGTGTAGTCCATACGGGGGAGTGGGTAGACGCCTTTCTTCATGATCGCGTTCAGCTGCCGGTAGTCTACGAAGAGCATAAGCGTTCAGTCCTTCTTCTTAACCAGTACGACTGGATTGAAGGCTGGATGATGTCGTCGTTCAGCATCTCTTTAACTTCCTCCTGGATTAACTCCCTTTCTCTCACGGAAACTCTGTACGGAGATCAATGCACAGTGAGATTGTCGTCCTCGGTAACAATGCGGTGCTTCGCAACAGCGGTTTGGCGCCCCTTCGACGACGTCACAAAGCAGTCGCTGTGTTCGGCGAGGAGGTTAATCAGCTGCCGTCGTTTCTGTCCCAGAAGCTTGGGGTCAGTGTTGAGCCGCGCTGGCGACATACTGTCTTGCTGAGATGGCGATGACTCTTCAGTAATCGCGGCGATTTCGGCGGAGTTCAGGAGTTCCTCGATTTGGCCCACGGTGGTACCTTTCGTAGGGTGTTGAGGTTCTTGTCGAAAGGTTGTAACGAGGACCATAGTAGGCCCGTCCTGAAGCTTCGTTACACCTCTTGCGACGCCGATTCCTCTTCCTATAAGCAACTGGGCGCTGCCCTCAAGCAAACTTTCGACGCAGGAAGCTTCATTGGCGGGTACAAAAACAGATGATCGTGGCGGCAGCTTTACATGGTCGGCGAGAACTCGGACCGCGGGTGACGTTGCTCTAGGTTCCTCCGGCGATAGGGCAGGGTTTTGTAGTGTCAACCTTTTCGCACACAGGTCGATGACTGCGCCGTATTCGCACAAGAAGTCCATACCGATAATAACGGCCCTCATACAGTACCGGAGAACGACGAACTTCACCGGGCACGTTTCACGGTGGATTTCGACTCGAGCAGTGCCCTTTCCGACAGGTGTTATGTGGTGCCCTCCGGCTGTTCGAATTTGTGGTCCACCCCACGGAGTTGTTACTTTCCGAAGGCGTCTAGATGTCTCCCCCTCAAGACGGAGTAGTCCGTCCGGTATCGGTGAAGGATCTTGTTTTTGTCGGCGAAGGGCACCTCTCCCTCCTGGAGTGTCCGCACTTAGTTTTCCCGGCAAGGCATGGGTGACAAACTCTGTCGGCGGGACTGATGAAGAGTTTCCCCCCAGACGTTGTGGGTTCGAGAACGGGATCCTTGGTGTCCAGCCGGCAGTGGAGACGGCGATCTACGCAGGTATTCCTCGATGTCCCTTGGCCGCTCCCCAAGCCGTGGTCGAGGGTCATTAGGCGCGATCCCCCGCGGACCCATCTGGCGGTAGGGCACCGCCGGTAAATGTGGTCGGCTTTCCAGAAAATTATTCTTTTGGCGCCTAGCCCTTTTTATTGATATTATAATCGGATTTAAGTCTGCAATGCTAACGCCGGAGCAGACCAGAGACACGACATTTTTCTTTTTTCTTTAAGTCGCAACTCAACATATGTGACCATTTATATATGTTATAGAAAAATCACATATATATGCACTGAAGCAACTGTGCTGTGAGAAATTCTCAAACCGTGTACTGGCCTGCAGTTCAACCTTGATACACTTCATGTCGTCGTCGTACCTGATTCGGCCAATTCGGCTTCGCAGTGTTTTCACCTTATAAAATATTGCGAAAGCAAGCTCCACGGAAAGGCGTTCGCGCACCTCGAGCGTTGATCAAAGCTGTGCGCGGGCTCTTTTCGCTCCCCGAAATCCCACATGAAGTTGACTCCGAGAATAGAAGTTTCGTCGATCGCCACCAACCTCATTCAAAGCAGTGGCGTGCTCCCTCAGAAAGAGCCACTGAAGCCGAGAAGCCATTTTGTCGTCTGCTAGCGAGGCAAAATCGGTTGTGAAACTTTATTACAGGATTTATTCATCACTTTATGGTACTGATCGCTTTATGGTAAAATGTCTTCATGATTAGATATTGAGAAGGCACACTGCTTACAGAAAACTATTTACTTTTTGATCGGACAATTTCTAACTTCACGTCGAGCCCCTATGCACCTGTTCACTATACAACAGCCCTAACAACGTTTTTTTTTTTGTTTTTTTTTTGTTTTTTGAGCGGAGTGTTATGTTGTGACGTCATTACTTATGGGGTCAATTTGGCCCGAGCACGAAACGGAGAGTATTTCGATGTGTTGGCTGCAGAGTCTTTGGACAGGCAGGCCACGAACCGTGGCTCTGTTGACACACTTAATATTCTGTGCTGTTTATGCACCTGCAAATTGTATATCAGCAATTAGGTTCAAACAATTTTCACTCCCAGTGATATACTTTTTAATGCTAAATGCGTTATTAAATCTGTCGAAGTTGAAAACATAAAAATCGACTGCAGGAGAACTCAATGCATCAAATGAAAAAAAGAAACAGTAAATCTTTTTTCTGGTTATTGTTTCTTGTCAACACTTACTTTTATCAATATGGTCCTACAAAATTGTTTAGCATTATGTTCTTTTCGACCTTTGTGAGTTGCAGGCTTTTTGCCTTGTGTAGCTGTCTTCTCTAAAAAAAAAAAAAAGAAAATTCTACAGCAACCTTTTGCATTGACACAGCGATTTGAAGATAATTACAATAATTTATATTTAAACTGTTGGCTAACAATTTTCTCTTGAAATATTTTTCCACCAAAAGGAGAGGCACAACAGCGCATGCGCGTCGGCTCTCCTACATGAACGACGATCGCTTCCCGCAATTCTTGTATATAAAAGAGCGTACCATTGCCATTCACACTATTACCAGCAACCACCGCGCTTTCCGTGCCCCGTTATTCGGCAGCACCATGAGCTTGCGAGTGAATTTTACGACAGTGTGAAATGCGGGACCTTTTGAAGATTCGAAAATTTTTCGCGGGACGCGGGACACGAGCCCTCAATGCGGGACAGTCCCGCGAGACGCGGGACGGGTGGTCGACCTATTAGGGAGCGATGGCCACGTGATTTCGTGTCTATCACTCGCAACAACTCTCTTTTCAGAGCCTTCGGGCACATGGCTCGGTTTGGGTTTAGAGCAGTTGCGCGTTTTGACTTTATTAGAAATATACGTTACCCTGTATCAAAATATTAATTGGGTTGTCTTCTGACACCATACTATATAGATCGCCTGGCGATAAATAAAGACAATATTTGGGGGTGTCGGTGTCCCTTTAAATGCGCCGTGCGCTACCTATACTCCTTGTCACCAGTTGCTGCACTACAGGCGAAGGCAACGACAGGCGCGGATAGAAAGGGCAAGCATTAGGAAGGCTGGGGAGGCGGAGAGAAACCTCCTCTCCTTGCTAACGTTCCTAGTGCTCTCCCTTTCTCCCCTCGCCCTCTATCGCCTTCCTTTCCCGTCCCGCCTTCCTAGTGCTCGCCCTTTCTCTCTTCGCCTCGCGATGCCTTCGCCTCCACTGCACACAACTAGAGACACGGAGTATATTCTAAAACTTTGCTAATAAAAGATAATTAAATTCTAGGTTACAAATATATGTATGAGATTTTGTTTAATAAATATTCGTTTTCTTGCACAGCTGTGCTCGCTTTTGTAACCGTCTTGAACGGGCTCATTACTTTACGACTGTTTAAGAGAAAATCCTGCTTTCAACCAACATGCAACAATGTCACCGATTTTTTCTTGTGAAAGTCGCTTAATCTTGCGAGTATATTATAGCGCGCTTTTCATTTCAAAGAACAGCCTACACTTGCATCTGTCGTGACTCGCTCGTATCGTGAGGACACGATACAACTCAAAGAGATCAAATGTATAATCATTTTTAGTAAAGCTATAATGATCAAAAACGTTTGTACTTATGCCAGCGTGCCGTATGCATCTTTAAAATCAGAAAATTAATTGCGGTAGCTATTCTAATCCCGAAAGACACCGGCAGTGAAGAGATGGGATTTGGCTTCGGGCTTTTACGTACGTCACGATTTAATGCGAACAAACGACTGCTGATCGGATCGTGACTTAGGTTGTCCATTCATTGCCGATTTGCGAGAAATTCAAATCATTTTTTCTTCTTTTCATTTCTTTTTTTTTTTTTCAAATCGTAATTGTGCGTACAATCTAGACTGGAAGGCATATCCTACGTATTCAATATATTTAGCGAAGAAAACGCTAAAAAATGATGCATTCGCAACGAAGAATAATCGTATTTTATGTGGGCCCCACTGGTAAGTGTGTCAACTGACGCTTATAAAATATATTTTGCGAGCATAAACGTATCATTATCAAATGGGCATGACCAACATTCTCTTTCTGAACCTTATAACTTTATGATAATAAAAAGGGTGTTTAAGACTATGACCGAAACGATGTAACTAATTCAGTCTGAAATTTGTACCTATTGTGTTTTTGACTTCTGTCGTGAGAAGTTTTATAAACAGATTGAACACTTCTTCAAGTTGGGACGGAGCTAAGTAGTATAAATTATTCGAACTGGTAGCCTCAAAATGTGTTGCCAGCCCACTTTGTTTTTGTTTCATAGTGAACTGAACTTGCTTCCTTTCGCTAAAAGGTAATGAAATCAACACTTTATTTTTTGCGCCTTGAAGCACCCAAGGCAATGCCTTGAACTTCCTTGTGATGTGTGCAAATACCTTCAATTCACTACCGTCAAGGTGTTAAGGATAATTTATCCTATATATTCATGCCACGTACTTCAGACTGATCTTACTTAGTGTGTGTGCTTGTGCGTGTGTGCGTATGTGCGTGTATGTGTCTGTGTGTTTTTTGTGAACGTATTTGTTGCATTACTAGTAATTTTTTTGTTTCAATTTTTATGTGTAATTTGAAGTCTCTGCATGTTTTGGTATGTCAATACCAAGACCGCATGGTTGTTTCTAAGCACGTAATAAAAGTAAATAAATGTATGGAGTGAAGTATATAAAGAACAATATAAAAATATTTTGAAAAAGGCAAACCGACAAATAATAAAACGCTTACGAATCCCCACAGATGGAGACATTAACGATCCCAGGCAATATAAGAACCCTAGTAATAAGAAAGTAAAAAACGCCATTAAAACTATTTGCGCGCACGTGGCTTGAGATATATAGAAGCCCTCAAACGCACATATGACGCATAAACACATACATACACATACTGCATCATGTCCAGCGCTCAAAGTATACTGCTTTGTGCTCTGATTTGAAGTCTCTTAATCCTAAACTCTCGGGATTTTTATGTTGACACATACATATACTGCGTCATGATAATTCGTGCGCGCCATAAAAGACGTAATCTGCGATTAGCCGTAGATATAGATGTCAACCTGAAGGGCCTTCTTTTTTTTTTTCTACTGGGAAAAGCTTCAGCTAACGTGCAATTGGAACGAACGAGTTGGAAGACCTCATCTAGGCCACCTCCAGAATCATCGGAAGAAAAGGCGGCAACTAAAGAACAACAGAGTACTTTTCCAACCGCAACTTGCAGTCAATAATTGGTGAGTCCGCGATCGCACCAACAGCTCTAATAACAAAATTCAACTAAAGTCCTTTCATTCTTATTTTATTTTCATCACGCGTCTTTCAACGGTCACGTGGTAGAGCCGCTCAATAAGCTACACTTTAAAATAACGACCCGTCGGCCATCTTGGTGCTTCATATCATTGCCGCCAGTTGTCTCAACTTGTAAGCTTTACCTGATATCACAGGAAATGATTATTCGTTCTCGAGAAATGAGCGACAGGGCAAACAATGCCGCCTGAACTTCTTGACGCGGTATTAAGGAAGTCGCATTTTTTATTTGTAACTATCTTCAATCGCGCCAGCTGTGACTGCACTAAGCCCCAAAATGGCGGTGCTCACAAAAAAATTGGGGAAGGAAGTGCCGAGACTTCGAGCCTAACTTGTAAGCTGACGCTGTCTCACAGCACGTGCAATTTCTCGCTAAAATATACCCTAATTCCTTTCAGAACCTTCTACGATTTTTGTTTTCGTGTCAAGATATATGCTACGAAAAAACAAAAGGAACGTTGCCTGTAAAGTTCACTTTCATTAGGGTGGCAGACGGAACGTCGTGCAAGGTGAGCAAAAAGGACGTGTCGCCATGGCAACCGGGTAACACCATTTCGACGATTCCATGGTCTTTGACCGTTCGTATTTTTCCACTGGTCACCCCTTGGAGTATCACATGCAGTGTGTAAGTGCAACGGTAGGGCTATTTTCAAGGTCTGGCACTGTTTCTCCCAGACAATTTTCTTATAATATATATTATCCTCAGCAACGAATATACGTGCCCCAAAAAAACAATCAATCAATTTTATTTTTTACCGCGAAATTAAACTAGGCATCCTTTTCCAACAGGTGAGACGATGTCGGTTTGATGTATGTGTGCAACGAATAAAACCGATGCTCGGGTATACTAAATTAAGAGCAAAAAAAAAGTTGGGATTTTACACACTAGCTTTACTGACATTTCTTTTGCTCATTCAACAAATTTACGATTCGATTTTTTTTTTTTATTATTATTACTACTGCGTTGTTTCTGTTGCTGTTTTTTTTTTTTTTTTTTTCTTCACAAGGTCCTTGGTGTATGTATGGATGGAAAGTGCAAGAATGGGAAATGCGTCTCTTCAAAGACGTTCCAGCAATGGCTGGGAGGTTTGATGCAAAGCAAGAATTACGTCCATGCGACTCGCAAACAGCAGCAATAAGAAGAATTCAATTCTTGCAAATAAAAATATCCACAAAATCGCCTAGCTTTTTTTTTCTTTTCTCTCCCCCTCTCTTTCTCTGTTTTTCTCTCTCTGATACAACAATCAGAACAGTTTAGCAGCCTCGTTGAAAAGAAACAAAACAACCATCCCTTTCCAAATATAAAGTCCGAAGCGATACGACGTAGCCTTAAACATAAATATATTTTTCTCGCACAAACTGGCGAGCTAGAGATAGCAATGTGATTAACTGCACTTAACTGCACTTAAACTATTACAGTTTTGTTCTAGGTTTTTTTGTTGTTTTTTTTTTCAGCAAACTATATAGTTACTGATATCGTAATAAATGCGAGGCATGGCGCGTCCCGAGCAGTTTCTTGTAATTCCCCCTCAACCAATGAGATTGCAGCATGGGCAACTCAGAACGTCGAAGAACCATTCGCGAAGCAATACGGTTGGACGTGCTATGCCATACCCTTCGTTTCTTAAGGTGTGACTCTAGCCCATGACTACACTAAACCGAAACATTTCCTTTTTTTCGTGTGCAAGGAATATTTCTTACGATATTGTAAGGCAGCGAAGCAAACTTTAAAAGTTCGCGGTAAGCCAACGAAACTGCAGAAACTGGCTATAGAACCAATTTTTCAACTGCTAGAGCGCTTGGAACATTCCTGCTTCTGTAATTCGTATGCGTGGCGAGACAAACTGATTCGTTAAGCTTTCGACTAAGATCATCGATAAAAAAAAAACCAGAAAGACATTCACGTGAGCTACAAAGCGGCTGGACAGTTCAAGCAAAGCACAGAACATGGGCTTGGATGTTCGGGTTTTTTTTTTTTTGGACTCAACTCGTCGAATTTCATCAGCGCTTACTTTTCTTTCTTTTTTACTTAATATAGCACTGCATTTTATGAGCTACTACAACGAAAGATAGTTGCGAAATACCCAGGTTGTACTCTTTCTGGTACGTCGTTCGTTATCTTTAAGTTCAAGAGCGTTATTGAGGAAACGGCAAATGAATGGAATGGCAAAGCGTAGATTCAAATTTTCCACCGCCCTCGAGTGATGTCACGACACAGGTTGTATAACCTACAAGTCTAGCGTGCGATCTAAAGAGACTGAGGAAATCGGACATCTCTTTTCGTTGTGCTGGAGTGAGCTTAACCATTCATTTCACACCATCAAACGCCTTATAGCCCGTCAGGAACAAGCTGTACTACCCCCGAATAGCTTCATATTACATCTGACGTCATGTTTTCAGTGTTTGCCGGAGCCTCTCAGCTTCTGAGAACAAAATTGAAACTCTAATAACTTGCGAAAAAATTATTGTAACTTAAACAAGTTTTTTTTTTTATTATTTTAGGGGGGAGGGGCGTTCTAGTTCAGATGTGTCTATTATTGTGTTGTATCGAATTCGAGGCAAGTCAGTCACTATCCGTATTTAGCCGAAGCTCCTCTTTCACAAAGTTTGACAGCGACAAATACTGATACTCCGTTTCACGTGTTGTGTACCATATATCACCATACGGTATTAATCGTGGGTGTGAACGTATTGCATTAGAAAGTACTCTGGTGGAACTAGTGGTTATCCAACAAAACGACATCGTAGGCGCGTTTTTCACAACGTGGGAATCACATGCACAACCACAACACACATATCAAATGAAATATATGATCGTTTTCTCGAAAGTGACAGCTGCACAAATGTAAGCGTTTTCTACGCCGTGAAAAGAACAAAAAGCGAAGCAACAATCCAATCAGTCGGAGATAATAGACGTCTAAAAACTGAATGCCTGAAGATATGTTTACACCTAAAAAAACGTCTGCGCTGTGAAACTGCGCATTGTACCTGCCTACCTTATGCAGAATGGCACACCACAAACTGTTTCTTTTTTTATAGTTCTCAATCTTTCAATCTAGTCATTTGCCAAGCACTCTCCGTAGATTGCAGATGCCAATGGTGGCCTCTTACGAATGGTTCGCGCAAAAGGCGGCGCACGACATTTCATAAAAGTATAAGATGGCGAAAGTGCTACGATAGACCAAGGACACGAGGAAGAGATGTGCACACACAAGGCACCAGCTGTCAATCGAATGTTCATTTCCAAAAGGGACGTGGAGATAAAAAAAAGGGGAACAAAAGAAAATAAAACACGCAGTAACCGCAGCCACCCCACACATTAGAAACCGTCGCCACGCATATATGCCACTCTTACATGCCTTCAAGCGCACCAAGCGCTCTGAAAGCAAACATCGACCCAACATGTTTCTTTAAATATATCCCCTCCTTCACGCGTTTTAATTCCAGTCACTTGACGTACCATTTTGTCTACAATACATCTACTCAAAAAGCTCCTACCGCGCACCAAGACCAAGAGTGCAGCGGCACGAGTTCAAGGCCCAAAATGAAACGTTATCCCGGACGATACGAGGACCGTACGCAAGATATCTAAGAACGCCGAGCCATCTCACTATGTAGGTCTACATCGTCCGGCGACTTGAACGTAGCGTAACGATCTTAGCTTAGCCGTCACGCAGAGTTTACGTCGCCCGCCAGACCCTCGGGATGACGCTACTGCCTGTAAAGTACCCTTGAAATCTTGAGCGGCCGGAATGGCGGTGTCTCGTTTCTCTCCCAGATGCCGTTTGTCCCATATATTTCGTTCATATCACCACGGCACGTCAGTTACACGAAGCGCACAGTATAACTCCCGACTTTATCATTTCGGACATTTTTTTTATTTATCTCCAGAGGCAAAATGCAGACTAAAATAGAAGCAACGACAGAAGCGAAACATATGGCACGAGTAAAGCGTGCATTGGCTTCACCCTAACGCCGCGGCCCCACCGCTAATACATGCTAAAGTTGAGGCTTGGGCGAGTTGGCAGCGCTGCGTCCGTGTTACTTCTTCGTCTGGTCCTCGTCTTTTGGCGCTGTTTTTATTTCCGCTAATACATTGTGCAAAGGGCTGTTCGTAGACACTGTCCGTGTCCTTTCTTAGCTTTCTATAATGTAGGTGCAAAATGGGACTACGACTTTAGAATAAACCTTATTATCTCTGTACTGAAATGTCGGAGTCTTCGAGGTCGTATCAGCGCCTCAAGGTCCGCGTATGCAAATACACATCTACACATTTACACTTTATTACATCAACCCTCCAAACTGCGATTTACTAAAGTTATAACTCAAGATCTCTTTGTCGACTGTACACAATACTTGTGGTATAGCTGTGATTTACGGCGGCAGCAAGATTGTGACCATCGAAGAGATTGTTGACACTTATTGAAGCAGCCGTGTCAGTGAAAATCAACATCCACCGACAAGCTATTCGAATTAACACCTACTGGTCAGATGCGAGAGATCATATACGATTGCCTTCACTCAGCCAATGTTTTAGAGAACAAAAACGCTGTCGTAGTGTTTCATATACAGTCATACATAATTTTCTGAGGAATGCCATGGCGCAATAAAAAGGGTGAATGTGCTTCTCTTTGAGAGAAATACATGGCGCTGCATCTTCTTGAACACGATGATGACATGCCGAAATTTTTTTAAAGTTTTGCAGCTTGTTTTGTTGTTGTTGTTGTTGTTGTTGTTGTTGCTGTTGTTATTTTGTTGCTGTTGTTGTTGTTGTTGTTGTTGTTGTTGTTGTTGTTGTTGTTGTTGTTGTTGTTGTTGTTGTTGTTGTTGTTGTTGTTGTTGTTGGTGGTGGTGTTGTTGTTGTTGTTTGTGAAAATACAAAAACTTTGGGAGCTTGCATTGTCACGGGGTGGCAACTCAGTATCATTACATGAATATTTGCAAACAAATCCACATAACAATAGGGTTCCACCCCAAGAACAATGTTACGATCGCACTTAACCACCCAGCCACCGAATAAGTGTCAAAGTAGGCGCACAACAACTCTCCTCTCAAATGTGGCGATGGACTGGCTCAGGGCCAATTCGTCGGGAAACGCCTGAACGGACCGGCACCCTGTCGTTCACGAGACTCGAAATAGGTTTCCCAGAGAGATGACTTAGGACAAGAGCGAGGTGGTAAATATTATGCCAAGTGACTGCATCCGCGGTCCTTGCTCCACAGTGGAGTTCGTAGAAAGTGAGAGCTCATCGACCATTTGTCGATGGGCCCGTTTATACCCCTGTCAGACGGGCTAAGTAAAGCACTTCCACGAAGTTCACTTCAGCTCACCTAATGTCACTTCAAGTGTTTCGGTGCCACACGGGATAAATTAGCGTCACTCGGAAATTATGACAATAACGATGAGTAAAGTACTATTTGACACTTAAAACGTTAACGTAAAGGCATACAGTTTTCAGCAACATTTAGTCTTTTTAATAAAGAGATGTTTCAAGACAGCGTTACGTTAATTGACAATATTTACGCCAATTGGACGATTCTGATCGATCACAACAAGCCAAGATAAAGAAAAATAAGATAAACAAGAAGCAAACTCACTTGAAGCCGAGTGTGTTCTCCAGGAAGAAGCCGTAAGGCACACTATACAAATGACACTAAAGGCGAAGTGCACTCCGTTGAAGTGCATTAAATTAGCCCGTCTGACCGGGGTATTACTCACAACTTTACAACTATGTATGTACCCTCTGTACTTGCATTATTGATTGCACTTGAGTTTGGTGCAGCCCACTTTTTGACATTAAAGTTCGTTTATTACGCGACTTCTTTATAGATTCATCTCCGTTGTCCCCTAAAAAAAAAAAAATTCGATTCGTTATCAAATGATGGCAATGCTTTTCAGTTTCCTCCCGCTGTGTCAAAGAAAAATATGAGGTTTGAACTTTTGCAATGACACCGATTCATAAAACGTGCCTGCGAAATAATATAGATATAAAGAAGAAGTTATTCGTCACGCCGTCAGCGGCGATAGACAAAAATGATAACACCTGATCCATCTTTTTTTTTTTTTTTTTTTAACAAACCCCCCGTGACTGAAGAAAGGACGAAGGACAGCACAAGTTTACAACACACTGAGTCTCAATTTCGAGACTATGTGTGTTGTGTTGTCCTTCGTCTTTTCCCCAGCCTCGGGGGTTTGTCTAAAATTATGTTAAACCTTCACCAGCTCGTTTGCTTCCTAACCTTTTGTTCGTTGATCCATCTCTTTTTTTTTTCCTTTGTCCTAGCTTGTTTGTAAAGGGTAGCATAACATTAACGCTTTTTTTTATTACTGTTCAAATATCTCGCATGCAGGCACTAGAGTTGCTATACTTGAATACCGAAAATAGAATCACGGTATGGAGGTGTTTATATTTTTTTTTTTTAGTATGCGATTAGGCAGGCTTAAATAACGAAAGGACTAGAGTTCAGTTATAATTGCCTATATTAGCCTATACTATTATGCTTTCTGTTGCTTTTTTCTACACCAGCGTTTTTTTTTTTTTTACGTGAACTTTGGTTTTACCGATGCCTTTCTAAGTTTTTATTCTTTTTTTTTTCATTTACAATACTGCGAATCCTTTACTCAGGAAAAAAACAAAAAAATGGTACACGTCGCACTCTTTCATTCATAAACCCCACAACGGGTTTCTGATCGGCTGTCGCGGAAAACCCCAGAGACCCAGGTTTGTTATAACTCCTTCACACGCGTCCCATATAGGTAATAAGTATAAAATACATATCTATAAATGATAATGAATTACGTTGAATTTTCTCAGAGAACAAAACATCCAAAGCCCGAAACCGCTTTCACTTACAGAAATATGGCTTTAATTTTTTGTTATTTTGTAGAAATAGTGTATATAGGTCATATCGATCGCAAATGGACGACGACCACACGTTCTAACCTCTCGCCATTAACACGCCTCAAAATAGACAGAGGGAGAAGGAAAAATAACGGCACGTGATGTTGACGGTTGAGGGCCAGGGATCATCAACCTTGCTGTCTTGCCAAGTGAGCGCGGTGTTATCGCCTCAGCCAGGGTCGGGTGTGCTCCCCGAGGAGACCGCGCTGCACGCCTCGTTGAAGTCACCGTCTTGTTTCCTTCAAGGAGACATGTCTCGTCTCACACGCGCCATGGGGTACGGCATAATTAGCTAAAAAAAAGAAAGTTAACCCCCCCTCTTTGCACCCGTTCCCGGGGACTACAAAAGGGACAAGGGGCGGTGGCGTTCCGACGGAGAGGTTTATTTTGATCGCTCACTCCGGGGTCAACAGTGAGCATCCCGAAGGGTTCTTGTGTCGGTACAGACACGCGAAGACTGTCGGAAGCCGGCATAGCCTCTTTAAGTGTCCACAACCATTCTCGACAAGCGGCCACCATGACCGTAGGCGATAGGAACAAGGTGTACAAGGTAGGTCTCACCACAACTCTCATTGATGAAAAACTATTTACGTCGTGGGAAAAAAATCTGTATACTACTAGAATTTTTCGGTGACCACGGCGTTGTTTTTTGTTTTTTTTTTTTTCGGAAGGCGAAACGAGTTATACATATTCTTGGAGTTCATAAAGACCTGTATGCGATATACTCTGAAAGCTATTAGGTTGTACCGATAAGCAGTGCTTTCTTTTCGGATATACTATCTCTGAATCACGGCTCCTACCGTCTTTTATATAAAAAAAAAATCGTGATGCTTCAAAAAAAAATATTTTTACTTCAATGACTATTTTTTATTACTTAGTTTTTTTTGCATTTTTATATAACGAAAAGGTACCTTGATACTGATGACTCTAAGCACAGCAAGCGTGCGGGAGACTGCTGTTTTTTTCCCAAGAACTCTCAACGTTCGCACAATGATGTGCATCGGGTTCTAAACAGCAAATGAAGAGAGGCGTTCTATTAAAAAAAATGTCCTACGGCGTTAATGGAAGTATTGGGAGGGTGCGACACCTAAAGGGGGTACGCCAGTCCAACTGATGTGCACGCCAAATGACTCCGCAGGGAGCCGCACCGCGGTGCCACTCCCTCGTCGCACGTAGGTCGTACGCTTCCCATTCCCACTCCACAGCCAATGAGACTGCTGCGTTACATTATGACAGCCGTAGGAGGAATCAGGCAGCGCATGAACCTAATAAACCCTCTCACTGACAAAGGAAGAACTGCGTGGCTTATTTATTATGTTTACGCTCTGCGTGATTCGTTTTTGGCGTTCGTAATGAGTAACGCCGCAATCTGATTGGCTGCGGGGTGATAATAGGGAGCGTGCGGCAAGACAGTGGCGCCGCGGTGCGGCTCCCAGCAGAGCCATTTGGCGTGCACATCCCTTGGATTGGCGAGCCGATAGGCAATGTTGACATTCCAGAAAGTCTGGAGATTACTCCTGTTTTCGTCAATAACTGTTCAGAAAACATGAAAAGAACGCGTTACTTCACCTAAAAGCACATACGCCTCACTTTCTCACAACAAACGAGCAATTCGGTTGTCCAAGTGTTACACCGAGCACTCATGAAACTTGCCGTCGAAGTTTAGCAATGAAGGCCAGCGCTAAGAAGAATATTGTTACTCTTGTTAAGTCAAGTCGGCGGTTTTTTTTGTTTTTTTTTTAATATTGATGAGTATAAGCTTCTGTAGCATTTTTGCCCGATGCTAGTAACAGAATCGAAGCAGGCGTCTCTTAAGCTTGTGAGTTTCGTCAAACCTTGCTAACCACACCTGCCTAATTCTCTGGTTGTAGAGCCCCGAGCAAACGCATTCCCGACCCGTTGACCACAGAAAGCTTGAATTGGTCAACGATGTTAAAAATTCATAACCATGTGATATGGTTCTTTTTAGTCGCAACTTTGACTCACTTTTAGTTCACGTGTGGTGCCTTTCGCTTCTGCTATGGAATATGAGTTCGTCTTTTTATGGCCTTAACAACCTGCCAATTTTGAGTTAGCTTTAGTTTAGTTTTATTGTGGACTGTTCGGTGATATTCGCCACCTTGGTGCAAATTTGCATTTGAATGTGCAGTTTGGGGAGCGCTTCTCCGGCACCAAGACCCTGAGCGGACATGTGCAAGACTACGAGGCCCTACTCAATGAGTGCCTCCAGAAGAAGGAACTCTTCGAAGATCCTGAGTTCCAGTGCAAGGATCATTCCGTCTTCGGTAGCAAGGAACCTAACATGAACATTTCCTGGAAGAGACCGAAGGTGAGCATGAACGAATGATTGGCCTATTGGCCCCAGATTCGATATTTCACACACGGTAGGGTAAAGTGCGCATTTAGGACCTTTTTCGCTACAGCTTAAAGCCAGGCTCAGGCGAAACAGAAAAAAAAGGAAAATGCATGCCTTTGAAAGCATAAGTTTTGCTTAGTAGCTGGTACAGCAGAAACAGCCTTTCATGAGCAAAGCTTGCTCTCGAGACCTTTCCTCTGTTTAATACCAGTGGTACGACGCCTGACCTTTGCCTTCTGAATGTAGGATGACTAAATAATTGCATTTGTTCGCATTATTGTCTGTGGCACTCGAGACCAATAATAAAAACAATTTAAAGGGGCACTACATTGCTTTTTGAGGTCATCGTTTTAATTTCATTTATTTTATTTGAATGTCTTATTTTATATAAATCAAATTTATTTTATTTGAATGAGATCAATTTCATTTGCATCACTCCAGCTTAGAAATAGTGAGCCCTTATTAGTATATGTATTTTAAACATGGCAAATTGATTGGTCAATCTGTCCGATCAATGAACAAAACACGGAAGAAAGAATTGCCGTAAACTTAAAGCACAGTCTAACTTAAAGCCTTTAATTCTTGTAAGCCCAGTCATGCTAGAACAAGGTTTATTTACTTTTTCTTTTGCATCATGATTTGCTTGCAGTGGCACATTACGTAGCTGACCCAAAAAGGGCAGGTCGAGAAATTCGATTTCCTAAGAAAAGCACCGCGTTTTGCTCGTGTTCATCATATATAAATATTTCTTGTTTCATTGGTCTTTATTTATGTACAAAACAAATATCCAAGGAAAGCGTGAAATGACAAACAAACGCCAAAGAAAAACTATTTTTAGGAATATTTTCACTGGCAAAAGTTTGATTTAAATCATCGTAGTAAGACAGGCGTTATTTAAAGGAGTCATGAAACGCTTTTCCAACTTTTTCCTGTTTAGCTTTCCTCCTCAACTCACAAATCGCGCATTCTACCAGACAGTTCAAGAGGACGGAAAGGGAGAGTCACCTCTTGCTCGGACTCTCGTTTGTCTAATCCGGACACATCCTTTCTCCCCCTAGAAGATTAGCCGTCGCTCAAAATTCGGACAAAAGCTGCTTTCCCCACCCCGTTCACCCCGAAGCTGACAGTGCTGTGGAAGCTACGTGCTCCTTGGGCCAGCCACATTTTTGTCACGTGATCACGCTCTCTCGCGCATACCCACGCGCAGAGAATGAGGTGATGTGATGAAAGGGGAGCGGCTGATTGGTCCGGCAAGCGCGTAGCTTGCACCACAATGTCAGCTTAGGGGTGAACGGATTAAGTGAGCTCCGGTGTCGTGTGACGTTCGTTTGGGCCCGGTGACGCGCTGCGGGGTCCCGATGACGCGCTGCGGGGTCCGCGGATGTATCTCAGAGAAAAGGCAGCGAGCTTACGAAGGGAAGGAGGTACGAAATAGTCCGCTGTGGTTTTCCAATTTCCGTACCGAAAGTCAGGCTTTTGACTTTCTACCTTTCTTCTTTTGGCCCACTGAACGATGTGCTATTAGTAAAATACCAATTAAAATTGATTCATTGCAGTCCAAAATTCGTTTCATGGGCCCTTTAAATTACGATGTGAATCATCTTGATTTGTATCTCCGCCCTGCATGCTAACACTTAATAATAAAAATGAACGAGGCGACAAGCGAGAGCGGAGGGCGTCAATATTATTCAACTTAAAAATATTTTTTTTATTTATCTTCAATTTAGAGAAGGGAAGGAAACTTAATTAGTTTCCCTTAGAAAAACAAATGCACGTTTAATTTTTTCTTGCTGTATAAATTATTTTCCTTCCTTATTCGTTTGGAACAAAATAAAATAATTGTTTAAGGGTGTCGCTCCATATAATGGCTTAAGGATTTAAGGTGCTGGTGTGTACTCATGCAGGAAATCCATGAGAATCCTGTATTCAGCAAAGATGGCTTCAGTCGCTTCGATGTCAAGCAAGGCTCTCTCGGTAAGAATATATGTCACTGTTGTATACGAGCGTCCTTGGGAATAAAGGAAATAAACAAGACGCAAAGAACGGAGAGCCAAAGTTTAAAAGACGTAGAAAGAGAAATCACATTGAAAGTTCTTGACCAAATACGATCACATCAGCCAACGTTCTTGCTTTGACACTGCTGCTCATTCATTGTAAAACGGTGCATATTGGGCGGTATCGGAGTGGGTCGGTGGCCGAGTGGGCTAGCTCATACCAGCTCGGAGCACGTGGAGCGAAAGTCTCGCGCCGCAGAACACAGGGATCCTGGGTTCAATCCCCATCCCTGCCCGTTTCGATCTGGATGAGCATCGTACCGGCGTGCGGTCGTGTATCACTACCACGTGGTGCACGTTAAAGACCCCAAGCTAGCGGTTGCACTGACCTGGCTAAATTTCTCATCTACAGCCGAGACAGCAGATGCCCATTGTGGCGGACTAACTTTCGGCTGTATAAACATACACGCAACACAATTACTTTTATTTAGTATCAACAGTAGCACACCTCGAAGGGTTGCCGCTGCATATTTGTAACAAAATATTGCGTGCAAAACGCGCTATATTCCAATCTAGTAGGAAGCATATAGAAGATTGCAAGCAGGGCGACAGGCCGCCGCCATGCTTCTGCTCGTGGGGGCAGGCCCGTGCAATTGCAAGCTTGTCAAAACAACGTTCACGCACACGCTGTACGTGTTTGCACGCATGGGGCACCAGTCGGGGCACCATGCTTGCAATTCGGGCAGGAGATCGAACTATGGGGGGCCGCTTTATCGAGCTTGTTTTCCACACAGCCCGGTATTTACCAATACAGCATCACAAAAAAAAAAAAATTGAGCCTCGCTTAGCACCGTCTGGGCACGCGCGCTTCGCTCTGACCAGTGCTTTGGTCGCACGACGACCGGCCTTCGAATAGTCATCTTCGATTTCTCGGATCAAAAAGAAACAAGAAAATGCGCTTTGTTGTCCACACAGCTGAAGCGTACCGCTAGAGGCGTGACTGTTCGATCTCCTGCCCAATAGACCAATCTCACTAAGCGTTCCACGCATGCGTGGCGCCTCCATAACTGTCAATAGGAGGCAGGCGGCACAACACTGTAGCGGCACCCTCAGCGGGGTTATTGCTCGTGCAGAAAAACTACAGTTCCCACAATGCATCGTGGTACCAGTGGCGTCATGATACTGCGTTGTGAGATCGCTCTGGCGGCCCTAGCTGTGTGCGCAGCTCATGAGCGCGTGCTGACGACGAGCTTCCAGTTCTTTTGCAACGTGCATTCCGCACCATCAAGATTGCCGGTCTTAGCAGCCTGTGTGAGCTCGTTCTGAGCATGCGCTCTAAACATTGCCCTCAAAAATGGCGTACAGTGAATACGCCCTATAGGTAGGTGTTTTCACTGACACTTGGAACGTATGATGATTTGTCATGCCTTTAGTTCGCAAGTGGTCTCACACTGGTATTGTTCGTCTTGTACGTGTGGATGATTTATACTAGGGATGCCCAAACAGCGGCTCGCGAGTCCAAGTGTGACTCGAAGCACACATTCCTCCCCTCCCCAGCCCCCCCCCCCCCCCCTTCCCCACCCCAAACACATAACCCGCCAGATCAGAAGGGAAGAGTTATAAAATAAGACACCTTGCATTTTACCAACATTGTGCCCCCACTATACAGGTACTGCTGTAGGCCGCACTCTTCTCAACAATGAAGGCGGTAATATCGAAAAAGCGTGCGACTTTCACAAACCTTGCTGTGCTGCTTAAGGCTGCAATGACGGAATTCAAGTCAAATTTGGGAGGGGGGGGGGGGGGTTATGGGGCCTTTGCTTCCCCCCCCCCCGAAATTTTCCATTTTACTGGGACCTACTCTCCCCCCTCCCTCTCATACAGCATTTTGTCATGGGCGCCCCCCCCCCCCCCCCCGAAACAAAATCCTGGCTACGTGCCTTGTTTCACACATGGGACGGAATATAGAAAAAACATAATGGACGATTGCTTTATTCTCATTTCATTTACTTCACCCTTAAATGCCCACAGGGCGCTTTACATAAGGGGGAGGAGGGGGGGCAAATTTAGGCGCTCAAAGTAACACAACAAACAAAAAAGACTAGGATGTTTGTGAACACGTGCAAACAGGACGATGGTGACGAGAGAGGAAACTGCAGATCTGAAGTTATTGCATTCTGGGATGCTCACAATAGGTTCCGGGAGGTTGTTTTATAATAATATAATAGTAATAGTGTTTACTTCCACTATAAGATGATGGTGGCGATCAGAAAAAAAAGCTGTGAGGTACAGCTTGACGGGTTCCTGACCGCCTACAGCAGCAGCAACAGAGTGAGGAAATAATACAGCAATCAAAAGAGAAACACAAATGTACAGAAAATGATCGCTATCACAACATTATAAGCACAAGACTTTAGATTATTACAATGTTGACATATTGGGGATGACGGGCAAAAAAAATAAGCTCATAGTAATAATTAGTGATAGCCAATTGCAAGGGGGAAAATTTGAATAGGTTAGTTCTAGGTGTAGTCAGTTGAATTTTGAGTGGATGATCGGTTCGGGGGGAGATCTGGGTGGCCGGTGGGCAGTATTCATCGTTTTGTAAAGGATAATTATAACACATTTTGTGCAGGTGGGTAAGACGTGATACTTTTCTCCGGTGCTTTAAAATAGAGAGGTTTAATTTACCTTTCATTGCGACAAAACTTGTAGGCTGATAATTGTGGAGCATGAAACGTGTAGCCCGGTTCTGTACAGCTTCCAATTTTTCTTCTAGATACGAGTGATGGGGGTTCCAGACTATGAATGCATACTCGAGTTGAGGACGGATGAGAGAATTATATGCGATAAGTTTCGTTTCTTGCGTGGCCTTAAAAAATGGCGCTTTAAAAATCCCAAACTTCTGTTTGCTTAAGCAGATATGTAGTCTATATGAGGCTCCATGACAAGTTAAGGTTAAAGTTGATGCCAAGATACTTGTAGGATGTTACGGCATCAATTGGTATGGTAGAAAGTGAATAGTCAATCTGAGTGATGCTTTTGTTGTTGTTTTTGCAGTGAAGTTAAGAAATTTAGTTTTGTCAACATTGATCTTCATTTGCCATTCTCGACACCATGCTTGAATATGTGGCAAGTCATTTTGCGAAAGGGTACAGTCGGTTACACTCATTATTTTTTTATAAATCACGCAATGGACCCAGCACGGTGCCCTTTGATACTCCCGATTTAACAAGTTTTTGTGACGAACAATTGTTGTCTATAACAACGTTATGTGTTCTGTTTGAAAGGAAGTTTTCAATCCAGTTTACAACGGACGTTTCTACTTTAAGTGCTTTTAATATTTAGATATAAGACGATAATGTGGGACTTTATCGAACAATTTTTTTAAATCAATGAAGATAGCACGAGTTTTATGGTTTTTCTTATGTAGATTATGGTGGATGTCCGTTAAAAATTTAAAAAGTTGAGATTCGCAGGAGTATGACCGCCGGAAACCGTCCTGGTTTGTAAAGAGTATATTGTTTAAAAATAAATAATATATTAAATTGGAACGAACGACATTTTCTATCAATTTACTTACAAGGGGGTTAAAAATATGGGTCTAAAATTTGTAGGGACGTCTTTTGCGCCATCTTTAAAAATCGGGACAACCGTTGCAGATTTCCAGTCAGCCGGAACAACATTAGAATCGAGGGATTTTTAAAATATGCGGGATAAGAGCACACTAGATATGTCTCTTGTAATCTTGAGCAACTTTGTAGACATAAGGTCAGGATCGGGAGCCGAGCTAGATGGTAAATTTGATATTAAGTTTGAAATCTCGTCATTTTTTATAATGATCTGACCCATTTGGGTGATTATAAGATATTCTGGGCAATGAAAGGATAACGGAAATAATTCATCAGTGAACACTTCACTGAAGAAAGTACAAAACAGCTCACAAGTCTCGACTGTCGGTAATAATAAAGTCTTCGAAAGGATTGGAATTCGGTGTGGCTAACTAAAATTAAAGTAATAAAAAACTGCTTTGCCCCCAATTAAGTGCGGCACTTCATTAAAAGGGTACTACATTTAAAGTCGCGTACAGACGCTATGAAACAAAGTTGAAGGCAACAAGAATATGTACTCATTGGTCGCAATAGATATTCCGAGCAACTACGAAATACGTATATCATAATCTTGATTTTGGTCACATGGCTTCCCTAGGTTTTATTACCCCCCCCCCTTCCTCCTTTTTTACCTTCATGCAATTATCAAGCTGTTGCGTGACACGAAGCATGCATAGTGTGACACCATTTCTTTTTATAAGGAAAACTAGTTAACATGAAATTATCTTGTTTCTGATGAGCTAATTTTAGGTTAAGTCGTTGATGACCCACTCAGCGACCTCATCACTGGTGTTTGTTTGTTGTCAATGTTGCTTTTATAACAGGATTATGGCACGGGCGTTACTTTAGCTCCAGTACACTTGGTGTTGGCTGAAACTTAACAAAATTATTACTTGAACAAACACCGCACGTGGCGTGAGGAAATCTCAAGAACGTATTTTATGTTAATCATTGGAGCTTCCGCACCCAGTAAAATTTTCCAAATGCTTGCTGTTCTCATTCCCTTTTATCACGCAATAGGATGTATTTAGCATACTGTAAACAATGACCGTACTGTATTTAACTTTTACTAGAAAAACTGCGCAGTTACATTTACCGATCAGTTTTTATTCTAAAACATTAACTAACCTTAACAACAAATTCGGTCGAGTCAAAAGTCATCCTCAGCAGTCATCACCAATAAAATGAACAAAATGTTAGGGCGCAAGCAGGCTGGTGATGGTTGAACATATTTTAAGACAAAACTTCCGAGACTGTGGAAAAACGAAAGACAACAAAACAACATAAAGTTTTCCATTCGTGTTTTGACATGTGAAGAGCTAAGTTTCATAACCTCGACGTTCAAACGCTAGACCCCCACCCTTTACCTGATCACGAGCCTCCTTACTGTCCGCTGCTTTATCGCGGGTAAAGTTCTCCATACGTTACCATTTCTAGATAAGAAAAACAAAAGTGCCGCTGGAAGCTAGTTCATCCCGTAGTTTGTATCACGTTTCGAATGAACAAACAAAGCAATAAGTATCCGGGAGAGGTGTCCCGTAGGCGGCCTGCATCTGAGTGCTTTCACGCCAATAAAGTGCAGCCGATATGAGGTACTGAAACCAAAGTTACGTCTGGTGTTCTTTACTGTCCTAATAACCAAGCTACTGCGAAACATTTTTTCCCCGATTCCACTTTCTTGATTACGGGTTCATACCGAACTTTTCTGCCAGTTCAGCTGCTCTTAGTAGGGTACACAGCTGAGTAGAAAATATTCTGTTTCTCAACAAAACGCTCAAGGCCTGACCTTTTTGTGATCGCGAAGGCGACCGCAATGACTCGCATATGTTTGTTTTATTTTCTGCGTTCAGGCAACTGCTGGGTGGTAGCCTCGACAGCCATTTTGACCATCCACAAGGATCTCTTCAAACGGGTGGTGCCGCCCGGTCAGAGTTTCGAGGACGGGAAGTACGCGGGCATCTTCCACTTCGTGATGTGGAAAGACAACCGATGGGTGGACGTGGTCGTCGACGACAGGCTGCCCGTCGACGAGGACGGCGACTTGGTCTTCATGACTTCAAACACGAAGGAAGAGTTCTGGAGCTCACTGTTGGAGAAAGCATACGCCAAGTGAGCTCAGTCGCTTATTATTTTTGATGCTACCGTATTCGCAATAGGCTCATGGCGCACAACTTCCTGGACCTTCTATTCTTTTCCAGTTATGTTAAATATTGCAACGCTAGTCCCTCGTTGACCAGGGAGCAAGAAAGACGTAACCTACTTGTTGAACAAATTTCAGTACTAATGCAGAATGGCATTCTAACGGAAGCTAACCCAGATTTCGTATTCGTCCTTGGCGTGTGTGGCACGTCAAGTGACCTGACGTCACGGTGCCATGTGACTCACGACGCGACGCCGTGGTGTCACACGGTGTCAATTAACAACATTAATAACTCTATACTAACGTGTCAAATCGTGGTGTATCGTTAGGCTACGCCGCGTAACCGATTTGCGTGACATCAAGTCACATGATGTGGCGTGACTTGACACCTTGACGAAACCTGACAACGTCGCGTGATATAATTATTTAGAGCGTGCCGAGAAATTGATGTCATGAGAAACCTAACGTTTCTCAAATTTTGCAATTCTAAATTGACGTGAGATCAAGAAATCTAAATACAGCTGCCAAACTTCTTAATACAGGTACTGCTAAAGGTATAATAGGACATTTAAAAAAAATTAAACAATAGGGCCTTTTACTACAAAATGGTTTGCACGCAAGCAACAGCTTTTTTTTTTTTTTGTACTGTCGAGACGGCCTAATGGAGTAAACAATTCCAGCTATATTATCTGTTCAAATTGCAAACCACTTTTTCCACTCTTTCATTTCCCCAGACTTCACGGAAGTTACACCGCGCTGGAAGGTGGTAGCGGCATCGAGTCCATGGCCGTCTACACGGGAGGACTCACGGAACAAATCATGTTGGATAAACCGCCCAAGAACCTCTTCAAGCTCATGGAGAAGGCGTTCGAAAGATCTTCACTTCTTACCTGCTCGAACATTGTGAGAACTCAACTCGCGATCGAATAATTTCAGTATGCACTAGGTGGGATTGAACGAGACAAACTGATTCGTGCTGCGTTGTACCAAGTTTTTGATGCTTCTTGGTGCGCGTCTATTTGAAACCAGATTTACGAGTACCAATCAACAAACTAACACTTTTTTTTCAGTTTGGCATAAAAAGTGAAGAGCTTCTTATTCACGAGCTTAGCACTTTAGCAATTTGCTTTTCCGGAGTACCGAAATGCTGGCTAAATGTGTGCATAAAACTTGGGCGTTTTCAATCTTAATAATTTGTAAAAGCGCGAGCGCGTCGCTTTCGGTTGTGATTATCTGTCATACTATGCTCCTGTAGGCAATTTCTTCTGCTGAACTACGCTCAGTCACCTAGAAAAAAAATTGGGTTGTGTGTATGTTTATACAGCCTAGAACTTGGTCTGCCTCAACGGGCGACGAGTCTCCCAGCTGTAGATGAGCAATTTAGCCAGTGCAGTACAACCGCTAGCCTGGGGTCTTTAACGTGCACCACGCAGTAGTGATACACGACCGCACGCCGGTACGATGCTCATCCAGATCGAAACGGGCAGGGGTGGGGATTGAACTCAGTCACCTAGACTGTGATATGACACTGTGCATACCTTGTTATATTGAATATTGTCACGAATGACAAATTATGAGGTGGCGAATAACTGGAGAAACTAAACGTTTAATGAGGCTAACTTGTGCCCAAAACAAAATAGAAGAAGGTTAGCGTGGCAGGCGTCGGAGTTCGGCGGAGCAGCACGATTGAGCGCAAGAGTGATCCCGGACCGCCACGCGGAGCACCTTTTGTACCCACGTGGGTTTCTGGAACATGGTGGAAAATACGCCTAAAAAACACGGACAAAGAAAGCAGCACACAGGTTTTTAGGCGTATTTTCCACCATGCATAAGTACCAACTAGCCCAACTTTCAACTGAAGATTTATTCGTGAAGGCGTCTGTTATCGTTAATCAACCATATTGTTCCTCACGAATGCTTCATGTTCTGCAATGAGCTTTTTCAGCGAAGCAATGGAAGTACTATTTATCTCGAAGACAGAGCAAAGCTTCCTCGTTGCCGCCGTTACCGCGAAGCTGTGGAAGTCATCATACATCTAGCCAAAACTAGAATAAGTATTGATTTATGTCCATCTTACTATACCGACATATATTGCCAGACAATAGCAAAACATATAGTTTTAACAGTAAGGTTATAATTAAATAATAAATAAGGTTTGGCTCGATATTCTTCTTCCTTTGGTTCTGAATAGGTCGAGCCTCGGTTGAGACGTTGGTGAATAAAAAAAAAAGTTTCCAGTATATAAATATAAGTAAAAAAACGACACTCATAACAACAATTAGAACGTCGGTTAAAACAAGGAAGTGAAACGCACGTTTGCCGTGTGTACCTTTCTTGGTGCCGTTCAAAAACGCACGGAGCACGAACCGACTGCAGTTTACTCCGGTGTTCTCCAGGTAGACGTCCGCTGATGCCACGGGCAGCGAAGGGCAGAGTACTAAGTAAGCCTCTATGGCCCGATTCACGAGTTTCACTCTCTCCTCAAGCCCAGAATATCAAGTCTACGTCAGCCACCATTATGTTTTATTTGTAAAGAATATCTGCTGACACAAGATGCGTCCTGCTGGGGTAAAAAGAGGAAGAAGAAGAAAGGAAGGACTATTACCATTTTCGAAGTGCTCGCAAAAAGCTGACTCAGAAAAAGGGTGACTGAGATGTAGATAACCTGGCTGGAATTCACAAATAAATTGGGGCAACCCTAGAAGTTGGACTACAAAAAAGTAAGTAGCTTTTAAAACAGGGTAAAATAATGTGAAAGAAAAAGAAAAAAATGCATCCTGGTTTATAAGAGAAGATAATAAGTGTGCGGCAACGAACAAGGATGCTTGTGGCAATAACACCTTCACATATTATCACATCTCTTTTAGTAAATTTTATGGTAGACGGAGCGTTGTCTCGTGTTGTTACATTATGAAAATGGTCGTAGTCACTATAACCGAGAAGGACATTGTTAATTCTTGTCTGTGCACTTACCACCTCGAGCTTCTCGAAGAGGCACACAATCACTTGGTGTCCTCCTCTCCCCGTCTTCGATCGCAAAGAAAAAACAAAGGGACTAAAAAAGCGGATATAACTTGCCCCCCCCCCCCCCCTTCTTTTTTTTGTGTGTGTGAAAAAATGTTTATTTTGATTTTTTGACACTGTTGTTAGGGTCTAAAAAAATAGATTCAGCGGCTTGGTGTTGCAAACAAAGGCTTTGCGGAACTGAAGAGTGCCAAGCCTCCCTCCCTTTGCGCTGGTCGATTCGCGCGACAGTGTCACTGCGCTCGACTTTACCAAAATAAAAACCACCCTTTCTTTATAAAGGGGGGGGGGGGGGTTGGTCCTGAAAAAAAATGTAACGGATTACAAGGAATCCGTTACGTAAAAAATGTAAGGGAATTACTTTAAAATTACTCCAGGAAATATGTAATTATTCCGTTACAAAATTACTGATAAATGTAAGGGATTACAAGTAATTTCGTTACTTGTAACGGATTACGTACAAGTCTGGTTGTGTGTATGTTTATACAGCCTAGAAAATGGTCTGCCTCAACGGGCGACGAGTCTCCCAGCTGTAGATGAGCAATTTAGCCAGTGCAGTACAACCGCTAGCCTGGGGTCTTTAAGGTGCATCTCGCAGTAGTGATACACGACCGCACGCCGGTACGATGCTCATCCAGATCGAAACGGGCAGGGGTGGGGATTGAACTCAGTCACCTAGACTATGATATGACACTGTGCATACCTTGTTATATTGAATATTGTCACGAATGACAAATTATGAGGTGGCGAATAACTGGTGAAACTAAACGTTTAATGAGGCTAACTTGTGCCCAAAACAAAATAGAAGAAGGTTAGCGTGGCAGGGCTTCGAAGTTCGGCGGAGCAGCACGATTGAGCGCAAGAGCGATCCCGGACCGCCACGCGGAGCACCTTTTGTACCCACGTGGGTTTCTGGAACATGGTGAAAAATACGCCTAAAAAACACGGACAAAGAAAGAAGCACACAGGTTTTTAGGCGTATTTTCCACCATGCATAAGTACCAACTAGCCCAACTCGCAGTTTTAATAGAGTTTCTGGAACATTTGGCGTAGAACGTTCGGCGCGTAGGACATTCGTACCTCGATCAAATGACAAGGTTCTCGAACTAACGAGAACGCTAAATTGAACGAAGAAATAAAAGAAGCGTCCACTCCCAGGAATCAAACCTGGCGCCACCGAGCGAAAGCTAAGCACGTCAACCACGCGCTCGCTCGGCGATGCGCGTGGAAATATAGTCAGCACGATGTTTGCAGCAGATTGCAGGGCACAGAACACAGGACGACGCTTTGTAGGGTCCTTGCCTCATAAGCCTTTGTTCTAGGCGCCGAATTGTTGCAGATAATGTAGCACGCGCTGGCTTCTGTGAGCACGCGAGTGCATTTGCAAGCCTGCCGAAGCAGCCTTTACGCGAATTTTGTGCGTGCTTGCAAGCAAGGGCCTCCAGTAGGAACGCCTAGGGTGCCTTCATGTGCGCTTTGCTTGGGGCAACGTTGGCTTGGGGTGATGACATCTGGCCATTTTGTTTCTAACGCTTATTTTTATTTTTTGTTCTCAAGCGCGTGAAAGAGCGTGTCCCTGCACGCGCTTGTGGCGCTGACTGTGTTACGGCGACATTTTGTTTCCTGCGATTTCTTTGTATTTTCTCTGTGAGCGCGTGCTGTCGGCATCGGGTACTACAAACGATGGCATCACCCTAAACAGAAGGACAATGAGGCACCCTAGGAACGCCAAGCTTGTAAGCGTCGTTAGTATACTCCGTTCACCCTTAATGGGGTATCCACACGAGGGAGAAAGCCGCCACTTTCCTCCGCGGAGCGCGCATCACGTGGGACATACGTCATCCCTTTTTGACGCCTCGCGGCGCCGTTCTCCTCCGTAGCGGAGCCGCGGAGGCTTCGTGCTGTCACCACGAAAGTTCCGCAGATGCACGCGGCGGAGCCAGGAACGGAGTTTCCCGGGTTGTTGACGTCACGACATCCGTCCGCGGAGTTCTCCTTCGTGTGGATACTCCTTAAAGGGATTATCCGGTCAAATTTCGTATTCTTGAAAACATTTAGACCTCATTGTCAATGGCTGTAGGAGCATCTTCCACGACAAATCTGAATTTTGTGTGCTTCCCTGGAGGAGTAATTGTATTTTAACCCAAGCGTGCATAAACGGCGTTTTCCTCTTCCACCTTCAGGGAAGCGGAGTTTCTGATGTAACATCAGGCAAAGAACGCGCCGAACTGAAGTGCACTTCGAATTTTGTCCTCCGCGTGAGCGGTACGACGTGGTTTACCCTCGCTGCTGCGCTAGATTTTTTTTTTTTTTTTTTTTTAGAATGAAAGGATATTTTTGTTGTGCGGTTGTCACGCTCCACTCTTCTCCGCGACATTTACAGTGGCGAGTAATATGGAATGCTGCGGTGCGTCGGGAGCACTGTGTTCCCACGGAGGAATGAGGCATAGGATATGACAATTGCAAGACTGGTGTGACGTCACGTCAGGCATGGGAGTGCAGCCGTTGATACTTGCGAAATTCGGCATGGAGTTTTGTTCAATTATCCGTCGTTGATTACACTAAATTGGGGTGTCGTTTAATGGAATAAAAATGGCCTATGTTAATCATTAGGCTCCCACCAGGTAACCATCACGAAATCTTAAGAACTTCCGGTTTTCACTGGACAATCCCTTTAAGCTGAGACTAGAAACTCCGCCTTCAGCGCGGGCTCGCTGGCTTCCGCAGTGCTTTGGTTGCGCGTGCCTGCACTTTCATACTTGTGTTAGGAAGGGAAGAAAACTCGAGCTGAAGGCGCGCTGAGCTTCTAGTCTCAGCTCAGGGGTGAACGAAGTATTAGCGGCGAGATGTTTCGGTGGCGCTTTCGTTTGGTTACCTTTCGTGACGTCATTACCTTGTGAACAACAAGTTCGATAGTGTTTTTAATGGGCATGGTGGAAGCCTGAAATCATAGCGCTCTCAAAGCAACACTGCCAACACCGTCAAAATTGAAGTTCTTGCATTCCTCTTATTTCCGTCGATGAGACATTCTTTGCTGACGTCATAGTCAGCATTCGGCCAATTGTAGTGTGCCGGCCACAGCGACGCTTTCGTTCGCTCACGTCGCTAATAGTCTTGTTTTAGAACCTTTTGAAGTTCCGAAAGTAAGTTTTCAGGATGGCAAGCACACGCTCGGTGTTTCACACAACAGGATGAAGACAACTGCCCCGAAGGCATCGTTCCGCTCCATGAGTACAGCGTTACCGGCGTGAAAAGGGCAAGCGCTTTTTCTCCAGTACTTTGTACCTTATTTTATTAAAATAATTCGATTTCTAAACCGTTCGTGCTACATTGCAGGTTGTGGCGACCGACGGCCAAGAAAGGCAACTTATTCGGTTGAGGAATCCGTGGGGCAGCGAGGAGTGGAAGGGAGCCTGGAGCGATGGGTAAGAAAACCAGGCATTCCAACAGTGAGGCCCGAATAGTTAGCACCTATTCGTACTAGACCCTTATACATTGCTGAATGTCCTTCCGCATTTAGGTCCAGCAAGTGGGAACTGATCAATGAAGAGCAAAGACGAGAAATGGGTCTGGCGGTGGAAAATGATGGAGAGTTCTGGTATGTGTTCAAGTGTATCCCCTGTCACAAAGTAAGACTGAAAAAGTAAAGGGCAGTTGAAGCGTTTAAAATGACGCACGATCCCCAAGTCAGGGTCGAATGCCGGCACATAGAAGATGCAGATTGTAGACCGCGTGAGATGAGACAATGTAAACAATGTTAAAACTGCAGGAATCGAGTAAGAATTTTAAGAAATGTATTACCATGTCTGGACAAACTTAATTAGCAATTTCAATTTTCACTTACCCGGTTTGTGGAATTGATTTCGAACCTATATATAGCTTTGTGGTGCAGCTGCGTGGCCGATTAAATGGATCTGCTACTTTCCTTTGTGTTCAAAATCTCTAAAGCCGGGGTCACACTGCTGTCTGAGCCGTGTCTGCTGACAGTCTGCAGACACTAGAGAGCTTTAGGGAACCGTTTTTTCCACATCCCATACGGTACGCACTGCGCATGCGCTACCGCAGAAGACTCGCACATGCCCAGTTCGTACCAGAGGGCCCACCGTACCGTCTCGGATGTGCCAACACGGTTCTCTAAAACTCTCTACTGTCTGAGGAGGGTTTATTCTTTGTATGGCGGTCACACTGGGCGTACAAAAACTGTCTTTGGACATGCTTGGAGCATGGACGAAGCAAACGTGCATCGAACATGTTTTAGGCCTGTGTGCAGATAATTCTGTCATCATGTCTGTATGTATAACAGAATGGGGTATGGGCAGTGTGACTTGAACTAAGAGGTACTTGAGACTCCGTCAGGTTGCCTGCAGTGTACTTCTTGATTTGTTTGTTTTTAATACACAATTGTCTTTTTGTTTAAGAGGTGCCGAGAGTTGTATACGCCCTAACCATATTCTTCTACAGGATACTCCTCAGGGATTTTCTCAAGATCTTCCAAATGCTCGATTTCTGTCACCTGGGGCCAGCTTCGTTGACAGACGAGATGATCGGAGGACATTCTAAAAAATGGGAGGTGTCCACCTTTGAAGGAGCCTGGATTGCGGGCTCCAGTGCTGGAGGCTCCGACGACGACATGGGTAACCAACATCGCCAGATCTTTCCTCGCGCCGATTGCTTCTACAAAAAAAAAAAGCAGTCGCACGATATACCACACATTTAGCATCGAGTTCAAGTTCAAGTTTTATTCGCCTCATAGACGTTCGTTCGAACGTATTACATGAGGGGGGTAGAAAAATACAAACAAATGCAAAAATGATGATAACCGCGTATTGAGCCAATAATACCATTGCGGGCGCACGTCGCGACACACAAGTTATAAAAAAAAATACTAATTGATAGTTACAAATGTAACGTTGTTCCTATGGACAGTTTTTTTTTTTTTTTTGTTTTTATAGGGGATGAGGGCTGGAAAAGAAAGAGACAGCACTTGCAGTTGCCACCGCATTTATTTTGAGGCAATAATTTATGTTGAACAAAGCTATAGTAATTGGTGTCCCAACCCGTTTTGTGAAAAGACGGCATCAAAGATATAATCCTTTTTTCCAGTTCTGTGAAGACGCAGCTTAGCAGATTAACTCCCTATGAAAGAAATACCGGCCCCAAGAAGGTTTAAACGAGGACGTCTACGACCTTAGACTAATTGTAACTTTCTTGGGCAGTTACAACTCTAGGCATCACTCATCCGACTCACTCAATAGACCTATTGCTAAATTACCCAAGCATCAAAGAGAATGCAGGGGCTGGTGTTCCACGCGCCGCACGTGCTGGCCTCAGCAGACTTTCTAAAGCAAATGCCTAAAACGTATTGCATCTTGCACGTGCGTTCATCAATGCTTTATTTTGGTTATTTATTTCGAATCTTTTATACGAGGAAGGCGTGCACGTGTGGCGCGTGGAACACCAATCCCTGCATTCTCCTTGATGCTTGGGGAATTTAGCAATAGGTCTATTGATGGGACGATGAAAAGAATAAACCTGTACGACGTTTTTTGTTTTTTTTTATCTACGTTTTTTTTTTTTTTTGTTTTTTGAAGATGTCGTTCGCATTCTTGAGCCCGTTCATATCTCGACGCTCGCAGAAAGGTTTGCGACCAACCCGCAGTACTTGTTTACACTGGACGAACCCGACGATGACAACGAGGATGGAGAGTGCACAGTCATCGTGGCTCTCCTGCAGAAGAACCGCAGGGTAGTGGGAACCAGAGAGGACAGGTGGCGCACCGTCGGCTTCCTTCTCTATGAGGTATACGTTTCTGGAGGGCGCACGATTTAGCTTTGCTCACCAACTATTGCTCTACAGCCGTTTGCAAGAACGGCCTCCGGACGCCGCCATCTTTTGCTGGTGTGGGTAGATCGTCCGATAGTCGAGCGTTGCAGATGCTGTGGGTACGCTTCGGCAATGCTTGACTATCAGACGTTCTACTCAGACCAGCAGCAAGACGGCAGCGCCCAGGGGCCGTACTTGCAAACAAACGTCTATGGTCACCGACAACTTAAGAAACACGGGGCGAGGCGAGTCTCGAGCATCTTATTACCGCTCAATAGCCAATGAGAGTGCAGCATTAGCCGATAAGAATTCGAAAGAATCAATTACAAAGCGAGAAGTGTGATAAGCTTCGCCCTGAGCTTCCTAAGCCGCTGTCACACATGCTATAGTGTGCTAAACACCAGAACGTAGGGCGAGTGAAAGGAAGGCCGGGGAGGAGGGAGCATATGAAACGAAACGCTAGAGAGAGGAGGAGGTTTACCCTTATCCTCTCCAGCGTTGCGTCTGCTTCCTCCTCCTCGGCCTTCCTTTCCCTCGCCCTACCTTCTTGAGTTGCAACACACTGTACTACATCATACAAAAAACAGTCTGCTGACACGTTCGAAGCCTTCATGAACCTTCGAAGCCTTTAGACTGTGCCGCCCCGAGCGGCTAACTTTAGAACTACACGGATAGGGACAACAAATAACAATGACTCGGCGCTCGTGTGAATTGACCGAACGCCGCGTCAGTGTTCGGCTGGAGTTCGTGTTCTTCGGTCACCTGAGGGGGAGAAGGGGCTCTTTTGTTACCACTCCGGCCTGCATAAACAATGCATCATGTTGAAATTGATGCTTGGGCATAAACAATGCATCATGCACGGTGCATATGCCTAATTCAGCACAAAAGCCGAAGTGGGTCAAGCTAGCACTCTCTGAAGACAGCTTTCGGGAGATATCCGGCACTAACAATAAACGTCACTTCGTTTATTGTTAGTATTTTTACGCTAAGACGTCAGCATGCCCACAAGGCCTATGGGCATGTCCACAGGCCTAGTTTTGGGTAAACGCCGAGATGTATGGTTCAATTTCTTCACCAATAGTTCGATCTCCTCGCCAATAGGCCTGGTGGAGCCTGGGGTCGTACGATTTCAAAAAGAAAAGAGAAAAAACGTCCGAGTACGAAAGCAGTCAATTAACGAGATTCTCGTTCAATGTAGGTTGAAGACCCGTGCAAATGTCCAGTCCCACTAACCCCAGAGTACCTGGAGGACAACACCAAGGTGGCCGAACACGGCGACCAAAACCACGAAGTGACCGCGAGGTTCCGGCTCCTGCCGGGAACCTTCTGCGTCATCCCGTGCACCCAGAAGCCCGATCAGGCCGGGGAGTTCCTGCTCAGGATTTACACCGAGAAGAAAAGCCTGGCCAGGTAGTCACGACTGCGCGGACCACAGCACTTTGTTTGGCAACAATCTCAGTGGCTCCATCTTTTGGGTAGCCACGGTACACTTCCGGTTCATGTATATTTCCTATTTTTTTGCTCATCATTCTTTCATCAAAAGAGTGAATTAAGTCTGACAGTGCTATGAGTGGTGATTTCCAGAAGATAGAGTGCGTATTTGATTTCGCCAATACTGCGAAACCCGCCGTCTAATTGAGAACCGGAAGTGGTTGGGGGCAGATTTCCACACTCGTGCTACCACATTTCAACTCACACAAGAGAGAGCTAGTACCTGATGCGTAGACGGAAATACAAATGAATGAATGCACGCAGGAGGGCTGTTTCTTTTAGTCTAAACCAAGGCTTGCATCAAGTAGGCAAATATTGTTTCCAGTATTACAAAAAGTGCGTTTTAACTAGCTAGTTTTGTCTTAAATTTAACCATAATTCCTCAAGCAATTTCTAACTTTATTCCACCCTATGAAAGTTGTGCACTACGTCCGCACTCAGGACTCTGAGAAAGTTTGTGGTGCTTCTGGCGTTGTTTATGACGTCACGACATTGAAAATTTCGATGACAAAAACCTCGACAAATCAAACATATTTTTAAAAAGTCGGTGAGTTTTGCTAGTGGTTTCTTGACTCACTGATAGAACCTCGAAGCTTATTGATTTCTTCTTTTTTTTCAATTTCAGAGAGCATGACGAAATTGCTACTGTCATCGAGAAAGCGCCTTTTGTGAGTAAAGTCGTTTTTGTTTTCTTTGCCACCCCTATTTCATCCTTCTTTTTTTTTTTTACTTTTCTATATAAAACACTCTCCAAGGGCGTACACATCATATGATATAAACAAAATAAAGAACATTTACGATCAATTTGATCCCCATAGGATTCACTTGACGTACCGCCGAGCGCCTGAAGCCGTAAATAGCTACAGTATATTGCAGGCTCAGAATAACAGGACTAAGCTTCTCCCATGCAGCTCTCTGCTCGCCATGATTGGTGCTTTCCTCCTCTCTACTCTCCTCCTCTCCAGTGTTCACTCTGCAAAAGTGGAAAGAGTGAAGGGCTTCGTGGAAGGAGACTGTTCTGCTATTCTTAAGCTGCAACAAAGTGTATATGTAGACGCCTTAAACACGCGCCAGATTGAGCCGCCCTTTACGGAGATGCCGGGCAACTGAAGCGGGCGTCATGAGCCTTCACAGAAGCCTATGCTGGGGAGAGGGACACAGTAGCATTTAAAGTGGCAATAACCTGTCCTGCTGCGGTAATGATGAAGTGACGCGAACGGAATAAGCGGAAACAAAAACTGACGGTTTTTGTTTCCGCTTTGGCGGCACCCGTGCACAGCTGCCTGAAAGCGCCTATACTGACTGGTCCTTCCACTCACATTCTTCACCTGCTTTGACTAACCGGTCACTCTTCTTGCTTCTCCGAAGACCCTGGATAAATGTCCCATAGATCAGAACGGAGAGGCAGAGAAACCGAACTGAAAGTAACGAAGTGAACGGAGAAACAGAAGAGCCTGACGAGGAGGAGATCGACGAGGACCTCAAGAGATTGTTCACGGAAGTTGCCGGTGAAGAGGAGACCGTTTGCTGCTGGTCGCTGCAGGATCTTCTGAAGAAGGTGTTCGAGAAAGGTTATGGTTTTTACTTTTGTTGCTGTTGTATTGTTGTTGTGTTGTTTCTGTTCTGTTCATGTTGTTGTGTTGTTGTGTTGTTGTTTTGCTGTAGTTGTTTTGTTGCTGCTGTTGTTGTTTTCTTGCTTTTGTTTTTGCTGTTACTATTGTTGTTGTTGTGGTCATTGTTGTTTTGCGTTCTGCTGCTCCTTGTTAATTTGTGTATGTTTCTGACTTCAGATGTTGCGGAAATCCCATGAACGTTATTTTCTGCCGTTCAGCCTCTTGCAAAAAAGAGTCAACATGTTGACTAAATAGGCATAACAAGTTGAACCTATAGCTGTGACACAAAAAATCAATCAGTTACAAGGTTCTTAGGTGCCATTCTCCCCTCAGTTAGTATAGTACACTTGAACTGACTCTTTCAAAACAGCCTTGAAAAATATCTACGGTTTAATGTTTATGAGACAACGTAGTGAGAACATAGGGTTCTGCGAAAAGCATAATTCTTTATGTTTTTACTTTGTATTATTCATCTTCACTTTTTGTTCGAAACGCAGAAGGTAGAAACGCAGAAACTAAGAAAGTGTCATTTCCTCTACGATATTCATGCAACTATCGCTTTTTGAAACTACAAACTTCCAGAGGGCAAACCCATCGAGTTCTCCCTGGAGCTGTGCCGAAGCATGGTGGCCCTCATTGATGTATCCTTATTGCTACTCATTTTGTTGATGTGTTGTAATTGTATTTAAATGGTGTCCCGTGATACGTAATACTTAAGGGAAACTGGAGCAGTTCTGTATTTGAAAAAAAAAAAATGTCTTAATCGCTTTTATTTGGCCTCCGGGATTACAAATATCAAAATTCTATTTCAGATCGATGCGTCACGTAGCCACACTAGCTCCTTCAAAATAGCGCTGAAGCCCCTCGTTAATGTCACGTTCGGTACGAGGAGGGAATTGTGACGTATTATACAGAGATCTCAACATTTTTTTCGCTTTCCGCAAGCTTTACCCGAGCAGTCAAAAGCACTGCCCGCGTTCCCTCACAACCTGCATGCGCAAGGCAGCTGAAAACTCTGGGTGTGACGTCACTCCCAGCAATTGGTTGTTTTTTGTTTGTTTTTTTCGTGTTTATTGATACGCTCGGGTCAAATGCTCGTGATATTCAAATTCACGGTACAAAACTACGCTAAAGTTCACATCTAGCTCGTTTGTTTGTTTTAGTTTTTCAAGAACTTCTTCAGCTTCTTTTCAAAATGAAACCCATCCTGTGACGAAGGAGCCTTGACCGATTTTTTTTAAGGACAATTATTCCGGGTCCCTGGATCTGAGTGAGTTTGCATTGCTGCACAAGCACATCAAGAAGTGGGAGGTATGTCTATTATTCCTCATGTCATTTCTTTCACGGCTGAAGTTCGTTTGACATGGCAGCTTTTATGTAGGCATTGTAACTATCTCATTTTGAATATCAGATCCCCTTAAAAAGTACACGTCTTAAATGTATTAAATATTTGAAAATCGTATACGCTGTGCATTGTGTGTTTCCGAGTGCTTGTTGCTTAGCCGGGATTTCTAGCTAGTAAACTCGCAGCACTCAGACGTAGCAGTAACACTCAGTAAAAAAGTACTCTTGACACAACCCTAACCTTTTCTTTTTACTTGAACTTGTGCTTGTTGCCCTAAGTTGTATAGAAACGAGCCACGTTTA
The DNA here is from genome assembly GCA_013358835.2 of Ixodes persulcatus. Lineage (NCBI taxonomy): Eukaryota > Metazoa > Arthropoda > Arachnida > Ixodida > Ixodidae > Ixodes > Ixodes persulcatus. The sequence goes on from JABSTQ010010744.1 coordinate 383,590, forward strand.
ACAGATATATGTCGAATTTTAGTGGCCTTTATTTTCTGAATCTACGTATAAAAGAATTAAGCTACTCTTTCAACCAGAATAAACACGTTGAAGTGTCTGCATTTTGACGAAGTTGTCACTTTAAGGTTAGCCCTCGCACTGGCCACGCTGATAAATTAGTGTCTGAGTATGAGATGTTGTCGCAGTGTCACTTCACATCGAGGTGCCACGTGACGGCATAGTGTTACATGGCATCACAAAGTTGCGTGATACCATCATGTCACGTGCCACCGTGATGTCGATTTACATTCATGATGTCACGCGACGGAATGGTTTCATGTGACGTAATGGTATCAGATGTGATGGTGTTGTGACGGCACAGTGTCGTGAGTCTAATGTTTTGTTTCAGGAAGCGTTCAAGGCCCACGATAAAGATTCCTGCGGTTTTCTGAGCATTTATAAACTACGCAAGGCGCTCAAGTCCGCGGGTGAGAATTGTGCATTCTTACAAACAAAAACGTATGGCGTCGTGCCGCGAAAGTAAAAAAGTTGTCAGGATTTTTTTTGTTTCTTCGTGATTTTTTTGTTTTGTTGTTTTGTTTTTGTATTGGGGCCTTTCACTTCACATCATCAAATATTTCGTTCAATCTGTTCGCGTTACTAAAAAAATGAAAAATAAAACGATTACAATCCGAACAATTAACCACGAACGAGCATGATACAAGAATTCTTAAAAAAAAAAAAAGCTAAACCCCGCTTCCAAAAAAAAAATATATATATATATATATATATATAGGGTGTTTCAGAGAACGCAGGCCAAATCGCTCCTGCGAAAACTACTCATCGCAACGAAAAAAGGCTTGTGGCGTTTTGGTCCTGGGCCAGGAGCCCATTTAGCAAAATTATTAAGGTCCGAGATAATTAAGTTGTTAATTATTTTTGCGTAATTAACTTTTTTAATATTGTGTTTAAGGGCATGGTTTAAACTAGGAAATTGCTCAGCATCGTCAAAAAACACTAAATCAACAAATTGCAGATCGATGGAAGACACGCGAAGCATTTTACGGCTTTCTGAAATACCGTTCAAATTCGACGAGTTTTTAAGTTTCGGTTTGTTATCGGAGCGCATCTCAGCCCCGGCGGCACCGCGCCCCGTGGACTCTGCTGCGTCGCGCGATGACAGCGCAGCAGAGGTTGGATGCGCTATCTCTCCATGGGGCGCGGTGCTATCACGCCCTAGATGCGCTCCGATAGCAAACCGAAACTTAGAAACCCGTCGAACTCGTGCGGTTTTTCAGAGAGCCGTAAAATGCTTCGCGTACCTTCTATCTTTCTGCAATTTGTTGATTTAGTGTTTTTCGACGATGCTGAGCAATTTTCTAATTTAAACCATGCCCTTAAACACAAAATGAAAGAAGTGAATTACTCAAAAATAATTAATAACTTAATTACCTCGGACTTTAATAATTTTCCTGAATAGGCCCCTGGACCAGGACCAAAACGCCACAAGCCTTTTCACGTTGCGATGAGTAGTTTTCGCAGGAGCGATTTGGCCTGCGTTCTCTGAATGTATATATATATATATATATATATATATATATATATATATATATATATATATATATATATATATATATATATATGTATATATATTTCTACGACAATATTTAAGTCGCGAGATAGATTTTTAAATAAGAGTGAATCTGTACCATATATGCTTCTGTATCGGGACGTCGAGCCGCGAGACTCAAAAGTCGGAAATGGTGCACTACAAAAGCCTTTATGTTCTCGGAAAATTCAGTTTGCAACACATAAGTCTTATCAAAGCACGTTTAAATCAAAATTGAAAGATCACTGTAATTTTTGAGTTGACGTGGGAAGTCGGGTACCTAGCTATGATATACCGTTACCTGTTCGGACAGCCGAGGAAGCAAACGTCATTGCTTACTCAGCTGCGACCATAAATCTCTAAAGCCGCAGTCCCACTCATCGTAAAATACACGCAGTGTTCGCTGCAAACACGATGACAGAAGTATCAGCGGATCAAGCAAGTTTGAAGCTGCTTCGTGCATGCTCCGAACATCTCGGCAGACAGTTTATTCGTGACCGATACGATCGTCATACAAGGAACGCTTCACACAATGGCTGCTGAATATCTTTTGGAAGACGACTAAGCGGAGCGACCGCGTCTTAAGGCTGTTTCCAAACGCAAACCTTTGTCTTCTGTCATAGCTTTCTCTATACTCACAAAGCCTAGCAGTTCGACGACGGAGCCATTGAGTGCCCGGTCGCAGGTTTGGAGCGCGGGGATCTGGTAACACAGAGCATCCAAGAGCCATTTCTCGGGGAACCTGGATGTCAGGGCACAGCTTTTGCAGTGGCGAGGACCCGAACCACACTTGTTCGCTTCAGAGCACTATATAGCTCCTACGGAGCAGAGTAGCGCAATCCTTTGATCCGCGTGTTTCGCCGACAACATGGCCGACAGAGCAGCGCGGCGCGAGTCACGTGGTACTCAGGGTTCCAGGAGGCGGCCCGCCCTATGGGAGAATACATGAAGATCGACGCAACACGGCTGATTCAAAAATAAACAGCGAGTTCACACTTTTCAAAACTAGTCTGTCGTGAAGTTAGTAAAGCACTAAACACTTTATCAAAGTTTTAATAATATCGGATGCGTGTGCAAATTGATTTCCAAGGCAATGGCGTTTGAAGCAGACGATTTGTGCACGCAGCGGTGATGGGCTTTTTGGGTTGGCCGGAGCGGGTCACGTGAACGCTGTGACGTCGCCGTGACGTCGCCGCGTCGTCTGCTGCATGATGCCGCTCATGCAATTTTTAAAAAAAAATACGCCCTTACTTGGCACGAAACTTCGGCGCAAATTATTCTAAAATGTTCCTTTATTATGTCAAAAACTATTGTCGCTCCGTATATCTCCGTAATATTGAAGAAACAGCGATTTTCTCACGTTCCCCATGCATTTCTGACCGGAGTAGGAACCTCCGGGTGTTCGCCGCTAGTCACCGAGAGATGGCGGTCTAGATTGCGCTACTCTGCTCCGAAGGAGCTATATAGTGCTCTAGTTCGCTTGAGAGAAGTTTGTTTCGGCGTCTCGCCGCCGCGAGGCGCCGGTCACGTGGCTCTCCTCTCATCCGTTGTCTGCCGCTCCTCCACCTTTTCCATTTCGGCGGCCGTTTCTCGTGGCAATCTGCCAGGCTTTGTCAAGATATAGGAGGCTATGCTTCTGTTAGCTTTCTCCAGCTTTTTTCTTTCTTTTTTTGTAATTGCTTGTTGAAGTTTTGGAAAGGAATGTATATGTACACTAAACTCATTTATCTATTACTTCGAAACAAAACGGCTACTGAACGGTTTCCAGGTTACTGCGTAAACCAGCACGTGCTCAAGGGGACTGGTGCTTCGCTATGGCCACGACAGGAAGATCAGCTTTCAGGACTTCATTGGATGCGCCGTGAAGCTCATGTGCATGATCGGTCAGTGAAAATATTTGTAACTTGTAGTTGGTCCTGGCATGAAGAGCGATGTTTCTCTGAGATAACGACAGAGCTGCGAATGCATACTGTTTTGGTTTCGATCGTGTGTTTCTTTCCTTAGATATTTACGACCAGTGGGATCCAGACAAAGAGAACAGCGTTGTAGTCACCAGGAATGAGGTAAGAACGAGTGTTGTGTAAAAATTTAGGTTTTTACTTTGATTGACGACAGTTAAATGACTTAAGTCTTCCTCGGGCTCGTCTCCTGCTAATCACCACCACGTCACTTCCAAATTTTATGATATCCTGTATTCTTAGAACTCTCATTGATGGCAGTACGGCCGGATTTTGTCAAAGACTATCTTCTTTCAGTTGTTGAGTGCTTCAAAACTGTTTGTATAACCTGAAGGAGCAAAGCGATGAATAGAGAAGAAACATACATGTCTAAGAGTTTGTTGAAGGAAAGCTGGATTCCGTGCAGTATCGGAAACAATTGTAGAACTGAGTTTTTCTAGATAAATACGATAATTGTTGTGTAATTTTCTTATATTGACATTCTCGCATCTTCTTTTAACACTTTCTGGCTAATTAGTTAATTCCAAATGTAAATCTTTCATCTACGTTACAGAGATTACTATTAGATGTGATCATTTAGGGGGAGTGGTTAAGATAAAGAAGACATACGCAAGAATAAAATCATTGGCTTTCACAGGTGCAATTCAATTTATTTTTGAAAATATTGGTATTGTTCTACTGAACCCGACGCAAGGCGCACAAGCCACCGACATTAAAACTTGTTTTCTCTATTTCCAGTGGCTCAAGATCACCATGTACTGCTAGTTCTCTGAACCGCACCTTGATCCTACGAATTCGACGTCAAATAAAAGAAGAATTTCCCAGCTTCACATAATTAAGGAAACGCAAAAAGCTTCTCGTGAAAAGCCTCGCAACGAAAGCCGGCGGTTTGCTAAATCACAGGAAGCAGGCCTGACCACCAACAATGTACCAGCTGGGTGCGATACACAAGAAAGTCATTTAGAGCCGAACTTTTCATCAAATCGTAATGTATGATCAAAAACCTTTTTTTTATTGTTATGGAGGATTATCCTATAAACTGCTTCACTAACTACCAGATCGTTATACGCAGTATCTAATTCGTGGTAAGATATGTTTCGCAAACATACGAAGTGGAACGCACCAAATGAATTTACTTCGCCAAGGTCACATCTCGTGGGAAAACTGTCCTATCTCTCTGCGCTTCGGGTCTTAAGCCCCTAAATGTCTCGTTGTTCTTAGGATTGTCTCTGTAGTCTATACTTTAATTGTTATTATTGATCATTTATCCAATAAATGACATCTGCTGCGTGGAGAACCTTAGCATGCCTCAGACTCGATATTAAAGCATGAAATGTTTTTAACGCTTTACCCCCAATCCCAAACTTTTGCCCGTCCGTCCGTCCCTGCATTTCCGGCTAAATTTAGCGGGAAAATTGATGTCACGTGACCTATACACGAACTCAATTTCCCCGCTAAATTTAGCGGAAAAATTGACGTCACATGACCTATACACCAATTCAGTTTCCCTGCTAAATTTGGCGGTAAAATTGATATCACTTGACCTATACACCAATTCAGTTTCCCTTCTAAATTTGGCGGTGAAATCGATGTCATAACATGTCGTCACGTGAACTCTGCACGAATGTAGTTTCCCCGCTAAATTCAGCGGGAAATTCGATCATTTCAAGTCCAGCATTATAGGACTGTAAAGGTCAAAATCGCTGCCAATATTTATTTTTTTTTTTATTCCAGACACGCACGGGGAAGATAATGTATACCAGTGACAATTTCCACCAGCTCTCAGATGACTGCCGAGCCGAGGATTAACTTGACAATCCATGCCAGGTGGCTTATCACGCGTCGTACAACTAAGAAATGAAGATAGCTTAGGGCTTTGCGGAATATCTCTAAAGCAGCGGTGACATTGCTCGCACATCGCACAAATCACGGGGTGTTCGGTGCACATCAGGATGACAGAATTCCCTGCGGGAACGTTAGACACATGAGTATTTCGTACATGCTTAGAGAACACGTCTTCGGACAGTTTTCTACTCAACCAATGTGATCGTCACACAAGGAAGGCCTCAGACAATGTTTGCAGACTGTCTTTTGTGTACGATGTATTAGTTGTGTTACCGTTTTTAAAGTACAACAAGACGAATTCGGGGCTATTTTGAAACGTCACGTAAGCCACGTGCCTATAGTACTTCCCTTTTACCGTACGCAGTGTCGAAGCAAGGACCGGTCAGAATTGACCGACCATGATTCTTGCGTTACCACAACTTGACCGGGCATTTCCGGGCAGCGTCCGCAATGCGATTTAGGCGCTCTTCTAGGCTGTAAACAGCGCGACACTGTCAGCGCAAACACGACTTTGGTGCTTTGTTCGAAGTTTACTTCGAAAGGGAACTGGCGCGGGCATCCAAAATTTACCGCTTAATCTAGTACCCCAACGACCTAAGTACTTTCGACAGCTATAGCAGCTTTTATGACAGTCCCTCGATTCTGAAACAACAGAAAAAAAAACTCCAATGGTTTGCTCAAGCTAACAGTGTCACGGAGTGCACGCGATGGTGTTCAGTTGCGAGCTAGTTTCTACCACCCGGCGTCTCTGTCAGTCAATTTTCACCTTGATATTATCATCTCAAAAATCATATGACGTGCGGAATGTATTTTAACTTGAGCCGGGCAATTACTGTCGAGCATATTCTGTCAGAAACTTGGCATTCTCGTGTCAGGAAGCTGAACAGTAACATTCTGGGCCCTTCCAAACTCAAAGCTTCTCTGCTTAACCCGATCTCGCACTTTCTTTTCGTGACCTGGCTAAGTTCGGCGTACCGCTCATGACGAACATTACACCCGCCCATTTGAGCCTGTGAGCGGGTCCTTCGCCCAACAAATTCCGCAAACATCTTGGAGCTGGCCCAGAAGAAACCGGAACCCTTTGTCCGCGTGTTTACGTCGGAGAGGCTTAAACATAGTAACCCGGCTTAGCTATTCGAACCCCGGCTAAATCCGGAGACAAAGCATTCGAGCGTAGACTGGCGGCACTGACGGCAATCTATTTTTGTCACAAAACGAGAGGAGCCCGATCTAAAAAAGAGACAGACATGTCGTTGTCTCTATAGAGCTGGCAGCGCAACCGTGCTCGGCTCGCGTATCAAACTGTCCAGGACATCTACGCCCCGGCTAATTGAAACTTTACTTCCCGTCGGCTAGAGACTAAATAAAAAGAAATCGTCCGTAATCATCTCACGTAACCGCTTGACCTCAACCCTTGCCTCAGCAAAGTCTCACTGCCAAGACCAGAAGAGTGCGAAAACAAGCTTGTTAACTAAGAAACCGGGTGGGCTTGCGGCACCGCACAATGACCAAGCTCTGCTAAGCTTTATGATTGATCACCTGTTGCTTGATCGCACGTCGAACGAGCCCCTGGACACCTCTTTATATACATATACAGGGTGTTTCACGAAAGGTGGACAAATTCGATATCGCGAAGACTACGCATCGCACCGAAAAAATGTTTTAGTCGTTTTGGTCTTTGGCCAGGGGCCTATTTAGAAAAAATTATTAAAGTCCGGGATAATTAGATTGTTAATTATTTTCGCGCATTTAATATTTTAAATATTGAGTTTACGGGGATGGCTTCATTTTGAATCCTGCTGAGCATCATCGAAAAACACTAAATCAACAAATTGCAGAGCGATAGAAGGTACGCGCGGTATTTTACGGCGCCACAGCCCGACAAGCAGGTGCAAACTCTCAAATTCGACAAGCAGGCGCAAAGGTAGCAAGCAGTTGCTGAACGTGATAATGATCTAATCATCCGCGTTCCGCCACTGCTAGCTTTGCGCCAGCTTCACGAGTGGTAACTTTCACGCGCCCCCGAGTTTCCCACGAGCTGCAAGTCGTTCTAAAAAGTGTTGATTTATTGGTTTTTGATGATGCTCTCTAAGTTTCTAATTGGAACCATATGTTTATTTTCAATAATTAAAAAGTTAATTCACAAATTTTAATTAACTAGCCGACTTATCGCAAAGATTGGCCACCCACATAATGTCCCCCTGGCCGTATAACTCACCTGCACGAACAGCATTAGTGCATATTTTACGGATTTTTTGTAATAAATCTGTTCGTATTAAAATAAATCACCCGGTATATCTTAACCAGAATTTCGCCAGTATAAGAGCGCCTGTTCACATTATGAAAACTTTCAGTTCATGGCATATACGTAAGCGTTGCAACAGGCACGCCGGCAAATTTACAAAATTACGTTACTTATGCGATTGATACGAGCATTTCGCCTGTGTTAAACATACAATAATATATCATCTGCTTCTTGCTTAGTCCTTTATTTATTATTGTTTTGGTTTTTCTAATAAGCCGGTGATTGTTTGTTCAAGTTGGTTTGCAAACGGTCCATCCCTCGCCAAGCTTTGACGTTTCTAAAGACCAAAGAAAACTTTATTATCGAAAATTGGGCTGCGTAAAAAGAACCTTCTGACGAAGAGCTTACTTGGTCGTGGGCTGTAATATTGTCACAAATAGAAATAAACTTAATTAACAAAACTTAAAACTAACGTTTAATACGGCGAACTTGTGCCAAAAACATTTAAGTAACAAAGACCCTACATATTTGACGGCGACAAAAGGACCCCTGACTCAAACAGCTATGCGAAGCTCCTTTTCTAAGCGCGTGGATATCTAGAAGTTTTCGAGCTCGAACAAACAACAAGATTATCGAGTCATCTGGAACATTCCAGTCGTGCAAACAAAAATATATAAAGCACAAGCGCTGAAGGGGATCAAAACCCAGTCAACAGCGTGAGAGTCGAGCACGCTGCTGACTCAGCTATTCGCATGCGGCAACTCCCCTCTTCAAAAAACGCATCGTCCCGATGTAACACAAAATGAACTTGACAACTCAAAACAAGAGGAGGGCAAACTACAGAGTCACCTAAAACACAGATTTACACAGTCCTATCAAGCATAGTTCAGTTCGAGTCGGACGACGTGAACCGCATTCAGGTCGCGGTGGGTGGCGTGACAATGTTCATGATCGGTCGGGCAACAGCTTGCAGTTTAGGTTCCTCAGGTAGCGAATAACCTTGAGGCCAAAGCACCACTTTAAGATCCTCGCTGCGACGATGTATTGGTGTTCAGATCCGTACTTGGTTGCCGGGCAGGAACTCGGCGTCGTGGCGACGAAGATTGTACCGGCCATTGTAAGCAAGTTGTGCGGCTTGAATTCAAATGCGGCCTAGCTGGCGGACTTCCTCCGCTCGTTGAGTGACGAACCGAGCGTCGTCGCAAGGTTCGTCTTCTTGGTCGACATCACACTCGTCGTCGGTATCGTCATCGCGTTCGTCATCAAGGTCGTCGTCAAGGCTGGAGTCGGGATTGTCGTTCAAGCCATCGTCCGGGTTGTCCTTGGGTCGCCGTCGAAGTCGTAGTCGGGTTCGTTGTCGATGTCGTCGTTCGAGTCGTCGCATGTGTCATCATCAGTGTCGTCGTCAAGGTCGAAGACACCGTTTGTTTTTATTTTTTATCGATTTTACAATAAACGCCAGATTATTTCCCGAACTTCCCTATTTTGTTTAGAAACAGCCGACGCTACGAGGTAATGGGACCAATTAATAAGCGCAAATCACTAGACCTTTTTTGTTTGGTTCAGCGATGATGGAACAGGTCAGACTTGGACGTAGTTCATCTACTCTACTCAAACTACTGTAGTTTAACTACTTTTCCGAGTAACTTGGTAACTTTCAATTACAACTTTATTTGAGTAGTTAGTAGTTTAAATTAACTACATTTTTCAGGTAACTTCTACTCAAATTACTAACTACTTTCGAAATCGTCGGCAGATGAAGTGGCCTTCCCGAACAAGGGGCCCCCTCGCAGCCGTAGAAAATGCATCACAGGCGTCCTTGGGCCAAGGTGACAATGAGCAGCCAAAACTTAACACCGACGCGCACGAACGCAGAAAGAGATGCTTAACAAGCCTTGGTCGGGTATTGACCTAATCCGGTAATGCACGCAGGCGCCGCGCCTTCAGCTGCAACCGTGCAAGCGAAGACGGGGGCACTCCGAAGGTTGTTGTTGTTTTCACGTTGCCTGCTCTTTGTGAGTTCTGACTCAAGCGGTTTGGGGGTTCTACGGGAGGCGCCACTGGCTTGACCTCGCAGCTGGGCGCCTGTTCCTATCGTCGCCTCGTCGTCAGCGAATACTCGCTTGCACAGCCGGACTCCACCGCACAGAAACGCAGACACGGATAATCCGTTCATGGGAGCACATTCCCGCTTCCTGCTGCAAATGTGCGAGCGTCAATGCTTGTTCACGTAATCCTTCGAGCCCTTCCGACCTTCCACGACAGGGAGACCTCCTCTTTGTTGAAAACGGTTTACTTGTCAGGCGTGTCAGGCGCGTCAGGATACCGTAGTCGTCGGCCAGAGTTGCGAGTCACCCTTGGGAGTTCCTTTTATTGGGCCCGGCGTCAGCAGCGAAGTATACTTCGTTTCATCTTCTGTTAAATAAAAAAGAAACTTTTTTTTTTCGGTAGCGTAGCGCTAGCACTGCAACGAGACGCGCAGTCGTCCGGATTATCTCATCGTCGTGGAGTGAGACTTGAACCCTTGACGGTCAGGTGCACTCGCTCAGCGTACTCTCCGAACGTCGTGGGAATAAAGAGGGGCCAGTCATAACAATCTCAACTTGCCGAAGAAAATACAAAAGGAGGAGAGTTTGTTATACAACCCCCCAAACGAGGCAAACCTCACATGTTTCGTCATGGACACCTAAGATGCCAACACTCGCTTACCCGACCCTGCACAGCCTGTTTCTCAAACTCAACGCTGCCGTTCCATCCAGCGTGTTGGTGGAACGTCTTTTTAGCTTAGCTGGGGACGTCGCTAGTAGGAAAAGGCGAAAAATCTCCTATCAATAACTTCGAAAGTAAATCGCTTCTGCGAGCGAATAAACTATTTTGGTGAAAACTCAAGTCATAAAATGACTGCATTTATTTCAGGCTCGCAAAGTTTTTCACGAATCAAAACTGCTGTTCATTTTGCTACCACAAAAATATAAAAAAGTAACTTCGAAAGTAACTTCAAAGTAACTCGCTACTTTTTTACAGTAGTTAGTAGTTTACTCAATTACTATTACACATGTGTAATTTCTACTCTACTCCAATTACTTTTGGCGTCGATACTCAGTAACTTAACTTAACTACCTTTTTTGAGTAATTTGTACATGTCTGGAACAGGTACAAAATCAGGACCATCACCAGGATCGGCGCTTCTGACGCTGTCTCATTGCTCCCATCAGCTCATAGCTGATGGGAGCAAGTATTATTCTGATTAATTAATATAGCTCATTATTATAATAGCGTCGATGAATATATAAAATCTGAAACTACCCGACACCGCGCTGCAGACAGTCCAAGCAGGAAGCACGAAGACACTCGAAAACGATGGTGTTAACTCAGTTTCATGTAACGTCTGAAGGGAGCAAAGTGATAGCGATAAAAGAAACACAAGCGCACAGACTGCACCGACGAGACTAGATCAACTTGGTAGTAACATTTGCGAAGCACGCTGGTACATGATGCCTTTGGTCCAACTTGACTATTGGATTGTAACGTCAGTAGCGCTCAGAGTTGAAGTGAGACGGAGTATAATTCACACATGTCAAGAAGAAAAAGGGAAAAAAAACGCCAACAGCTTATGGCATGCCAGATGAACTGCAGAGGACGCCCAAAGCGGAGTGAGGCAGGGAAACCGCCACGGCACCTAGAGAGAAGAATGAGAGAACGGACCGGACTTCATTGGGGGAAGGCATGAGTCACACCATCGAAGGGAAAGCAAGAGCAGGGATCGAAGACAAAACAAGGAGTAAACGAGTTTATTTGCTACTGGAAGCATAGAAACGGTACACTGCTACTTCTGAGAGTACTCCCGGAACATCTCGATGCCCTTGTCGTTCACCTCGGCGTAGTACGGAAGGTCTCTCTTGAGGGCACTGTAGTAGTCCCGGACTGTGGGATGGGCGTCCAGGCTGTAAGCGGCGACCTGAAGGGAGGAAAAAGCCAGTCGTAAGCCGCTGGCGGAAAATACGGGGAAAGCAGTAACGCCCACACGTGAAAACATGTGTGCGCGAGATAGAAGAAACGGCCACAAGATTCAATCAGTCGTAAGATGGGGCACTATAGAATTCGTCCCACTTCAAGAGCAGACGCAGCCAACGGTATAGAAAGTTACAGCTCCATAAGGTAGGGCGAGGGGAAGGAAGGCCGCAAAAAGAAAGCAGCCCAACCCTGGAGACGAGGAAACGTCTCCCCAGCATTCCGTCTGCTTCATCATCCCCGGCCTTCCTTTTCCTTGCTCAACATTCTTGAGGTACAACAGACTATACGAGCCGACGGGACCAAGCAGCGCCATTAGCCCGCTATCACGGTGTTTGTCCAGTCTTTTTACGCGTCCTACCATTGTTGAACCAATCGCAAACGCAAGAGGAGTAGTGAATTGCGCCAGCGACGCCAGCTCAAAGGTACCAGGTAGTAGCTCGTAGGATCGGTAGAGTTTAGACTTAAAAGTGAAATGAAAAAAAAAAAGGGAGGTACGCGATGAAGCTTTTATAAACAAGGCCGCAGCTATCGGGATCCCTCGATGCAGGCGTCGCACTGAACGCCCAGTGACGCAAATGAGGACAAGCCCTACCAATTAAGATAACGGGAACAGAAAAGGCGACATACGTCAACGAAGGAGAGGGTTCCAGCGACAACGATGTCGGCAAGACTGATGTCGGAGCCTGTCAGGTAAGGCTTGTCGGATAGCAGTTGCCCAAGCACTTGTAGAGCATCAGTCATCGGGGCTTCGGTGGCGGGGTCGTATTCCTTCTTGGAAAGCAGAACCGGGTACTATTTCAAAGAAAGATGCGAGTAAGCACAGGGAGGCGTTAACAAAAAATGAAGTGATGGACAATTGTGCTCACGAAGTAGGCAGACATGGTCTTGCAGAGGGTGCCAATGTCAAACATCAGGAGATTGTTGACCACCGCGCGCTTCTGGACGTCCTGGGGATACAAGGGGCTGCCGGCAGCGTACTTGTCCACCAGGTAGGTAACGATGGCGCGGCTGCGGCGAAAGGAGCACCATTCAAGCAAGGTGGAGGTGGGCGAATGTCGGAAACAAGTTTCATACCTTTCGAACAGCACGAGGCTGCCATCAACCATAGTAGGAACAGTGTGGGCCGGGTTAAGCTAGAAAGCAGAAAGAAACAAAAAAGGCCAATTATACCACTACTAACTAAACATGCAACTGTCACTTCGGGTACCAGCAAACGTAAAACAAACAGTGCCTAAAAGAGCAACAGAGTTCGCTCTTTAACACCGGGCACCCCCAGACACAGCGTAGAACTGCGTTTAATCCTCAATTCGCAGACAAGCGTACATAGTTTTTTCTTGTTGACGCGTTTATGACGAAAGTGAATAACGCCTTCCAGCCCCTACTGGATCCTTTAAAACACACTTTAACGTTCAAAGATTTGAGAAGACTTCCGATCGTCCTTAAAAACAGCCTATAGCGTATCTGAGGACAGGTGCCTTAAACGCAAGGAAGGGTGCTGAACTCGCGCCTTGCTTTACCTTGACGAAATCTTCTTTCTTGGTGTCGCCGGCAGCGATATCGACCTCCTTAATGGTGAGCGGAAGGCCGATGTGCTTGGCCACCATCCTGACTACACGGCAAGGCGCGCTAGGCTCGAAGCTGTAGAGTACCACAGACATGACGGCGACAAGGGCGAGAAATCAGGAAGAACAGGATAACAACCGCCAGACTGATTCCAGGAAGACTGCGGAAAGAACGCAAGAGGTACTCGCTTTTGTAGGCGCCTTACAAGCGGAAGTCACATGTACACTGCAAGGGTCATCCCTGCGAAACGACTGGGCTCGTTGCTCCATATACATTAGTCACTGCACGCGCGAGGCGAGAGCCACCATGTAGCAAGCAAAAAAGTGATTCCGTGAATCAGCGATATGTATTGAAGAAGAATGTGTGCGGCACTAGAAAAGTGGCTTGCAAGCACACCAGACTTAACACTTATATTTTTGTTTATTCATTATTATCCCTCGGGTGCTGTTTGTACTGGCTTATTGCGTACAGGTCAGTGACAATGCCGAATTTACAGAACAGTATGCTTTATACAGTGCACTGATATCGCAAATAGCCTTTTGTTTGTTTGTTTTTCTCGTGCGCGTGGAATCGTTGAATCCCGTCCTAAAGAGTCATTACGAGAAGCCCGATTGATTATAATAATGCGACTGTCATTTGAATCTTAAAGAACAATACGACAGCGCTGCGTGTAGAATTTCTGAGCCCACGAGACGCCGGAAAAGTGTCAGCAGAAAAATACTGAGAGCATTTATAAAGACGACATTAATTACAGTTTATCATTGAGAAACAGACCACCGTTTGATCAATGTTTATATTTAGCTAACTCCTTACTATTTGAACTGCTTGATACTAACCTAATTCGAAGTCCTCTTGCTGACTGCGTAAATATATTATTTCTCCTAGCTAGTGAAAAAATATATGGGGTGTTCAATAATCATATAAGAAAATATCGGGACTGTTCTTACATAATTTGTACACGCTACGGTATATTTCTTGGACAAATTATACGGGGAAATGTTCTCTCGTAAATAGGGTCATTGCTTCAAGTTCGTATTTTTGCTCAGTTTAAGATTGTGATATATGTTTCGACAGTACTTCATTCGTATAACTTTATATAATTTTGTTTTCATGAGTGTAAGTAGCCCCGTGCTGCTCGACTCTTAATTCCTTCTCTTATATTTGGCTGAATGACTGCATATTTTGTTTTTTAATCCTCTTTTTCAACTTGTATCCATACGTTTGCTGTTTTAGTTAAATTTAAGACCCCACTCCTACCATACTCTCCACTGGTCTGCGATACTGTTTCAAAAAATAAAACAAAGAGGAGCAGCCACTGTGAAGATCGGGCAACGGATTGATGCCTGAATCAGCCAAGCTCAAGAACAGCAGACAGAAGCAATAACATATACGATTATAATCTCGCAGTCGAGGTTTCCGCGTCGAGACCCTTTTTTCGTGAATCTGCGGCTCCGTTCCATGATAAGAAGACGAAATATAGCAAGGGCGAAAAACACATTAATCTGCTTGCATTGTTAAAAAGACTGGGTCTGAGGTCGGAGGAAGTAGACGGTTCGTGGCTACGGCCCAGGATTCGTCCGACACTTACTACACACTCCCGGCCACGAGGCGAACCACGTTTCCACTCTTTTCTATATAATAATAATAATAATAATAATAATATAAATCCTTTATTTGTATCATGCCCCAGAACAACCTATTGGTTACAGTGCGGTGGCACATAAAAAGTTTAAAAAAGGAAAACAAAAACACAAACAAACACAGGAAACAGTCTCGAACGACACATGCTCTCGAAATTAAAACATTTCACAAATCAGAAACCAAAAATATGCATACATATTTGAACGCAGCAAAATTTAAAAATATGTCTACATGAGTCGGGAATTCATTTAAACGAATTTGCATTCGAACCAAAGGGGACAGTTTTGTTTGAATAGATGTATAAAACACACTTGAGTTTCTAGCAACACGGGCCGGTACATGAATGTTTAAAGACGACACAAGATTGCTATATATTTGGCCATGAACCACTTTGTGTAAAAATAAAATGTCACGAGCAATTCTTCTTTTAGACAGGTTCTGTAATAAAATTTCTCTAAAAATGTATTCATAATCATAATAACATTTATAATCAAAATATCTATCGTAAACAAGGCGTATAAATTGCTTCTGAACTCTTTCTATCCGTGCAGCGTCGGTTATTGTTAACGAACTCTAGATTGAACTACAAATCTCAAGTTTACCTCGTACTAGGGAACAAAACAACCGAGCTACGTACATTATATTTAAAAAATCATGCATCAAACGTGATATCATTCCCACTGTTCTAAAGGCAGAAGCAACAATTTGTAACATGATATAAAAAGGTAAGATTACTTTCAAAATAAACACCAAGGTCACGAACTTGTTCCACACGTCCATTAGTAGAATTGCCGATAAAATATTGATCTGAAATTCTTTCGCATTTTCTACACATAGACAGAACTTTTGGTTTATCTGGACTGACCAGCAAAAAGTTACATGAGCACCAGTTTGAGATACGTGATACATCTTCTTGCAAAAGAGCACAACCATCTTCCGACTCGATTCTAAAATAAAGCTTAATATCGTCCGCAAATAAGAGCAGTTTCGCATTTTGTATGCACAATTCTATATCACTGATGAATATAAGAAAAAATAGCGGCCCCAAATTTGATCCCCGAGGGACTCCCGAAGTTGGAGTAAATACATCTGATAAGCTATTCAAGATTTGAATTCCCTACTCTTCCTATCCGACAGATAACTATGAAACAAGTTTAAAAGAAACGACGAAACGCCGTATAAAGAGAGCTTATACAGGAGTAAGTCATGATTTATCTTATCGAAGGTCTCTGATAAGTCAAAATACACAATATCAACTTCCCCACGTGTAACAACAAAAGGGACAGTATAATCAAGGAGAGAACAAAGGTTCGTTTCTACTGAACGTCCTTTTATAAATCCATGCTGAACAGTGCTTACTTTTCGCCTAAAGTAAAAAGAAAGACGGGCATGTAAAACTATCTCAAAAGCCTTTGAAAAAGAACATACCAAAGACACAGGGCACTAGTTATCTACCCTAGACGCGTCATCGGCTTTGTGTATTGGCACTACCACTGACCTTTTCCAAAGACATGGGAAAACACCATTTCTCAGCGATAGGTGAGGTTCTATTAGCGGCGAGAAGTTTGGTGGCGCCCTCCTGTGGTTCCCCTTTGTGACGTCATTACCTTGCAAACAACAAGTTCGATGGTGTTTGTTATTAGCATGGTGGAAGCTTGAAATCATTGCGCTCTCAAAGGAACACTGCCAACACCGTCAAAATTAAAGTTCTTTCATTCCTCTTATTTCCGTCAATGATAAATCCCCTTTCCGACGTCATAGTCAGCGTTCGGCCAATCGTGGAAGGCCGACCACAGCGACGCTTTCGGTCGCGCACGGGGCTCATAGCGGCTTCTAAAAATTCCTCAAACACTCTTGGCCGTTAGAACCACACCATGGAGACGTACACAGAAACACGCAGCGTTTAGCTTATACACATCCCATTTATGCCCTTCATGTAGCAACTTTCCCAAGAATTGCAAGAGTACTGCAGGGGCAAACTGGCAAGCACAAAAACCACGAGTCCCAGGGCCAATGTAGCCTAGGCGTAACACTCGTGCAAGGGTTACGAGCAGGCACGTATCCAGGGGGGGGGAAGGGGGGGGGGGGCATGGGGCCCGGGCCCCCCCCCCCCCCCCGAAATCTTGCATTTTGCTGGGACCTCCTCTCCCCCCTCCCCCTCATACAGTATTTTGTCATGGGTGCCCCCCCCCCCCCCCCCGAAACAAAATCCTGGCTACGTGCCTGGTTACGAGGTTGTCATACTTTATATATCAGAAGTGACAATGTCCGAGTCCCATGCGCCCGATATCTACGTGTAATCGCAACCAAATTCGCCGATGCTGGTAAAAGTTAATCAGGATTGGTTAGAGCGGGCTGAATGCGAACGAGATGCCAGTTCACTGATCTCGCCAAGCAGACAGCCGAAACTTTCATTACTACATTGAAGGCGGGTTTCTTTCTTCATTTGTCATTTTGCTGTCATTAGTTTAGAGCTCGAGATTGGCAGAGGCGTGTAGCTGCATCCTTCATAGGGATACTCTCAGCTGGTAGCTCAATGTCATGAGGTCAATACCGTATTATTCGTTCAGGTAGCACATTATATCTCAATGTCCTGAAAGGTTCATATCAATTATAGTCGTGGTCCTGGGTCGATGCTCCGTATGCACCAGCGCTTGTGCACCAAAAGTAATATCTAAACGTGAAATGTAAGGGGGAAAAATTGTCATTTTGACACCGACCTCCTTAAAGGGACGGTGAACCGAAATTTGGATTTCAAAAAAACAATGCAAGAGATGTAGCTTGAACTCTACAATCCCTATAACACTACTCTTAAGGCGATATCTCAAATGGACGGCCGTATTGTTGGAAAACGAGGTCAAGATAGAACCAGGCCGACGAGGTGCGTGACGTAGAGATTTCTCGTTTCCTCCTCTCTTCGCTTCGCTCCCTCAAGGCGGCGAGGCGGAGAAGACGCGAGGCCGTTCCCTCTCCTTCTCGGAGAAACATGACGTAAACATTTCTGTCAAATGCGCCTCCTTTTTTTAAAAAAATACGGTCATCCGTTTGAGATATCGCTGTATGAGTGATGTTTTGGTGTTTTTAGCATCCCGTTGCACGCCTGTGCCGGGTGTTTTGTGGAATCCAGATTTCGGTTCAGTATCCCTTTAAGAAAAGGTAAATATCGGTGCAATCGTTCTGACGACAACGGAATTGCTTGCTTTATAATCACGTGACCACTTTTGCCAGGCACTTCTACCCAAAAAAAAAAACGACTTCCATAAATCCCTCGATGCAACACTGCTTGCGTTGGGCTCTGGGAACTAGGTGATCAGGGAGGAAAGTGGCATGGTTTCGGTTTCGATCGACACGTTGGCAAGAGATCAAACAGAGAACGTGGACTATAAATAACCGTTATCTCATGATGATAATAAAATTAATGCAAAGGGGCAGACGAGCTGGACAAGAAAGACGATAATAAGAACCAGGTGGATTTTTTCGGTCCAGCACCAGTCACCTGGCTGTGTTTGGAGGTTTGTGTTTGTCCTTTGTCTCCCTTGTTACCCCTCTCCAAGTTAATTATCGACGTTATCTCGTGTTTTCTAGTCCCGAGAGCATTGTTTTTGCTCTTTAAACGTAAATGGCCAGACCTCGGAGCTTTAGCACGGGCCATACGTAAAGTTTGTCAATTGACACATGCTTGTTGTATTTTTGTACTTGAGCCTTTCTGTTAGCGTGTTCATGTATGTGGACGAGCCAGTGCTGGGAATCTCGACGCTGGGAAGCTCGGGGATCTTGCTTGTGTACGAGTCAGCAGGCTGTAACAACCAATGAGTACGCATACACCGAGCTCGCACCTTTGCATTAGTGTTGCTGGTCAGCAAGTTTGTTACTTGTTTTGTGCGTTCATTGACGAAATTACCTCTTGAAATTAACGTTTCAGCTAAAACTTGTAGACAACATTGAAAAGCTCAAATCGACCGCACTGACCCGCACTGACCCGCAGCACTGCACGAAATGAAGTTCCCACCGGCTTGCCTTCTACAAATTCAATATCGCGTGTGCGCATGAAGGTATCCTGCAACCATATAGGCACATTTGCACATACAAACCGTTTCTAAGAGAGCAACAGCCAGCACTTGCGTGAGGAGTGTCGCACCGTTCGCCGGACGACACGTCTACACTCTCAGAAAAAAAAGGGTATATTTTTACACCCCTTGTCCCACATACGACACCCCAAAACTTCAATTCGATGTACAGCGCGCTGACGTCGAACAGACGGCCTAAACTTTACGAGGTGCTTGAGAACGGTGAAATATACCTCATTAAACAGCTGAAGTACGTATCAAAAACTAGAGAAAAGAAACACTGAGGTTTTGCAGTAATACCAAGATAACTCATATTACTTTTTTTGTAGTCAATAGCACGTACATTCGCTATTTCAGTAAGTTGTACCACGCGGCTATCAAGCCGCCTGCGAAAGTTGGGAAAGGCGGTTCGACGTCAGCGCGCTGTACGTCGAACTGAAGTTTGGGGTGTCGTATAAGGGACAAGGGGTGTAAGAATACACCCTTTTTTTCTGAGATTGTACGGGCGTGAATCCCTATGCGGTGCGCCAAACGAACTCAAACATTCCGAGAGCATTTGACGGTTGCTAATGGCCATAAGATTTGCTATGTGTTTGTTTCCTTCCTGACTGAGTATGCCGAGATAATTTCAAACCCGCCATTGGGCGTCGGTAAAGGCTCGTCAAAAAAAGGATTAGCGAGGAGGAGGGGACGTTTGTTAGGGCCTCAGTCGCATAGCCGATCTCATCGTTTGCAAAACCTTAATCACCAATCAGCATAAAGTTTAAGTGGGAGATATATGATGACACGAGGAAGACTTCATAGTAACTTTTGTGCAGAGTGAGAGCGAATTTATTGCGTTTTCTTAAAAGTTAATGCACCAACGTTGGGCTCAACTGTGAGTACAAAAAATTACAGGAGGACGCTTAAGCTGTTTACGTGTATAATTGCGAAAGCATTCGTACACGCAGCGCATTCCTACAAGCAGCGCGACCCACTGTCCTCCGCAGAGGCCGGCCTCCCACCGGCCTCTGAGCGCAGCCGCCCGGCTGGCCTCTGCGGCCTCTGCAACCTCTGCAGCAGACTTGCGTCCATTATTTATAAAAAAAGTAATTAGATACAGTTACAATTACTTGGCCTAAAAGGTAATAAATTACCGTTACAAATTACTCCTTATAAAAAGTAATCGATTAATTACTTTGTTTTTTTACTAGATTACTTTTGCGTTACTCCAAAGAAACACGAAAAAGACACACTATTTACTGCGTGTTTGAGGGGGAAAGTTTTGGGCCCCATCAAAATTAAAACAAAAATACATCAGAATCAGTACTATCTATGCAACATTTTAGGTTTATAATTTTAGGAGAACGATTCTATAAAGTTCAGGTGCTCCAGATACGAGCCTTGCGCTGTCCAACCGGGACAGAATGAACTAAATCCCATGAACATGCGACGAAGGCACTTGGGTGGTGGAGGCACGCACACCATTCGAATTAATTCGAGTTTGGCATCGGCGAGCTTCGAAACACGATTCCCTTGAACGTATTTTTTTTATATGTTTGCTGCAGGTTGCCTAAATAGGTGCTGCTTTACCTACTAAAACGGACTGGTTGTGAGACCAAGATGCGGTACTTGCGTCTGAGTACATTTCAATGACTCCTGCTTGATGAAGGTTGTTATCCGACCGAATGACCCACTTGATCTCCTTTCTTGACCACCAACCTTATTAGAACCAAGACGTCACACGAAATATCATTGTACAGTCTCTCAGCTGAACTAATTTTGTCGTCTAGAAATTATAAAAAAGCAAAATTTTCAGTGAACAGCACGCTTCCATGTATTTCACCCGTTTACAAGCGCCTTCTCAACTCCAGTGTCCAAGTCAGCCACTGTTTATTCTCAGAAACTAGGGCTGTGTTTCGTTTCCCTAAAATTCTGGTCTAAGTTCCCGCAGGCGCAGTCCGTTGACGAGAGCCCCATCATTTTTGTTTCTAAGAATGCGGGTTCAGCTTGGATGTCCCAAGCCGTTTTGTTGTGCTCCCCGACCAGCTTATTGCCTGTTGTCAAAAGTTACTGTTTAAACTAACAAACAGGTAGATGATACTTTTTTTTTTTTGCTCCAATGAGCCGTTGTCATTGCTCCCCTTATATTTCTGCCTTACGCATCCGCTAGTGCGAAGTCAAGTGAAAGAAGCCACATATAGCTGGTTGGTCCATGCGGTACTTAGCTTTCACAGCGCTGTTAAGGATGAGAAGGGGTGAGGTCTCGATAGATCTTCGTTTTCGTGTTTGCGGGGTGGGCGTGTGTAGGCAGAAACATCGACAAGCAGCTAAGGACGGTTTCGTGTGACCACAACAAAAAAAAAAAATGAAAGACGTTTACAGCTCCCTGAAGGCCGAATTAGAGCGCAGCTCTTTCGGAGGAGAAGGGGAGGGTACGGAGGGAAGGGTATGCCCCTTCTACTAAGCCGTACCCTCTCCTCCTCCTCTCCTCCTCCCGTGTTCCTCCCCTCCTCCCCTCCCCTCCTTTCCTCCCCCTCCTCTCTTAAGGTATTTCGGTTTTGCGATATACCGTGCTAAACAATCTGAGATATATACAGGGTGTCACAAAAGAAAATTTACACGGTCTTTTTTGCCGCAAAAATAAACTAGGCATCGCCGAACGCTCATTCTCCGCCCAAAGGTAGCGCTAGAGGTCACAACCAGATGCCGAAGTTTCAGCCCGATCCGATAACATAATCAAAAGTTATAACTGATTTTCTGAAAATTTCAATGGGAAAATGGCGGCCGACGGAGTTTTCGAATACATGGGGCTCTATGGCGCCAGAAACCGAAAACGGGCAAAAATAGGCTCCATTTTCCCATTGAGATTTTCAGAAAATCACTTCTAACTTTTGATTAAGTTACCGGATCGGGCTGAAAGTTTGGCATCTGGTTGTGACCTCTAGCTCTACCCTTGGGCGGAGAATGAGCATTCGGCGATGCCTAGTTTATTTTTGCGGTAAAAAAGACCGTGTAAATTTTCTTTTGTGACACCCTGTATATATATATATATATATATATATATACATATATAGTTCACACATTTGTAAGCTCCACTCTGTCTAAGTTCTGCCCGCGCCAGGAAACAGGACAGCAGGAGCAAGGCGGGAGAACGAGACAGCGTTAGAGTCAACACTTTGACGAAGCACCTGATACTCTCGATGCCATCCTACTTGCTGTAGGCTCTGTCGAAGAGTGCTCGGCGTTTTTGATTTCCTCAGCATTAGTCTTGAGCGTGCTCCCCCGAGATGGCACAGCAGAACAGCGAGTGGACGCCCCTCGGGGCCAATGGAATGTTTTCCTGCACGACTGAATGAAGTTCTTCTTTGTCTTGCACGAAATATTTGATGAGTACCATAAGCGAGAGATACAAAGCTACCACGAGCAAGCCGTTGTCGACCTTGGCGGCACATAATTTAATAACTTCGTCTGACGTGCCACAGAGTTCGTTGGGTACAGCACAGACCCGTACCCATGTAGACGGCCACTTTAATAATAAATAAATTATACACCAACCAAATCTTCGTTTAAAGGCGGAACCCTACGTTTCGAGACCTCCTCGGTCTCTTCTTCAGGGGTTGACTGCGGCTATGGCCGTTGAGGAGCAGTATTCTGTTTTCTTCTTCTTCTACGGCAGTGTCTATTGTTTTGCATCGGTGAGGTGGCGAAGTCCATTCACGTAGACGGTCGGCAGAGTGCCGAGGGATCTATTTATGTTTTTTGTATATTTGATATTATTATTATTGTTGCTCCCCACCCAGAGAGACTTCTCTCGAATGTTCACTTTCAAGATGGCCACTTGGATAACGAGTACACCAAGTTTTCATACGTGCCTCTGTGATTTATGAATAGTGATATCACTTGCCTGCACAACATGTAGTTGGCATCTCCCCTCCTCCTCCTCCTCCCCACCCCCTCCTCATATCCTCTTCCCCTCCTTCACCATCTTCCGAGTCACGTGCGCTGTCACGTAAAAGGGGGACGCGCGGGGTTCCGGTGAAGATCTCCCTCTAGCGCCATCAGTGAGCAGCGAGAACTCACCCACTCGCGAGCAACATGACCTCGTGCTTGCGCCGCGCGATCAACATGGCGAAAGGAGGAAGTGCCCACGTGCACGTCCGGGTCCGGCCGTCCGGCTGCAGTCTAAAGCCCCTTCATGTTATAAAAGTAACGTGCAGCCCTTAGGAAGATCATGGCGGCACAGCGCAGCACTGAGCTAGATTTCAGACGCCATGTTCTTCCCAGAAGTGGCGTGCGGCACGTGTCCCGAGTATTTCCACAACAATTAATTACGCCACTTTTCTTAGGATAGAGGGTCTTTACAACAGCCCGGCTTCTGGCGGCTGTTCGCGGTAGAAGATAGAGCTGACGGAGATGACGGTTTCGTTGACCTCGGATAGATGGCACCACTAAAACTCTATATAATTAAGGTTTTGTCGATGATACCAGGTTTTTGACGCATTTATATTTATGTTGGAACGACACGATTTAAGAAAAAAAAAAAAAAACCTTTTATCGAGAAGGTAGTTGCACAAGTTCCTATTTTTTTACAAGTCCCCTTTTGACGTCACGCCGCGTGGTTCTCATGGCCGTCGCTCGCGGCTGCTAGTTGGGAAATATTCTAATTTTTGCCTCGCGATTACGCGGCAGAATCGCAACATTTTGAAGGAAGGAGGTGTGTTTTCTGTCCTTTGAGACAAGACAAAAAATGACAAGAATAGAAGATGCAAAATTCTTCTACGTTAAAATCGTTGTACAGTTCCTTTATGCCCGTGTCCCACTAGAGCGACAGACAGAAACAAAAGACAGCGACACGCCTCAAACCCATGAGGCATGCTCGCGATGATACCTTTGGCAGGCGTTTAGTCGTTCGGTGCTCGTGAAGCAAGCACGAGCGATTGCAAGCCTGCTAAAGCTACCCTCGAGTGCATGATGCTCGTGTTTGAGCATAGCCTCTTTTATTCTACAAAGCCTGTCAAGTCGCGAAAGACTCTGGTTTGAGGCTTGTCGCTGTCGTTTGTTTCTGTCTGTCGCTCTAGTGGGACACGGGCATTAAAATCGTTGCACAGCTCCTTTAAACGTGAAAAAGCACTATGTCATGTTCGCGCTAACAGTGTCTCACATTGTATCTTCACTGTAGCAGCTCTTACTAACGTAGGTACTTCGCGCATTCTTAATTGATTTTTTCCGCATAGCAACGCTTGTTTAAAGTGACAGTGTAAAGTATTTTTTTTTGTCATCTGAATAAATGCGTCAACGAGTGCGCAAAATGCTGCCTCTGTTTCGATTCTCTGGAAGACGCCGGCAACAAGTAACGGACTGTCAACTGCGGGACATAAGGTAGGCGAGCAGAACCTACAATTATTTGCCATAGCAAGTGGCATGGTACGCGCGGGCAGTAAATTTCCAAACGTAACCTACCGCGGGAACGGTACCGACGGTACCGCGGTAGGGAGCAGCGGCAGGGCACGGCGGAGGGCCTGCGCCATACTGGATTTTGAGCGGCTTCGTGTTCGCAAACGGCTAGGAAGCCGCTCAACCTAGCTCGGCGGCGTCAAAAGTAATAATTAAAACATTAGCGCTCCATTTCATGAACATGTGTTTTGTTTCTTATTTTAGTTTCAAATCTATCGATAGAGCAATGAGTGACCGATTCGTTGCAGTAATGAGCGCTTTTGACCACGGAAGCGCTGCTGAAGGCCTAGTTTATCCAGAAATCGACTCCATTGGGTCTACGGCAGTAACCGGGCACTGGCTATGCGGCCACCGCTCCCTCTTACCGGCGGCCGGGCCGCTGCGTGCGCTGCGCCGCCATGGAGGGAGCTTCTCTGGTGGCGTTTTTTGGAACAGCGCCGCACGAGAGCCAATGGGAGCCTCGTGCCTTGATGACGCGCTTTAGCCAGTGGAACGTGCGTCATCAGCCATGGGACGTGCGCAGTTGCCCGGATGTGGTTGCGGGAGAAGACGTATAAAAGCGATGGTTTCTATAAAAGTTGTCAGCTGAGCTTGAGACATGTGTCCTGTCCCCATTCTTTCCGCCGTCCCCGGTCTTAACGATGTGCAACCAATGGGATCCTATTCATCAGATTTCTGTTAAAGACGACATTCGGAACAGGGAAGGGGCCGTTTGGCACGGCTTTAAAGCTGATGACGTCGGTTCGCTTCATAAGGCAGCTAATGCTTTCATATGAAAACGCAGTAACTGCCCAATTATTTCGTCTGCCTGACTGAGAAATGCTCCGAGCTGCCTAGTACGTACGAATTATTCGGGATATTTGCTCTTATAATCGAGCGCAGGGAGAAAATGCACTCACCTTTTCCAATAGAAATCCATTACCGGAAGTCAGCTTTCGACTGGTTGCCGTCTGCTTCAATTTGCAACTATTTGCAACAGCACACTAGTACCAGGTTGACCTCTAGTGTGCATTATAATAACTCTAAATCGTGTACACGGTTGTAGACAATGAGATTAAGTAGGTGTGGCAAGTCCCGGGAATTAGCCAATAAGAACGTCGAAGAGCCAAGTGTGAACATAATAAGCCACACTCTGCGTTTCTTAAAGTGACTCTACTCATTTACAATACTATGATGATTATATAGTTTCGCATATTGATTTCTAACCGAATATCTTAAGATTCGCGTAATAAACTTCACATCAGCCGATTACCGCCGGGACACACTCTGATTAGTAGTTTTGTTTCAGTTTTGTCCCACCATGGCCACTTGCGATGAGAGCGGAGCTTGTCCCGGAAAAATGATCCGTATAAAATATACTCAATCTGAATATGTCCTAGGCAAAAAAAAAAAACAACTAATTTTCTTACTCTGTCGCTGACTGCAGTAAATACAGCACAGCTACGAAAAGCTCAGAAATGTCTCGAGGGAGAAAGAAACTAAGACTTTGAACAGCTTATGGACAGTATTGTCACGAATGAAGAGGTAATGAAACAAAAAATAAATTGGGAAACTAAAACGTTTAAGGGGGCGGGCTTGTGCCCAAAAATAAAAGGGAAAAGAAAGATAACAACAGAGCGTCGCGGGCGTCGAAGGCGGCGAAGCAGCAGGATCGAACGCTGAGGCGAAACTGACTTAGGCTCGTTATGCGAAGGCCCCTTATGTACACGCGTGGGCTTCTGGGATGATCGACATAGAAGGTTCGACGCGTAAAACATTTGTACCTCGAACACGCAACAGGATTCTCGACTTGTAGACCACAGTATTGTAGTCGGAGACTCCATCGAGCGAGGCGTCCTGACGGGTCCTTGAGGCTGGCAAGCCAGCAGGGCGAATGGTGGTCCGTGACTACGCGGAACGGGCTCCCGTACAAGTACGGACGAAACTTCGTGATTGCCCAAACGACCGCAAGGCATTCTTTCTCAGTCGTGGAGTAATGTTTCTCCGCCTTGGACAGCGTCCGACTTGCGAAGGCGATGACTCGCTCGGTGCTTTCTTGTGGTTGAACCAGTACCGCGCCAAGTCCTGCGCTACTTGCGTCCGTGTGAATCTCGGTTTCCGCATCCTGATCGAAATGTCCAAGAACAGGAGGAGTCTGGAGTCGTCGCTTCAGCTCGTCGAATGCCTGCTGCTGCTCTCCGGCCCATTCGAACTTCTCGGCGTCCTTCGTGAGGATTGTGAGCGGTGCAGAAATCCTTGCGAAATCCCGAACGAAGCGCCGATAGTAGGCACATAGTCCAAGGAACCTGCGCACGGCCTTCTTGTCTGTCGGCGCTGGAAATGCTGCGACAGCGCGAGTCTTCTCTGGGTCCGGGCGAACGCCTTCGTTACTAACCACGTGACCTAGGAACTTCAGTTCATCATAAGCGAAGCGACACTTTGGCGGTTTGGGGGCGAGACCGGCTGTCCGTATGGCTTGGAGAACAGTTCGGAGTCGTCGCAAGTGCTCGTCAAAGTCGCCGGAAAACACTACGACGTCGTCGAGGTAGACGAGACAGCTCTGCCACTTCAGTCCTGCCAGTACGGTGTCAATGACACGCTGAAAAGTTGCTGACGCCGTGCATAGGCCGAAAGCCATCACCTCGAACTCGTACAGGCCATCCAGCGTGATGAAAGCTGTTTTCTCTCGGTCCCGTTCGTCAACTTCAATTTGCCAGTAGCCGCTCTTCAGGTCCATCGATGAAAAGTATCGAGAGTGGCGCAGCCGGTCTAACGTGTCGTCGATGCGGGGGAGTGGATAGACGTCTTCCTTCGTTACCGCGTTCAGCTGTCGGTAGTCCACACAGAACCTAAGCGTCCCGTCCTTCTTCTTAACCAATACAACTGGAGAGGCCCACGGACTGCTTGAAGGTTGGATTATGTCGTCGTTCAGCATCTCTTGAACCTGCTCCTGGATCACCTGCCTTTCTTTAACGGAGACTCTGTAAGGCGATCGATGCACAGGGCGCGCGTCGTCTTCGGTAATGATGCGGTGCTTCGCAACGGCGGTTTAGCGTACCTTCGACGATGTCGCAAAGCAGTCGGTGTATTCGGTAAGGAGATCGATCAGCTGCCGTCTTTTCGGGCCCGGAAGCTTAGGGTCAATGTCTAGCTGCGCTGGCGACGTACTGTCTTGCTGAGGTGGCGAGGATTCATCAGTAATCGCAGCGATTTCGGCGGAGTTCCGGAGCTCCTCGACGTGGCCCATGGCTGCACCTTTCGTGAGATGTTGCGTTTCATTTCAGAAGTTCGTCACGAGGACTTCAGTGCGGCCATCCTGAGGTTCAGCTATTCCTCTTGCGATGCCTATTCCTCTTCCCAGGAGCAATTGAAGGTTTCCCTCCAGAAGAACTTCGCCGCGGGTAGCTGCATCGGTTAGGACGGTTACGACAACACTTGATCGCGGCGGCAGGTTCACGTGGTCGGCAGCGACCCGGGCGGGGCCTGACGATGTTTGGGGCTTCCCTGAAGGCGGAACAGGCGTAAGCCGCGTCAATCTGTTCTCCCCAAGGTCGATGACAGCACAGTATTCACACAGAAAGCCCATGCTGAAAATGACGTCTTTGGCACAGTCTTGTAGTATGACGAATTTCACAGGACACGTCTCGCCGTGGATCTCGACGCGAGCAGTGCCTCTTCCGACTGGCGTGATGAGATGTCCCCCGGCGGTCCATATCTGTGGGCCAACCCACTGCGTCGTCACTTTCCGAAGGCGTTGGTCTTCGCTGGGTCCTCGGGGTCTTGGGTTCGGACTTGCACTGCGGGACCTCGGAGGGGAGCACTGCACGGACATGCGGTACCCCGGACCTCCACCAAAATGTCACGAATGAAGAGGTAATGCAAAAAAATAACTGGGGAAACTGAAACGTTTAATTGGGCAAACTTGTGCCCAAAAATAAAAGGAAAAAGAAAGATAACAACAGAGCGTCGCGGGCGTCGAAGGCAGTGAAGCAGCAGGATCGAACGCTGAGGCGAAACTGACTTTGGCTCGTTATGCGAAGCCCCTTATGTACACGCGTGGGCTTCTGGAATGATCGGCGTAGAAGGTTCTACGCGTAGAACATTCGTACCTCGAACACGCAACAGGATTCTCGAATTTACCAGAACACTAGATTGCAGGAATAAACAAAAGATGCGTCGCTCCCAGGAATCGAACCCTGTTTTTTTGCGTGGGAGGCAGGCACAATAACCGTTAGGCCACCCGCGCGCTGCCTACTTGGCCAGCTGCGCGTGCGGCAGTATCAACTGTGAATGGCACACACTTTCGTAGCTTCCATAATGATAAGCCAGTACTTAAGGATCATAGCAGAGGCGCCCCAGCATCAAAATTCTATTCTCTTGAACCGCACTATCATTTCCCCGATTAATTCGAAAGGATTTATTGCAAAACATTCGCAAAAGATGCACTAATACGGTTTACGCAGGTGAGTTATACGGTCAGGGGGACTTTTTGTGGGTTGCTAGTGTTTGCGGTAAATCAGATAATTAACTAAACAACCTTAATTAACTTTTTAATTAGTAAAATAATCATGTGGTTTCAGTTAGAAACATGTTGAGCATAATCGAAAACCACTATGTCCGGCAATTTTAGAACGACTTGAAGTTCGTGGGAAACTCGGAGGCCCACCAAAGTTACCGCTCGTGCAGCAGGTTCAAAACTAGCAGTGGCGAAACGCAGATGATTAGATTATCATTGTATATATATATATATACAATGTATACAGGGTATCACAAAAAACCAAAATTACACATTTTTTTTTTTACCGCAAAAATAAACTTGGCATCGCCGAACGCTTATTCTCCGCCCAAAGGTTGCGCTAGAGGTCACAACCAGATGCCAAAGTTTCAGCCCGATCCGATACCTTATTCAAAAGCCTATAAGTGATTTTCTGAAAATTTCAATGGGAAAATGGCGCCCATTTTCGCCCGTTTTCGGTTTCCGGTGACGTCATCTGACCCCCTATGGTCACGTGACCCCCGTGAGGTCACGTGACCCCGGTGACGTCACGCGCCCCGTGAAGTCACGTGACCCCCGTGAGGCCACGTGACTCCCCTAACGTCACGTGACCCCGTGAGGTCACGAGGGTCACGTGACCTCACGGTTACGCCAACGCCGCTCGGAGGGAGGAGTAGCAGGCAGGATGAGGAGGTGAGGAGGAGGGAGGAGCAGTATACCCTCCCCTCAGTACCCTTCTCTCCTCCTCCTCCTCCTCCTCAAGAGCTGCGCTCTAATTCGGCGTTACAGGGTGTTGTAAACGGCTTACATTTTTTCGGTTTGATTTTTGCTCCCCAGCTTTATGTCATGTTGGTCACCTGTACCTGGGCTGCAAGCGCGAGCTCTTAGCTGAAGGACGCACGTCGGGTGCGCGAACTACCTCGCCCAGTAGGAACAACTGCCAAAAATAAAGTTAGAGGATTTGGACTCCCGCCTCAGAAAATATCCCTATTAAAAAAATGAAAGTAGTCTCTCAGGCAGGTAAGGTAAGGGCTCAAAGTAGTCCTATAAGCAAATCAAAGCTAATGATGTCACTGGCAAGGGCCCAAATAGCCCTATAAACAAATCAAAGCTAAAGATGTCACTGGAAAAACTGCGTGTTTATAAAACCAGAGACCACGAGGTCCCTCTTTATGAGTGACGCGCACGTTTGAATCAACACGGAGTATCGCAAGGTTTGTGCAATCCCATCAAAGCTGAAAGAAGAAAAAAAAAGGTTATGGAAAGTATGCCGAGTGCTTTGAAGCATCATGGTGAAACCTTGAAAAGAATTACCCGGTAATTACGCACTTTGAGACAAACAGGGTGCGCAGTGGTGCAGCATTTTTAATGCCGCTCGTGTACTGACATTACTTGCACGCAAACAACGTTCGCGGTTGTTGTTGTTGTTGTTTTTTACCGAATTCTATAGATGTATTACAGTTTCCATGGTGATAACGTTTGATCTTTCCTTTTTACGCTCCACAAGACGGTTTTCCTCCAAGAATCAAGTGTCTGCGTGGAAAATGTAACGTCAATGGGAATGTACACGATGACTACGTCGTTCCGGAGTTCAACGCGCAAGAAGGCGCTGAAAAACAGTAAAAGGCACAAATAAATAGAAAAATAAACGTTTTTTTCTGAACCGGTGTCTCCAATTCACCACGATTGCCATGAACGGAATCAAGTGTCATCGGCATTCTTAGCATGACACTTAAGCACAATTTCTTGTCCTTCCACAAACACCCCTATTCTTAACCCGAATGCGAAAACCCAGAAGGGAACTCAAAAATAAAATATACACACCATTTGATAACATGAGGGACGAACCGCTTTATCTACGGATTTTTATTTTCGTTACTTTTCACGCTCTTTCTGTCTAACGTTTCTCGTTTACCAAAAAGCCCATATTTTGAGCTCGCCTTATTTTAAACCTCATTTAAACGAGAACTGAGGCTCCCTTTTTCGATTAGGTGAAAAAGGTACGCCCTCCGCTCGGAGAAGAATTGAATTGCGAATGCAAAACCACTCACCGGATGCCATACCTTGTCACCCAATCGGCAATACTCTGCATCACAGTGCAGTGTCCTCTCCCGGACCACGACATAGATATTTTCCGTTCTGCTCAACGTATCTTTGCGCGGATATTATGAGCTTTCTAAGGTAATACGCATGCCGTGCGGCTATTTGAAATAAAGCCCCGAACAGTTCGCTTACGTGCCATTATTATGGGGCGTTATTCGCAGAGTACACTACCACATTAAAATTACGGTTTTTTTTTTATTTTGTATCGAGTTTACAATACAGGCCAGATTATTTCCCGAATACTTCGTTTAGACACAGCCGACGCTACGAGGTAATGAGACCAGTTAAGTAGCGTCAAAAACGCAAGTCACTAGGCACTTTTTTGTTCGATTGCAAAATCATGACGAACACCATGATGGGCGCTTCTGACGCTCTTAAACTCAGTTTCATCTTACGCCTGAACGGGGCAAAGTGCTAGTGATAACACAAACACAAGCGCACAGACGAGACTAGATCTACTTGGCAGTAGCACCTGCTGCGAAACACGCCGGGATACGACGCATCTGGTCTAACTTCACTTTTGGATCGTGACGCTAGTAGCGCGGAGAGTTCTGTATTTGCGAATACTGTTCACCCTTAAGTACAGGGCTTTAACAGGTGTGGGGTATAGGAGAACACTCAAACATACAACATCAGGGCTACAATTCAGTTCACATTCAGCGACGTCTACTCATAATAAAGGGGCTGAAATAGCACAAACATTCAATATATTATCTAGCACTGAACAAAATTAATTCTCAGCAGTCAATATGCTGGCAAAAATATTACAACCACTATTTGTCAGTCCATGTCACACATATTCAGAAAGGCACTCTCAAATTCATCTAAACAGTCCGGTTAGAAAATATTATGTGGGAGGTTATTCCAATCTTTTACAATTCTAGGGAAACAAGAAAAACTTAAAAGCGTCAACATTACATTTGAGAACTCCAAACTGATTTGTGCTAACGCATCTCAGTTCTCTCGATGCGCGATGTGTTAATCTAGAATCCGGGTCAATATTATGCAGGGGACGACAAAACATAAAAAAAGACTTTAGTCGAGCAATTTTTCGACGGACAGAAAGGAACGGGAGATTGAAGCTGTTCAGCATATCGGTGAAAGAATCAAGTCGCGTGTATTTGGATAGAATAAACCGCACCGCCTTCCTCTGAACTTTTTCGAGTCCACCAATTTGATTTTTTCTATAGGGGTCCCATACCAATCCTAAGTACTCCAAGGTAGGCCTACTGTACGTTGCGTAGGCCATTAACTTCACTTGAGGTGGAGCACTTACTCCAACTTAAGTCTTTAGAAATTGTCACACCTAAGTATTGAAAACTATCGACTTCAACCAAAGGACTCCCGCCATGCTCGTAAGTAAAGGGAATAACATTCTTAGTTGTGTTAGTTATTCGTGGAAACACTGTTTTTTGGGTATTAATTTTCATCTTCCATTTTGACCACCAATCCTGAATAGACCCAACGGATGCACTTAATCTGCGCTGGTCGTCTTCTTCCCTGAGTTTTGAATATACCAGACAATCATCCGCAAATAGCTGCAAAGTTACCCCTGGTTTTTTTCCGCCGCGATATCATTAATGTAAAACAAAAATAATACTGGTCCGAGTACTGACCCCTGGGGGACGCCTGAGGGTACTTCAGATACTATTGAACAGACACCGTTAACATCTACTTACTGCACCCGATTAGATAAATACGCCCTGATCCACAATATCACGCTATGGGCAAAGAAAGTTTATGAAGTAGTTCAGTATGTCGTACTTTATCAAACGCCTTAGAAAGGTCAAGGCATACCGCATCAATCTGTCCTCGCTCACTATAAGAAGTGGCAAAATCGTCAAATGTTTCTATAAGTTACGTGACCGTCGATAGTTGCTGGCGAAACCCATGTTGGCTGGAATAAGAAATGTTGGAGGAAATACTTGTATAATGCTTTAGAAATAATATGCTCAAATAATTTGCATACTATGCACGTTAAAGATAGGGGCGGTAGTTTTCAATATTATGCTTACTTCCTTTTTTAAGAATTGGTACGACCCTCGAACTGCGCCAATCGAGGTGTACATAATGTTATTTTTGGTGATGTTTAAAAAATAATGCTAAGATATTTTGAAACCCATTCTGCATATCTTTTTAAAAGCTCGTTTTGTATTTAGTCTGGCCCTGTTGACTTCTTTATGTCCAAGTTTAATAGTAATGAAAACACTCCTTCTTCACTGATTATTATATTTCCCACAGTATTACTTGTCGAATTGAAGCTCTAGTCCTCTATAGCACCGTCTGTATTAACAGACACACTATGGAAAAAATTATTAAACCTATCTTCAATATCTTTTGGATCGGTCACAATTTCATTGTTTTCAGTGATATATTCTAATCGTTCTTTCCGAGGTTTTAAGTGACGCCAAAATTTGTCGGGTGAATTGCTCATAAAATTCGGCAGATTTTCAAAAAAAATAACGTCCCTTCGCTGAACTCAGCTTTTGCTTTAGAAGACATGAAAGTTATAGGAACTCTTCCTCGTTTTCTTTTCTATTACGACGTTTACGTTTTATTTTACGCTTGAGTTTTACGATCTCTCGGGTTACCCACGGATTAGATTTTTTTTATTGATTTCTTGCGTTCGGGTATAAAGTGTTCTAAGCAATAGGTAACAATGTGTTTAAATTCAGCCCATAAAGCATCCACGTCACTTGTTCCATGGAAAGTTGAAAACCGAGAAAATGACAGATCGAGTTAATCTAGCACACTTTCGTCGTTCGCTTTAGAAAAATCAGGCACCTGAATAGAACACTTTGTTTACAAATTTTAGCAGTTTTCGACACGAAAATACTAATTTATGATAAGAGATACCCTTGTGAACAAACACTTCATACTCAAGTAAATGACTACGTACAAATATTAAATCTAACAAGGAGCAGCTGTTTCAAACTTCACGAGTGAAACCCGTAACAACTTGCGTCAGACAATTGTTAAATGCAATATCGAGAAGAAGTTCGCAATTAATGCCATCTACATGTCCTGCATCAAGCTCATCTCAATTAATTCCAGGCAAGTTGAAATCCCCAGCAATAATTAGTCTGGTTCCGAGTCTACCGTTAGTACTGAGGTAGTCGTGTAGTGCTTCCAAGACTACGTTAGGAGCATCCGGAGGCCTATAAATTGCACAGACGACGTAGTGTGTATTATAAAAGTTCATTTTACACCATATACATTCAACTTCCTGGATGTCTTTCAATACTACATAGTCGATATTATTTTTAAGAATCAATGCAACGCCGCCTCCTCTGGTTTTCTTATCTTTCCTTGCCATATTATACTCTGGTGGTAGTAACTCTCCGTCACTTATTTATGGGTGTAACCATGTTTCTGTTACTACGACAACATGGGGTTATAAAGCATTAGTGTCTGCTCGATTTCAATGACTTTATTAGCTAGACTACGCGCGTTTAGATTTATCACAGGTAATTCCTCGGGTTCTTTTTTTTTTGTTTGTTTGTTTTTCTTTTCAGCGAGTCACCTTTTATTATTACCGAATCTATTCCTATTAAGTTTGACGCGGCAGTTATCTTCGTCATGTCCCGAATAGAAATCACCGTTTATCTTAATCTTATCACCAACGAGCTTTACGTGTACGCCATCATCCCTCTCTGCTTTCGCACTTTCCCAGAGCATCTTTCATCTGGTTATCGTGGTCGGTGAAAAGTAGTCCGAAATAGATATTCTTGAGCCCTTTAATTTTTTGCAGTTGCGAAAGATTTATATTTTTTTCATTGAAGTGTGCAAAGTTCATGATTACTGGCCGAATTTTCTTGGGTTGCTTAAGTCCAATTCTGTGCATTCGTACGATCTACTGTACTGTAAATTCCAGGCGGTTTTGGAAAACATCTGGGACTACTTTCGATTTTAAGTCCTCGTGGTTTTGTGTGTTTTTGTCTTTTTTTCTTTTTCGTCTTTTCAGTTGTTTCTTCGACTGCAATCTTCTAGGTCGACAAGTTCCTCCCGTTAGGTTTGAATGGTAGCATACAGCTTTTTGACGGCGCCTTCAAGGACACTGACTTTGGCGTGGACACTGACTTTGGCGTCACTGTTCTTGACAGAAGTTTCAAGTTGTTTATGTTTCCTGCGAGTTCGTCAATTCGTTTATGAAAGCTAGTTTAATTTTCTTTGCATCACTTATTCTTTTTTGGGGGGTTTCTAGCATTACGGCCATCCATTTTTTCAGTCCTTGTTTCTGAGCCCGGGTTTAGGTCTCCATCATTTCACAGCAATGCAAGACAATGCAGGTACCGATAATTGCTTCCACAATTGGAGTAGGTTTCAGAACTAATCTGATTGTAAATAACATATCAACCGACGTTCTTGCAAAGTTGCCGTGCCCACTGAGGCTTGTTGCGTCTGTTACAATTCTTGTAACAGCAGGGCAGACGGAGTGTACTTCGCACAGGCGAAGGGGCAAAAAATGCCATAAGCCTACATCATGCCAGATGCACTGCACAGGACGTCCACCGGAGAGTAAACAAGGAGGGGGATGTTTATTTGCTAGCGCGATTGCCAAAGAAGCGGTACATGGCTACTTCTGAGAGTACTTCCGGAACATCTCGATGCCCTTGTCGTTCACCTCGGCGTAGTACGGGAGGTCTTTCTTGAGGGCACTGTAGTAGTCCCGGACTTTGGGATGGGCATCAAGACTGTAAGCCGCGACCTGAGAGTGGAGAAAAACGCAAGTCGTTAAAGGGAACTAAGTACTACAAACGAGACCACAGCTCTCGGGACCCCCACGCTTTAGACGACAGACTGAACACTCAAGAGTGGAAACGTGGGCAGGGTCTACGGATAAGGATAACCAAAAAAAAAAAAAAAGGGGGACATACATCAACGAAGGAGAGGGTACCAGCGACCACGATGTCGGCAAGGCTAATGTCGGAGCCGGTTAGGTAAGGCTTGTCGGACAGCAATTTTCCGAGAACTTGCAGAGCATCAGTCATTGGGGCTTCGGCAGCGGGGTCGTATTCCTTCTTGAAAAGCAGGACCGGGTACTATTTCAAATAAATAAGAGAGGAATAAGCTCAGAAACTATAACAAAAAACGAGGTGAGAGACAAGTGTGCTCACAAAGTAGGCAGACATGGTCTTGTAGAGGGTGCCAATGTCAAACATCAGGAGATTGTTGATCACCGCGCGCTTCTCGATGTCCTGGGGATACAAGGGGCTGCCGGCAGCGTACTTGTCCACCAGGTAGGTAACGATGGCGCGGCTGCGACGAAAGGAGCACCGTCCAAGTGAGGCGGAGGTGGGCACACATCGGAAATAAGTCGTATACCTTTCGAACAGTACGAGGCTGCCATCGACCATAGTGGGAACAGTGTGGGCCGGGTTAAGCTAGAAAGCAGAAACAAACAAAAGGCTAATTATACCACTACTAGCGAAACATAAACTGGCTATTCGGGTACCAGCAAACGAAAAACAAACTGTTTTATCCTAGCCCGCAGACACGCGTACATCAGGCTTTCATTGTCCACGCGTTTATGACGAAAGGAAATGACGCCTTCAGCCCATTTTGGATCCTCTGAAACACCCTCCAACGTCCAAGGATTTGAGAAGACTTGCGACAGTCCTTGAAAACAGCCTAAAACGTATCTGGGCAGGCGCCCTTAGACGAAACGATGAAGGGTTCCTCAAAGCACAAGGAAGGGTGCTGGACTTTCGTCTTGCTTTACCTTGAGGAAATCTTCCTTCTTGGTGTCACCGGCAGGAATGTTGACCTCCTTAAGGGTGAGCGGAAGGCCGATGTGCTTGGCCACCATCCTGACCACACGGCAAGGCGCGCTGGGCTCGCAGCAGTAGAGTACCACGGACATGACGACGACAGGGCGCGAGAACTCAGAAGAGACAGGATCACAACCGCCGGACTGATTCCAGGAAGACTGCGGAAAGAACGCAACAGGCACTCGCTTTTGTAGGCGTTTTGGTAGCGGAAGTCACATGTACACCGGAAGGAGCATCCCTGCGAATCGACTGGGCTCGTTGCTGCATATTCATTAGTCACTGCACGCGCGAGGAGACGGGCACTGTTAAGCAAGCAAAAAAAAAAGTGATTTTGTGAATCAGCGATATGTTGATTGAAGAAGGATTTGCATGACATCAGAAAGGTTGCTTGCATGCACACTAGACTTAACACTTGAGTTTTTGTTTATTTATTCTTATTCCTCGGGTGCTCTCAGTACTGGCTTATTGCGTACAGGTCAGTGACAACGCCGAATTTACGGAAAAGCATGCTTTATACAGCGCACTCATATCGAAAATAGCCTTTTGTTTTTCTTGTGCGCGTAGATCGTTGAATCACGTCCTAAAGAGTCATTGTATACGAGAAGCCCGATTGATTATAATAATGCGACTGTCATTTGAATGTATTAGAACAAAACGACAGCGCTGCGTGCAGAATGTCTGAGCCCACTAGACGCCGGAAAAGCGTCAGCAGAAAAACACTGAGAACATTTATAAGGACGACATTAATTACAGTTTATCATTGAGGAATAGACCACCGTTTGATCAATATGTTTATATTTAGTTAACTCCTTACTATTTTAACTGCTCGATACTAACCTAATTCGAAGTCTTCTTGCTGATTACGCAAATATATAATAATAATAATGTTTTATTTTGCAACAAAAATACATGATGCAGGAGGCTTGCAGAAAAAGCTGTCAAATAGACAGCTTGACAAAGCTCTCTATTTGACAGCTTTGTCAAGCTGTCAAATTTCCCCTAGCTTGTCAAAAACATATATGTTGTGTTCAATAAACCTATAAGAACATATCGGAACTTTTCTTACATAATTTGTACAAGCTATGGTTTGTTTCTTGAACAAATTATACGGGGAAATGTTCTCTTGTAAATAGGGTCATTGTTTCAAGTTCGTATTTTTGCTCAGTTTAGGATTGTGATATATGTTTCGACAGTACTTCATTCGTATAACTTTATATAATTTTGTTTTCATGAGTGGAATGTAGCCCCGTGCTGCTCGATTCTTAATTCCTTCTCTTTTATTTGGCTGAATGACTGCATGCCTTGTTTTTCAATTTTAGAGCGCAGTTCTTAGGCGCCCGTTCCCGGCTTAAGCGGCGTCGGCGTCGCCGTCGGCGTAACCGCGCGGTGCATGATGGGTAAATTTCCCCGCTAAATTTAGCGGAAAATTTTCCCCGCTAAATTTAGCCGCAAATTTTCTCCGCCCCCACCCCTCAAGGTCACGTGACCCCCCCCCCCCCCCGTGCCTTCCCCTCCTCCTCAAGAGCTGCGCTCTAATTCGGCGTTACAAGGAGTTGTAAACGGCTTTCATTTTTTTTTTGTAACTTGTCTTTATACGTTTTCTGTTTAAGTTAAACTTAAGACCCCACTCCAAGCATAGTGTCCACTGGCCTGCAATACTGTTTAAATAAATAAAACAAAAAGAAACAGCCACTGAGATGATCACGCAACGGATTGATGCCTGAAGCCGAGAAGCTCAACAACAGCAGACAGAAGCAATGACATAACGATAATGTTTTCCCCGTTCTCTGCTCCAGCTTCAAGTCGTTTTAAAATTGACTTATACTGTGGTTTTCGATTACGCTGAACATGTTTCTAATTGAACCATATGATTATTTTACTAATTAAATAGTTGATTCAGGAAGTTTAGTTAATTATCCGACTTATCACAAAGATTAGCCGCCCACATAATGTCCCTCTGGCCGCATAACTCACCTGCACATACCGTATTAGTGCATCTTTCACGAATCTTCTGTAATAAATCTGTTCGAATTAATATATATATATATATATATATATATATATATATATATATATATATATATATATACACAAGGGGGTAGAGAGTGATTATAGAATTTATTGCATTAACGTTGGGGGAAGAAAAAGAGAAAGAGAGCTGGCGAAAAATTGGGGACAGGAGAGGGGATCGGACCCGCAACCTTCGCCTAGGCAGGGCGATGCCTTAAAGGGATGCTGAACCAAACATTTCAGTGTCTAAAATAAGTGGCGCACGATCTGTCCACGAGCCAGCAGCCGCCGGTGTGCGCGAGCACACGCAACGAAATTGAAGTCATCATATCCCCCATTCAAGTTATAGACACTGAAAGGGTCTTAAAAGAGTGGATGAAGGATTCGAATTCGACGCGTTTTCATCACCTGAGAATAGCGATTAGTGTTAGCATTCCTGAACTGTCGCAACGTCTATGTTATCACGAAATCAATTTCTACGTCGCTATATCGCTGCTAAGATTGCATCGTCTTTTGCAATCGTAGAAAAGGCGTGTGGCGAAATTTGTACTATCAGTGAAGTCGTAGTGAGGTTCTTTTCGTTCTGATGATGAGGTTTGATGGTGATGCTGGCTGCCTGAAGTTGATCCGGAAGTCTTGCGTCTTGCACCAACGAGAGTAAAGGGGGACAAGATAAAAAGAGAAACGAGAGTCCAAGAGGAAACAAAAGCATTTTCATTTCTTCCTAGTAACTCTGCATTCTTCTATTAAATAATTAAAATAAAGTTGTCATATTGGTTTTGGAATGATTACGATACATAAAAATGATGCCCCGGAAAATCCTCAGCAGGAAGGCATTTGGATTTTACTTTTCTTATTTACAAGTCACGTCAACAGAAGGCACCAGAGTTATCAAAAAACAAGAATCATAAAAACATATTTTATAAAGCACGGCTCCAACGCACGAAGCCTCCAGTCATCGGGGCTGATAAAGCGATGATGCATAAGTGGAAACGCGGAACACGTTGATGGATAGACGATAAACACTGGAAAGCTGCTCCACCCTAAATTACTCCCCATCTTAACCTGATCTAACCAACAAAAATCTCACGTGATTTGTTCGTTGGATTTCTAAGGTTTCCGAAGTCCGTTCACTAAAGGAAGTCAAGGAAATCTCGCAGCGCAACAAAGGAACGATGGAAAATGGTTTATACGCTCACATATTGCACTTGGCTCTCGTCCTGAGGCAGCAGGTCGCAGACTCCCCGAGCCCCTATCTCGCGCAGTTCTCAAACTGCCGATGATAACTTCCGTACTCGAACCTTGAACCGCAAATCCCGCGCCTTTAGGTGCCTATATTCACTTTGCTAAGACTTTTCCCGCCACCCGAGGAGCCAATGAGATAGCGCTCTTTTTCGACCAATGGGAGCCACGCGGTACAAAACAAACATATACAATACAAAAGACCCCCGATAACTCCCAAAAACCTTCGCCCTGTCGACCGTCAGCCGCAAACCGCTTCCAGGAAAAACCTTTCGTCGGGCTGGAAGAGCAGTACCGACGCTTCTTCTCAAAATAAAAAAGGCTACAAAACATCGAGGGGCCCCACTGCGCTCGAGCGAGGCACAGCGCATGGTACGCACCCAGAGCGGGGGTGCTCGAGGAACAAAGACACGGGGGCAGCTCCGTAGCTACGACAAACCAGCACTGGCAGCTCCGCGAGTGCGACATGAGGCACTCGCGACGCAATAAAAGTAGAAGTAAATAAATACATTTTCTTTCAATTTATATAACAAATGAGATAAGCGGCCGATTATAGTGTATATATATATATATATATATAACTGGTAAGAAGAAACCCTTGGTGAAAACAGCAACAACGGGCGATTTAATCTTCGACGTTTCGGCCGGAGTCCGGCCTTCGTCAGGAAGAACTTTTACAGATGAACGCGGGTGGTATTTATACAATGCTACGGTCGAGTCCAAGTTTCAAAAACGGCGGGATGACGGTTGGAGCTTTGGTGAGAGGGAAGCGTAGGGCAGTTCGTATCCGGGTGAAGAAGCTTGACGGTCGGGGCCAAGTTTCAAGGACGGTGGGATGACGGTTGTAGCTTCTTGGTGACTTTGTGGCCGGCGGGCAGGGGTGAACGCGCAAACTAAAGTGCTGTCTCAAAAAAAAAAAAAAAAAAGAAAACGGTACGGTTATTTATGTTGTTTCGTGGGGCATGCATGAGTCAGACCTGAAAGGGAACAATGTTAAACCTAGAACAAAAAAATATGTATATCAAAACCTGGAAATAAAAGAGAAAAGTTGATGGTCCAGTTCCGGCAACAAACACAGTACCACTGCTAACAATAAGGTCTGGGACCTGAAAAAATGTCCCCTCATCGCTGTTGCTATTCGTCTGTTAGCATTTTAATCGATGCCAGAGTACCGGGGCTTTCATTTATTCCTTGTTTAATTGTGTTGAATTGGTAAATTAGGTAGGATTCACGCTGTTCACGTTCGCGATTTGATTTAAATCCAGATTCTAGGAGCGTCACTGACAATTTATCAAACGAGTGTTTTGGGAGAGCGAGATGTTTGGATAGAGGCAATGTCGGAAGATTTATGGCGTGAGATTTGTGATTATTAAAGCGCAGTCTAAATGCCTTTCTAGTCTGCCCTATGTATTGCATTTTACATACCGTACACTCGAATAAGTACACGACATTCGACGAGGCACATGTTAAGTGCCCTTTAATTTTGATCGAGAACTGCGAGTGCGTGCTGCTGGCCGTGTTTGTGTGCTGCATCTGTGTACAGATCAGACATCCTGGGTGCATGCAAGGCCTACATTCGTTAGGTGGTGGCGATGAATTGATCCGAGAATTTACTAGCGCGTCTTTGAGGTTACGCGATCGTCGGTGGACTACCCCAGGGGCGGATGGAAACGCGCGTTTAAGGCGCTCGCTTTGTTCGAGAATGTTATAATGTCGTCTTAAGATATTATTTACATTAGGATGGTTCATGCTATAAGTTAGATATAGATTTGTGCGTTGTGTGTCGCTTTGCGTGGGCCGCGGGCTGATAAGGTCTGCTCGATTGACGACAGTTCGGTGAGTCCAGTTCCTCCGCTCCAAACTACAGTACCACTTTTCTTAAAGTACGAAAGCTCTCAGATAAACGCATTAGGCACGAACTTCATAAATCAACCTTGCTAGTGTACCCTTAACGCAGGCATTACCCCGAAGGGCATGTCGCTTTCCCTTCCTCCCGCCTGCACAAACCTTGACCAACATGACCGATCAGAATGGCAACAGGTTCTCCTTGAGGCTTCCCTTAAATTGGTCCAAATAGCGATTCATCATAGTGACAAACAAGTAAAACAGTTAACTACTGCGACCGCTACACTTCTCCGTTCAAATGGCCCCTTATCGGCATCCGAAATTAGCGCCCTATCTGAATTTGATAAAAAGAAACGTCATGACCTTGAAACAATCAAGCTACGTAAGCTACAGCGCGATAAAGTTCCTAACCCTGTTTTACCTCAGCTTACGACATCATTTAACTATAGTGAACATACTCAACCGGCCATTAGCATAACAGACGATAGGCCAAGCACTAGTGCCCCTTGTGGCACCACAATTGTTAATCTATCTGGAGTGACTATATCAACAGAAGAGGAAAAACTCCTTTCGAGAGGATTGAACTTCTGTCCCGCCACAGGTTTTGTTGACGAATTTCAATTACTACGCAACCTCGACAACTTTGCTCGAAATTTAAGATTGAGGGAATACTTTTTGGACAGACCTTCTAGCTCCAACACCTCTCAGCAGCGTGCAACGAGCGACTGGACGCCAAAGGCTAACCGTAACGATTGTCTTAACTTGTACATAGCCGCTGTGCAAAAAGACATTATGCGGGAATATCGCAGGCAGGCGGGAAAACGGGATAACCTCACTAAATCCGAAAGGGCTAGCTTAAAAACCCTGAGCAATAGGACAGACATAACAATAAAACCAGCCGATAAAGGAGGAGCAATTGTGATTCTTAGCACTTCTGAATACATCCGAGAAGGATACCGCCAACTAAATGACCCAAAGTTTTATGAACCTCTCGCAGGTGACCCTACAGTGCACCACACTCAGACTGTGACCTCGGTCCTTAAGGATCTCCTAGACGAGGGCAGAATAACCGCTAACGAACATAAATTAATGAAACCGGTACAGCCTTCCCCGGGCCGCTTCTACATGCTCCCTAAGATTCACAAACCTGGTAACCCAGGGCGCCCGATCATATCTGGAATAGGTACAGTAACCGAACCCATATCAGGATATGTAGACAGTTTAATTAAACATATACCTACAAGTCTCGATTCGTACATTAAAGACACAACTCACTTCTTAAGGGAAATATCAAATTTACGCATACCAAAAGAATCATATCTGGTTACACTTGATGTGTCATCGCTGTATACGAATATCCCACACGATGATGGAATAATTTCTTTAATTGACATGTACGAACTCCACAAACAACCGGATACCCCAGATGGACACGTCGTCGCTACTCTAGCGAGGCTTGTTTTAGAACTCAACACGTTCGAATTTAACAATAAATACTTTAGGCAGGTTAGCGGAACCGCGATGGGCACCAAAATGGCCCCGAACTACGCCAACGTATTCATAGGAAAATTAGAATCTCAGTTCCTTTCTGAATGTCCCGTAAAGCCGCTAATATACAGAAGGTTTATAGATGATATATTTATTGTCTGGTCGCACACAGAGGAGGAGCTGGTGGACTTCATAGGTCGATACAACGCTGCTCATCCGAGCATCCGCTTTACACATACGTACTCTCAAACTGAAATAAACTTCTTAGACGTCAACATTAAAATAGACGAAGGTAAACTCGCCACGAGCCTGTACCGTAAGCCAACAGATCGACAGCAATACCTGCATTATCAAAGCGACCACCCACGCCATTGCAAAAACAGCATTCCCTATAGCCAAGCTCATCGTTTCAAACGAATTTGTTCCAAGGAGACAGATTTTGATGCGAGCAGCCAAAATTTAAAGTCAGTGCTAGAGAAACAAAAGTATCCACCGCGTATAATCGACGATGCAATCAGAAAAGCCAAGCAACTGAACCGAGCAGACCTTATCAGCCCGCGGCCCACGCAAAGCGACACACAACGCACAAATCTATATCTAACTTATAGCATGAACCATCCTAATGTAAATAATATCTTAAGACGACATTATAACATTCTCGAACAAAGCGAGCGCCTTAAACGCGCGTTTCCATCCGCCCCTGGGGTAGTCCACCGACGATCGCGTAACCTCAAAGACGCGCTAGTAAATTCTCGGATCAATTCATCGCCACCACCTAACGAATGTAGGCCTTGCATGCACCCAGGATGTCTGATCTGTACACAGATGCAGCACACAAACACGGCCAGCAGCACGCACTCGCAGTTCTCGATCAAAATTAAAGGGCACTTAACATGTGCCTCGTCGAATGTCGTGTACTTATTCGAGTGTACGGTATGTAAAATGCAATACATAGGGCAGA
Source organism: Ixodes persulcatus (assembly GCA_013358835.2). NCBI lineage: Eukaryota > Metazoa > Arthropoda > Arachnida > Ixodida > Ixodidae > Ixodes > Ixodes persulcatus. The sequence continues at coordinate 427,841 of JABSTQ010010744.1, forward strand.
CTAGAAAGGCATTTAGACTGCGCTTTAATAATCACAAATCTCACGCCATAAATCTTCCGACATTGCCTCTATCCAAACATCTCGCTCTCCCAAAACACTCGTTTGATAAATTGTCAGTGACGCTCCTAGAATCTGGATTTAAATCAAATCGCGAACGTGAACAGCGTGAATCCTACCTAATTTACCAATTCAACACAATTAAACAAGGAATAAATGAAAGCCCCGGTACTCTGGCATCGATTAAAATGCTAACAGACGAATAGCAACAGCGATGAGGGGACATTTTTTCAGGTCCCAGACCTTATTGTTAGCAGTGGTGCTGTGTTTGTTGCCGGAACTGGACCATCAACTTGTCTCTTTTATTTCCAGGTTTTGATATACATATGTTTTTTTTGTTCTAGGTTTAACATTGTTCCCTTTCAGGTCTGACTCATGCATGCCCCACGAAACAACATAAATGACCGTACCGTTTTTTTTTTTTTTTTTTTTTTTTTGAGACAGCACTTTAGTTTGCGCGTTAACCTTCGTCTATTGTACGCTATCGTTCAGGTCACCCCTGCCCGCCGGCCACAAAGTCACCCTGCGCCCCCTCTCAAGAAGCTACAACCGTCATCCCACCGTCCTTGAAACTTGGCCCCGACCGTCAAGCTTCTTCACCCGGATACGAACTGCCCTACGCTTCCCTCTCACCAAAGCTCCAACCGTCATCCCGCCGTTTTTGAAACTTGGACTCGACCGTAGCATTGTATAAATACCACCCGCGTTCATCTGTAAAAGTTCTTCCTGACGAAGGCCGGACTCCGGCCGAAACGTCGAAGATTAAATCGTCCGTTGTTGCTGTTTTCACCAAGGGTTTTTTCTTACCAGTTATACCCACGCCTTCGGCCTCCCGCCACCATGCCCGTTGTATATATATATATATATATATATATATATATATATATATATATATATATATATATATATGTATATATATATATATATATATATATACACCAACTCATGTTTACAAACAAACCGGAGCGCCCCTCGCGGACACCACCGGCGCCGCGCATGCGCGACGGGGGTGTGGGCAAGAAGCTCGCCGTCGCCCATAAACAAACCATTGAAATGCGATGTTGTCGGCGTCTGTGTGAGTCCCCCTGCCCTTTTTCGCGTTCGAATTATTGATTATACGTCGTCCTGGCAATGTCTGACTACTTGAGCGGCGTCAGCGAAATTACCAGGGCTCGTTACACCGCAAAACATCGCGTAAATAACGTCACATGCGGCGATTCATTCCGCGTGTACGCCGCAGAATGTACGCTAAAGCCTGATTCGCATGATGAGATTTCGCTCGCAATTTTCAGTCGCGACGTTGCTGGGGCTGCAAAAGCGTGAACCGTAGCTGAGATGGTCGACGTCGGTACTGAAAATCGCAAGCAGAATCGGACCAAGTGAATCAGGCATAACAAGTCGGTGATGGCCACTGGTAACAATGATCAACGTCTTCTTGTATTTATTGTTTACATTGAGCCTGCTTCCCACCCTTCGAACATAAGTCTTTTGAGGCCTGCACTTACTGCTTATCGCAAGTACCGGGCGAACATTTGGCATACGGGCCGGTGTCGTCTAAAAGAGCAGACGACAAGCAGAAACGTTTGAAAGAGCATACGACAGTTCGAACGATCAGGCGGCCGTTTAAACTTGAACTTGAAGACGCACTGAACGTAGTCCGCTGCTGGTGCTGGTCCGTACAACTTGACGGTTTCCCGGCGTTCATGTTGGAGCAAAACAAATAAATGTGTTGACCACAAATATCCGTGAATTCAACCTAAAGTGCTTCCCGCCCAAGCAATCGTGATCCAACGGCGTCTGGTTTTCCCTTTTCACGGCACATATCCACGTTCTTGGACGAACCGAACACATGAAAACTGACCTTCACACCTTTTTCGACTCTTTTGGTACAGTCCTAGTCGCAGCTTTTGACGAGAAGGCAGGTTTTTGTCTGGTTCCTTTCAAAACAACGCAGGAATACACGTCTCAAATGGGGCCTTCCGCCCACAGCCCCAGACCGGAAGTGCGACCGACGCGCCACCACCGCGACGTGACGTAACAGAGATGAGTTCGTGCATACATTTCGCCGAGAGCACAGAGCCGCGACGAGGAAAAAGAGAAAGAGAGAGGAGGAAAGGGGGCGAGAGGCCGCCGTGATTGGCCCTTGTAGTCACGTGGTACGCGCCCGGCTGTTCTGGCCGTTACCCCCCGCAAGCCTCGCCCGCGAGCAGACGCCGCCGGCGCCTTTGGGCTGCTGTTACTGCCACGCCGGCCCCGCCGAAGTCAAAGGTTAGCTGCGAGTGTGTAATCCACAAAACTGAAAATTTAGAAGTGAGATCGACGCTCTCACAGTAGACAACACGCCCGTGACTCCCAATGTGCAACCAGCGAACCTAGTGCTCGGGTCCATATCACATGAGGGAATGACATTTTAGCGAACAGCGACATTTGAGCGAATTGACGTTTTAGCGAATAACGGGGGTGCGCGTTAACCCATCCGCCGCGCTGCGCTTACACCGCTTCGCGGCGACAATCTGTGTCGGCTCGTTACAAAAATGTGAACCCATTTGGCCTACGCGAAAACGCCGCTTCGCGGCGTCCGACTATTCGCTAAAGTGTCATTCGGTGAAACGTGGGCGTTCGCTAAAATGTCATTCGATCAAGTGAGTGCCTCCCGTGCTCTGCCTAGGTTCGCTGGTTGTACATTGGGAGTCACGGGCGTGTTGTCTACTGTGAGAGCGTCGACCTCACTTCTAAATTTTCAGTTTTGTGGATTACACACTCGCAGCGTACCTTTGACTTCGGCGGGGCCGGCGTGGCAGCCACAGCAGCCCAAAGGCGCCAGCGGCGTCTGCTCGCGGGCGAGGCTTGCGGGGGGTGACGGCCAGAACAGCCGGGCGCGTACCACGTGACTACAAGGGCCAATCACGGCGGCCTCTCATCCCCTTTCCTCCTCTCTCTCTCTCTTTTTCCTCCTCGCGGCTCTGGGCTCTCGGCGAAATGTATATACGCACCCGGGACTCAGCAGTCAAGGCGTCAAGGCCATGGGCGCGCAGGCGCAGTAGCGGCTTCTTGGTTGCGGAGGGCTTAGCGGAGGGGGAAGCGCGGTCTACGAAAACTCTCTAATAATGCGACTGTCCCCGCTAAATTTAGCGTAAACATTTACCGCCAAATTTAGCGGGAAAACTTTACCCTCGTGACGTTACACGGAGCGTCACGTGAATAGGGTGTTTTCAAAGAGGGTTTTCGGGTGTAGGAACAAATAATCCCGTAACTAATGGTCCCGGAACTAATGGTCCCGAAACTAATGGTCCGGAACAAATGGTCCCGGAACTATTGGTCCCAAGTCCAAGGTAGCAAAAATGGTCCCGCAAGAAGATTGTTTCGAAACTAAGATATACCATGCAATATACTTCATCCATTATGCAATCAGTGATTTCCTGGTGGAATGAAGGATCTCGTCTATATTTTGAGGCCGGTTATTTCGAAGAAAGTGGTCGGGTATTGAACTTAATTTTATTCAAAATCGTCAGAATATTTTCGAGTTGAATACTGTCCAACAGTTATCTCCTAACTGTTAATTTAGTGACCTTATACGATATTATAGGAGCTATTACTATTTTCGTATAAGGGAATTTAGAATATTTATTATATCAGTGATATGTTGTGTTCCGTTAGGAAACGTCACACAGACACGTTGTTTGTGTTGGAAAGCGTCCGGCGTGCCCACATGGCCAACATGGCTGCACTGATGGGGCTGGCCTTTTATTAGATATATGCAACATTATAGGTGGCGCTAGGAGCCGCACAAACAATACATAACAATCAGTAGGCTCTTTTGAAACGAAAAATGAGTACCCTAGTTATACTGTTGAAGACGGTCCATATCACATAAGCGAATGACGTTTTAGCGAATAACGAAAGCGCGCTAAAACGTTTCCCCGCTAAATTTAGAGGGGAAATTTTCGCTAAATTTAGCAAGAAAATGTTGGCAAATTTTCCGCTAAATTTAGCGAGAATATTTCCCCGCTAAATTTAACAGGGAAATTAGCTAAATTTAGCGATAAATTAGCGAAAATTTCCCGCTAAATGGGAGGGGAGCAAAAGAGGATTAGGGCAGGTACGGAGGGAGAGGAGGGGCATATCCTCCCCTCCGTACCCACCCCCCCCCCCTCCTCCTCAAGAGCTGCGCCCTAATTTGGCATTACAGAGAATTGTAAACGTCTTTCATATTTTGTACTTGAGCCTTTCTGTTAGTATTTCTGGGTATGTGGACGAGCCAGTGCTGGGAATCTTGACGCTGGGAAGCTCGGGGATCTTGCTTGTGTACAAGTCAACACGCTGTAGCCAACTGTAGCAATCAAGTACGCGTACACCGAGCTCGCACCTTTGCATAAGTGTTGCTGGTCAGCAAGTTTGTCGCTGGTTTTGTGCGTTCAGTGACGAAATTACCTTTTGAAATTACTGTTTGTCTTAATACGCCTGAGTACGCGAGGTAAAACTCCGAGACGACATTGAAAAGCTAAAATCGAACGCACTCCTTATCTCTTATCTGTACTGACCCGCAGCACTGCACGAAGTGTATTGTCCCCACCTGCTTGCATTCGAACCATTCAAAATCGCGTTTTTAAGAAAGCAACAGCGAGCACTTGCGTGAAGAATGTCGCACCATTCACCGGACGACACGTATATGGGCGTGAACCGCGGTGCGCCAAACGAACTAAAGGATTCCAAGCGCATTTGACAGTTGCTAGTGGCCATAAGATTTGTTATGTGTTTGTTTTATTCCTGACTGAGTATGCCGAGATAATTTCGAACCCACCATTGGACGTCGGTAAAGGCTCGTCCAAAAAGGATTAGCGAGGAGTATGAGACGCTTGTTAGGGCATCAGACGTAGATAGCCGATTTCAGCGTTTGCAAAAACTTAATCTCTCATCAGTATAAAATTTGAGTGGGAGATATATGATGATGACACGAGGAAGACTTCTTAGTAACTTTTGTGCAGAGTTAAGGTGAATGTATTGCGTTTTCGTAAAAGTTCACGCGCCAAGTTGGACTCAACTGTGAGAATCCTGTGAGGGTGCGGCTTGTTTTTCGCTCAAGGAAGTAACAAGAAGCGGACGTTTGGCAAACAAAATACGCACAGGCCTCAAAGTGATCAAATTGCATTTGTGGATCCCCGGTACTAGACAGGATTATTGAAACTGAGCTCAAATATACGTTCACGGAGTGAGATGACATAAAAAATTCCCTCGGACAGTTGTGTTCTCAAAAGATATGTCGACGATATCATTGTGTGTGCTTTTCAGACTGGAGTGGTGAAAAACCTAGAAATGTTAATAAGGTCATCAGCTCCTGAGCTGAAGTTCACGGTGGAGCAGCCAGAGAATCAGTTGCTGCAGTTCTTAGATCTACAAATTCATGTGGGTGCAGCATTACGCTGGGAATATGTAAAAACAAATACAAAAGCGATCCTTCGAAAAAAAAGAGCTGCCACTCTAAGAATGTAAAAGAGGGTGTTGTTAGGTCATTTATTACTAATGATTAAGCAGGTCTTGTGTACATTTCATAGCGAAGGCAGTCAAAGGGCAGTGTGAGAGGCTGAGCAGCGCAGGATACGGAGAATCATTAGGAGGCATGTGACTATAATGAGCATGGCAAGGGGAGAGAGAGAAGAGAGATCGAAAAAAAGATTCGCAGTCATTCCATATTTCCACGCGATTTATCACAATGTAAAAGCTTGTGCAAAGAACTTTGGTGTAAATGTGGTTTTCAATACGGATTTCAAGTTGGGTAACCTTGCCCTATTTCAAAGAGAAAGGAAGGGCTGTCAGGAAGCCCATAGAGAGAAATCAGTATCTTGTGAGGAAGGAGTCGTGTATAAGATACCGTTAGCTTGCGGGTTTAAGTATGTGGGGCAAACTTCCAAGTGTTTGAATGATAGACTAACTGAGCATAAAAGAAAAAGTAAAAATCAAAGCAGCCGATTCTGAAATAGCAACACATATACAGGAATGTAACAACTGCACGGCGCAGTGGTCGGAGACAAAAGTAGAACACAAAGAGGTCAATGATGTCGAACGAGTTGTAAGATAAACAATTAGAATTAAGTCAATGCGGAGCGCAAGTTCGTCTGCTTCTTTTGCAGCGGTTGTGGTGACGTCAGAACGCCGAGCCCTGATTGGTTCTGATTGAAGGATAGTGGGTAGACCTCAAAACCGCATAGGCACCTGTATAAGTCATTTTAGCGCTCAAAACACAAGGACACAAAGACGAAAATCAGACACCACAGTGCGCTACTAACTGGGACCGGTCATTTCATCGAACGCCGTTTCGTCGAACGCAGTTTCATCGAAGCCGTTTCATCAAATGCAGTTTCATCGAACGCCGTTTCATCGAACACCGTTTCATCGAAGCCGTTTCATCGAATGCCGTTTTGTCGAACGCCGTCTTATCGAACGCCAGGGTGGCATTCTCGCTTCCTGAAGCTGGTCGGAGGTGCCCATCCCGGGTTCTGGAAGTTTTTGACTTGCATCGCCGCAGAACATCAACTGACGGAAGACAAGCTGGAGGCGAAGCTGAGTTCCCAAGAGCCTCCTCGCCAGAAGAAGGCCATAGCGGCAAGAAATGAGAAGGTCCGCCTTTTTTATGAGAACCGACGGAGCATGGTTGTGGGGGACTTTTTGAGAGCAATTGCTCATCATTTGAAACGGTGAATGGCTGTCGCACGAACACGTGAACCCCCGAAAGTGTTCAAATAAAATTTGAAGTGACGCACTTACTTTGACTTCATTGAGTCTTAGAACTAAAAAAACAATGTTTCGTTGTAGTTCCATAAATAGCACCCCAGCTTTAGCTACTGCAAGCTTCGGGCAGTAAAAAAGTATCAATAAAAAGACATGATAGGCTAGGAGGCTCACATGGCTAAAGTTGTTGCGCCTGCGCAAAACCTAAGTCGTCTTCTGGCCTCCATGATGAGCTCTTACCGAGAGTGCAACTTTTTATTTTTTTGTTGCAATACCCTCAAGGCCCATCGGGTAATACAGAGGGGGTCAACCGATAAGCACAATATGCAAAACAAACATAAAAATCAGTACAATATCTTAATGGGTTACTTGCATCAAAATAAATTGTAAGAGCTACAAATTTGGACATTAAAAAACCTGACGATGAAATGGGTGAATGACACGAAAATGCACTCGATCCGTGCATAAAACAGCATCTTTCACACTTTTTATATAAAGGACATTCGATGAAACGGCCGTCAGCGATTCAATGAAACGGCGTTCGATGAAACGTCCATTTTTTCGATGAAACGGCGTTCGACGAAACGGCGTTCGATGAAATGTCCGGGAACCCCTAATAACAACTGATTTTATTTGCTGAAACGTCACTTATATACCTTCCGTGTTTCTGATATCACCTCATCACTAGCCAACCCGATGTCAGGCCGCGTCATTCAGGAACGCACGTTCCTTGTCAAGTAGATCAATTGAAGCCACGCTGACACATGCTGCCCCACCCCTCCTAATCTCATCTGCCTCGACTATCTCCCTCACAGTTTCTTCCTTGTGAGGGAGATAGTCGAGGCAGATGAGATTAAGAAGGGCGGAGCAGCATGTGTCAGCGTGGCGTCAATTGACCTACTTGAAAAGGAACGTGCGTTCCTGAATGACGTGGCCTGGCATCGGGTTGGCTAGTGATGGGGTGATATCAGAAACACGGATGGTATATAAGTGACGTTTCATGTAATAAAATCAGTTGTTAGTAGCACACTGTGGTGTCTGATTCTCGTCTTGGTGTCCTTGTGTTTTGAGCGCTAAAATGCATTCCAAGTTCCAAAACCAACTAGCCCAACAATCTACTCTACTGTATAAGTCAGGCATCATGTATACCTTGCAGATAGCACCAAGGAGTTCCTGCGTTTATAATTATTTTGGTACTTGCCTTGTCAGTGGTGTGTATGTGTGTGCTTTTTTTCTTCTCTTGCATTCTACATTGCATTCTACAGTGTAAAATTCTTGCACTGCTACAGTGCAAGAATTGTTTGGAAAGTTAGGTTTCAGTGTGAAGGTGACAGATAGCGTGGAGGGTAAGGTGCCTTTTGTTCTCTTTGAGATTTTCTTATCAGCTCGGTGGGCTTCGCCAGCAAGATCGTTCCGGGCTGGTTGGGGGTTCTCAAAAGTGCGAGGTCTGTTCGAAGCTAGAGTGACCGCGCAAGGTCATTGTGTGCCATACGCGTGTACATTGATGGCTGCAAAGTTTCTAGAAAAGATGGGAAAGGAAAAGGACTTGTCTTTTTCTTTGTTTGTTGTGTTGGTTGGTGACGACTTTGATTTCAAAGTGTATATAAGAGGTTTGCTGAATAAACGTACTAGCTGAGTTTGAGACGTCGTCTGACTGACTTCTTTCCTTGTCTCTTCTACTTTTGGTTGTTTCAAGTTTTTTCACACCCAGTCTCAGGTGTTTTAACAAAATGATGACTTAAGCCACGTCTTACCACGTTTGCATACGCACGCACAATATCCGGCATGTTGGGAACCAAAAAAAAAAAGTGCCCCGGTCTTTCTTCTATACCGCTCAAGAATGCTTAGAGTATTGTACATTCGTGGAGAGTCGAATAATCGAAAACGCAAGCAGCGCATTCGGTCATGGCGTGAAGCTGATAGCATGAGCAACTGCGTGTGCTTCCCATAAAAGTGTCATGCAGTTTCTTTATGATAGCAAGGCTCAATTTGGCATAATCAACAACGACTTAGCTCTATATCTTGATAAATATTCGCATAACTTCAATCAGCGCTCCGTTGACGATCATTGGAATATGTTTAAAAGTAAAGTGAACTCACTCATTTCCTCTTTCATTCCGCTTAGATCTGTCACTTCAAACCCCGCGTTCCCCTGGTTTAATGTCACCTTTAAAATATTATCCAATAAAAAGAAACGCCTATTTCAAGCGGCAAAAATTTCTAACCGTGACGAACATTGGGAATCTTATCGTGCAGCCGAAACCTATAAGACAGCTATCGCGGAAGCCAAAACAACCTTCTGCAGTCATACATTACCTTCCATGTTGTTACAAAGCAAGAAACATTTCTGGAACGTCGTGAATGGAGCCGAAAAATCGTTAATATCGCTGACAGATCTACATGGTGATGTCATACCAAATAGTCAGTGTGCCAATGTTTTGAACGATTTTTTTTCTAAGCACCTTTTCTTGTGACTTTGATTTGCCTCCCCCTATTTACCCTTCTCACAGCTTTCTTCCTATGAACCCTTTGGTGTTTAGTTTTGGTGGTATAGTTAGGCTAATAGAAAATCAAAAGGCCTTTTTCTCTTCGGGTGTCGACAATATAATCTCTATGTTTCTGAAAAAATACCAAAATGTATAGCGCTATCTTTCTTTCAAGAATTTTTGACTATAGTCGGTTACAAGTTAAGAAGGTAGGAGAAGCTCCTCCCACAAGCGTGGTGCGCCGGTTTCAAATCCCTGCGCAATCGAAAGAAGAGTTCACTGGAAACGCTCCTTGTTCCGCTTCAATGAATAGATAATGGCCACAGAGTGGTGCCAGCTTAATTGTCTCCGAGCCCCACTTTTTAAGAAAGCGACCTTTGTGTTCATCGGAGAAGGAACCGAGCCCCTGAAAGCAGCCTTTGTATCAATCGGAGGGGGAAGCTAATCCCCGAAAGTCGTCTTTGTTTCCATCGGAAGGGGGAAGACTTAATCTCCCTCTCGTGGCTTCCACAATGCTAAGTCAAAGTCGAGAGATAAAGCAAATATGTACAGAAAGGCACGACCCTCCTCGCGCGTTGGCCGCAACGTCACGGAAACGATGGGACGCTATTGGATGCGGAGGTCGCGGATTCCTTTGAGGGGCATTTGCCACTACCTTCTTGATTTGTAACCTACTTTAGTCACTCAACTTTCTGAAGACTGAAAAATAGGGAAGGTGGTTCCGCTCCATAAATAAGGTAACAAGCATAGTCCTATTAACTACCGGTCAATCTCACTAATTAATACACCCTGTAAAATTATGGAGCATATCGTTTATTCGCACCTTATTATTTTTTTAGACGGTAACTCATTTTTTACGCCCTCTCAGCATGGTTTTAGTAAAGCTATTTCTTGTGAGACCCAACTTCTATCTTTCATTAATGATCTCCTTTCTATTCTCGATGACTCGATCCAGGATCCTAGGTTGACTGCGTGTCTCTTGATTTCTGCAAAGCATTCGATAAGGTTCCTCATAAGCTTTTTCTTCTAAAACCTAATAAACTTAAACCCGATCCCAATTTGTTTTCCTGGATTGGAAATTTTCTTACAAATCGGACTCAGTTTGTATCAACTAATCAAACTAATTCTCACCGCAGCGCAGTAACATCCGGTGTCCGACAGGGGTCCGTTTTAGGCCCTCTTTTGTTTCTAATTTATATAAACAACTTGCCTCGGAATCTTTCATCGCCTACTAGCTTGTTTGTTGACGACTGCGTAATCTATCGTGAAATTACTAACGAATCTGACGCTCTACTACTTCATACAGATTTAGATGCAGTTTTAGAGTGGTGTAACACATGGTCCATGACTTCTAACATAACCAAATGTAAAGCTGTGCGTGTAACTCGATATAACTCCTCAACACTAATATACTACCTCGATACCCCCCCCCCCCCCCCGCAACTCGTAACTTCCTATAAATTCTATTCAATTCAATTCATTTTATTTACTCCCATAATACAAAATGGGTGATGGAGGCAGGAGAAAAAGCTGCAGAATTGCAGCTTGACGAAGCCCCTGCCCCCTACAGGCAGAACGGTCAGCGTGATATAATTACATCATTTGAAACAAAAACAAAAAAAAAAAAGATTTATGCACCACACCGAGAAGTATGTTATGAGGAGGATAATATTTCACGCAATCTATTCTTATTTAAATTTTTAATGCAGACACCTTTTTCTTTGAAAAAATTCAATACTGTTGGAAATGTGTGCTGAATCATCTGAAGCCCGTAATTAGTTCTTGGACGTGGTACTGTCAAGGTTCCGGCGCTGCGCATATCGTATGCAATATTTTTGTTAGTTAATTTGGAAATTTGCTGTAATGTATTATTAGGAAATTTAAGTGATGCCATATGCATAGTTGCTAGCTTAAATTCAAAATATTCTTTGATTTTCATTACTTTCATTATCTTGGTGTTCATATTACCCATAACATGTCATGGAACATTCACATTAATCACATCTCTGCTAACGCCAACTCTATGCTTGGTTACTTAAAACAAAATTTTGCATTAGCTCCCGTGTCATTAAAATTACTTTTATTTAAAACACTGATACCTTCAAAATTAGAATACGCTGCAGCAACCTGGGATCCCGGTCACTCAACACTTGTATCCAACATTGAGGCCGTCCAAAATCGCGGCGTACGATTTATTTTTCGTAATTATCACTGTACCGCAAGTATCTCGTCTATGAAAACTAACTTGTCTCTGCCTCTTCTGTCCTAGCGTCGCAAAGTTTCTCGTCGGTGTCTTTTTCACAAAATTTATTACTCTAACCCTACTCTAAAGGAAAAGTTTTTTCTTCCTCCCCCGCATTTCTCAGCTCGTCTTGACCATCAAAGTAGGATTTCATCAGTGTCGTACCAACGCCTACATTGACTCCTTCATACCCAGAACGTTTTCCGAGTGGAACCATCTTCCCTCATCTTTAGTGTCCATATCATCACCCGAGTCGTTCAAAACTGCGATAACCAATCATCTTTGTTGATACTAATCTTGACTGCTCATGTTCTACATCGTTTGTATTTTATTTTGTTTCTATTGAATTTTGTACTGTATATTGCCACTCCCCTCTGTAATGACCTAGTGGCCCTGAGGGTACTGAAATAAATAAATAAATAAACTGGAACTGTTGAGTCGAAATCGAAACTCAGTGGCCAACTAGTTCCCATAGTGCGCTACGAGGCATCTCCTCCTCTCCATTAGTCGCTCACCTCGTGGCTTACGCGCTTTCGCGTATTGCATTTTCTTTCACCAAGCGACGTCGCTGAAAAAACAAAATGGCGGGGACGTGCGGAGGAGAGTGGCTAGCTCTGTTCGTGATGTGCGGGTGCATCCAGTGTCCACCACACACCTGAAACTCGTTATGATGATAATGCAATTATGCAAAGGTGCAAGCGAGCTGGACAAGAATGGCGATAATTATCCCTGGAGAAGGGGAACAAGGGGACAAAGGACTAACATAAATCTCCAAACACAGCTAGGTGACTGGTGCGCGACCGAAAAAATACGCCTGGTCCTGGTATCGAAACAGGGACCTCTCCATTTCCGGTGGAGCGCTCTATTAACTGAGCTAACCAGGAGTCAGATGTCAGTAGAGCAAACGGGTTTTATCAGCTGCCACCAGTCTAACACCAACAAGGGTGAACGGCCCCTGCATTTTTAAGGTTATGACGATAATGCAATTAATGCAAGGTGCAAGCGAGATGGACAAGAATGACGTAATAATCCCTGGGGAAGGGGGACAAGAGGGCAAAGGGCAAACCCGTTTGCTCTACTGACGTCTAACTCCCCCTGGTTAGTTCAGTTGATAGAGCGCTCCACTGGAAATTGAAAGATCCCTAATTCGATACCAGGAAGAGGCGGATTTTTTCGGTCGCGCATCAATCACCCAGCTGTGTTTGTCCTTTGTCGCCCTTGTTCCCCTTCTCCAGGGATTATTATTGCCAACCTGAAACTCCACCGTTAACGGTTGGTTGGCCTAATAAGTTCAATAACTGAATGTAATCTGATCCGGTAGTTACAAAAGAGTGTGTCCGGCGTGTTAAGTCCGTGCCCCGGAGCGCGAGTTTGGCGCTCCTTCCGCTAAACGGACAGGAGTGCCGCCGGAAACTACAGGTTTTCCCGCCCATTTTAAAGGGATACAGAATCGAAACTTGAAATATAGAGAAAACATCAAGAAATGAGTTCAATATGATCAGCTAAGCCTGTAATGAATAATCGCACGGTCGTATTTTGAGCAGATGGCTATATTTTTGGTTCCAAATGCCGGGATTTTGGCGAGCGCTTCAAAAACAGCCATCGAAGAGCGCGATGCATCTCGGGAAATCCGGCAGACGTCTTGACGTCATCATGCCTCGGAGGACCAAGCGTACCGTAGTGACGAGTTTTGCCACTTGGAGGCGTCAACGCGTTACAATCTCGCTTTGTCGAAGTACCCGAGGGCTGTAGATATCGCGGAGCCGGCAGAGCGCAGAGCCGCAGCGGCCGCAGAGGTGTCAGAGCCCTCAGAGCTGCCTCAGCTGCCTTGAGTGTGCGATGGCGGGTCAACATGACGAGAGTGGTGGCAGCGGCAGTGGGTACGATGACATTAGCGAAGACGAAGACGTCAACAGTAGTGATGGGACGAATCACCGGAGGTTCGGATTCGGACAGATTCGGAGATTCGTCAGGTTCGTCGCTGGTTGCAGACGGCAGCGTGAACCTTGTAAACCTCGCGAATGCGGTCAGTTGTGTTGTTTTTTTTGTAGGTACTGTTATTGCATATAACCAGATTTCGTCTTGTTTACTTCAACGCTCCCAGGTCCAGCTGAGCTGATTGGTGTAGTTAGCATAGGCCTAACCAATGCACGGCCTCGGTTTCTGCGCGGTGTATTATTCATAATGTGGCGCAGCGCGCAATAAATACATTCAGGCAAGGAAATGATTCGTCTCCTTCTCCAGAGCTGCGTAAGACGCGAGAGCGATAAAAAGTGTCGCTAGTTCCAACTTCGACCGCGTACCGGCACCGGCGAAGAAAAACGTCACACTGTCGTTTCTCCGTTCCCGGCAGCAAGGTTTGTATACGTGAACTTTATTTGATGAAAAAGAAACAACACAGGGGTGTCCAACGCAACTTTATTGTTCAGAAACAAACACTAACTAATTCAGATATAATTAACTAGAAAGGTACAAATGCAGTACAGGAGACTGTGATAGTACGGCGCAAGGAGTTTTAGATTGTTTCCCGTGTTCCGATAACAATACCGCAGTGGACACACGTTGAAGATAATCGAATCGAACATACTCACTTGTGTGGTGTGTGCTACTGGTGCTATTTTGACCGTAATTATTGGCACGAAATGTCCTTCTGCCGAACAGCACGTACGGCATCGATCTCTTGCGGGGGGGGGGACTGCTGCGAACCTCTGGCGAGCACGGTCGACGACGTCTCCGGTCTCCGGGAGCCCCGGAGTACGAGAACGTGATCTTCGCGTAAACATCACCTCGCTCCGTCGACCCGCCGCTGCACCGGCTGCACGTCCGCCGAATCCCGCCGGGCTGGGGCGGCCACGCCAAGCCTGACGAGATCCACGAGGAACTTATCGCGCTTGTGTTTCGCCGCAAGGGCAGCCGCGGTGGTCACTGCCATGACCCCGCCGACAACGCCGGAGGTTCCTCGTGCCCAAGAAAGTCTCTTCAACCCGCCTGCCCAAGAACCGACTGTCGCCGAACCTCCCGGGCGATGGAAACATGCGCACGCGTTTGCGCGTCGCGCGAGAGCTGAAACCACGGTGGCTCACTTCGTTTTGGCTCTTTCCACCAAGACGCCTCGGTATTGCGTTCAGGCCTAGGCAATCTATACCAGTGAGTGGACATACCGCTGTGGCGCTGCTTTCAGAGGCATGTTGTCGTCACGACATTCCATTGAAGCTTCATAACCAACTACCAGGTGGTTTTTGATTATCGTTTAATTCACTTTAAAATATGTTATCTTGCGTTTTCTAGCGCAATATTTATGTTTCTGTGGTTCTACTGCTACCTGCGTCGTGTTGAAACAAAGAAATGAGCTCCAGAATTTGGTTTCCGTACCCCTTGTTAAGAATGGAACCTTCGGCAACCTTCTTCCGAGTTTCAACGCTGCGGAAACGAGTCCCAAAACGAGTCCCGACGTGTTCAGGACTGACGCCCACCTGTCGAAGGCTGCCCAAAACGTGTCTCAACGCGTCCGTGACGTCAACGGGACGTGTGTGTGTGTGCGTGTGGGTTCGTGCGCTCCGGAAGGGGAGAGAGGCCTGGCCTAACTGCGGAGAACCTTGGCTATGACTCATTTCTGACTACGTCGCGACGGACCCAGCTGCAAAGCACGTGGCTGTCGCACCTGCTGCCCTGGCGGAGAGAGAGGGAGAAAACGGACCCCTATATAAGGCGGGGCGTGAGAGCTCCATTTGTTCTCTCGGATTTGACGACTGTATCGCTACCATGTAATTAAACCGTTCGTTACGTTACAAATTCTCCCACCTCCACTGGACCCCTGGGTTCTTCTCTTCGGGGAATGGTCGTCGTCACGAGCCAGGAAGCTTCCGGACGTGCGGCCTAAACCCCGCCTCGAACAACTGGTTGGCAGCGGTTGGGATCGGACCATGCGACATCGTGCTACATCTGCGGGTGAGCGTTTGGACTTTGCTTTGAGATTCGCCAGGCTTCAGATTATGGGTAATTAATTTTGAACTGCTGGGAATCCTTAGTGTTTGACTCGTGCGCTAGGTTTTGGTATAACCTCGCGACAAGTTTTAGAACAAAGCCAAAGCTAAAAAGCAGCGATCATGGATCTGATGAGGTTACTGAGAACAGATTTACTCTGTTTATGTGAAGAATTGGGTGTGGAGGTGGAGCAAAAGATGAAGAAATCTGAGATCAGTAAAGCGATTTCAGAGAGCGCGGAAGCAGAGGAAATTAAAATTGCGTGGGAACTGCTTCAGAACGCTAAGAGTGAAGCTGCAGCAAGAGAGGAGCGAGAACAGGCTGCAGCGAAAGAGGAACGAGAGCGGGAACAGGCTGCAGCGAAAGAGGAACGAGCGCAGACTGCAGCGAGAGAGGAACGAGCACAGACTGCAGCGACAGAGGAGCGAGCGCTGAGAAGGCTAGAGCTCGAAATTGAACAACAGCGATTAAACTCGCAGAACAGTAGAGTTGGGGCTCCGGTACGAGCAAGTGAGACCGAGTCGTATCAAATGAAGAAGCTCATGCAGCCGTTTAAAGTTGGGGAAGACGTGGGCCTATTCTTAGTTAACTTTGAGAGGACATGTGAGAAGTTGAGCTTCGCCCCAGAAACGTGGCCGCAACGGCTTTTGACTCTGTTGCCCTGTGAGGCTGCAGAGGTTGTCGCGCGCCTTAGTGCTGGAGACGCGGACGACTACGACAAGGTGAAGTCCAGCCTTTTGAAGCGGTACCGCCTTTCTGCCGAGGCGTTCCGTCAAAGGTTTAGAAACGCATCCAAAAAGAGCAGCGAGGGCTACTCGGAATTCGCGTACGGGCTTAAAACCAACCTGATAGAATGGTTGAAGAGCGAGAAAGTGTACGAAAGCCGAGACAAGGTAGTCGAGTGTGTGTGCCTCGAACAGTTCTTTCGTAGCATTCCGCAGTCAGTCAAGCTCTGGGTGCAGGACAGGGTGGGAGTCGACTCTGTCGAAAGGGCCGCTGAGCTAGCCGAAGAGTACGCAACGCGTAGAAAGCTGAGCGGAGAGGAAAGCGAATCCGGCCGCAGCGATCAGCGCAAGACCTTCCGACAGGGTAACGGCTCGCGAGAAAACGGGCCCGAGAAGCCCGAAGCAGGACAAAAGGTCCCAGAAAAGAGCGCAGAACACTCGAACGGAGACGAGGCGCGGAAAAGCCCAACAGGGCAGTTCGAGGCAAGGAAGCCGTTCCTGTGCTACAACTGTCAGGAGCCGGGACACACAGCGGCCAGATGTAAGAAACCGCGGGTGGTGTTCTCGTACGTGAACGGTAGTGACGAGGACCTGAAGCTCCTTCGTCCCTATCTTCACGAGCTCCAGGTAAACGGAAAGCCGTGCAGGGTGCTTCGTGACAGTGCAGCGACGATGGACGTTGTTCATCCGTCGTATGTAACGACATCCGATTTTACCGGAAAGGTAGTTTGGATCAAGCAGCTGCTTGAAAAGCACAGTGTCTGTCTGCCTATGGCGACGGTAAGGGTAACTGGCCCGTTCGGAGAGCTAGTGACAGAGGCGGCTGTCTCGCAAACAGTCCCGTTGGAGTATCCTTATTTGTTTTCTAACCGGTCAGATTTCCTGCTGCGCGAAAGGGGTCAACAACTGGGAGAAGGGCTAGTTCAGTCATGTACGAGGTCCAAATCGCGTCAGGTCGCCCCTTTGTTGACGAGGGATCCAGAGCCAGAGGCAGCTGACGGGGAGCAAGCACTCCCAGAGTTGGAGGCAGAAAACCGGGATGAGAGGGACCAGGTTGTAGAACAGCCTGACCTCGTAGCACTAGAAAGCGTACGCCGTCCCAACGCGCCGGCGAAAAAGGCGGAGGAAGACGGGATCAGTGAAAGATCTCTCGTAGCTCCGGCGTCGCGTAACTTTGGTCCTCTGCTACGAGTAGACAGAGTGTCTTTGATAGTCGAGCAGAAGAGCGACCCTAGTGTGTCAGGGTTTCGCTGTACAGCTCAGGAGATTGCTAGGACCAATGTGACGGGGCATGAAAAAGGCGGATTGTTTTATCGGCGCTATAAGGACCGTATTTTCACGTCTAGAAATCACGTGAAAATCGATCACTATGACTTCAGCGTAAGAAAAAGGAAAGGCAAATTTAACGGCAATGCCGATGGGTTGAGCAGATTTTTCTGATATCACCAAAACAGTAGGGTTGATCTCAGAGGTTTTCGTCATCCACGGGAATGAGGATCTAAGTGGGGGCACTTCGTTGAAACCCCAAAAGGACCTCACAAATTGCGAAGAGTTTTTGTCTTTTGTATTTTGTTCTTAGTGACCTCGTTGGAAAAGTGAGTTTTTTTGGCGACAGGGGGTCTCGATACCCGGAATTGTACCAAATTTTGGTAATCCGTAATCCAGTCTGGCGGGTCTTTGGCGAATTCCGAGCGTTTGACTGCGGTGTGGCGTGGTGTTGTGGGGGACGTTTCCGCTGATGCCTCCGTTGTGAGAGGTTTGGGAGTTTGTTTGGTGCTTGCAGCGTCTTCTCAAGGCCTACTCCAAGCCCACCTCTTCAGGCCAGCGATTGTACCACCGGCCATTCGAGGTTTCCCTGGCCCCGGAGGGGCTGTTAAGAATGGAACCTTCGGCAACCTTCTTCCGAGTTTCAACGCTGCGGAAACGAGTCCCAAAACGAGTCCCGACGTGTTCAGGACTGACGCCCACCTGTCGAAGGCTGCCCAAAACGTGTCTCAACGCGTCCGTGACGTCAACGGGACGTGTGTGTGTGTGCGTGTGGGTTCGTGCGCTCCGGAAGGGGAGAGAGGCCTGGCCTAACTGCGGAGAACCTTGGCTATGACTCATTTCTGACTACGTCGCGACGGACCCAGCTGCAAAGCACGTGGCTGTCGCACCTGCTGCCCTGGCGGAGAGAGAGGGAGAAAACGGACCCCTATATAAGGCGGGGCGTGAGAGCTCCATTTGTTCTCTCGGATTTGACGACTGTATCGCTACCATGTAATTAAACCGTTCGTTACATTACAAATTCTCCCACCTCCACTGGACCCCTGGGTTCTTCTCTTCGGGGAATGGTCGTCGTCACGAGCCAGGAAGCTTCCGGACGTGCGGCCTAAACCCCGCCTCGAACACCCTTTAATCCAAGCGACGAAAAATTTAATCCAAGTGCCACCCAATTTAATCCAAGCGCCACCTAATTTAATCCTTGCGCTACCCAATTTAATCCCGGGGTCAGTCAATTTAATCCACAATATGTATATGCACTTATTGTCTTCTGGAACAACATCAAGGATGACGCCTGGAGGACGACGCCTAGGACGAACTCAAGGTCGACCTCAAGGACGGCTTCTAGGAAGACCTCGAGGAAGACGCCTAGAGGACGACGTTTAGGACGACCTCAGGGACGACGTCTAGGACAACCTCGTGGACAATGGCTGGGACGACCTCAAGGACGACTTCTAGGACGACCTGGAGGACGACCTTGAGGACGACGTGTAAGACGACCTCAAGGATGCGTTTAGGATGACCTCTCGGACAACCTCTCGGACGACCTCAAGAACGACACCTAGGACGACCTCAAGGACGACGACTAGGACGACCTCAAGGGCAACTTCTAAAACAACCTCGAGGACGACACATAGAGGACGACGTCCTCTAGGTGTTGTCCTCAAAGTTGTTTTAGAAGTCGTCCTAGACGTCGTCCTCCAGGTTTTCCTAGACGTCGTCACTGAGGTCGTCTTAGGCGTTGTCCTCGAGGTCGTTCGTGATGTCGTCCTAGACGTCGTCCTAGAGATTGTCCTATACGTCGTTAAGGGCGTCGTCCTCAAGGTCGTTCTTGAGGTCGTCCTACACGTTGTCCCTGAGGTCG
Source organism: Ixodes persulcatus (assembly GCA_013358835.2). NCBI lineage: Eukaryota > Metazoa > Arthropoda > Arachnida > Ixodida > Ixodidae > Ixodes > Ixodes persulcatus. The sequence continues at coordinate 447,188 of JABSTQ010010744.1, forward strand.
TCCTAGACGTCTTCCCTGAGGTTGTCCTAGGGTCGTCCTTGAGGTCGTCCTCAAGGTTGTCCTAGACGTCGTCTTAGGCGTCGTCCTCGAGGTTGCTATTGAGGTCGTCTTAGACGTCGTACCTGAGGTTGTCCTAAAAGTCGTCCTCGAGGTCCTCCTTAAGGTCGTTCTAGACGTCGTTTTTGAATTCGTCCTAGGCGTCGTCCTCGAGGTCGTCCTTGAGGTCGTCCTAGACGTCGTCCTAAAGATCGTCATAGGCGTCGTCCTCGAGGTCGTCCTAAACGTCGTCTATGAGGTCGTCCTAGACGTCCTCCTAGACGTCGTTCTTTAGGCGTCATCCTGGAGGTTGTTCAAGAAGTCGTCCCTGAGGTCGTCCTAGACGTCGTCCATGAGATCGTCTCAGACGTCGTCCTCTAGGCGTCGTCCTTGAGGTCGCCCAAGAAGTTGTCCTGGATATTGTCCTCGAGGTCGTCCTAGACGTCGTCCCTGAGGTCGCCCTAAACGTCGTCCTCTAGGCGGTGTTCGAGGTCGTCCTAGAAGTCATTATTGAGGTTGTGAGCATATTTAACCGTAGCCATGTATTATTCTTCCATCCCCTCTGCCGCCCCCGCTCCGTTCTTTCCTTCCAAATTGCTCCCCGAAACCAGAGTTCTCTAGAGCCAAGGCCAACGAGCCCTCGCCGTCCAAACCGACCGTCCATTCTTCTCGCCCTCAGTTCTACCCATCGCCCAAATGTAAACACCAGCCAAGTCGACTCTGCTCGCAAGCCCCGGCAGCCGACTTCTTCGCCGCAGCTGTAACCTTACCCCTCACCTCATAAACTAGCCTCGCCCTCGCCCCTGCCCGCCGACATCGCCTCTGCCTCTTCGCCTCAAGATTCTTCAAGCCCGCGTTCTTCTCTTCTCGGCCAGTTGCTTCCGCCCGTCCCACTGACTCAGACATACCTTCCTTTTCCGTAATAAACAGTTATCTTAATCTTTAAACTTGTTCTTTCTTCCTGGGGCCTACCACCGGCCCTCACATCTGGCGCAGTCGACCCTTCGAACCTCAATTATCAATCTTCATCGCCTTCACCTCCTGAACAATGGAATACTTCTAGACCTTCGGTAAGCCTACTTCGCCATCTTGCCCGCCATCGCCTACGCCCTCGCCATGATCCAGTGGGACCAAGCAACTCCAGTCGCCCTTCACGCCTTCACCGCCAATTTCCTCCGCGCCGAACTGGATGCCAGAGGACTGGATTCCTCGGGATCCAAAGATGACCTGGTCGCCCGCCTGTCTTCTTTTCTTCAAGACCAAAAGCAACAAGCGCCTCAGTCCCAAATCCCCGCGCCTCAAGTCTTGCCTCCCGGCACCGAGAATGGCGACACTGCACAGCCTACCGTCACGCCCGTGTCCCCGCCCGACGTAATGCAACTCCTGGCATCGTGCCTGCAGCAAAACACCCAGCTGTTGGCCGAGATGCACAGCCGTCCAGTACAGGTTGCGACACTTCCAGATCTGAGCTCCTCCATTTCAACATTTGAGGACTCGAAAACAACCTCCACCAAGCGCTGGCTGGAAGAACTGGAGAAGACGAAACAACTCGCCGCCTGGACCGATTCGACCCTTCGTGCGATCGCCATCAGTAAGCTTCGAGGTACCGCAAAGAACTGGCACCTCGCAGCCGGCCACGCCCATGAATCATGGACTGACTGGAAGGCAGCCCTCCTCCAGCAGTTCAGCGACCAACTCACCCTCATCGAGTGGCAACGACGTGTCATGGAGCGCCTCCAAACTCCAAATGAGACACTTCATCAATACACCTTCGCCAAATTGCGACTTCTCGCCCGATGTCCCGTGCTGCTCACTGACCAACAGCGGATCGAATACATCATCCAGGGCATCGCCGACAGGCAAGTCACCAATGCTATTGCTGCCCAGTGCCCTCCAACTGTTGACGCCTTCATAGCGATTGTCACGCAGCTGGACAACGCGTCGCTTCATGTTCGCCGGACGCATGACCCGCTCACACGCGACGGGAATCGCATTCCCAACTCACGACTTCCTGCCGCACCAATGCCCGGTACCTCAAAAGGCACTGCATCTCCTCGCGAATTCCAACCGTCGTCGTCCGACCGCTTCCCACGCAGAATTTCCCACCTTCCACCTGATGAACGGGAAGCGCGTTACGACGCGATTGCCCAGCGATACAACGCTCCCGCCTATCGATCTGGCCAAGACCTACGGGACGCAGTGTGTTTTCGCTGCCGGAACAAGGGGCATCTTTCTGCCAAGTGTCCCGAATCCCAACAACCCCGACCACCACCGCCTCCGCCGGCTCCATCGCCTCGCTCCGACAGAACATTCACGTGCAAAACTGGAGACTCTGAACTAAGTGGTTCAAAAATTGCATGTGCCATGGTCACCGCCGACGTCCGCGGTATAGGACACCTTGATGCATTTCCCGATAGCGGATCGAGCATCACCCTCATCTCCGCGGAGCACGTCAGCGGCTTACAGCTCCTCCCGTGGACAGCAGCTCCCCTCATCGTCGTCGGGGGTGGTACGATCACGCCCATCGGATCTGCTTGTCTTCGCATCTCCGTCGACGACATCTCTGGAGTTGTTGAGGCAGCCGTGCTTGAAAACAACGCCCTCCCATTGATTCTCGGAGACGACTGGCTTTGCGCTGCTCGCGCCGAGCTTCACGTCAAGCCACCAAGACTCCCCGAAATCCACCAGCCGCACCGAAAACTCGTGGTGCCATGTGTTGAGAAGACCCTGCCTCGGATGTCGAACGCTGTCCTCCTGCAGGAGACTGCCATTCGAACGTGGCACGCCGCTCCGACAACGCCTACAGGGCTTCAATTGGAACCTATCCTAGAGGATCAAAAGCCTCACTGGACAACGCTGGAAGTTCCCGCCAACACGCCCCCGCCACTGAGCGCGCCCAGTCAAGCTTCGCACGTCGCAACCCTTTGCGCCACCGCCACCCGCCAGCTCGTCGAGCCTCATGAGCAGCCTACGTCTGCTTCTCCCACGCCCTCCTCAGCTCTGCCCTCGTCGGTTCACCCATTGATTGGGCCCAACCTCGACGACAGTGACCGAAACAAAATTCAAGCCATCTTGAACAGCCACGTGCCTCTCTTCGCCACAGACGAGCAAGACCTCGGCCTTTACATGGGGACGGAACACAGCATCGACCTGATTCCTGGAGCCACCCCATACAGCCGCCAGCCGTACAGGTACTCTCTTGACGATCGCCGATTTTTGGAGCGTCAAACAGAAGACCTTTTGCAGAAGGGAATTATTCTCCCGTCGTCAGGACCCTGGGCTTTCCCAGTTGTTGTGGTCAGCCAACAGACCAAAAAGCGCCTTTGCGTCAATTATATTCCGTTGAACAAAATGACCGTAAACGTCGCACAACCCCTTCCCCGCGCCGACGACATCATGGAAGACATCGGTGGTTGTAGCCTCTTCGCATCGCTGGACCTGAAGTTTGCCTATTGGCAAATTCTGCTCAGACCTCAAGATCAAGACAAAACCGCCTTTATCACTCATCAGGGCACCTACAAGTGGACACGCATGCCCTTCGGCCTCAAAAATGCGCCCGCCACATTTCAGAAAGCCATGAACACCGTCTTCCAAGAACTCCGACCACGCCACCTCAAATGCGGTGTTCGCGTCTACCTCGACGATGTGCTGCTCTTCGCCACTAACATCACCGAGTTTCTTGACCTGCTTGACGAAGTCTTGACGCTTCTCCAACGCAGCGGTCTCAAGCTGTCTGCAGAAAAATGCCATTTTGGAATGGAATCCATCAAGTTCCTGGGTTTCATTCTCTCCAAGTCTGGAAAACTGCCGAACCCAGAGAAGGTAGACGCTCTTCTGAAAATCCCGACTCCGCGAAACGCGAAGTCCCTGCTCTCATGGGTTCAAGCTGCCAACTTCTACCGACGCTTCATCCCTGGGTTCTCGCACATCGCTGCTCCGCTTCACAGCATCATTCGCACTGGCAACTTCGAGTGGACACCAGACTGCGACACTGCCTTTCAAGCCCTGAAAACTGCCTTGACGTCAGCGCCTATACTGGGTCATTTTAATCCCAGTGCCCCTACGACTGTCGCCACTGACGCCTCCGGCACTGCAATCGGCGCAGTACTGTCTCAGCAACAAGACGGCAAAGAAACTGTAATCGAATACGCCAGTCGGTCGTTGACCCCAGCAGAACAGAAGCTCCACAGCAACGTCTGGGAATGTATTGCTGTTCACTGGGCCCTCACGCAAAAATTCCGCCCATACCTTCTCTCTATCAAGTTCTCACTTATCACAGACAATTGGACCGTCACGTGCCTGACTACGTCCATGAAGCCATCCCGAAGATTCACGCACATGTTGATGGACTTGCTGGAATTTGACTTCACGGTCCATCACCGTCCGGGGAAACAGAATGTTGTTGCCGACATGTTGTCTCGCCTCGCCTGCGCCACTGTCCAAACGTCTGACCACCTGGCCCAGCTTCAACAGGAAGACGCCGAATGCCACGACATACGGCAGAGACTTAGAGACGACCCAGCCTCTCTACCAGACTTTTTCGTGATTGACAACGTACTCTACTACAGCACGTCGCCCCAGATGTCAGTCATCGTACTTCCCGCCAAAATGCGACACCAGGCACTCGAGCTGATGCACGACAGCAGCGGCCACATGGATTACACCAGAACACTGGCCAAACTCGCCGAGCGCTATTGGTGGCCCCGAATGCCGAGCACGACGGCCAAATATGTAAATGCGTGCCAGACCTGCCAGGCGTGCAATCGACCCACGACGAGATCGGTAGGGAAGATGGCCATCATGCCAACCACCGAGACCCCGTTCAAGGTTATTGCAATGGACCATGTCACCATGCCTGACACCGGCACCCATCGATACCTGCTCAACCTGATCGACTTTGCCTCACGATTTGTGGTTCCAGCAGCAGTCACTTCGACATCTACGAAGGAGGTCATCGCTCACCTCCTCCAGGTGTTCTACCGCTACGGAGCGCCCGACCATTGCCTAACAGACCACGGACGCGCGTTCGAGTCGCACGAGTTTCTACGCTTCATGCGACTCCACGGCATCACCATTCACCATTCCGTGGCTTACCGAGCAGCCAGTAACGGCTTGGTTGAGCGTAGCAACGGCACGCTCGTGGCCGTCCTTCGTAAGCTCTGCAAGTCGGATCCCCAAACTTGGGATACACGCCTTGAGGAGGCAGCCTTCGCCGTCAACACAACCTACAACGCATCGTCACAATTTTCACCCTTTGCGTTGCTCCACGGCTACGTCCCGAAAATGCCTCACCAGAAGCATCAGCCCAAAAACACGGAAGCCATGCACGAGCGCTTGCTCAGATTATGCGCCGACCGAACAGACGCACTTCAGCGGAGTGAAGACGCCCAACTTTCACGTAAAGCCATTTACGATCGTTCCCACAGGGATGGCAGAGACTTTGAGCCCGGAGACATCGTATGGATTCGCCGCCAGCAACCCGTGCCCGACGGAATGGAAAAGCTGTCCCCCCGGTTTAAGGGCCTCTACGAAATCATTCGGAAGCCCACGCCTGTGACATTCCGCGTTCGACAACTGCCCGCCTTTGGTAACACATATTCCGCCAACGAACGCACGGTTCACTGTTCGCAGGTGAAGAAATATTCTCCACCATACGTAGACCCAACTCTCACAGACCCCCATGTCGATCATGTGTCACCGCCATCGCCAACCCGCCTTCCTGACCCGACACAACAGGAACCAGAACTCCCAACACCCGCGCCTTGCCCGGACATCAACAACTTACAAGACCATCCATCAAGCTGCGAAACACCCACCGCTGAGTCACCGCGCCCCACATTCCGCCGACCCCGCCGAACACGCACTCTGCCCTTGCGCCTTCAAGATTTTGATATGTCCACAGAATAGTTTCGCCATTTCGCTTGCCATTATAGCCTAGCTTATAGCCACGTTTTTATAAGTATCCTTAGAATAACTGCGCCTTTCACTTGTTTGTCATTTGTTTTATCTTTATAGCCACGCGGACGTGGCCTATAGAAGTGGGGTGGGATGTGAGCATATGTTAACCGTAGCCATCTATTATTCTTCCATCCCCTCTGCCGCCCCCGCTCCGTTCGTTCCTTCCAAATTGCTCCCCGAAACCAGAGTTCTCTAGAGTCAAGGCCAACGAGCCCTCGCCGTCCAAACCGACCGTCCATTCTTCTCGCCCTCAGTTCTACCCATCGCCCAAATGTAAACACCAGCCAAGTCGACTCTGCTCGCAAGCCCCGGCAGCCGACTTCTTCGCCGCAGCTGTAACCTTACCCCTCACCTCATAAACTAGCCTCGCCCTCGCCCCTGCCCGCCGACATCGCCTCTGCCTCTTCGCCTCAAGCTTCTTCAAGCCTGCGTTCTTCTCTTCTCGGCCAGTTGCTTCCGCCCGGCCCAATGACTCAGACATACCTTCCTTTTCCGTAATAAACAGTTATCTTAATCTTTAAACTTGTTCTTTCTTCTTGGGGCCTACCACCGGCCCTCACAAGGTCGTCCTAGACGTCGTCCTCCAGGCATCGTCCTAGACGTTGTTAAAATAGCTTCGCTGGTCCTCCATCTTCACCTGAAGTGAAAGGGCTCTACATTTTTTCTTTTAATATCGGAATCAAAGATCGTTTACCTCGGAAGTATCGCGGACACCAAAGGGAGCTTCGGACGTGGAGCCGTCGGACGCACTGGAAGGGCTCCTGGTCCGACGCCGCCCTCTGGTGTCCGGGGTAATTGAAGTGAAGTATAAAGTAACTCAAAAGTAACTAGAAATAATCGAAAAGTAATCAAATCATCAATATAGCTAATAATTATTAATTTGGCTGTATAATGACCCAAAGTAATCAAAATACTAAGTCAATAGCAGCTCACACCATTTTAAAGGGTAATCATTATGCAAATTTAGCTCATAAGAAAGCAATTGGTTCGATATTAGCTCAAAGTAATCAATAATCATCGAACTGTCAATTAAGCCGAATTAATGTTCGTTGGGTCAATAGTAACTCGAAATAATCAAGAGTAATTGCAATGAAAATTGAGCTAATGATAGATAAATTGGTGGCGCAGTAACTCCAAGTGCTTAAAATGGTCACCAATATGTTAATTGGGCAGATTTAAAGCCCATTGGGTTAATAGTAAATAAAAAATAATCATCAGGTCAATTATGCCCACAATAAATCAATCGGTTGAAAATTAGCAGAAAATAATCAAGTCTCATTACAATGTCAATTAAGCCGAATTAGGATTAATTGGGACAAAAGAGTAATAAAAATGTGAATCGAGCTCTTAAAACACCAATTAATTGAATGTGACCTCAAAGTAATCAGAAGAGTTACCAAATTGTGAAATAGGACAAATCCATTGGGTCAAGGTAACTCAAAGTAATCAGAAGAGTAGTCATAATATACATTAGGCTCATAATAATAAGTTTGTATACAGATAAGCTCAAAGTAATCAAAAGAGTCATCCCAATATGTCATTTCGGTCGAATTCAAGTCCACTGGGTTAAAAGTAACTCGAAGTAATAAAAAAAGTAGCCAAAATGTCAATTAGGCCGAATTAAAGTCCATTCGGTCAATAGTCCTTTGGATCGGAAGTAACCCGAAGTAATCAAGACTAATAATAATGTATGATTGAGCTCACAACCGATAAATTGGCACTATAATTACACAAAGTAAACAAGAGTTGCCAAATGTAACTTAGGCCGAATTAAAGTCAATTGAATTGAGAGTAACTCAAAGTAATCAAAAGATTAATTATAATGTCAATAATCATCACATAAAAATTCAATTCGTTGAGGAGCTAAAAGTAATGAAGAGTCATCACAATGACATTTAATTTGAATTTATGGCCAATGGGTAAAAAGTAACCCGAAGTAATCAAAAGAGGGATAATAATGTCAACTGAGTTCATTATAGATCAATTGGAGCAATAATAACACGAAGTAATCAAAAGAGTAATCATAAATTGCAATTGTACTTGTATCATCTGAACTGTAGCTATGTTAAGTCGAGTATAAGAAAGGTTAAACAAAACGTCCATTCAGCTAAAATAAATTCGAGCGCGCCACAGTAACTCAATATTACAAAAAGAGTAATCAACGTATCAACTAAACCTCGTCAATAGCGGGACTAGTAACTTCAAGTAATCACAGTAGGGATCAAATGATCAATTGTCCCCCAAAAAATCTAATTGTATAAACAATTATTCTAAGTTACCAAATGTGTAAGCAAACACATACAGGCTCTCACAGAAGAAAATTTACACGGTCTTTTTTACCGCAAAAATAAACTAGGCATCGCCCAACGCTCATTCTCCGCCCAAAGGCAGCGCTAGAGGTCACAACCAGATGCCAAAGTTTCAGCCCGATCCGATACCTTAATGAAAAGTTATAAGTGATTTTCTGAAAATTTCAATGGGAAAAAAACGGCCGACGGAGCTTTCGAACACATGGGGCTCTATGGCAACAGAAAGCGAAAACGGGCAAAAATGGGCTCCATTTTCCCATTGAAAATTTCAGAAAATCACTTATAACTTTTGATTAAGTTATCGAATCGGGCTGAAACTGTGGCATCTGGTTGTGACCTCGAGCTACCTTTGGGCGGAGAATGAGCGTTCGGCGATGCCTAGTTTATTTTTGCGGTAAAAAAGACCGTGTAATTTTTTTGTCACACCCTGTATATATATTGTGGATTAAATTGACTGACCCCGGGATGAAATTGGGTAGCGCAAGGATTAAATTATGTGGCGCTTGGATTAAATTGGGTGGCACTGGATTAAATTGGCCGTCGCTTGGATTAAAATGAGCGGGAAAACCTGTAGTGATGGTCGGATTCGGACAGATTCGGAAATTTCCGAACTTGCCGTGACGAATATTCGGCATATTCGTCAGATTCGTCGCTGGTTGCAGACGGCAACGTGAAACTTGTCGTAAACCTCGCGAATGCGGTCAGTTGTGTTTTTTTTTTTTTTTTTTTTTAGGTACTGTCACTGCATATAACCAGATTTAGTCTTGTTTATTTCGACGTATGGTATGTACTGTACTGTCATTCTAAACCCTGGCCTGTTTAAAAACAGGTGTGGTTGACGTAGGCCTAACCAATGTATGGTCTCGGTTTCTGTGCGGTTTCGCGGTGATCGGTAAGATGTAGCGAAACGCTGTGTATTATACATAATGTGGCGCAACGCGTAATAAATATATTCAGGCAAGGAAATGATTCGTCTCCTTCTCTAGAGCTGCGTATGTCTGTACCTGTAAGGCGCGAGAGCGAGATGAATGTTGCTCGTCACAACTTCGACCCCGTACCGGCACCGGTGGCGGAGAAAAACGTCCCCAATTCGCACTGTCGTTTCTCCGTCTTCAGTAGCAATTCGGCCGTGAAACGTTATTGTAACTAAATCGGATATCATTAACTAGAAAGGTACAAGTGCAGTACCGGAGACTAATAATACGGCGCAAGGAGTTTCAGATTGTTACACGCTGGAGATAATCGAATCGAGCATACTCACTTATGTGGTGTGTGCCACTATGACCGTAATTATGGGCACGAAATGTGTCTGTACCGAACAGCACGTACGGCATCGATCTCTTGCGGCGATGAAAACATGCGCCTGTATTTCCATGTGCACCAAGCATACCTATTTTGGTCCTAATCCGGAACCGAAACCAATTTTCCCGCGATGTCTGGCTACCGTTCTCGACAAACATCCAAATTAATATAAACAAAGCGGAACATTTGATTTATTACTATGATATCATATTACAACACTGTTTTGTGCGCTTCGTAGAATTTAGTGAATTTAATATCACAAAAAGTTGAAACACTCATCAACGTGATCTGGCAACCATGGCAACGCTCCAAATCTTTCCGAACTTTTCCGAATCACTTGAGATTCGGCTACTCCTCCGAACCTTTACGAATCTTCAGATTAGACTCCGAATCTCGATTCTGATAAAGATTCGTCTGATCGCGCTCTTCGTGCACCAAGAATTTCAGTTTTTCGCGCTTCGCGTGACGTCACCGACGTCTGTTTTCAGTTGATTAGTGCTTAATCCAGCAGGTAAAAAGGAATTGATCTGAAAGCCAAGACAGCAATTAGTGTTCCGGAAAAGGGTTGTTTGTGCATCTCGCCTGAAAACGATTCCTCTATCGAACGGTAGCGTGCCGACAGCGCAGCGACAGAAAAGTTCAGACGAGAACACAGTCGGACCGCTGCCCTTTTTAGAATGCTTAGCCCAGCGAATCAAGATACTTGATTGGAAAGCCGAAACATCAGTTAGCGTTGCGAAAAAGGTTTGTTCATGCATCTCGCCTGAAAACGAACTGACGTGTGAGAACGACGGTGTGCCGGTATCAGCGTAGCTACCGTCTCGCGCTGCAAGAGGGAACCACGAAATATCTGACAAGTTTGAGGGTTTCCTGCGTCGACAAGCGGGTTTAAGAATGTTGTTTCTTATTTAAATCTGAACGGCATGCATAGTCAATAAATAGATGGGCCAAGGTAACTTTCCACATGTGTGCTCCGAATCGAGTCTTCAAACCTTTCAGGAATATTAAAACCACATTAAAACGTTCGTGGAAACTTCATAACGTAGCCGTATCTTTTACTTTACAGTCTGCCGCTCCACATGTGCTCGGATTATGAAACTTGGAGCGTCGGAGTAGGAGTAAGAGTTAACGCACCGACTTCGAAGTTCCGAGTTTGAATGCCATGATGCGGAGTACGAACTTTCCGCATTGAACACAGCAGCGAGTTTACGCTTTAGCGACAACTGGGACGTAACTTAACAACTTTGACTTCTTACCTTTCGTCGCAAGGCCGCAATTAGAACCTTTTCTGAAGGGTTCACGACGCTCTGCACTTATGGGTGGAGCCGGTGGAAACTTGTCATGCAGCGTGTCAGAATGGCTGCACACATGGATGGGTGTGAAGTCCCCCTGATTTTGAGACCCTTCTTTCATATGGGGGTGTAGCTCAGTGGTAGAGCGTTCGCTTTGCATGTGAAAGGCCCCGGTTCGATCCCCGGCACCTCCACGTGTTTTTTTGTTTTTCTGCTTAAAATTTTTTGTGCATTAATTTATAGCAGCAGAAAACAAAAGTCTGCAAGAGTGCCAGAATGCTGGTTTAACACTTCACATTCAAAGTGAACCCTGGAGCGAGGAAAAGACGGAGTCCTTCGTCCAATCCCTTTTTGTTTTGTTTGCTGTTGCAAAACGAGACTGAAAAGTCAAGTTCATGATTAAAATAAAGGCAAACAACTTCAACTGCAAACAAAACAGTCTGTGTTTTATTAACACAGACTGTTATGTTAGTCGGTGTTTTATTAACACACAGACTTGTGTGTGTTTATTAAAATAAGGACTTCACTGTAATGTGAAATCGGTGCCCTTATCTTACCCAATTTCTGACCAGTGGGCTGTATTGTCAGTTACCAGCTTTGAAACCTATACGTAATAGAAATATTTCAAAGCCAGGCTCACCGTTGGACCCGCTCCCTCATTGCAAACATTTCATCTTAATAACTGCCATGTCTGATAAGTCATACTGGCATTAGTCCCTGTAAAGCACTTTCTACTACACTTGGGAGTGGACACAGTAACTGGTTCAGCCACCACATGTGGCTCCCAAGTAGTAAAAAATATCTTGGCAAACTTAACAACCATAGCCACAGACTCACAGCTAACCCTTTAGCTGCCCTTGGAACCATCCAAATATGACGTTTTAACAATTAGAAATTCCAAATGTTTTCAGGAGTGGCACGTCTCAATGAATGCTGGAACTCTACCCTCCCACAACCTACCAAGTGGTTGAGAAACCCCCCCTAAACTTCTGGTTTCGCCACCATGTGTGAGCAACAAGGCCTTCCATAGAATGTCAATATGACAGCCCATGTCCCCACCGATTCCCAGGCATCTCCCACCAAGTAACAAAAGTTCAACCAAACAGACAATAGACCCATCACCACCTGCCATGAGTGTAAGTCACTCATAGCAACAGCAAGAGTCCATTTTCACTGCTTTATTCATTTTCAAATGCTCCATCTGACACAAAGGTAGCCCAGGTTCACTTTTATCAGTTCGAGAATATACTGCAAAAGCAAATCCCTGTGGGCCAGGTTAAAATGGAAGGCGAATAAAAAGTACTTTTAAACAGTGTAGTAACGAATCAATGCAGAGTTAACCTCTCATCTAGTCAATGATGCCTTTCTTTTAAAGACGGTGTAAGCAGCAAATCCTTGCCCACTTCTCCGGAATAAAGTACAAACTGTCAGAATGCCATTGGAGTCAGCACACAAACAAGCGCAGTTATGCAGAGATGGACGCACATTTTCCCACAACACCAAAAGGTACCGAACGCAGCATTAACCGAACAACCCAATTGTAGAATTCCCCAGCATACGCGCTATAATCACCGAAAGAATGGGAATGCCATGGCGTCTTTCTCGGACTCCCGGCCTCCAGAGCGCGCTTGTTGCCCTATGCCGTGCACTGGCCGTGCGTGCATGTTCGAAGATCACTAACTTCTTAGCTTCCTAATTTGAGGTTAGGAAGCCAAGCCAAGCCATTCTGATCCTGTTAGCGACTATAGTTGCTCCACCATCGAGCTGGAGCGGGTCGTTGTGTTAGCGCTTTGGCTCGAAACGCAGGGAAGCACAGCACGTCCCTAACGAGAGAAACCCTACTCAAAAGCAATCGCCTTAATTCTCTCATTTATACCGAACCTTCCTTTTCTGAATTCACACCAAAAGAGGCACTGCTAACAAAGTCCGGCCTCGTAATGACAAACAAACACAAAGAGGGCTACTGCCAGGGCATGGGCATCGCAAAGTGGCCCACGGGTAAGGGGCCGCCCGGCCGGGGGGTAGGCAGGCATGGGGGCAGGTGCAGGGGGGGCGGGGCGACTGGGCAGGGGGGGCAGAGCCCCGCCGGGCAGCCGGGATGGGTTCCGGCTGCGATTGGTCAGCAGCTCCGTCATCTTGTCTACCTTGACGCGGCGCAGGTGCGCCAGCTTGCGGGCATCCGCAAACTGCTCCAGAAACGACTCCACCGTCGTCTCCCCCTCCAGAAGCTCGACGCTATTTTCTGCGATAAAGGAGTCAACACCAAATGCGGTATTATTTAGTGGCGCGCGAAACGTGCACCATGAAGCTGAGTTGAGTACCCTTTGCAGCAGTAATATGCTGTAAAATGGTACCCAAAGTGCTGCTCGTGCGCTAAACATTAAGAGACACAGCTCCGTCATTTGTGCGTGGCCTCCTCATTCGTGAGAGAGAGGTATGTCGTTGCCATTCGGACTCGCAGGAAATCGGGAGCCACAACGAATGTTACTCGATGCCCCGGAACTTGCCGCATCTTGTCAGAAGCACATGATTGTATGCATATTCAACAGCTTTGTTCTGTTTACTCATGTTGGATAACTAAGCAAATGAATCAAGCACGAAAAAAAATTTGGCAGACACACTTGAGATTGTTCATGTGCAGGAATGCACTGCATGCAGAAATGTGAAGCATTCCTACCTGTAAGAATGCTTTCACATTCCTACATGCAGCGCATTCCTACAAGCAGCTAGTCACATCTTCCGATCGCACATGGCGCTGTGGCGATGACATCACACTCCCCCACTGCACAGGCCCGACGAACCTTGCGGCTTCACAATGGCTTCCATGACAAAGCATTGCCTGGCTGTGCTTTTCTTTGCGTTTTATTTCTGAAGCGCGTCCGCTTCACCTTGAGCGCACCCGCCGTTTTCCGTGACGAGGCATCTGCGGTGCTGTGCTTTTGTTTGTGTTTTATTGGTAACGGGATTTAGGTGCAGTTTTTCTGCTACAGATGGCTACAGACAATACCGGCTTCGCTCCATGGGACATTAATGCTTTCGCATTAACAATGTTTCATCTACTATTGGAAGACCAGCCTAAAAATGAGGCATGAGTGGCAGGTACATGTGCCCCGTCACCTCAGAATCTTCTTCGGATTGTGCAGCCGAAGTCTGGAGGAGGGCCAGCATGGTTTCCAAGGATGACTGTCCTCCCTCGAATCTAGAACACAACATTGCAAACACTTGAGAACCCCAACTTCAATACCTGAGGGCACGTGCCAAAAGGACTCAGAACTCCATTCGCAAGTTTTTCTTCGCCTGCAATGACTTAAATCGGTACCTTCTGTACTCTATCCAATAACTACATTTCCCGCTGTCTAAACATATATAACACAAAATGAAACCAGAAGACCATATATTGCCTAAAAATATCGAAGTATTTATTCATGGTGTAACCTACAAACAAAACTCAACATACCCTTTGCACGGAGGCCTTCCACGGTACAGAAATATTGTTCATGAACCTCCAAACAGGGAAAACGCCATTTTGTATTTTATCCCACCTCATCAACACAAACAGCGAGTCACTGCAGAATGCGTTGCGAGCTTCGTTTTTTAGGCGTTCATTCCTTACTAAAAGCTCGTACTAAATAATGTGCACTACGGTCACTGACACTGTCGAAAAGTAGGGGAGGAGCTTCGTACGTCCCGCCCTTCAGCATGCAATCTCCCCATCTTCGGTAAAACTTCAATGTATTGCGCACCTCGAGCGCGAACGTGCACGGAGCGTGTGCTGGAGGGCGAGCATTCCAAAGACACGCCGCATCGTTCTCACTCTGCAAGTGACCATAGTGACAATTTCTGTCGTTCTGTATTCACTAGTCTTAGCCTGAAATAGGCAAGAGAGCAATTGATTCAATGACATCATTCAGCAATTTGAGTTGCGGCATTGCCGGTTCCCAGGCAGTCTCACCGAGGGTCTTCTTCCTCTGTTCCACCTCCTGCATGAGCTCCTGGGCCTGCTCGTAGAGCTCCTTGATCTGCTGGCGCGACTGGCGCATCTTGGGCTCCCTCGACAGGTTGAAGTCCGCCAGGCTCTTGTTGCTGGCCAGCAGCATCTCACGCTCGCTCTCGGCGTTCTTCACCTGCGCAACCGATTCAACCGTGCTCCTTCGTTCGGGGAACTGAACTGCTCTTAACACGGACGGACCTCGTCGCACATTTGCCTTTCAAAGGGACCGCAAAAGCCATTTCTTTTTTTTTTTTTTTTTATGTACTACGGTTCTTGTAGGTGATACATTTACTATCTCCAGTGTGAAAGTGTGAGCTCACTCCAGTAAAAAAAACAAAAAAAACATACTAATGTTGTTTTTTTTATGAACAAAAGTTTAGCCAAGTCTTTTTTTTTTGTGAAGTCGTCAACGGCAATGCGGGCCATTTGGCATTTATTACGACAGAAAAACAGGCGGAGGAAAAAAAGGAAATAAAACTGGCCGACAGTGAGGCTCGCCAGCATTCGCTTTTAGACACTTGCCAGCCATGCTATTGGCGAAGAGATCAAACTGGAGGGGGCACTTAAGCCAGCTTTTTTTCCAAGCAGTTCAGTGTTTACCCAATGCCAAGCCTGCGGGCGAGATTCCCCAAGTCGTCTACCTCAGCGTCCGGTTCGGGCTCGTGCAATCGCTGCTTCACCGACTGAACATGAATCCCAGCCCACTTGTGTGTTCGGCTACGTCAGCCGAGCACTGCATCAGTAACACAAACAAATAATTAATGCTATTGTGCCTGCGGGTGCAGTTCCCAACCTAGTCCATAGGGGCCCGACAATTCCACACCCTCCCCACTATTGTTAGTCTCTTCTGATTTGCACTTCATTTTGTGTTCCACTTATAGTAATTCACTCTTCTTTTCTGTCACCAGTTTCAAGCAAAACAAAGAATCCTTGGGTCTAACAAGTTAGGGTGCTCTAAAACTCTGATTATGACCCACAATAAATGTTCAACGCAATTTAAAATGAAACAGGTGTCTGTAATAGGGCGACATACTGACGATTCGTCCCTCTCCAGCGTTTTATGGCTTGAGATAAAAACAAATAGTCGGACAACTTTACAGGAGGCTTCTACATTGTGTGTCCTTCCGGTTTTATATTTTGTTTCCTTAGTAATGGTCTTCATCGTCATGTCCAATAATGCTTCTTATTGAGGCAGAAAGACGGCAATTCCGTGGGCACACCTACCTGTTGCAGGTCTTTGACCATGCTTCCACGCGACTGTCGTCATTCAACAGCTTCTGTAGCTCTTCGGTGTTCAGATGCTGGAAGAGTCCCAAGGCGGCCGTGTAGTCCGGGTTCACGTCGCTCACGTAGTACGGCATTTCGAAACGACTGCGAAGCGTGTGGAACGCAAGGTAATCAATGCTGAGGCCGTGAAAACTTCGCTTCGTCCTTTTTTTTGGCTACGCTGCGTCACCCAGAGTTAAAAATGTCCACCAACTGATATCGATTCTATGAAGCAGCTGTTTGGCAAGAAGGATTCCGGCTATGACGTCATTAACTGCAAGTCCGAGATTATTTTTTTCTTTTTAACCAACGAGTTAGTTTCGTCTTATGCAAGAACAGGGATCCAATTGTGTTTGTCATTAGTCGAAATCTGAGTCAGCCCGAGCAGTGAAGTTTGTCAGGCAGCGTAGCTCTGGCACACGAAGAACTGTAGTGCCACTTACCAAGAACGCCTTGTTGTTTTCAGTATATATTGGTTTGACTACGGTCAACCGTGTCTAGAGGAACTGTATTGACAAATACATCGCATAACGAAGGCGAGCTGAACCAACCAAAAGATCGCGAACTTCGTCAGGCAGCCATCTTTGATAGAGCTAGCCATGTGCGCCATGGTTGTCTGTTACTGCTGTAGGAACTCGCTAAACTTAGCCGCGCGATTCACTCCACAAAATCGCTCCACAACCACCACAACCGTCATTTATTTTCTTTCTCAACCACGACCTCGATGTCGCAAAAGTACAAAAGTAGAGAAGTTCCACAAAGCTCCAATGTGAAAGTTCAACAGAGGTCCGCAGTCCAAACAGAGGAAAATGAAACCAAAACGATTTATACTTCCATGCGACATTACTCATAAGTAGGGCTTCGTGTTTTCTGTATTTATTTCTTCAACTTGGGGGGTTATTTATACGTGTTTCTTTTCCCCCTTGAATCGACGTTTTTCGGTCTCTACTTTTAATGCCGGAGAGAAATCTGTGTTTATCGGACAAAATTCGTGAGCGATGTCCTCGCCAGTCTTGCGTTTATCCATAAACCTGCAGGTGACTGACTGGGCAAGTGTCATCCTGAAAAAATTGAATAGGAAGCATGAACTAAAATAGTATTTCTAATTAAGATACATCAGTATTTTTCAAACTGTACGTCAAACTTGTGACTAGGTAGCCATTCTCGCAACCAAATTTTAAGAGGTGGCAAATGGAGGATGACATTAAAATTGAGAGCCCTCCCACCCCGTGAAGAGGGAAGTCTAGTGAAGCCTGCGCTCTGGTAGAGACAATGACATTTTATTATAGCGCGGCTACGCCAATCACGGCGCAGGCTCTAGTGCGCCGCAAAGGTGGCCGCCGAAGAGCGCGCGACGTTGCGCAATGTCAGGAGGGAAAAAACGCCGCTCGTGGCGAGGATTATACACGACTCGGGAGAGTCGGCTGCGGTGGAGAGGAGTATAAAGTGGGGCATACATCGTTGTTTGAAAATTGTTAGTCTACGCCGGTCTGTCGCCAGAGACGATCCACCAGAAACCTAGCCATAGACAGTTTAGCTGCAATAGTACATATCTGGCTCGGCCCACGGCTTTTTCCGCTGTAGATGTCGAGCTGATTTTACATGCTCGCTCAGACTGGTGACAGGATAAGGGTCCTCGGAAATACTTAGTCGGCAGCACTTGCACACAAGGTGCTTGTTCGCACCTTCAGGTAAAACTTCGAAACACTTAAAGGGGCGCCCTGCAATCATATTTAAGCATCTCGTCAGCAAGTCGAGATACAAAATATAAGTGGCGCAAGCCGTTTTAATTATTTATAAAAGTAGTTTTTGTTCAGAATTTTGGATCAGAAAAGAAACAAATGCAGTTTATAAAGTACGGAAACAATAAATGACCCGTCTCCAGCGTTCCACACGACAAGCTTCTATCAAGGCTGGAGCAGCTCGATATGCCGACACAGTGGACCGAGCTTATTAATCGCTTATACACAGGCAACATGGTGACAACCCAGGTGGGAGAGGTCAGATCAGAAGAAATCGTAACACGTGGATTGCGCCAAGGATGCCCACTCTCGCCGCTTCTCTACATGTTGTATGTCGCGCGACTAGAGGAGCGTTTGATAGAATCAGGACTGGGCTTCTCGCTACTGCACGTTGAAAATGGAGAGGCCGTGAACTGGGTGATACCGGGTCTGACCTTCGCGGACGACATTGTGCCGACGGCGGGCTGTGCAACGGCGATGCAGCAACTTCTCGACATATGTGCCGATGAGGCTGCCGTGCTTGGTCTCAAGTACAACGCATCCAAGTCCGCCGTGATACAATTCGCGGGCGTTGAGAAAGAAAAGCTCGATAGCCTCAGATGGGGCCTTGACGTATTACCGGTACTGAACAAGTATAAGTACTTAGGTGTTGAGTTATCCAACGAGGCAGACTATCTGAAAGATCATTACGTCCACCTCCGTCAATCCGCCACACGGGGAGCTAACATCCTCCGTAAGCGCAGCCTATGAAGCTGCAATAGATTCATAGTGAGCCGCGAAATGTGGAAGGCGGTGGGGGTGCCAGGTTTGACGTTTGCCAACGCAGTGGTGTGTGTACCAGGTGACACAAGAACCGCCTTAGAGCGCAGACAACGAGAAGTGGGACGCCAAGCGCTGGGCTACCATGGCACGGTGGCGAATGAGGCAGTACAGGGGGACCTGGGCTGGTCATCTTTCGAAGCGAGGGAGGCGACAAGCAAGGTTTCCTATGACGGGCGGCTTCGACTGATGGACCGGTGCCGCTGGGCCAAGAGGCTGTTCGTATACACACATATGACTTCTCTGCAGAGCCGTTGGCGAAAGCGCCTTTACCAGCTTGAGAAAACGTTTGGCTTCTTCACAGAACCGGTGGAGACGACCACAAAGAAAGAATGGGAGTCTGTGGTGCGGAAGAGGGTTCGCGAACAGGAGAATGTGCAATGGCTGGAGGCTGCCCGGACAAAGTCAACCCTTACCATGTATGCAGAGTTAAAACAGCAAATCACGGCAGAGACGCGGCTGTACGACAACAGCTTGGGCAGCCGCCTATTCTTCGAGGCTCGTGCGGGAGCCCTGCACACACTGGTGTACAAACAGCGCTTCGACAATAATGTGCAGTCAACTGTATGCCGAGTATGCGAGGGTGAGAGCGAAACCTCGGAGCACATCATACTCCGTTGTGGCGGAATCCGACCTTCTGCCACTTCTCCCACCGAAGAGGCGAACCGACTAGACGAAGGTGTCCCACCTCTAGCGACAGCGCTGGGCTTCTCGACAACAAGCGAGAGAGCCGATACTGCTGAAGCCTTTTGGAAGACCATCGAGCAGACGAAAAGACGACTGGAGGATTGGTGGCATCACACACAACACAGGGGCGCTGAATTCACCCCCCAGGCTTGGGCACGATTAATCGAGCCCGCCCGTTATAAAGGGAGCAGCCGCAGTATCATCATCATCATCATCATAATAGAAGAATGGATAGTTGGGCGCGTTGGTGGGAATTCATCGTAGGAAACAGCGCGAAAAACAGACGACGACGACGAAGAAGCACACAGTGTATCGAGTACAGTTCCGCTGGTCTTCCTTCTTCACGACAGTGGAAAGGCTGAACGTTTTTATATTGTAATTTTAATTTGCCTATAACTTTTAAAATAAAGCAAACGAGTTTGAGAAAAGAAAAGTTTCATTAAGTTACTACGTTCAGTGCGCTCAGGTTCGGTGCAAATTAAAAAACAGTAAGAGTCCTTGTTGACGGGCGCCCGAATCTCGTCCGACCTTGAGCGGTCGCCAAATAAACTGGGGCTGGCTTTCCAGACGCCGGAGAAAACAGAACACAATCAGTGGGCCCATACTAGCCCAAAACCACCACCCCAAAGCGTCTTCAGAAGAAATTCGAGAGGAGCGACGTCTCCGGTGATGTCGGCAGAGACATTTTCCGGGTCCGGCAGTTCCGGCTGAAACGGGATGATGTTTGGCAGTAGCCAGTCAGGGGAAGGCGGTCCACCCTCCTCGAAAATCCTGCAAGGGGGGGGGGGGGGGTTCGCGCTTGTCGCTTTTCGGGAACCCTAGAAAAGGACAGAGAGGCATAAAGAGCTCCTGAAAAGAAAAAAAAAAAGTCTTTTTTAAACAGTGTAATTGGGACACGCGTGTCAAAAAATTAATTTTACGTGAAAAATTTTTTTTTTTTAAAGCAATATGGACGGCGCGAGATTTCTTTTAAAATTTGCGCGAAGTCCATGACGTCACGGAATGGTCATACACTCTTTCCACCTCAACGTGAAGGCGAAGCCAATCCACCTCTCCTCCACACGCCTGAAATGCCGAGAGAAAGCAAGTGGAAAGGAGGTGACTACCGACTAAATCGCGTCTTCAATATTGCTCTAAAAAACTTTTTTGTGTAAAATTAATATCTTGACACGTGTGTCCCAACCAGACTGTTTAAAAAAAACTTTATTTTTCTTTTCAGGGTTCCTTTAAGAAGCAGTTGCTTTTGTTGTATTCTCTCCCTCAAAAATCCCACAAAGGGTGCCTTTTTTCCCTCACCTGCCCGAGGAGACTAATATATGCGTTTTTCTCCTTTCTGCTGAACCCACTCATCTCCGGATCTCTCTAGCTGGTCCGAATGGTTCGACACATTCACTCTTCCCAACCTGCAAAAGTTATTAAAATAATTTTAAAAAAAAGGTTCTGAATTTGGTTTGACAGAAAGGAAGACCCAAGGAGAGTTCAGTGCCGCTGTGTTCCGGGTCAATGAGAAAAAAAAAAAGTAGACTATACCTGTTTTCACCTCAAGAAAAAAGCATGTTTTGCGCATTGTTCCTACGTGGCGCGAAATAGTTCTTACGAGATTTGGTTGTCGGAGGAAAAAGCGATGCTTTTGGCGTTTGGAACGTGTACGTCTTGATAAGATAACATATATCTAATCTAATATTCACCTACATATGTCGTCATTATCTACATAAAGGGGGAAATTAGTAATGTTCCGCGAGGAGCCGGACTTGTTTTACTTCGGTTCTTGAGGTGAAAACAGGTATAGAAGATTTCTTTCCATGAAGCTTGCATATCTTTTTTTTTTCTTCAAGGGCAGTTCAAATTCTGAGTTTTTCGGTTTTCACCGATTCAGAAAAAAACCGCCTCAGGGGGTTAATTTCCAGTGTTTATCGGTGAATACCGAAAACATGGAACCCTACCCATAACGTCCTATCCCCAAAGTTGACCTCACCTAAATGACAAATTTGCCTTTTTTCCCTCATTGCAGCCTCTCTGCAGTGTTCCCAGAGTCATCAGTGAGCAGAGTTGTACGCATTGGTGCTATGCTTTTAATTTCAGCAGGGAGAGACACCTATCCAGCAGCCGCTGGCATGTTTCTTAAAATATTGTCTTGTGTGCAAGTTGCACTCACTGCTCAAGTTTTTCATCCTCTAATATGAACCAAACAGTGTCATCATTGCCACTCACAAAGGGCTCCCACGAAATTCACCACCGTTTTCCTGCTACACTTATAACAAAGGTAAAATTTGACATATTCTTCTGGTCAGATTTATGGGTACCTACAAACATTAAATTGGAACCATATCAAGATCCATATAAACAAAACAACTTTTTGCTTGGGAAAATATTGTCCCAGGGTGTTTATGAAAAAGATTAGCTTATGGCTGGGTTGGGAAGAAACGGGAGAGCTTTTGTCCAGTAAACTCATACCCCAGATTCTAAAAGTTGCAAGGACAATGAATAGTCCTGGGGAAAAGAAACTGCAATGTGCAAAAACACTTCCCCTGGCTCCATTTTATTAGCTGGCAGGGCCTAATCGAGTGGCAGGTACACCTACAACTGCCCTGCCTACCCTGAATTATGCAGTGAAGTACTGGCACCTAGATATAGCACAAACAAGCCAGACAAAAAGTTATTGTGGTTTCATTGTTTTGGTAGTTGTCTTAAAATACAAAAGAAAACTGAGCTCAAACACAAATTAAGAAAGTTGTCAACCTCACGTGCTTCAATTAGCCATCATTCTTCACTCAACATACATCAACAATGAAATAACAAAAAAAATAAAAATAAATGCAGTCACATGTGTGAACATACAGTTCCCACTAATAAATGCAAGTTGGTGTTTGTTTGTTCTGTTCGCTTTCCACACAAGGATTTCACTATTATCTTTGTTTTATACAAACAAAGGATGCAAATAAAACAAAAAATCAGAAGGACTGTCCTTACGACACAATTTTAGCTACAATCACCTCAAGAATGACAAGCAAACACTAGTGGTTCGCAACATTTCTAGTCGTAATCCACGAGAGTCGGGTCGGGATCCTCCTCTTCCGCATAGTCGTCTTCTTCCTCCGGCTCTGCAGTCCCTTTAGCTGCTTTGGACGACCCCCTCTTCCCCTTCTTCTTGACCATGTCATCGGTAGCATAGGGGGTCATGAAACCTTCCTTGTTGAGGGCCCTCGTCAGTGCAGCTTTCACCTATGAGTCAAGAAGAGGTGCCCATCATGTATTACCGCGGGACCCTGCTTATGAGAAAGCTTGCAAAAAACCTCAAGTTCAATCGGAAAATAACCTTAACGGACGACTTCTCATATTGGGTTCCTAGGATCTCAGGGGTTCCCCGAAGTATTCTGATGGGCTTGCCAGGCTCCTGAATTTCCTCAAACCGGAGAGATCCTTTGCCCCCAACCAAAGCATCTCTCCAGTTTCACCCCTACCGTAAAATACCGGGCGAGCACCCACCCTACTTTCACTGAAAATTGGGTTAATCTAGACATGGGTGCTTGTCCGGTCAAATCGGACGCTTAGTGTATACCGTATTTACTCAAATCTAACATGCACCTTTTTTTCCGGGGCAATAGGTCCAAAAATCGCATGAGCGCTAGAATCGAGTGCAGCCCAAAACTGCGCAACCATATCGCCATCGACATTTCAAAATGGCCGCTCCATTACGCGTTGAGAAGCTGAGAGGCTTAGACCGTAGACAGCTCGTCTGTTTCTTGCGTTCGTATCAGCATGGAAGTTTCCACTGCAAAGACACGCCGCATTCACCATGATGCTGGATTAAAAAGGAAAGTAATATTGTGCGCGGAGAGCGATGGAAATCGGGCCGCATCACGTGCGTTTAGTGTTCCAGAAACTTGCGTCGCTGCAGGACTTCGCCGGATGGGCGAAAGATGTGTGGTGCACGATCCCGTCTGCCATGGTTATCAAGGCCTTCAAGAAGTGCGGAATTTCTAACACTGTGGACGGGACCGAAGATGAAATACTTTGGGCCGTTGACAGCGATAAGGAGTCGTCCGACAACGATGACGAGTGGTACATACTGCCCCACGGGCACCGCACCGGACCGTCGTCGTGATGGCGACCTTGCCGGCGAGAGAGAGTGCCGTTATTTCATCGCAAGATTGAAGCATTTGGAATAAACCTTCGTTGTTCCAAGTGAGAAAAGGTTTCATTTCTGTATCCAACCTACAAAATCTGGTGCGTGTAACAATCGAGGTCATCGCGTTTTTTTGTTTGTTTTTCGGACCTCGAAAAATGGGTGCGCGTTACAATCGAGGGCGCGTTAGATTCGAGTAAATACGGTAATTTGCAGAATTCCAAAGTTTGCGAGTGGGTGCTTCCACGGTATTTTACAGTATGTTAGAAGATCTGAGCCATCCACTGATGCGTAACAATGTGCCAAACATTCGCCAGTATGCGCACAACTGTTCTCAAGGTATGTAGGCTTCTTCACTTCTTTATTGTATTAATGCGAGGGCTGGAAAGGGTTCCTCAACTAGCAATCAAGGAAAATGGAGGTTCCTCGAGATAGAAAAACTTGAGAGCCCTTGTTCTGGCGGATGTGGGAAGATGACAGAGCTTAAAGTCACGGCACAACCCAAGTAGAAACTAACGAGCAAGACGGAAACTTGGCTACGCTCGGCAGGGCTATGCACTCGGAAACTGTGATCAGGCGTGCTTCGACGTGTCACCTTGGAGTCCACCTGAGACAAAGGGTCCTTCATGCCCGGCCAGAGGGAGAGTTCGGCCACGGTGTCCAGGTCGGCCCTCTGGAGGAAGTAGTGGCCCATGAGCCTGAGAGTGCTCGGCACGCCATCGGCGCCCTTGGATATCAGGGGCTGGGTCAGGGAATGCAGCAGGGGACTCAGGTAGTCCATGTGCAGCTGCGTTCGGTTCGCCGAAACCCTGCAACGACCGGAAAAGTCCCGGGGATTGACTGCCGGTTCTCGGGTACGTATCGTCGAGACAAAACGCCGCCAGGATATTAATCACAAAGTCATTTCAATTGCATTAGAAAAGACTGATGCAACGGAGAAAATAAGAACTTGCTTTGGACACAATTATTCGAGGAAGGTAGCTTTGACAGGTCAATGTGGGCACCCTAAAGCCACCAACCGTCAATAAGTTCCACCTCACAAAATGTGATGCAGAATATTTTTATTCTCATTATGTTTTAATTTATTGTTTCTATTCAAGATTCTCTTTAGCACTCAGCAAACGTGTATACTTATATGGAGTTCTTTTTTTAAGCTTTACACATTTGTTTAAAAATTCCGTGAAAGCTAAACTTACCGTAAAATACCGGACAAGCGCCCACTCAAAATTTAGAGATAATCGCGAGAAAATGGGGGATGGGCGCTTGTCCGGTCATCAATTTTACATATCAATCTACTCGGCATATTTTCTCAGATCTTAGAAATTTGGGAATGGGCGCTGAATGTGGAATGGGCGGATGCACGGTATTCTACGGTATGTGGTTTGTGCAGGTGAGTTATACGGCCAAAGGGACATAGTACAGGGGGCTAATCGTAGTGATCAGTCGGCTAATTAAGTAAATTTCGTTAATTTATGTTTCAATTAGTAAAAATAAACATATCATTCCAATTAGAAACTTGCTGAGCGTCATCGAAAACCACTAAATCAACACCTTTTAGAAAGATATAAGGCAGGGGCAGCATTTTACGACGTTTCGTAAAAACGCTCAACTCGGATGCGTTTCTAGGTTTCGGTTTCTTATGGGAGCGGATGTCTGCGCCCGCGGACCTGCTCCCCAGCAGTGTTGCGGAATGGGCACCCTCATTCCATTCCAATTTCATTCTGGGAAATTAGAGTTTTCGATAATTCAATTCCTTTCAACTCCTAGGAATGGGGACAGTGGGCCCATTCCCACTCCTGGAATGGCTGAATCGTTCCATTCCATTCCTCTAATTCCTAAACGTAAAAATTGGCACTTGACAGCTACATTGTGTTGCCGGCATAAGCAGCATAAAGCTGACATTATCAAACGCATAGACAATTGCAAAAAAAAAAAAGCTAAATGCCTAAAAAAATCACTGATTTTACTAAGCGGAGCGCTGGTGGCACAAAGTGTTTGTTTACATTGTACTGCAAACATCGAGAAAGCCCCTTGATATGTCGATGCTTGTTTAAAACATCGGTCTTTCGACCACGTGGCTCGCAAAAAACAGCAAAACTTAAATCTACAAATTTTTTTCTTGCAAACTTTTTAGCATTTTTCTTCTAGGACATACGCGGCCAGCGTGTTTGTTTGATAAGACCATAAAAATATCCAGTTCGTGCGTGGCGCAGAAATAAGCTATATTACTGTATTCTTCAAATACCTGCACAGCAATACGGCTAGTACGCTGCTGGAAGCGACTGAGCGAATGACGTTTTAGCGAACAGCGACATTTGATCGAATCGACGTTTTAGCGAATAACGGGGGCGCGCGTTAACCCATCCCCTGCGCTGCGCTTACGCCGCTTCGCGGCGACAGTCTGCGGCAGCCCATTACAAAAATGTGAACCCACTTGGCCCACCCGCAAAACGCCGCTTCGCGGCGTCCGACTATTCGCTAAGGTGTCATTCGGTAAAACGTGGTCGTTTGCTAAAACGTCATTCGACCAAGTGAGTGCCTCCCCCCCTGACAAAGTGCAACCTCTACGGCGCAGCACGAGAGACTGTATATACGATGTCACGAAACTGTCTTTCTGCAGGTCTGGTCAGTTCGGTCAAGCGACAAGAGTGGTGACAACGATCTACTTCACCTTACGATGGACCGCAACAGACAGCATGAGAGCCATCGAAACCAATCCAGTGCCTTCTGAGTGTCGCGTGACCCTGGGGCGCAGCAACGCGCCATGCGTGTAGTCCCCCTCACGGTGCTGGATTGCCTGGGGTGACTCGTAGCGTCCGCAGCGGTCCATCACAACGTGAAACACAATAGGCAGAGTCTAAAGTCAAAGGAAATGAGCGGGAACAGGCTAGCTTGCTTGTAACCTTAACCCACTTGAATGTAAAACATATAACACAGAAAACAAGCATCGGAACAAAGACCAAGTAAAAGGCAGACTTACACGTAAAAATGCAGTATAAAAAGACAAGCGTCG
Organism: Ixodes persulcatus; assembly: GCA_013358835.2. Taxonomy (NCBI): domain Eukaryota; kingdom Metazoa; phylum Arthropoda; class Arachnida; order Ixodida; family Ixodidae; genus Ixodes; species Ixodes persulcatus. The sequence goes on from JABSTQ010010744.1 coordinate 473,729, forward strand.
GAGCAAAGTGCAAGAGGACAGGCGAGAAGTGAATCTCGCTTTGTTTTCATGCCGAAGCAAGCTCAGGTTTCGCACTTCAAAGGAGTGCGCGCGAATGAACGTGGAAGGCAGCAGGGTTGGCCGCCTGCTAAACAACGCTCCTCGAACTATAAGAAAACAATAACGGATCATCTTTCGGCGGCGCGCGAGTCAACGAGTTATCAGAGCTCTGCGAGTGATGAGTCGTCCCCCGTTTCCAGATCTGAGTCTGTGCGCTGCGTGTATTCTCTATGCCTTGGTTTCTTTTGCTTGGTGCTTGGTTTCTTCTTTCGCTCGCTCTCGTGTAACGCCAGCAAAGCCCGTCGCCTGCGCGAAAGGCGCCACCGCCACCCCTTCCCCCCTCTCCCTCCCCCCTCTGCTCTTTGCTTTGACGCTTTATTGCATTTTTTGCGTATAAGTCTGTTAGAGTTCCGCGGGGGTTAGCTGTTTCCCGCCCGCTCATTTTATTTCCGAGCAACTGGCTCGCTGACTGGCTCAATTTCGCTGACCGCAAAAAAAAAAAAAAAGAATTGGGCCCATTCCATTCCCATTCCATTCTAGACAAAAGGCATCTCATTACATTCCCATTCCATTTCCCTCAACGTTGCCGCCATTCCATTCCCATTCCATTCCGGGGTCGCGAAAATTTGGAATGATTCCGGAATCATTCCAACTCCGGAGTGGCAACTCCGCAACACTGCTCCCCAGTGGCCGGGACGCGCAACACACGTGCGCCATACTTCCCTCCATCCTAACAGGGAGGCAAGGCGGTGGCTTCGCGCTGCGACCACCGAGGTGACAAAGCCAAGAAATGCATACAAAGCATTTTTTTTTCCATAGCACAGTAAAATGCTGAGCCTGCTTTATATCTTTCTAAAAGGAGTTCAGTTAGTGGTTTTTGATGATGCTCAGCAAGTTTCTAATTGAAACCATGTCTATTTTCACTAATTAAAAAGTTAAGTAACGAATTATGCTTAATTAGCCTACCGATTGTTACGATTATTCCCCTATACTATGTCCCCCTTGGCCGTATAACTTACCTGCCCAAACTGCGTAAGTGTAGCTTTTAGTTTTTTTTCAACAAACCTGTAAAGCTTAAAAAATAAAAAATAAAAAAAACTGTATAAGCTCGAAATTTAGCAGCCAAACTGAATTGGTATATAATTACACACTGAATCAGGTTTTCCCACTAAATTCCCGCTAAATTCAGGAAGAAAACTATGTGTTACATTTTTGCATTAGACTCTTTTTTAGACGTTTTTTTGCAGGTCCCTAGCCCTAAACACATTCTGTATAAATGAATCAACTCCAAAATGCTACTGAGCTGCAACTCAAGAAGGCAGGGCAAGAGAAAGAAAGGCTGGGGAGGAGGATGCGGACAGAACGCTGGAGAGGGGAGAGGGAAACCTCCTCCTCTTTGTAGCATTCGGCCTGCTTCCTCCTCCTGGGCCTTCCTTTCCCTCGTCCTACCTTCTTTAGTTGCAACGGACTATGTAACGAAAGTCCTAACGTTTGCAGCGCTAGCTTATAATGCTGTTTGAACATACTAGAAAAACATATGGTGCCTAAATCCCCACACCACGCTTGATGAAAGCTGGGAACAGGTTTTAGTAAAAATCAGGCCTCTTGCCCCACCTGGTGTGCACGTGCATGTACAGTTCCTGGAGCAGGCGCTGCCTCTTGCCTAGGGAGGAGTTCTTGCCGAACCAGGCCGGGAAGCTGACCATCTCACGCAGCTGGCCCCTCATCAGCTCCCCAGGAATGACGCTGGAAAAGAAGGCCTGCATGGGCAGCAGGGACCAGGAGCCGCACGAGCGGATCTGCCGCTCTATCAGGTCCCCCTGGCAGATGCTCTCCGACGCCTCCACCAGGAGGCGAAGGTGCCGCCTTTTGTCGCCCCTGGGAATAACAAGGACGCCACATCTAGACTCAGATACAAGTTAAGGATGCGCCACAGGCTCTGCCTCCAGCACGATCTCTCTACCTTCGGTAATGCTTCAAGCTCACGCCCAGCCAAAGTGCGACAGCTCCTGGCAAATTCTTTTCTTGTTTCTAATTGTACACAAACTCTAGGCATGTGCGCATAGTGGATATTGTAATTTTAAGCAAATTCAAAGCGAATAATGATTTTTTTAGAATATTTTCAAATTGAATATAGAATAGTTTCTTCCGGCCTTTCACTACTGCATCATGCACGAAAACCCAGCTGAACTCGTGAAGGTCGTTCCCAAGCTTCCACTTTTCTAAGCTAAGTTCATTTTAATCCAACTATGTTTATGCACTGTGTCCTCAGAAAGTTCAATGCCTGCATTGGGATGGCAAGTAAATGATGCTTTTGAGATAAAATACACCTACATAATTCCCAGCTATACCAAATCGGGGGGATTTATAAACCTTCTTGCTACGTGCAAATATCCTTTCTTAAATCCCGAATTTGAGAAGAGGAAAAAAAGACAATCATGAATGACGAAAGCAGGTTGTCAGGACATCTTTGCCTAACATATACTCTTGCATAATAGCCACAGTTTAATTCTGAAAACGTTACTGCAGCATAGATATCGACATTAACAAAGTTTCTGTTTCCTTCAAATACACCGGGGGTGCGTGTGCACCATCTCGCTTGGAAAGTATGCTTTCCTCTTAACTATATGTGACTGCAATATTTGTACTTATTGAAATGTTGGTTGCGGCGGGTTAGCCCCGTTGAGTCCACTTCTTACCGAGCACCGGCGCACTGCGGAGAAGCCACACCCACAGAAGCGAGCTCCGCGGGTGTTGCTTTTTCGCAGTGCACCGGTGCTCAATAAAAAAACGCGCTCACCGGGGCTAACCCACCACGGTCAGCAGTGCGAAAAATATGAATATCGCAGTTCATCTCAAAGTGAATATTGAATAGCGTATTATTCTAAACTACACGAAAATTCGAATTTTCGCACAAAGCCAACAAACTCATACCTTCGACATTACTTCACGGCGGTGGCCTTCTTTCAAAGTTTTAGACACAAATTGTGGGCATTTGGCATGCGCCTGTGTCACTAAGTTTGAGAGTAGCAGAAGCTACTAGAGCAAGCTCCATGCTCTGAATAGGCCTGGCGAGCATGTGCGCTCGTGCAGGGCAAGAGTAGTTCAGGGCGGCAATAGCCTGCTTGCAGCTTTGGCTTAGCTTGCACGTGTGGTGAAACAAAGATAGCCTTTCGATATGTGCAGCACCCACAGTTTTTACGTGATCACATTCGATTATCGTCAATGAGTTGGTGCATAGTTGTGAGAGCATGCTCAGTCTAACGTTTTCATTTGTGGTGGAAGAAGTTTGTCACTCAAGTGAGATGACTGCCCATTATCGGGGCTACAGATAAAAAAATGCAAACTGACAAGTTATGGGAGCATTGAAATAGTATATGTGAATGAGTTTACCATAAAATACCGGGCAAGCACCCACTCAAGACTTAAAGATAATTGCGAAAAAATGGGGGATGAGTGCATGTCCGGTCATCAATTTTACATATCAATGTACTGTGCATATTTTCTCAGATCTTACAAATTTGGGAATGAGCGCATAGTGTGGAATGGGCGGATGCGTGGTATTCTACGGTATTTACTCAAAATAGCAGTGGCTGAACCGTGGCACCGACTTAGTTTCGAGGAATAGTTTTCGACAAAGAATTGAAGAAAGGTAGTTTGCGATTGGAATTGAACTGTACTTTGTACCACTCCAAAAGAAGCTGGCCAGCAGCTGGCAACACTCCTCTGCCAGATGGCTTCCATAGAGGCATTTTTTTAAATAGCGATGACTCATGCCCTTGCATGAATCTTGGGATGTATGACTTTGGGATAAACACAGTATCTAACCAACCGTGACATGGTCATGAACACTGTCTCAATTTTCACTTAACACTGTGCACAAATGGCTCAATTCGGCCGTCTCCAATAATGGAAGCGTTGCTGCTCTTGCTTTCCTTTCCAAAATATAATCATTCCGGCTTTACGAGATACCAAAGGATATCTCATCCTTCAATTCTTTGGCCCCTGCCATACGGGAATTGCTCGAGATACCAAAATATCCAGAGTCATTGTCTGCCCGCTCCGCCCCGCCCCGCCCCGCCCCGCTCCGCCCCGCCAGTCGTCGCCCACCCGCCCCGCGGGGCGGGGCGGGGCGGGTGGGCGACGACTCGGGGATGGGCGATGACTCAGGATATTACGGTACTATAACCACTCATTGCTAAAATTAACCGATACGAAAGCCATAACGTTTCTCAGGGGAAAGTGTCATTTACCTGTAGACACTAAGGACACGCTTTATTTCCTTTCCAGACAATGTGATAATTGGAGCGGATGGATCGGAAAAATTATGCTTACTGGGCTGCCAATGGCTGGACGTGAATGTAGTTGTCTTGCACAAACATCGGCACCATGGAGTAGTCGTGGAAGAAGAGCGCCGACTTTTCCCCCAAGGAGAGCGATTGGCCCCCCTCTGCCGAGGACAAGATCTTGCGTACCACATCAAAGGGACCCTACACGAGAACAAAATTCCCCAAATTTTGAGGTATCCCTAAACCATATTCATATCCCTATATTGAGGGTGAAACACAGGGTGAGAGGCACGCACTCCCGAGAAAATAAAAAGTCTAGAGTTTTCAGAGGCCTACCAGCCTGATGTCCTTTGTGCCCTTCCCGGTATCAGCCTTGACTTGCTCACTGCTGATCCCCTTTGTGCGAGCAGTCCAGAGTGAAAGGTTGTGCAGCACCTGCAGAATGGTCAAATGAAAAGACAATACATTTACTTCCTGGCTGTGGTAGTACCTAGCACTAATCTGCCACGGCGTGTGCAAGCAAAGGGAAGTCAGCTGTCCCCAACCCACAGGGTCCCTCCAATACTATGTCTACAACAGAGACCTCGAAATTATGAGGTTTGGAGCACATCCATTGTTGTCAATAAATTAGAGTGGTGGCTACCTCACACCACTGGATGCACCGTATCACGCATCTCTGTCCACTCATCTCTCCAGATGTCACAGGAACCATACTGGTTAAACCACCACAAAATTTCCTGAGTAAGCAACAACAGCATGAAAGTCTGAAGCAAGATTGGGTCACCATCGCCAAAATAAGATTGAGCACAAAACCCGTCGCATTAATATGTCGTACACTCCAATTTCAAATCAGTTCACAACAAGCATTGGACATCATGTGGTCACTGGACCAACAGTGGTCGACGGACAAAAGCCCCACGAAGTTCGAACCGAGCCACATACCTGCCGAACATCCTGATTGGAAGCCATGATGATCTCTTGCACTACAGCAGGAGTAACAGACAGCCCTTCCTTGCACGCGATGGACATCATGGCTGCCTGTTTTGAAAGTGTAATTTGAAAGCATATTTAAAATGCTCACTGCGCACGTTTGGTCGTAATACGGTGTGCCAAGCTCCGAGCCAATAATAAAATACTCCAGGCAAAAACAAAATGGCTAACCACTGCTGCTATGGTACCGGTACCAATATGGGAGAGCAAGTAACACATTTTTCAGTTTCTCCTGTTGATCCTAGCTGATAGAATTGCTTTAATTTTTATTGAAATATATGTCGCTCTGCATGCAGTATACCGTATTTACTCGCAGAATGAACGCACTTTTTTCCCGAAAAATCGATGCAAAGTTAGGGGGGGCGTTCATTACGCGAAGTAAAATTTTTGCGTCCGTATTTACTCGCATAATCAACGGACCTCTAAATCCGGAAAAATCCACGTAACTTCTTATTCTTTGCGCGCAGCGCGCGACTCCAAAACCAAACTGCAATGCGCAAAAAAAAATGCTCCTCTGTTGTTTTTTTTTTGCTTCCGTGTTTGTTTGTTTTTTCCCCCACCTTTCGCAAGTTGTTTTGTTGCCTACGCTTCTCCGCTTTTCTTATCTCCTTGCGCGCGACGCGCGACCTCCGGACCAAACTGCGCTGTGCAGAAAAAAAAAGGAAAAAAAAAAGCTCCTCTTTATGTTTTTTTCTTTCTCTTGGTTCCCTGTTTTTTTTTTTTCTCTTTGCCGCTTTTCGCGAGCTCTTTCGTTTGCCCACGCCCATGCATTCGCGACCTCGCTCACCAGGATAGAAAAGTGCGTTCACTTCGAGGGCTTCTCGCTTCTCTTTCCAAAGTGCGAGGAGGGGGCGAGGGCAGGATGCCTTCATTATGCGCGCTTTGCTTAAGCGAGGGCTTCTTTTTCTCTTATCTCCTTGCGTGCGGCGCGCGACCGAAAGTCCAACACTGCGCTGTGCAAAAAGAAAAAAAAAGCTCCTCTTTTTTTTTATTTTTTAGCGCCTTTTGCGAGGCGCTTTGTTCGCCCATGCCCTTCGCGACCTCGCTGCACCAGGATAGAAAAGTGCCTTCATTTCGCGCGCGTGGGGGGAGGGGGTCAAAATTTTGACGTCCCGAGTTGGGGGTGCGTTTATTACGCGAGTAAAAAAAAAAAGTCAAAATTTTGAGGGCCGACTTGGGGGGTGCGTTTATTACGCGAGTGCGTTCATTGTGCGAGTAAATACGGTATATACTGGCGCATGTAACGACTCCCATATTTAAAGTCCTCGTATATTATTGGAAGGTCATTGTCGTTTCATCAAGGAGAGAGTACATCACAGTAAACAGAATCGCATGCCGACGCCTCAGAACTGGTTAGCCTGGAAGAAGGTATAATCGAAATATCCTTTCATCACTGAACAGGCAGCAATCCTTACAAAAACTAGACACCAACAAGATGCCATGCACTCCCCTTCCAATGCAACACTCCTGTAGAAATTGGGGAAACTCCCTCGATTTTTGCATTCACACAAGATCATGACTTTGGTGTAGAGCAGGGGTACCAAACACACGGCCCGCGACTCTCTGAGATGCAGCCCACAAGCATCCCGCGGCTACGAGCCCCCGTTCCCATGCCTCAAGTGCCACATGCGCCACAAATAATAGTTTTATACTGTTTATTCGTTACCGCTCGAAGAGGAGCTCTGCTCTGTTAACGCATTTTGCCCTATTCTGTTTTTTTTGTTCATTCTTTTCGACCGAGTATCACTTCATCTAAATATTTGCTTCTCAGCCCTTTCTCATGTAAATCAACCGGAATGGCAATAGCACTTCTAGGGTATACAAGAGCGAGCTCTTTGCTCAAGGAAGCACCTTGGCTGCATAAACTCTTGCACAGCAGCAGCGACGGCCAAGGTAAAGTTATGAGCTCGGGCTTCTAGCTGTCAGAAAATACCTTTAAAATGAAAGTATTTTCTTATAATGCGTCAGAAAAACCATAATTGCCGCATGAAGAAATATTTTTCTACGCCTGTTGAGCCTCGTGAATTGTGCGACAGGGCAAGGATGATGTGCTTGCTCTTGTTCTTTTGAGAAGTGTCAGTACTGTGGTATGGCGGTGTTTTACATCTTTTTTATAACATCAGGCGTGGGCCCAAAGTAGTCGTATATGCAAATAAAAGCTAAAGAGGGCAAATCGATGAGCTTATAAAAAGCAGAAAGCATAAGGTTCCTTGCCTAAAAATTATCTGGGGTGTCGCTGTGACAGTCAGCTGCTTGTCAATGCTGTTTGTTTTTTTTTTTGTTTTTTTGTCTTAAAGTAGTCAAAATATTATCCCCCCCCGCCGCCAACCTCCGGTGGCACTAGTCTTTTGGAGGTGGGCTATCTGGCCCCCACATTCAAATAAATTTGAGACCCCTGGTCTAGGGGTCTCAGATATACAAATTGGGTTTGTTATAGAAGCACTTCATTACTATGGTAATGAACCTCATTTATGTAACTTGATGCTTTTTTTTTCTCCTTTTGGGCAAAAACAAGCTGACTTTAATTCAAATGCTTGTTACAGGTAAATTGGCATGCCTTATACATGTGTTTCTTTTTAAGCTTAACATATTTGTTTAAAAAGACCCGTGAAAGCTACAATAATGCGCTTTGTGCAGGTGAGTTACAAGGCCAGGGGGACATAGCCTAGCGCTCTAACTTTAACGATCAGTCTGCTAATTTAATTAAAATGTGTTAATTAATGTTTTAATTACTGAAAATAAAGACATGGTTATAATTAGAAACTTGCCGAGCGTCATCGAAAACCACTAAATCAGTCAATATTAGAATGACTTGGAGCATCTGGGAAGCACAGTGGAGCACTAAAGTCACCACTCGTGCAGCACGAGCAAGGCTACCAGTGCGAACACGCCCGTACAGTTTTTTTAGCTCTTATCATCCCCAGCCTTGTGCCTGTTGCATGAATGGTAACTTTAGTGCACTACTGCGCTTCCCACATGCTCCAAGTCTTTTTAAAGTTGACTGATTTAGTGATTTTCTATGATGCTCAGCGTGTTTCTGATTGGAACCATATGTTCACTATAATTAAAAAGTTAATGAGCAAATTCTAGTCAATTATTCGACTTTTTGGGTGTCAATTAGCCCCTTATATTATGTCTCCCTCTCCATATAAATCACCTGCACAAACCGCATCAGTGTAGCTTTCACGGATTTTCTTAAACAAATCTGTTAAGCTTAAAAAGAAACACCCTGAATATGTAATTCTAATCATCCTGCCTTTTTTTTTTTTTTTTTTCAGAAAATTAAGGGAAGAGGAGTTGCTTAGATTCGAAGCACGGCTACATTTACCTATAAACTCTTCCATTCTAACTTCTGTCTCAAGAGCACAGTAGGCACTTCGAACTGCATTGGCGCGACAGTCAGCCACAAGAGGGCTTGCCACAGCTGAGCCACGCCCCACCTGTATCTGCTTGACCTGCGGCCTGTAGAATCGCAGGTCGAAGCAGTAGTTCACCAGGGAGCGCATCTTGGGGTGGGACCGGTCATTGCAGATGCACACAATGGGGATGCGGGTGCTCTTGATCAGCGCTATCAGCTCCTGGAGAAGACAGACCCATCCAGGAAACAAATGTCAATCAAGTGCACACCGTGTGCTATACTACAGGATGCCTCCAAAAAAAATGTGCATGCTAAAATGGCTCGCAAAAATGAAAAACTTGACGGATCTGGTAGCAACTTTTCTCAAAAATGTCTTTAACTGGCCACATTGTTGTGCTAAAATTTCAAGTCAATTTGATGGCGGCGATTTGGTGGCTCTGAAAACAGCCATTAAATCTAAACTACGGTCTTTGTAGTTGCAATGAAATGCCTCATTCGCTTACACATACACTCGCAAATAGAAAAAAAAACAGTTAGTTTTATTTATTAATATTTATGACATGACACTTTCTGCATTGTGAAACTCAACTGAAAACCGAAACAACTTTATTTTGGCAAATATACCGCGGAACCAAGAACTTGGATAAAAGAGTGCTTTTTCGCTTGGCACGTAGGGGCTTTATGTCCAGTGAATCTGCAGCGCCATCTCTGGATAAGGCAAAGAAACATGATCGTCGTTCGGCGTCTCCCCGACAATCTGCCGCTAAAAAATCAGTTTTTATTTTTTTTTTTTGTACTAAAGAGTACCGACTTGAAATTTTAGCACAACCATGTGACCAGTTAAATACATTTTTAATAAAAGTTGCGACAAGATCCATCAAGTTTCTGATTTTTGCGAGCCATTTTAGCGTGTACATTTTTTTTTTGGGACACCCTATATAACGCAGGGTCGAGTCACATTATTATGACCACCGCCAACGTCCGACGTCAGCAGTGCGTAGCCAATGAAATAGGGAATGTGTCGGGAGCTGGCTTGGAGGGTATATAAGGTGAAACGTAGGCACGCTGAAAACATATCAACCAGCGCCTTCATGGGGAAAATGTGTGATTTATCCGACTTAGATAAGGGGGATGATTGTCGGCTTCCGGGCCAAGGATGGCTGTATTTCTGCAACGGCGCAGTTCGTGAAATGTTCGCGTGCCGCTGCAATGAAAGTGTACCCTCATTGGACAAAGGGAACCAGTGTGAACCGACGGCGGGGAAACTGCGGAGCACCACGTAACATTGGTTCCGGGTGAAGGCCAACAACAAAGTTGCATGCGGGCCAGTCAACACACTATAGTTGAACAACTCGCCGTCCAAATGAACCAGAGGTCTACCGGACGTCTTTCAAAAACGACAGTCGGGCGAACCCTGTTGCGAATGGAGTTCTGAAGCAAATGGCTGGTCACTAAGCCCATGCAAGCGAGGGTTCATCGGCAGAAATGACTTCAGTTTGTACGAGAGAATGGGAATTGTGCCTCGACAGGTCAGCAAAGGGTTACCTTTTCCGATGAGTCACGTCTTCTGCTCCATCAAACGGATGGACGTTGGAGTGTAAGGTTTTTTCTCAACTTTTCATGTCCAGGCGGCGCAACCGATATCTTTCGGTCGTCACTCAGTGGTTTAAGCTTACAATGTCCACGAGTATACCTCAAAATTGTCTCGTGGTCCTTTCTCCACGAAAACTATAAATGTATGCCCAGCCCTGTGCGAGTGCAGAGACAAGCCCGCTGTGCTGTTCATTACCCGTTAAAATGAACTACCAACTAGCTCATTCGCCAATGCCGTGACAATCCAGCGGAGCTCACAGGTAAATGGAAAAGGCCCCGGCAAAGTGCAAATGTTTGAAAGCGTGAAGAAGCTTACCTGGACACCTCCCCTGTCCTGGTTGCCAGCCATGCCATCCACTTCATCCATGATGAGCATGTGCTTAGAGGAGAGGCCTTCACCTTCACAAACCAGACAAGCCAACTCATTAGTCAATGGCACAACCTTACGACACCCCGAAAAACCGCTACCGCAACCGGACTCAACCTTCTACTTTGCCCAACAGTTTCCACAACTTGTGCACAGCGCCACTATCGAAATCTAAAGGCCGGTTAACCGACAAACGCCCGATTTGGCGGCAAGTGCGCTCTTCGTTTGGTGCAGATAAGACGCTCGGAAGCAATTGGCAGTAAGGTTTACTTCGCTTCTCATTGAGCGCCTTACATTAATTGAGCTTAGCATCAAAGATAACATTTACGCCAATAAATTCTAAACTGCTTCGGCTATACAATGTTTGTTTCTATGCTCGTTCTCGAGTTCTCCACAGTTTATATGAGTACAAAAGAGATACAGCAACTGCAGGACAAGTGTCACTCATCCTTTCGCGTTCAACGCTCATTTTGCGTTTGACTGTTGCTCGAGTGCATTGCATTCCCTCGTAAGTGCTCACGGTGAGAAAACAAACACCGGCACCACCTATCAGGCGAGCCTGGAACACTTCCAATAAGCATATATTTTCGTTCACGTGTTTGTTCTTTCCTTGTGAACTTAAAATACTTCTGGCAACATTAGAAGAGACAGTTTCTCGTAGAGAGTGCATAGATTTAACCTCGCAAATACTGCAAAACCCTCCGTCTAGTTACGCACGTATTGAAATGGTTTTGGGGCCGATGTTTCAGTGTGCTCCCCCGTCAGGAGCTGTGTCACGAGTGGCTGTAGCACTGTTGGTAAGCCGGCTTTTGGATTTCGATAGTGGCACCGTGCACAAGCTGTGGAACTCGAGTATACCACTGTACCACGGCAAAGGCAGCAGCCTCGAGTTGGCCTGCAACATCTGCAGCTTGCCGCCATTGGCGACGGGAGTATTTAAGACGAGAGGTAAACGGGCACGGGCCGTAGTCGCACCTGTGAGCGTCTGGTTGCCCAGCAGCTCGGCCACCTCCTGCTTGAGACTCTTCTTGGACCTCGTGTCCGAAGCGTTCAGCTCCAGCACGCTGAAGCCGGCCTCCTGCGTTTTGGGGATCGGAAGAATTTTGAAAACCCCTTCTTCGGCCCGAACGTGTGCACGCTTGCTCTAGAGTACTTCCCGACCGAAAATTTGCTTCGATGAAAGAGGCACGAAAGACAAAGTCTGCTTCACTGCTCAACAGCGCCTGTGTCGGTGAATAGTAACGAACGTCCTGTCCACACCTCTAATGTCTCGTAGCGAGACGTTAGAGGTGCGCAAATAGGGATTCAATCGAACGGAGAATTGAATATGGGCATATCCTTCGAATAACCTTAAATTTAATCCTTTTTAATTTTGTAATAAATAACACCAAGCCATATAAAAGCTCAAAAATTACTCTGCTACAGATAAGCCCCATTCAGTTACATCTCGTATGGCCTTGATTCGGTTTGGAAAGATTTAATTCGTTAACAGGGTACTTTTACGCATTTAACACTCTTTGAACTGTAGCATTTGTTCCGAACTGATTCGAAGCAGTTTCATGGTGTCAAATAAATGCTTTGGAAGCTCGCTCCAGTACTTGCGCTCTAGCCTGGAATAAATGATTGGCATATTCTATTTTTAGACTGCTTGCTCGACTGGCAAGCCTGCCCGCCGTCGATGCACGGCACTGAAAAGTGTGGGTATATTTGAATGTTTGTTTTTGCATCATTTTCATTTGCCGATTTCACAATAACTATTATGAATTTCGCGATACAAAATAGCATACCGGAAAGGATAAAGGCCGGGGAGTCAGAAAATATAGTTTGTTGAGGTAGCTCAGAAAATCGCCGGAGTACCCCCCCCCCCCCCTCCCTTTAAGGATCAAATAAATTAAATGAAGAGTAACTAGGATTCAGCAGTGGTGGCATCTTGTCCAAGAACAGAAGTGGTAAGTATATAACCGGATCCCACTGCACTACTATGTCACAGACTGAGGTTACAAGGTCATTTAAATGTTGCACTTTTGTAAATCCACGTCGGCGTACAATGAAGGGCTGGGCTGTAAACGTACCCGAGCAACCAGGTTGGCAGTGGTGGTCTTGCCAACACCGGGAGCACCGGAGAGAAGGGCAGCCTTGAATGCAGAACCGTCTCCCCCTCCACCCCCCCACTTGGCTGGATCAAAAGGAAAAATAGTTTCACCATTTAAGGGGACATGCACCAGGGGAAACAATTTTTTTTTGTTGTTATCTACTATATCGAAAGGGTGCTTAATCTTCTCTCTATAAGTTTATGGTGCTTAATCTTCTCTTTATAAATCCAGTGTTAGACTTGATAGAGCTTGTTCTTTAGGTTCTCGATGCAACAGGCACGTAGCCAGGGGGGGGGGGGGGGGGGCCCATGGGGCCCGGGCCCCCCCCCGAAATCTTCCATTTTGCTGGGACCTCCTCTCCCTTCCTCCCCTCATACAGCATTTTGTAATGGTCGGGCCCCCCCCCCCCCCGAAACAAAATCCTGGCTACGTGCCTGCGATGCAATGTACATGCAGAAAAAACGTGTCCTTGTGCACACATGAAGGATGGCAACACAGTTAAGAAAAGCCTAGTGAAAACCAATTTGCTCCTGTTCAACCACTGAGTGCAATGAACAAAAATAATGTGTGGGATGCTCTTTAATTTACAAATAATTAAAGGTTGCAAAAATACTATTTCAAGGGGCTAATAAATGTTTATTTTTTATAAATATAAAAAATATACATTCTAACCAAACCTAGATAGTTGCAGTCTACAATTTTTAAAGTATACAGTATGCCAAATTTGGCTTGTGGTAGGACAATATTAAGAACATAAATTATTGTGCACAATCTGTGAAGATGTCCCAAAAATACATAAAAAGAAAAATGTGTTTGAATATTACCATAGATGTGTAGCTACACTTTTTCGGGAGTGCGCAAAATAGTACTTTGATACTAAATTTACGAGAGAAATTGAAGCTACAGGAGACTGCGGCTAGGCCTACTTGTCAATGTAATGATGATGGCGGGCGACGTCACAACTTGAACCACGCAGAGAAAAATGGCTCAATTGACGCTGTTCTAGGTTGTCTGGAGGTCTTCAAATGCGTATTTGATTAATTTGGAAATCATAACAGACACTAATTCTTTTTATACTTCAAACATAGAAATTAAAAAATTAAAAAAAAAAAAAACATTATAAAATCCAAAATTACATTTTATGCCAAAATATTGCCATGTTTCAACCCGCATCTCCAGCCTTCATTTCCCTCACTCAAATGATTATGGCATGTTGGAGTCAATTACATACTCCTATATGTTTAACACAGCCAGCATAATACAACAACTTTATAGAGCCTAGGGGAAAAAAAATTGAAACACTGACCTTAAAAGCTTTTGCTAAATATACTGAAAAGACAAAACAAAAAGAGTGTAATGGATTTCAGCTTCTGACCGAACTACCAGCTAGAAAATGGCACTGTGACTGTCATAGTAACCACTGTGCCACAAAATTTTCTTTTTACTCCAAAAATTCACACTGGCCTCCTGATGCAGCTTGAAGTGACGTAATCTGCGAGCTGAGATTATTCTTGCTGAAAACAAAGTGCATCTAAGATTTACATATTTTTTACGTGAAAAGAACAACTCTAAGGGGGGAAGCAAATGTTTAGGGGTCGCTAAGCAGATGCTTAAGATTTGGAATTCGCACCTAGCCGGAACTGTTAAAAAGAATGTTCTACACTCCCTTCAATGTCTCCACCTCAAGATGCCATCCCCTGGCATAAAGTCTCCCAAAAGGCACCGTCTACCATAGAATACCGTGCATTCATCCATTCCACACTAAGAGCCCACCCCCAAAATTTTAAACATCTGAAAAAATATGCACAGTATATATATGTAAGATTGATAACCTCACATACGCTCATCCCCTTTTTTTTTCGCGATTATCTTCAAATTTTGAGTGGGCGCTAGCTCGGTATTTTACGGTCTACGGCAGAAGTGGAACACTCGCGATTTCCGTACATTTCCTATTTTTGTGAGTGAATCGGCCTTAAAGGGGTACCGGCCGTTTTTTGAGTCACCCAAACCAATCGCATTTTCTGAATACCCGGACTTTAGTCTTCACGGTATGCTATTTATTGTCTTGAAATTCGAAATAGCTATGGAAAAAACCGTAAATGAAGATGATGACGAAACCAACATTCAAATTTCTGCGTGCTCTCCAGTAGTGGGACATCAGAAATGGCACACACTTTTAGGTCACACGGGTAGTCTTAAACAGAGTATGTCGAGAGTATTTTCCTGCTTCTCAGTCCATGAGCTTCCAAGCATTCTTTTCCCACCATCAAATGTCTTGCAATCAGTTGGGAACGGGGTATACTGCCTGCTTCGTACCATTTCTGACGTCGCACTTCAGTGTTGCCAGTGGGGACTCTCAATTTGAGAAACACAATGAGAACGAAATTTAAAAATTCAATAACTTCGTGGAATTCTTTTTTTTTCTTTTCACACAATACTTGGGAGTTTGGTACAGCCGTATCTATCGATGTGTGGAGCCAATTTTGAGGCAAATCAGCAAACATAAAAAAAATGTAGAACCCATCCACTTCACATGAATCTTGAATATGATTCCTAGAGGACGACGTCTAGGACGACCTCAAGAACGACTTCTAGGACGACCTCGAGGACGATGTTTAGAGGCCGACATCGAGGACGATGTCTAGAGGCCGACATCTAGGACGACCTCGAGGACGACGCCTAGAGGACGACCTCAGGGACGGCTTCTAGGACGACCTTGAGGACGACGACTAGAGGACGACATCTAGGACACCTCAAGGACGCCCTCTAGGAGGACCTCTAGGACGACGTCTAGGACGACCTCAAGGAAGACTTCTAGGACGACCTCGAGGACCACCTCAAGGACTTCTAGGATGCCCTCAAGGACGACTTCTAGGACGACCTCGAGGACGACTTCAAGGACGACTTCTAGGACGACCTCGAGGATGACACCTAGAGGACGACGCCTAGGACGACCTCTCGGACGACCTCAAGGACGACTTCTAGGACGACCTTGAGGACGATGCCTAGAGATGATAACAAAGGATCAGGACCTCACTATCTAATAATGCCAAGGAAGGCTGACTCCCGCTGGTTGCCCTCTTTAAATTTTTATTTAGTCATACTTGCCACAACCAATGGGGAGTTTTCTGTTGACATGTGAGGACGCATTTTTCCCCAGATTCTAGCCCATAAAAGCTTTGCTGTAAGAAATCGCTGGAGTACCCCTTTAAATGTGTGGAATGTGTGCAGGAGCCAAAGGGAGCTCACGTGGGGGCCTCTTGGGTCCCGCCCTGCTCTTGTGCCAGTTCTGCAGCCACAGCCTGAGCTTGTGGCAGTTGCTCTTGTCCCCCTGCTGCCCAATGATCTGCTTGGTCGTCTGGGGGCGGTACCGGTCCACCCACATCTGCCCCTGCTGGCAACCATTAAAACAAAAAAAGGGGCTCGTCCCCAGTTCCCAGCACGTCAAAGAGATCAAAGAGGGCTTGAACCCTCTTCGGACAAACCGCACACTTTCACGCACGTTAGCAGTAAAGGAAACAACAGTTTTAATAAGTTTTACTTTGACCAGATGAATGCATTCAATGCCTGTACCATATACTGATTACATGTAGGCCAGAGCTTCACTTCACTGTAAGGGCTATACAGAGTAGACCGATGCCTCTTTTAATAACTAACATATTTATACTACTATGAACTTTAACAGGTAAGCATCTTATTAAATCAATGTCTCCAATGCTTGTACGCCGGTATTACACGGCAACCACAAATTTAATTTGCCAAAAGGGCTTCATGGTCAGGGGCGCAGATGCAGGTAGGTGTTTCCAGAGAGGGAGGGAGGGGGAGTAAACATATCAGATGTTTTAGAAACAGCCTCTCCCCCTCCGTCCTGCCCTAAAATTTTACACATGTGGAATTCAAGCGGGGGAGGGGGAGGAGAAGCGGGGGGGGAGTCAGGACATTTGGACCCCCCCTTTCTGAATCCGCCACTGTTCGCGGGATCAGGTTCTTTATTACATATTTGCAGACACATACCTCCTTTGCAATTAATATAACATGTTTATGTCACTGGGCTGCTTAAAGGGATACTGACCTGGTATTTATGCTCGCCGAGGTTTTTATTTGAACATAACATATGAGAGCCCAACTACCCAAAACACAATTCGCGGCTCGAAATTCGTTTTCTTTCTGCCCGAAAACAGCTGGTCGGGAATTTCAGACGCACTCATTCTCGTTTCTATGGTCATGTGGCATTCAAACTATATGTACCAAATATATTCAAAGTCATGGGTTATCTATGACAAACATTCAAAATTAAAAATAGAAAAGAATATGAACCCCATCTTTTGTGGCCTCCAAAAAACTGCAAATAGATTGATCGAAAAAAAAAAAAAAAAAAAGTTGCACAGATTACAGGAAGTACATGTACATGTCATTCTCAATATGGCCACAAACCGCAGGCTGGACGACGTAATGGCGGCGCACGACAGAGCAACGTTGAAGCGGACGTGGGGCCACTACTCCGGAACTGTTGTTCGTGGTACCGGCCAATCTATCTTCAAGCGCAAAACATCGAGCAAAAGGGATTTTAAGGGGTGATGCTATGCGGTGATGCTATTTTCGTTGCTGTATATGTCATACAATAATTTTAATTAATTAGTATCTAAAAGATACGGCCTCCCATTTTGTGCAACTTGATTGCAAATGTTTTTTTACCAATGTAATATCATTAAATCAGGCTTAAAATAGCATCACCGCACAAAACATGTCTTGGTGAATGCAATTCCATACAAATTTCTGATAGTCTGAATAATTTTATGCTAACGACCCGTAAGGAGGACCAAATTAAAATTATAAATTTATTGATAACTCAGGATCTACTAAAGCTATTTGAGAACTAATTGACTAATTTCATATTTGGAATCACCACTGAGAAATGCATCAGCATACTAAATTTCAACACGATAAATGAAAAAAAAGAAGAAAATAAAGTTAAAGACCAGCATCTCCCCATAAGTGTGAAACAATCGCATGACAAACAGTGCACGCAACTTCGTCGTCTGCTTTACAAGCCGGAGAAGCGGAGGAAAAAAAGAAACTCGGTCGGGTGTAGCCACGTGACTTCCGGCCATGAGCTGCTGTGCTCGTGTTTCGATTTCGGTTTCGAGCAGTTGAGTTTTTTTGTCTTTTATTAAAAATATACGTGACTCTGCAGCAAAATACCAGTAATGGGCCAAACTTTTTGCCAAATCAAAAATTCGGCACCGAATCTTAGGATCTTAACAAAATGCAACAAAATGTTCAGTTGGGCTAGTTGGTTTGTGACTGGATAGAAGTGCCGAAGGACAGAGACAAAGTGAAGAAGGTAATGACGTTCCATGTTGTCATTACCTTTCTCACTTTGTCTCTCTCCTTCGGGGCTTTTTGCCGAATTTTTACTAAAGATTCGGCAAAGATTCAAAAGCTAATATATTGTTTTTTCGTGTGAAATTTTTTTTTTTTTTTTTAATGCATATTGACACAGTTATTACTAGATAAGGTGATATACTACAAGATAACTGTATCGGTGTCATTCTTGTGTGTTTACTGGTAATTTTAAAGTGACTTTTTGCAGAAGTGATGTGACAACGGGGTTGGGTACAGTGAAACCCATTTAGAACGAACCCACGTACAGCGAATTATTGTCGATATCGAACTCACGAAACATCTAAATAAAAATGCATGTAAAAGTATGTTTTATAACGAACAACATATTGGCTATATCAAACTTTTACCCCCAGGGAAGGCTTCCAAAAACGCGCAAAGAATCGTCTTCTAGCCTGTCCCTTCCCCCAAAAAAGAAGTAGGAAAGAAAGAAAACTCCAGAAGCTCAAGTTGCGAACAAAATTGAGCGAACAGAAGTGATTCAGAAGGGGAGAGAGGTAAAAAAATACACTCTGCACGCATGCATCGAAAAAAAAAAAACTTTCATGCCATAGCGTTTTCCCACGAAGAGAAGCGATTCAGAAGTGGAGATAAGCTAAAACAACAAACTCTGCACGCATGCAAAAAAAAAAAAAAACAGTCCAGCGCGGTGTTACAAGGCGGAAGTGAAGAGATGAGAAAGAAAGAGAAGATCTCGGCCTTACAACAAACTCATCTTGGAAGTTCTTTGTAAATGTTTTTTGCTATATCGAACTACTTGCTATATCGAACTGATCCAAGCATTTCCTACCGTTCGTTATAAACGGGTTTGACTGTAGTAGTGGGCACATTCACGATACACAAGTTTCGGTTTTGAGGCCTCATCAGCGCATGTGTGTATTGTTGAAGAAAAGGCGATAACACTGTGTTCTATTCTTCCCCTGCTAAAATGAATGCAACGGCTGTTGAGCCTTCACCAGAAGAGATAACAATATTATTGTAATAATGCATATTTTTTCGATTTGAGTCACTTCAGCTTTGCATGAAAGCGTGCGTCCCACATTCGCAACGTCTCATTCTTAACTTTTAAAATGCCGGTTTCTGATGTTAGGACACACCGGATGTTTAAGAAGATGGGATGAGTTAGGATCCTTGGATGTGCAATGTCGAGCATAAAGTTCTGCGTTTAGTTTGATGCAGAAAACCGTGAAATAACGCTAATTGAAAAACAATATTATTTTGTTTTGGCACAAACTCCTTGCGAGCCGAAAACAGGATTGCTATAATGGCGAGGAGTGCTCTACAGTAATGGTCAGTCAATGTTGCAACTACCTCGTTGCATCACTAGAAAGATCAAATTAAAATCACGTTATCCCGAATGCACCACGTCATTTGTCACTTGTGCAGTGTACTGCGTCATCTTTGCGTCCATTTCTGGTCAATCTTCCATTCTTGAAGCAGAAAATATTAAAGAGAACCAGACTCACACAGGCTGACAAACACACAGTTACCATGTCAACTACTCCACACCTCATCGTAACCACTGGCAGTACTACACTGTACGATAATAACCGCATGACCGCACGACGTCTATTTCCAATCCATGGCCCTGTTGCGTTCTTACGTGTGCGCATACGTTTGCCGAATTTTCGCCGAACTTTCCTTAAAAGGGTCCGCATGTGTTGAACTTTGCCGAATCTTAAGGTCGGCAGATTCGGTCCATCACCACAAAATACTGATTGGGTAGTCTCCTGACACCATATCAAATCACCTGGCAAAAATTTTAAAAATTGTTTGGGGGGTGTCAGTGTCCCTTTACTGACATCACCATGTCTCCCGCTTGAACCTCACACAAGACACGTCTCAAAACAGACATACGAGACATTACAAAACCAGGAAGCCAAGGTGAGCCAATCCAGGCAGCCAAAATAAGCTAATCCACTCACCGCAGAAGGCAGCCTCGCGGGCGAAGCTTTGGACGTCGAGGCAGCTGCGGCGTCAACGTCTGCTTTCTTGGAAGGGGAAACGGAAACCCTGGGAAACTTCATCTCGGCAGGTTCGTCGTCGGCTTCGGCTTTCCTTTTCTTCGACGGCGTTCCTTGCTCCGGCTCGGCCTCGGCTGGCAACACACCTCCCGGTTCCGTCCCCCCTCCTTTCTTTGCGGAGCTCCCGCCACCGGAGCGACTCTCGATGAGCTCAAAAAAGCCGTCCTCGTCCAGGATCTTCACTTTGCACTCCTCTGCCTGGAGAGCAATTAACGTGGGAGCACTAAAGGTTTGATCAGATATTTGCATTTGAGTCTGAGCGAGTAAATTGTGATCGCTTGTGACCGCTTAAGAAGAGGAAACGCACCGGCGACATCCATTGGGCAGTTCTAGAACACGTCCGATCGGAAGGCACTTCGTAATTGCATGTGCATCATACTTTCAACGTGGGCTCGAAATAATTGTGAGAACGTTATAAGTATGGTTTCGCGTTTATGGATAAATCCGATGAACTCCGAAAAACGCTTGCCGGTAAAATTTTCTGCAATTTGGATTTAATAAAAAAACTACGAATTTCAAGGTCACAGCGACAAAGTAAAAAGCAAAAAAGACAGAGTTTTGCACAAAAGAAAATCTTTATAAGAGCACGGGGTCAGTGGTCCCGAGGAGACGCCACTTCAGTTTCCCTTGAAATCTCAAACAACTGACAAAAGGTGTTCTCCTTTTAGCTCATCGAGGTTCCTTCAGGACAATGGGTCGTGGTACCCAAACTTTGTATATTTAGTTTCTGAATTTTAAAAAAAATTGTGAACACAGTAAAATCAATTTTAAATTTTAGAGATCTGCGAATCTAGCAAAAATTAACTCCGATAAACCTTAAATTTCCAATGGAAAATAAACTACAAAAAACACCGTTATGCACTACACCAACTTTGTTACAGAATTTTCGCACGAATGGGAGGGCAAAACAATGCGATACGTGTCAGGTCCCATTAGAAAAGTGAGGTTACCTTGCGTAACTTGGCCGGGCCGGAGTCCCTGCCCGCCACGAGGTATGTGGTGTTGCGGCTCACGCTCTGGGTGACCTTGGCACCGCACCTCTCCAGCAGCGCCCTCGTGTCGTCCCGTTCTATGCACTCCAGCACACCCGTGATCACCAGAGTCACCCCCTTCAGGCACCCGGGCGATCCCTACACCAATCCAATGTGTACAACCAAACATAGATGACAGATGCAGGCAAGCAAGAAGTTCGCACCAGCCTTCTTACAACTATCGATCGAGGCACCTGATAAAGGCATGCAAGCTTCGTACGATGGGCCAACGAACATGCGAGTGGACAAGATGTCTTTCCCAAAACTGTCTGCTAGCTTCCGACGTTGCTTAGCAAGATAGTGAACGGGATTTCTCATCTGACTGGCCGCTTGTGTTTTGCTAACAGTTGGCTGTTGACAAGATGTTCAACTCAACCCAGCTATTCGCCCAAATCGTTATGACCTACGTGTGAACACTTCAGCGAGTGGCAGAATCCAAGCTCTATTTTCTGCATACACATATGCTCTAGTCACTAGTTTGGTATCACAGGTATGCCTTGCGCGAATTGGGTAAACCGTTTCATACAGTGGCCTCGGTGTGGGTTCGGCCCAGTGTTAGCATGCTGCATTGGGTGTGGGTCTTACCTCTGGGATGTCCCTTGTTCCCAGCAACCTGGGGCCCTCCCTGTCTAAGTAGCTTCTGTAGCCGGCTGAATTGCCCCTCCTCACAGCAGGACTCACTTCTTTCTTTGCCTCTGCTGGCTGAAATTGGAGAGGTAAAACATTTTTAAAATAAAAAATTGTTGAGGCATAATGGTATCGATACAAAGTGTTGATTGATCACTCTTATGCAACAATGTGCAAATATTCAAAATTTTTAATACCAAACGAACAGTGCTTGGTTTTCAAGTCGATCTACGGTGCATTTTTACTGCTGGAAATTTCAACAATGCACAAAATTTCGTAAATCGCAGTGGTGTGCCATGTATTTGTTACCACGGGGAAATATAATTGCGGGATCTATTTTTTGCAATATTATTGAAGTCGCAAAGTTAGCGAAAATTAGGTCCTCGCGAAAATTAAGTCGTTTACAGTATTTGAAATTCCTCAAAACCATGACCTTAATCATCGGCCCTCCCAAATTATCAAAAAAGTTCATTCATTTTTTTTTTTTTGCATTGTATTTGGGTATTGTAGCAGCAAGGAAAGGGCAAAGCAAAGGAGCTCAAGTAAACCATCTCCAAAACCACCAATTTCCTCTCTATAACAAATGTTCATGTGCTTCCAAAAATTAAAGTTATAAATTAGCTTCTCTAAATGAAAACACAGGACATGGGCCTTACTTTAAGCAATGTATTATTATTATTATTATTATTATTATTATTATTATTATTATTATTATCACTTAAAAGAAAAAGCTAGAGTATGAAAAAAAACAAAAGCTAAGAATCAAGACATATATGCGAGGTAAAGGTGGATGGCCATGCACAAACCTGCACAGCTGATGGTTTTTCTTCCTTCTTTGGTGCCTTCTTCGTGGGCTCTGCAATCCTTTCCAACATCACCACAGGCGAGGAAACACGTGGAGGCTCTAATAGAAACAAGAGTTTGTGCAACATTCCTCAAAAAAAGCCCCCAGCAGTGTACACATCATGCGGTTTTCTCACGCGACAACATTTTTTTTCAACTGTCCGATACGCAAGCATCTCTGACCAAACATCTCTCAATCGAGAAATTCCAAGGGTTAGCTACGATATTTATCAGGGGTGGCCGAACTGCGGCTCGCAAGCCGAATGCGGCTCTTCGCGGGTCTTAGTGCGGCTCGCGGCTCCCTGGAAAGAGTGCCCCCCTTCCCGTCCTGCGTCCCCAAGACGAACAGTTCTAGAAGTTAAAAAAAAAAGCTAAGCTCACAGTTTTGGCAGCCTTATTCTACAGCAGTATGTTCATACAGCCGGACTTCTTTTTGACACATAGATGTGTCCAGCGTCCCATTTTCCTTTATTGTTTTAGAAAGAATTTCGAACTGTACATGCGTAACGGACGTCAGGGGCAGTGGCTGGCTAGCGAACCATGCATTAACTTTTGCTCAGCAGTTGAAGAAATGTTCTGCTGCCTGGTGTTATTTGGTATAGTCGACATTTATACTTGTCCCCTTTGGACAGGACAGTTCCCTCCATATCATTTCTTGTTAAAAATAGCCCTCCCCCTTTCTTTTTTTTTTTTTTGCGGCTCTTTAAACGTTTGTAGTTTAATCTGCAGCTCAAGCACCATGCCACTCTGGCCACTTCCGAGATATACAGTGGTCCAACTTTAAGTAAGAACTGATAATGGATAATCACCCAGATCATATGCAAACCGCATTTCATCTCGTAAAGCAGTGAAACGAAGCACTGACAATAAGCTCAGTATGACTGAACTCCGTTTCATTGATCATAAACTCTGCCAAAGGTCCTTGGGTGAGTTCCTGCTATTAGTTAGCATTTCTGATCCGATCTGCGAAAACGAGCAGAGACCTATAAAATGTCCATGACCACAAAATGCCATCACGCAAACTACATTCAACATGTGATGCCAAAGGACACAATACTCAACTACTAATGTGCTCAGGGACTGGTGAGCAAAGCTAAGGAAAGTCCCGTTAAATTATTAATACAATTAAAATGATCGATGGTGTCACTTCAAAAACAGAGCAACCATTAAGAAGACGAGCCCAGACTATTGTGCAATCTCGGTAGATGAAAGGTTCTGCCTCCACTCTGCAGAACAAAGCATGAAAGCAATTTTCGTCAATCCCAATTTCATTACTGTTAACCAGAAAAGATAATGCTGCACTTCGCACAAAAGTAAAACGTGAGCTGCTGGTCTTGGCAACGTCAAAGCAAATGACAACAGAATAAAAAAGACACTTTTTTGTCATACAGTTGAACATCTCTATGCAGTTGGACCTCGATTTTATGAAACCCGATTTTATGAATTTTTCGATTTAACGAACAAATTAAATTTCCCGTGCAGCCTGTGCCCAAGGAATGACTTTCTCGATTTTACGAAGTTTCCGATTTAATGAAATAATTAGCGGGTCCCGGTGACTTCATTAAATCGAGGTTCAACTGTAGTAACAACCAATAAACTGAAAAGAAATGGATATAGCAAAGCCAAGTTGAAGTATACTTGTAATACTGGTAAAGGCATCATACACTATATTTACTTGAGCAATCAATCGACACGCTGCTTACAAACAAGGCCTGCATGTTTGCTTTCCCATAAGGCACACACACAATCATTACATTCCACACAAGAAATGTAGTTTATAACGAGGTTGAGAAATCGCATGAGAAATCAAATCGTAATGAGCACAGATAGCATTTTTGCTTGATGACATTATCTCTGTCCCATAAGTTGCTGGGCTTCTTCTGGCTATTCACATGCTTTGCAGGAAAGTGGGTGTGCAGGCTTTGCTCATGAACACTGCACCGATTGCTCGAGTAAATATGATGGTTAAGATACTCCTATAGTGACAACTTTTAGTGAGAAAAACTAACTTTACTAAAGTGAGGTTCAATCGAAAAAGAAGACTGATATTCACCTGGCTCCTTGGGTTTTTTCTTCTCTGGGGTCTTTCTGGTACTGACTTTGTCCTCCATTGGTGGTTTGGTGGCTGCCTTCTTTCCTTTGTTTGGTGATACCGCTGTTGAAAAATAAAACATACTGTATGTCCACCAAATGAAAGTCTCAAAAAGGTTTGGTTTCACACACACTTGTATCGGTTCATGACTAGCTACTAGCATACAACCTGGCCAAGGACGCTGGACTGGGAACCTGCTACAACTCGACTGATGATATTATTATTCGAGTGAAGTGGTATATTACAAGAGTGACATATGAGGTGGTTTCTGACAAAGGTCTCAGTCCTTCTCTTCCTCTTTTCTGACCTTCCTCTTTCTCTTCATCGTAGCATTATTTCTAACTATATCTGTCGAATAGTACAAGACCCCCACCACCAGAAGAGGGTGAAAGAGAACCCAACGTGAACTGCAAGGAACCAGAGAAAACCAAATACACTCCACTGGAACTCACCCCCAAAACACTGGCAGAGAACCTTTGAACTCTCAAATGCACAATCATGAGAGTACAAAGCAGGCAATCTTGTACAGTGCAATCCTCTTATAACGATAATCAGAAAACCCGGAAATTCAATCATTATAACTGATTATTGTTGTATCTGGACTAGAAACTGTTCGTTTCTAGTCTAGAAGCTATATAAACTGATCATTATAAGCAGTATATCGCTATATGGGGTATCGTTATAAGTGGATTGCACTGTAGCACCACAATAAAACAAACTGATGCGATACGAAGAAAAAAATTACACCATCTTCCCGAGGGGAACCATGGGGTGATGCGGAGCATCGGGGTGGTGCCGACGCTTGCTTGCGCCAACCCACTAACTGACGGGACTGTTGCTTCCATCACACTTCATCGGAAGAATGGAGTGAAGTGGAGTCAACAGCGGTGAACTGATGTAGCACGAGTAACTTTGAAAGTCTAATCAGACCGCACGGTAAGGCGGCGTAAAATGCCCTAACAGCGCTTGCAGGTTTCCTCGTCGAGACCGGGCTGGCCGGCGAGATCTAGGCTGCAACGGACGCGAGCGGTCGGGAAATGCTAGCAGACGACAGCCGCAGAGTTGCGGGGAAAGCTCACCCCACTAGAAAGGCCTGGCCTGGCGCTGCGACCTGCGCGCCGAAAACTTTCCTCCTTTCCCTCCTCCGGGGAAACACGGTTTCGCCTCAGACCCCGCCCCGGTCACGTGATGGGGAACGCACGCAGCGCGCTACCGCTCACACTTGAAGGAGAGGAGACTAGAGGAGGAGAGTTGCGCATGCGTAGTGTGAGTGCGGACTACGACGCCGACGCCGCGGGACATACACCCGAGCAAGAGATGCTCCGCATCCAAAAATTGACGCCCAACCTTTAGGTGTCGTTTCCGTGGCATCCTGCTTTGTCGCCACACTAGCAGTCTTGCGTGGACTTGAGCGTAGCGGGGGACACGCTTTCTGTAAGAACGCCAGAATTTGGGCAAGTTTCAATGAGGCTAGGAAAGTAGATCATACTGCCCTCGGCGGAGCAGGGAACGGACAATCTCTAACGGAGTACTCATACAGAGTACTCACCTCTTCTCGCTCGTCCAGTCTCTCGAGTGTCTTTTCAAAGTCCTCATCGTGGTGTGCTTCCTTTGCTTTGGACACCTGTTGGAAGACACGTCAGATGCCGTAAGTTTGTGCCAAGCCAAGCTTTCATTATGCTGAAACCTAATCAAATTGTTCAGACAGTACAAAAAAGAACCTCTACAATTGTGTCAATTAAGATTTAAAAAAAAAAAAAAAAGCTTTTTTACATTATCAGTATTTTTATCACGTTAGTACCTCAAATGACAGCCTGCACAACCAGCTTATTATAACATCAATTTACTGGAAATAAAAGCTGTGGTACAGGCATCTGAGGCAGCTGTAAAATAGAAAATACTAATGTATGAAAAATAAAAAATGATGACTTCACTATGAAGAAATAATACTGTATGGTTAAAATATACTTATATAACAGAGCAAACATAAAAAGAGCTTGTAATATGAATACAGGCATTTGGAAACCTGGTACATAGTAAAAACACTAAACCATATAATTGTTTTTTTGTAAATTGATTTTACAATACAGATGTTCTAATAGAGCAATAAAACTACCAAATGAGCTCTTTTTTGTTTCTTTTGGTATCTTTCTTTTTAGAAGTGAAGCTCCTTAGGGTCTAGCCTTGTCCATCCGTCCGGCGTCCGTGCTCACATCGATTGCCATCCCATCTGTCTTCTTAAAAAAAAGAAAAAATGTTTGCGCAGTCGACAGGATTCGAACCTGTGCGGGGAGACCCCGATGGATTTCTAGTCCATTGCCTTCACCACTCGGCCACGATTGCAGGACGAGTAGGGGCTCTGAGATGTGGTAGTAACTCAAGAGCTGGGGTTACTATATAATTGCGTTAAACTTTGCATGCATTGGCTCAACGTTTATAGACGAGAGGGCGCTGTGGTCAAATGCTCAAATGCGTATATAACCACGCTCCATACCACACATTCTCTTTCTGACATGGACCGTTGACTTAAGCGGTGGAGATGCGTTCCCACGGCTTCTAGCGGATCCAAGCTGATCCGCTAGAGGAACCAGTGGCTCTGCATTTCACCGACCATAAAGCAGTAATAATGAAGTCGAAACGCAACCCGGAACTCAGCACTACCTATGAGCAATAAAAAAAAATCAGCACCATCAGCACTACCTATGAACAATAAAATCAGTATCATCAGCACCACCAGAGCTTCGCCCCAATCAACATCATTCACCACGTGGAGATGTTTTTTTTTGTAAGCAATAGGCTTTTTTCAAAAGTCCACCAAGCAACATTGGTGGTCGCCATTGCTTGGACACGAAGCGCGTGACTGGATACAGGTCCCCGCCAATTGCTGATGTCACGCTCGTATCCAATACGAGCTCAGCCGAGTTCCCACCGAAAGCTGCCACAGCCCTTGTGTCCAATACATGCTCAGGGTATGTGAGCAAGCAATGGCAGACAGGCGTTGGTGCAGACTTTTGAAAAGGGTCTATTGTTCTTGGTTACAGCATGTGACAAACTCACAGTATAAACAGTTTCCAAATTTGCTCGAAAAGGCTGCATTTATAAAGGCTACCTTAGCCCCAGTATGCCATAACGAGTCACTGTGCACGCACTACGCAGCCAAAAGGAAATGGACCCTAGAAAGTATGAACATGGCAGACCCACCTCTTTTGCCTGTGCAAGCTTCTTGGAGAGGGACAACTTGGGTTTAGGAGTGGAACCGAAGAAGTCATCAGCAGTCACAGGCACCAGCTTCTTTGCCGGAGGATCAGAACCATTCGTTTTTGGCTTCTTTCTCGGCGACACTCGTGTAGGAGGCGTGGGCGACTTGGATACTGTTGGTTTCGGATCTTTGGGTGGATCCGAGTCTGCAGGACATGCCGTGGAAAATGAATATTAAAAGAGAAAAAGATCTATTACAACTATTACACCAAGGTCAGATGCCAACACAAAAGCTTCTTGGATAAAAAATATGAAGCTCCGTAGCTAAAAAAAAAATATGCTGCTCTCAAAATTAACAATAAAATATATGCAAGCACTTTTATACATAAATTAACCGTATTTTCTGGGCTATAGTCTACACCCGGGGCAAATTTGGGGTCAAAAGTAAAAGTGTTTGCTTAGATAGTCCGCACTCAGTGCATAGTCCGCCCTTAGTGCCTAGTCCGAACGTAAAAATGATCATACACAGCACACCTTGACAAATGGCCTCTGTATTAGCTCACAAAGAAGCTCGTATCATACATAGATCAACACTAATATACTCTGTTATCCATAAAATCTTTCACGTCTAGTCACAGCGAACGACCTAGAAAAAAACAAATCCTTGTTTAGTCCGCTTTCGTGTAGAAAGTCCGCATTGGGTAAAAATTAAATTTTTAAACATACGCAGTCTGCGGACTATAGGCCAGAAAATACAATAACTAAAAACACCTTACACAAAAAAAAAAAAAAAATTGCTGTGGACGGATTATGCTTTATACAGAGATCAACACAGATAACACGAATGAGCGATCACCAGTTTTTCCTGTTTCTCTCTTAGGATTGAAAGGAAACGACCATTACATCTATAATTCGTTTGCCCCTAAGCTGACAGTGCGGAGGAAATTGCATGCTCATTGGACCAATCATGAGTCTATCTTTCAGCATGTGATCCCAGCCCCCGCCCTTACCCACATGCAGAGGGCGGGGTCATGTGATGAGAGAGAGGCGGTTCATTGGGGCAGAGCGCGCATAGGTCCCCCCCACATTGTCAGTGTAGGGGTGAACAGGATATAGCCTCATAGAAAGTGCTCATTCGAGGCACTGATGTGAGCACTAAAACTTCGATGCTTGTCAGAACTCCATCTGAATAATATCTAAAGAAGCTCTGTTGTGCTTGCACTAGCTCTGTACGACAGTGTGAAACCAACTGTACTAATATTTAGACTAAAAATATTTTTAAAAACAATTTACCATCGTCACTGTCGCTGACCAAGACCGTGGAGTTTCTCTGTTGTTTTCTTGCCTTTTTCGGAAGGGGATCCTCTTCGTCGGAATCTAGAGAAAATAAAGTTTCTTATAGATTTTGTTTCTGGACAGTTTTCTACACCAATGTGAAGAAAATTATGCCACCGACCTGTATCGTGTACTATAATTCGGCTACGCTGCTTCTTGGTCTCCGTTTTCTGAAATAGACAGCATTTATAGATATTGGTTAAGCATATCACATTACTCGAGCTAAAAACAAATAGACTCGCGTCAAGTAAGGTTCCCAAAGATGCAAGGCATTAGTGTTATCAACAGTAACCAACAAACAAAAATATCACGGGACATGGTAAGCCTTCAAGAATTATGGCAACATGCTCACGTGCCAGCCTCCACACCAAACGCATAGAAGCCAACAAAACAAAAATAAAGGACAAGATCAAATTTAATTCCACTCCAGCTTTCTCAAAGACAAGCCACTGAGGAAAGTGTGCACTAGACTTTGAGGGTAGATTTAATTTTCCCATGCCCTACTTTGTCAAGGGCTGCTTGGCACCAGTTTGTCACTACACGGTAACAAGAAACACAAGGCTAAACTCAAAAGCTAGTTTGAAATACTGGAAGACAGCTAACAAGCTCCACATACAGAAAGTGAAATGCCGCCTAACATGTGCCATTTTATTGAGCAACTCCACCAATATATAGTAACAAAACCAATTTTTCTTCTTTTTTTTGCCCATTAGTTTTATTTAGTTTAACTTCAGAAACATTATCTCTCTGTTTCCCAGATTCCAGGATGCAAGTGTAAAGTAAAGAGTCGGCCACTCAAAGCACCACACTTTTAGTGGAACTTTCTAACACTACAAACCACAGCTCAACATGAAAAAATCGTTCAGCCTTTCCACTCTCATGAAGAAGGATACACTGTGTGCTTCTTCTTCGCCGTCGTCTGTTTTTCGCGCTGTTTCCTACGATGAATTCCCACCAACGCGCCCAACTATCCATTCTTCTATTATAGCTGGAAAGGTTGCCGCCATCTACGAGCGACGGCGGAAACCATACTGGTTGTGTGCTTGCCGCCGTCGCTTATAGATGGCGGTAGCTGTCCACGTAGGTTTGTGTCGACATACACGGACATGATCCTGGGGAACCTAGCCCTTAACAGCTCCGCTGTAAAAAGTCAGACGGAAAACCCCGAACAACCTTGGGGGCCACTTTCTCCTCTTCATTTTTAGAGCTCTTGGGATTCCGCGCCAAAGATTTCTTTGTCTCCTTCTCTTTGGCCGGCTTGGTCTGCTTGGGTTCTTTTGCAGCCTTGGGTTGCTTCGACTTTCCCTTGGTGGGAGCTGCAACATTCTTTTTGGGCTCCTCGTTGCTTGGCTTCTTTGCAGAAGAACTTGTAGGAGTGAAGAACTTTCGAATATCCTGAAACAGCATGGCACACACCCTCATCCGTCACACCTTGAGAAGATAGAAGTAAAACCATTAACAAATGTCCCTTATCTAAGAGTATGCTGGGCACATATCTAAGGATATCTACCAACGTCCAACTCAGTCCCCTGAATCCTGATAAGATATGATTACTGACTGTGGTTTAAGCAAACAAATGCAGTATGCAGTTTTTCTTCTGCCTGACCTCCATACTATGAGAAGGTAAGACACTCTTCAAATTATTACAGCTCTCTCAAATCCTTTTTCTCCCAAATATGTGAAAATGCACAGGCAACATTACAATCGGCATGTAATAACAAACCTTGGTCCCCCAACTATCGCAATACATACGTATTGCGATAGTATCTTCGAGATGCTTTCGAGTATCTGTATCTCTGTATTAAGATACATTTGGAAGACGTATTTATATCTCAGTCGTGAAATACATTTACGATGAATAGAATGTATCGTGATACTCTGCCAGGCTCATGTATCCCGTTACATTTGTCGTTAAAAATTAACTTTCGGTTTTATAGACCATTTCAAAACTTCTGACAACTAAGAAATAAAGCTAGATCTGGCTGGGTAGACTGGGCAGCAGACGCCATCTTGAAGGATGCTCCCAGTTTGTTTACGTCACCCCAGTACGAGTTTCGCAGTGGGGTGAGGAGGTCATGGGTAAAATAAAACAACCGTTTCTTTTTCACGCACTGAGAAATTATTTTTCTGCTCCGAGTAAGAACAAGAGACTGAGTGGTACCATTAATTTATTATAAGTGAGAGTGGAATAGTTCCTTGATCGTTCTTTATGTGTTTTTGTAATGCGCTCACAGCCACATTGTTATGAAAGATAAGAGAGTTTTCATGGCTACAGGAGTAGAAAGGCTTGCAGTTGCATCATCCTGTTATTCTAGAGTTTATACCCGATCAGTCACAAGCTTATCAGTGATGCGATTGGTCCAAGTCATTTTAAAGCACCCTTTGGAGCAGCCAGATGTCCTTTTTGGAGCAGCACAAAGTACTTTTTGATTATAAGCATGCATTTCATTTTCAGTCATACCAGTGTGAATATGTGTTTGTCTACTTTGCCTTCCTGCTTGTGTACCCTTTTGATGGCATTAACAGCATGGCAGGTTTATTCCCTAGCTAGCAGCTTAGTTGCACGTAGAAGCACAAGGCATAGTAACAAGACGTTGATTGATGAAGGGCAGTATGAACTACCGTGCATGGTAATTTTAGGCACGAAATTAAACGTAATCCAAATAGTATATTCCACTGATATAGTGCTAGAATATAATAATTTCAAGCACCCAAATTCATGTTTTCGTTAAGTTCTAAAGTAGTAACAAGATTGCAGTTCTTAATTTAGATAGAAAAAAAAAAAAAAGCTTTTGTCATTTGATTATGAACATTCAACATTTTATAGACAGAACTTTACAACAACAGAAATCTCCTTAACAAAATCCCGTCGAACTCATTCAGGCTATTCCCAGGCTTGCATTTACTGCTCCAGCTAATTTAGTTTTAATTTACTGTATTCACTGTGCCAAGGAACAGGTGGAACCTATATAAAGGAAATAACTAAACGAGTTGACATGAAAAGGAAACATAAAGAGCAGTCTATAAAGTTTTCTCGCAATACTCGAGTATCCTTGATGAATCTAGGATGTGAAAAAGATATTGACAGAATATTCCAGTCTAATATACTGAGTCCTGCCCACAAAGACGTTTGGAAAAGTGACGTTGGTTCAATCATGTCGTTACTATCTCGGCAGCACGTCCTTGGTGGGTGTGCCGACGACACAAGTGACGATGTGGCCTAAACGACTAAGTCACTCTTCCAATCACCATTGTGGGCAGGGCTTGATGCGCTTTTTTCGAGCGCAATTTTTCAATGGGGGAGGGGGGGGGGACAAACACAAACCTCCAAACACAGCCAGCTGGGTGACTGGTGCGCGACCGAACCTAGCACCTAGCTGTTTTTGAAGATTTGTGTTTGACCTTTGTCCCTTTTGCTGCCCTTCTACAGGGATTATTTTCGTCATTCGTGAGTAACATCTCGCACTGGAGAACTACTTTCACCTTAGCATGTGGGTGCACTGCGGCGAAGCAAAATATGCTAAATTGTGACAACTACGGGGTTGTCGCTTCACTGCAGTACACCACTGCATGGTGACAGGCACAATCAATGATGCTAGCTATCCAGCCAAAACAGACAAAGAGCACGAAGAATATTGCAAAACCTTCAACTACTTTCAAGGTTTGATAGAGATCAAATTGAATATGATGTTATTTGAGACGATAATCGAAAGTTTTGGAAATTCGCACAAGCCTACCGTAACGATCCGGCCATGTAGTGGGGACTGATTTATAATATATTCAGTATTAATAAAAGCGAAAATAAGTTTTAGTGCAATGTTGGTACAAAAAACTCCTCACATTTTGGCAAAATTTAGCAGGATGTAGGATGTAGCAGGGTAAACGCTTTGGTGCAGTTGGGCGCAAATGGCGCAGCAATCACATCACTGGCTGACGTAACACGCTGTGCCCAATTGTCGGCGATCTGGTGGCTACGGGCCCACTGATTGCTAGTTGCCACACTCGAAAGTCCTCTGACTGCCAAACTCGTTAGCAGGTTGCAGACGGCACACGAAGCAGGCAGGCTTTATGTCTAGAAGCAGTTTTGCGAAACCAGTGTCTTTTTCCGTTTGCTTGTATGGTGCTAGCGCATCATCTGTGTAGACTGGTTATGTGAAAGCCAAATTTGATTATATTGCAATTCTTAGTGGGCGTGTTTTAAGTTCTGCCAGAGACTCTAACATTTGCACACACACAAATAAAGTACCTACTTTAAAATCCATTGAACGAAATTTATTTCAATATATTGTTCGACAAGTCGTGGCCAAATAATTTCCCCACACTTCGTCGAGCGTAACCACTAACAATTTTTGGAAAACAATTGTTACACGGAATATAACTACAAAAATATTGTGATACTGTCACTTTAAATTGTATGTAACAGTTTGAACACTAATTATTCAGCCGCTTAAACCTGCCAGACAAGCATGCGAGGCCGTAGTTTTACCTATATTCCGCATCTGTGAATGCAACTTCCCACACAAATAGCCATAGGGTGATTTCAGATAAGATCGATCAAAGGGTGGCTGGTCGACATTTTTAAAATCAACTGATGTTTTTATATGCCCTTGTCTAGTGTCTGTAATAAACGAATCCACACTTAGTTTTGTCCAGAAAAAAAATCTGGGGACAGGAAAAATCGTAAAGCATGAAGAGGTGGACAGTTGCATTAACGCGCACTGATGGAGGGGGCACGTTTGAAAGTGAATAACTAAAAGGATAATGTTAGAAGAATCCTAATACTTTTTAAAAACAAACTATGGGTACAGCTTGCTTGTAATATAAAGTAATATTATTTATGTAAATTTTATAAAATTTTCTAAAAATTGCCAAACATGCCTGCTCGAACGACAAACGCCAAAATTTGGAGGCCTGTATCTCCCCCCCCATGAAATAATTTAATCATTATCATATAATTTGTAGGTAGTATTTTACTTACATATGTATATTATTTAAAAAAATAAATAAGGTATTTGAGTGATACGATAGTCGGGATATATTTAGGCAAACATGGGAAAAAAAATCAAACAACGAAAAATTCCGATGCAAATAAGAAAAAAACACCACCTTCGATTTTTTTTAAATTTGGGTACCCTGTCATACTCTATTTCGGCATTCATTTCTATTAAAAACATGTTGCATCATTTTATTGAGAAAGAAGACACAGCTCCCCAAAGTAGGGTCCTTTTCAAAGCCTACATGTAGCAGTGCCCTATACGAGAAGTGACTCTGAGTTCCAGTTTCAGGAAACTAACACACATCTTTCATATATTTTTATTCATATGAGGTCACTGACAACTAGAGCAATCGGTCACACACTAAAAGTGAGGAGAAACTATATACAGCATTTTAAATACAGCGTACAAAGAGGTATCATATTAGAGACTAGTGATTCGAGAAAATATGATGCAGTGTGAAGTTTTACTTTCCGGTATAATTTATATTAAAAAAAAAAAAGAAACAACTTTACTTCCACAAACAAAAATAAAGATAGAATACTAAAATTATTTAGGTTAGTTATGTATTTCTGGGGACAAACCATTTCAGGTGAGGTGTGCCACCGCGCCGGACTGTAAGAGCTTCGATACACTCGGTGTACGAATGGATCGCGGCGAGCCGAGATATTTTATCCTGTGCGAGGATAACGTTTCGTGATTCTCGTATGGTGATCAGATAAAGATTCAATAAGCTATCACCAAGAAAAGCAGTAGGCTAAATACCCCGCGAAGAAAACTGTGATAAATAAGATAACCCGGCATTCGAAATGAGCAGTCCTTGGGGCATGAAATTCGGCACTTTACACTAAGGCTTTCCTCGATGTACCCATTTAATAAAGTTTCTCCTAACCAGATCCGACTGTCCATTCTACATATATGTCACAGGTTCCTTCTGTTGATGACTTGCACAGCCGCCGCGCGTGCCAAGAATGAATACCAGGAAAGTCGCGCACCGTCAGCCATTCTTCTTTTTTTTGTTGACGATACCGAACAAGCTCATTTTCGTCCAGATACGCAAGATGTACCCAGTTTTTCAAATAGAACGCTCACCATTGCCCTGGCCGTCTGAATTGCGTTTATTGAACGTTCTCTCAGGTTGTTCAGCGTGGCCTGGTGCTTCACGAGTCCGCCAACTCCGTCGCATGCATTTTCCCATGTCCAGATGCAGAAAATGAGCACTGGGCTTGGGGGCAATCATTCTGTGCAAATTGGTGAAGCTGGTAGTAATTCTTAAAATGACAGGCGGCCCTGTCACTTACGTACGTCAAGTGCGAGTATACCGCAACGTTGTTTTCAACCCACTCTTTCACTTTTTCTAGAGCCAAGCACGTGAGAGCGACGTCGTCACGCAGGTCCTCACTGATGATAGCAACGCTGTTTGTAGATTTTCTTGTCGTCACTACACATGTAAATATCGTAACTTTTTTTTCTTCAGTGGTATGCTTTAACTTTGTCAGGAAGCATGATGGTCCAGTTTTCAGCAAAGTCAAAATGAAAGATAATGCTTTCGCGTTGCATGCAGCTGCTTTTGATCGTAGATCGCTTTATCTTGCGTTTGCCTGATATGGTTATGGATCTGAAGTTCTTCGAGTGTAAGAGACTGGCCTTTTGGGCAGTGATCATAGTCTCCTTAAAAACACAGACTTTTTAGTGGGTCGCACAGAAATGCTGAGTTCATTTGACTAGTGTTGAATGTTGAGCCTGTAACGTTCTCTACAGCGGCAACACAAAGGTAATAATTGGCGCAGCGCACACAAATGCACACTTCCTGGTGTGGAATACATTTGACCCATCTAGGGCACAAGGAATAAAGTTTCGTTAGCCCAATGCCGGAATCAGGATGCTTGTCTTTGTATACACGAAAGGCCTCTCGGATTGAGCATGTCAGGAAGCGCTTTGGCACAAACGTTATCTCCCCGTCGAGCATGACAGAGGTCACGTCCTTCTGGTTGGGACCTTGGCGCGAACATTGTAGCTCGTCTTTCGTGAAGTACTCTAGGGCAGCAGACAGGTTCTCAGGGCTCACCTTACACCTCGTGTGAGGATCCGGCTCATACCATACGCCATGTTAACCTTTCCTAGGTTAACATGGCGACAGTGTTTACGCTCTATTGTATTTAGGCGGGGCTCGAGTATTTGGGGGTTCTGCTCTCTGTCGGTGTGCCTATTTGTGCCTGATATCACCCGCGAAGCCAGCGAGTGGGATGGCGACAGGCACGGCTGCTCGGTAAACAGGCATCGGCGGTCATATTTTGCTGGTTGAAGCGAGCCCCCTCATCCTTGACAGCGAGCGGGGAAATGCGAAAAAAGATTGTATCGGCTGTTTTGCCAGAACCAGCGACGAGTGTCGCCTGCTACTTCCGTCAACTATTGCGCCATAATTGTGATCTTCACAAGGAAATGATTGTTGCTAGCCACAGAACACTATCACGCAGAAAGGGAATGCTTGAATATGTTTTTATTCTAGATATACGTCAGGGATATATATAAGAGAGAGAG
This sequence comes from Ixodes persulcatus, assembly GCA_013358835.2. Classification (NCBI taxonomy): domain Eukaryota; kingdom Metazoa; phylum Arthropoda; class Arachnida; order Ixodida; family Ixodidae; genus Ixodes; species Ixodes persulcatus. Next base: position 510,546 of record JABSTQ010010744.1, read on the forward strand.
ATGGAAATAGAGGGCAAGAGAGAGGAGCATATAGTGCCGTAGGAAATTAAAGTAAAACAAAGTTCCCAGTGACCGATGGCCTGCAGGATCTTTTCTCGGATCACTAGTTCGTAATGTGATAGCTCTTTGTACACAGTAGTTTCTCCTCAATTTTAGTGTGTGACCGATTGCTCTAGTTGTCAGTGACCTCATATGAATAAAAATATATGAAAGATGTGTGTTAGTTTCCTGAAACTGGAACTCTGAGTCACTTCTCGTATAGGGCACTGCTATGTGTAGGCTTTGAAAAAGGACCCTACTTTGGAGAGCTGTGTCTTCTTTATCAATAAAATGATGCAACATGTGTTTAATGGAAATGAATGCCGAAATCAAGTATGACAAGGTACCCAAATTTAAAAAAAATCGAAGGTGGTGTTTTTTTTTTATTTGCATCGGAATTTTTCGTTGTTTGATTTTTTTTTCCCCATGTTTGCCTAAATATATCCCGACTATCGTATCACTCAAATACCTTATTTATTTTTTAAATTATAGACATATATAAGTAAAATACTACCTGCTAATTATATGATAATGATTAAATTATTTCATGGAGATACAGGCCTCCAAATTTTGGCGTTTGTCGTTCGAGCAGGCATGTTTGGAAATTTGTAGAAAATTAAATAAAATTTACATAAATATTATTACTTTATATTACAAGCAAACTGTACCCATAGTTTGTTTTTAAAAAGTATTAAAATTCTTCTAACATTATCCTTTTAGTTATTCACTTTCAAACGTGCCCCCTCCATTAGTGCGCGTTAATGCAACTGTCCACCTCTTCATGCTTTACGATTTTTCCTGTCCCCAAATTTTTTTTCTGGACAAAACTAAGTGTGGATTCGTTTATACCAGACACTAGACAATGACATATAAAAACATCAGTTGATTTAAAAATGTCGACCAGCCACCCTTTGGTCGATCTTATCTGAAATCACCCCATATTTAAAACCGATAGCCATACACTTTTCATGAATAACAATACTCTTAGTGTATCAGGCTCAACTATCTCCACGTCAAACAAGCCTGGCCATGTCAAATGGGCAGTTGCCACCCCCCATCGTGGCAGACTTTCAACTGGACATCATGGCAGAACAATACAAAAAGCTTTTTCACTAATTCGGGCAACCACACCACTCTCTGTCTGACTTTACATAACAAGACGCAAACGTATTGTGATTGTATCACCACATTTAAACGTTTGCAGATTGGCACGAGCCACGCAGTATCCTTCAAGATTGCAGCAGATGGCGCTCTTTTATCTAAAGGGTCTATGCACATTTGCGAGTGCGGTTACCATCTTGCTCAGTTGCGGTGCACTTGGGCACACAACTTAGCGAGGCATCGTAATCGGATCCTGACGTGCCCAAGCGCACCCCAAGTGAGCAAGATGGCGGCACCCTGAGGCCATACTTGCAAACATGTACAGAGCAAACTGAAAGCCGAAAACTAACGTTACTAAAACACTCAGTTGGGAAACTCACACTTGAAACTCGGACCACTCGCGTCCACCGAGGCCAAACTAAATATGATAACAGTGCCACCCTTTAGCAACGAGTAAAATCATGAAAGTTAATTTATATTGCTACTGCGAAATAGGCACTGCGTGATGGCGCCACCGGCCCTTGTGCGACTCGACCTGAACCGATACATGCAGTTCCCGGAGTGGTCACTGCGGGAGAAATGGCGGCGCTGCGATCGGCTTTAGTTCTGTTCTCTAATACGGATCGAAGTCACTTTTTTAAAGCAGGCTCTATCGCAGTTTCCCAACCATGTTGTTCCAGTAATGTTGCTGAAAAACCTACAGCCGAACTCGATTTACACAGTGGAAGCCTAATGAGAAAGAAAAAGCAATAAAACAAAAGTATGTGGTTCCAAAAAAAAATTACTTGCGAAAATAGCAGCATAAGCTCCTCCGACAAAGCCCTTTACTCTTTCCTGTTCAGCAGAACGAATGCTGGAGAGGAGGCAAGTGAAGAGCAGATAACTTTTATGGGGAGCTCCTCTTGCTCTTGAGTTGACAACTTGCTGGGTCAGCCAATTTGATGCTAAATTTTCGATAAGCTAGTTTCTGGTTAAAAGAGGTTCGTAGACACAACTGCGCAAAGGGAGTAAAAAGACGGGAAAAATATTACGAAAGCGAGACTATGGTGAAATAAGGGACAGTACAAACACGAATTCTCAATGTTTGTCCTGTCCCTCATTTTACCATAGTCTCGGTATTTTTCGTAATTATGCTCAATTTAGACCAGCTCGTTTGCGCACTTCCTTTAACCACCGCTGATCACTGTTTAAAAGCAATATCGCGCGGAGGCTCTCGGACCCGTAGAGGACCTACCGTTTTCTCCTTTTAGCGATATGGCACAAAAGCTGAGCGTTCAAATTCGCCGTCTATTTACTTCGCAAAACCGGTCTCAAACAAGGACATCATGGCAACATGTTTAGATGACACGAGCTTTGTTGGCGACGTCAGACAGCAACCAGACCCTCGCAGAACGACGGATATAGTGCCAAATGAACACTAACCATGTTGAAGATGATCCACCTTGAGATCGTGCTCTATATGACACGCGTCAAGTAGTAAATGTTCTACGGTTCACAGCACGTTGCAAACAACACGCACGTAAAGTTTCGCGCCATGTCGTCTTTTGATGGATGGATGGATAAATGATCGTGGGGCTGTGGTGCTGTGGCCTTTGTACTAGACGGTAGCTTGCGCCACCTAGTAAAACCTTTTGATAATCCCTCCCCTCTACCCCCTTGCTCACTCATTTTCTCGCAGGCTTAATTCTAAACAAGCCCGTTGGCTTTTTAACTACAATGCATCGGATGTTCAAACTTGTACATAACTATTTCTTCTTCCTCTTTCCTTCATTTACCCTTCTCCCAAAAAGTTAGGTAACGACTTGCCCCTGACTGAGGCCCACATATCTCCTAACTCCCCCCTTTCGATCGTCACCCCAAAATAAACAAAGAAACAATAACAAGAAATGCAGGATAAGCCTTACCAAAGCGTAAACGTCAGAGAGTTTCAATAAACGTTCACTCCACTCCTCGCTCCAGGAAAAGCTTTCTTCCAAAAAAAATCATGAGCCATTCCACTCTGTGAAGGTGGATGACCAGCGCAGCTGTTTAGCACACGTCCCAGACGTGACAGAAAAATTTTGAACAAAGGTACGAACACATTTCCTCAGTATCGTGTCCGTCAGCAAACAAATGATGACACTAAACTCTGGACAGCTACCGCCATCTATGAGCAACGGCGGCAACCAGACTTGCCGGTTGTCTGGTCTTGCCGTCGTCGTTCATAAAAGGCGGCAACTTCTCCAGCCTTTCCACTCTGGCTTGCCGACTTGCGGCCGGCCATTACTTCATTCCCACCATAGTACATGTAGCTTCGGTGGTCTTCTTTCTTCACCAGAGTGGAAAGGCTGGAAGTTTTTATTGTCTTGATCGGTGGTCATCGTGACGAAAAGTACGCACACACATTTATTGTTGTCTTGATCGGTGGTCATTATTTTGCGTGGACGACTATCGCCGCCCCGAAGAGCCGGAGGAAACTAGACACGCGCGACGGGACCGCTACCCGGCGGAAAGCTAGCGGAAAGTACACACGCGCGACGGGTCCGCCACCCCGGGAGAGCGGAAGGAAAGGAAACTAGGCACGCAAGCGCTTGGGACGACGACAAAGAGAGAGCGGTGCGAGCGTATACATGACCGACGCGGTCGCACAGCGGTAAATCTTTGAGAAACCTTTATGGACCTTTTCCGAGAAGCGTTCTGCGCACGCGCGAGCACTCGATGCCAAGCGGCGGAAGTCGGCACTAGAAATCGAGGAAATTCGGAAGGAGGCTGTGGATCAGCAAGTAGAACACGTAATTGCAACATATATATAATTGTGTTACACAAAAAAAGAAAGCGGACGGAAAGAAAAACATGACGTTTGGGTGGACGCCACGGATCCCCCTCTTTAGAGTCGCCTTGGGCACGCGCCGCTGCTCGGAGATCGAAGAAACTGGTAGCGTAGCTCCCGTTATCGATTGGTAGCGCAGGTAGGTCACTTCCTCGATTTTTAGTTCGTGCAGCCACCGCCTGGTGCCGTCGGTATGTGAAAAAGGTCCATTATCTACCGGCCTGCCGATTTTTTCCGAAAACAAAAAAGCGCGCGTGAGAGGAGAACTTCTCCCATCTGCCGTGGAGGCGCTGCACATCGGCGAGTGGTCTCGTGAGCTGAAAGCTATACTCCGTTTCACCTTATGTTGTACCGCAGACAAGGCTAGAAGCGCGAGCTCATATAGCGTTGGGAGCTACTCTTAACGCACGAGAGCTTGTGCCGCCGAGATGTGCCTTATAGAGCAAGGAGCTCGCGCTTGTAGCCTTTCCTGCGGTACATCATAAGGTGAAAAACGCGCTCTTGCTTCGCGACCCAGAGAAAATATCTGCCCGTCATTGGCTTCGCCGATACCGAGGCGCTGTCGCGGTTGCAAAAGGCCGCAAAAATCGCTTGTCCCCCACCTTTGCACCACTTTGCGCTGAGAAAATATCGCAGTTTTACCCTGTGCTCGCATGCGTGGTTTGTGTTTTCGATCGTTTTTTTGCTCGTTTCTATAGTTTCATTGCGATAACCACTAGACGCAGACAGCCGCCTTTTGTCTGTCTCTGCACAGTTTTAAAGTGTGCAGATGGGTTACGGAGCACGCGATGCCTAAAAACTGTTGCGTGCCGCGTTGTAAGTCAAATGCTGCGAGAGATCCGGAACTCTGCTATCACGAGCTTCCGTCTAGAGAGAAATTTTGGGATGCCTGGTTGAAGAACATTTCGCGAGAATGCAGCGAGAAGGGCAGCCAGTGGCAACCAAGCTCCAGGAGCGTCGTGCGCTCCCTTCATTTTAAAGGCCGACGTACACTTCGCGCTTTCCACTTTTGCCCGTCACCTCCTTTCCTATATCCCTTCACGTTTTACCTTGCCCCAACCTGGCTCCCCCTCGCAGCTTAGGAGAGGGGAGCGCTATGTGGATTATCTTCCCTGCAGAAAGCCGAGGTTGTACATATAGGCATTTAAGGCGGAGGACTACAAGGTAGGGATGAAGCGGAAGGTACTGCGACCGATAGCGGTGCCGACTCAATTCCCATTGTATTCGTTGTACATGCAACCAGCAGGTTCAAAGAGACGCAGAACGCTTGTTCGTGTGCCACCTAACGCGTCCACGTCGCATGCGAGCGGTAGAAGCCGACAACGCAAAATGCAGTCCCCTGCAGAAAGAAGAGAAGCTGTTGATGAGTGCGTGGCTATTGAACCTTGCCTGCAAAAAGAGTTTGAAGTGGAAGAATGTCAGACGTCATTCAATTTGACAGCTATAGGCTTCATGGAAGATGCCAAGAAAAACGCGCACCGCCTTCAAATACAAGCCAAACGACTGAACGAGCGAATTAAAAAACGGCGACAAACCTGCGACGAATTTCAAGACAGATTTAAGCAAGGAAGGCTAATGTGTAGAACCCGCTCAACTTTGCAGGTGACGTGTCCTGAATGCAAGCTGTAACTTAAGGGAAATGAATCTCGTGACGGTGAAAATCAGTTCGTGTTTAGCCTTGACCAAAGAGGACTCAGCTATCCACGACCTGAAGCTGTCTGGCCGTGCAAGCTCGTCTGCACCTTTGTCGAGAGGGCTCTACAGTTGGCAGAGATTCGTCGTTCTGGACGGATTGGCAAGGTTCTCTCGAGCGCTGAGCTTCCACACCTTATGGACTGCCCGCTGATGTGGTGTACTAACTGCAGAGACCGGTACCACAGCTAAGAACTCTGCGAGCTTTTTCTCGGGAAGCTCCTCAGACAGACCTCTTCTGGCTAACTCGGCTGGTGACCTAAACAGCTCTCTAGAGAATATATTGAGACTTTCGCGGAAGCCTCTTTCCCGAAAGGTATTCCGCTTGCGAACTATATGACTCCCCTTGATCTGTTCGTGAACAATGAAGTTTATATTGCAGAAGTTATGCACGAGGAATCCCTTTCTTATTGTCCCTCACAGATAAATAAAAGGCACAGCTCGAGCGTGCTCGAGCATCGGTTAAAATCGTAAATCATACGGCCTAGCTATATCCAACTATAACTCATTACAGTGGTAATAGAAACGGGGACGGGAACAAGAAAACGACAATTCGCTCATACTGCCAGCTGAATGCGGCTCTAACGCGCAGCCTGCAGTTGAGTGAGCTCCTCACAGAAAGAATTATGTGCTTCTATTCGGCACAGATTTGTCACATCATTCATGCAATCTGGCACTCGTTTCAAATGAGACTTGCCGCTTCACGAAAAACAATCTAAATAGCCACACCTAGGGTGCCTACATGTTTCCGCCGCTCCGGAAGCGGAGCGGAAACATGTAAGCACCCTAGCCACACCGGGCTGCGCCGGGCGGACTGCGCCTCTCTCGCCGATAACGAGCGCCACGGCTGGCGCTGCGGGGTAAAGTAGAACTATCGCTCTCACCGGCGGCGCGAGACATACGGCAGGCCGCTCCCAAGGGGAGTCCCTTATCAAGCGGCCGTGATACTGATCTTGAAAATGGCATGCCTATTGATAGCTAATTTACTGAATAGACCTCTAAATTACCGAAGCATCAAGCAGAATGCCACGCGCCGCACGTGCCGGCGTCTGCAGCAGTAACTGTTCTAAAGCAAAAGCCTAAAACAAAGGACATCTTTCACGCGCGTTCGTCAACGCTTTATTTTGGTTAATTATTTACTTCGAATCTTTTATACGGGAAAGGCGTGCGCGTGCGGCGTCGGCGTCTGCTGCAGTAACTGTTCTAAAGCAAAAGTCTATAAAACAATTAAACGGAATTTTGCACGCGCGTTCGTCAACGCTTTATTTTGATTATTTACTTCGAATCCTTTATACGGGGAAGGCGTGCGCGTGCGGCGGTGCGAGCGTAGAGTTTTTGTTGACGCACATGAAAAATCCACGGAACCCTATACTCTGTTTCATACTTAGCGTGCAACACTGTCAAAGCTACTGGCGCGAGCGCGTGGCTTCATCTATGGTTGTGTTTGCGCGAGAACGCGTGCAAATGATCAACGAGATCAAGCCCCACGCTCGCGCCAGTGCTGTGACAGCGTTGCACGCTAAGTATGAAACAGAGTAAAGCCTGGTTCAGACAGTTGCGTTTGACTGCTGAATAAACCATTGCCCCTGTCCCAAAGCTCTTTGCTCGCTATGATTGGCGGTTGCCTCCTCTCCACTCGCCACTTCAGCGTTCGCTCCGCACTTCCCACCGCGGAGCGAACGCTGAAGTGGCGAGTGGAGAGGAGGCAACCGCCAATCATAGCGAGCAAAGAGCTTTGGGACAGGGCAATGGTTTATTCAGCAACCACTGCCCAGAGCAAAGACCTCTGGGGCTGTGGTTCATTCACCCCCCCCCCCCCCCCCCTCCAAAACCTCCTAACATAACCGCAGGCCGGTTTCATCAAGGTCCAACACCAACCTAGAATTCCCTGCAGAAAGTAAACAAACCTATAATCCCCCCGCCCAGAAACCCCTCCCGGAAATTTTTAACAACCCCTCATGTTGACAATATTGGATAAACCCCTTCTCTGAAGTATCAGGCAAACAAGAAAACAGGAAACACATCCCTAATATACCCCTACCTCCTCCGTTTTGAAGGCTGCCTTATTAAATTCTTAAAAGGTGTTTGTTTGTTGTTGTTGTTTTTAATGCATTTTTTGGGGGAGTGAAGTTGGAGTTTGTGTAGCCGTAACCGAAGTCACCAGGGCCCTTTTCCCATCCGTGATTTTTTAATCCACTTTTTCTCCACCAGCTCTGCGTCAGGTGAAGGTCACAGCGCTCACCTCCTGCGCCTCGTGTAAACAAGAGTGACAAGAACAAAAGGGGAAAAAAAGACACGTCCTATCTGCCAGTGACGAGACGTTTGCGATTAAAAAATTGCGAATTAACAAATTGCGTCTTAACCAATATCGTAGTATCAGCTAGTAGTATAGAGTAACAACAAAAGAAAAGAATAAAACTCGTTTCAATAAAATAAATAAATAAATTCTTTTCGGAAGCACAAACGTTTTGTCTGCGTGCGGGACGTTCTGAGCAGTTGATCAAAGGAACGCCGTAGTGTTTTCTTCTATTATTATTATTTTTTTAGTTTCATTTTGCACCATTTTAGATTTGACGGAAAAAGGGTTGGATAACAAGGCTTAAATTTAATAATAATAATAATAATAATAATAATAATAATCTTTATTTGCACAAGCAGGTGTTTTCCTGGGGGCGTGCGAGGCGAAACAGAAAGGCGGAAGCCCGTACGCTGGTGCGTCTGTTGGTTTTGTTTGTTTGTTTGTTTTACCAATTCCGTTCATTTTGCTGAGTCTAATTTTTACTCGCATTTTCATCATTTTTGGGAAGGCCTCCATTGCTGAACGACCCACTATGAAGTATGTCAACGCGAACCGGCAGGCGCGGTCGGGCCGGCAGAGAGTAACCAAAAGCATACCAAAAATTTCAAAATTGATGGATTTTTTTTAATTTCAATTTTAAATTGATTTTTTTATTTTTTTTGTGAAGTTCATTAAAGGGGCACTGACACATCAAATTCATTTTTTTTTCCGAATTTGCCGAATTTCCAAATGCCGAATTTGAAGTTCCCGCGCGATCCGCGCCAGTGCAGTGAGTCAAATTTTGCGGTCTCCTGCGACTCGAATTTCTTTCGGACCTCCGCTCCACGCTATGAAGCAAAGCGCTGTTGCCACCGGGACCCGAAGCGAGGAGGAGGTGAGCAGGCGGGATAGAAGGGAGCCGGCGCGGGAAAAAAACGGTTTCTTCCCCGACTCGCCGATCTGCTCGAGCGCCGCCAAGTTTTCCGAGGGAGGATACAAATCCAGGAAACGACATCACACCGAACTCTGATTTTTGGTATTTCAAAAAGAGGGGCCGTAGTGCGTTCGCAATTGCGTTAAAAAACATGTTTTACGATTGCCGTTATTAAAAGTTATAGAAATGTCGCCTACAAAGCTTCTAAAGTTCCTGATTTTTGACGTCACCGATCAAAACAAGGGAGGAGGCGAGAAGCGGGAGAATCAAACGCCAAAAATAAAAAGGCGCGCGCGCGCGCGGGGAACTTTTTTTTTTTTTGCGATGCGGTTTGTTTTTTGCGTGTCTATGACTACAACTTGCATCGTTTTAGACAATAAAAAATATGACCTTTGGGGTGTCAGTGCCCCTTTAAAAGTGGCACTTTGGTCGCTGTGGAGTAAAGTTTGGTTTCCCGGGTACTTCGAACTACAGGGTGAAACAAGGAGACGCCAGGCTCTTTAAATCGACCGGAAAATTCGGTTTCTTAACCTAACGCGCTACGACTTTGTGCAGCGTTGCCCACAGACGGTGCATTTTTTTTTTTGTAAAATTTTCAAAGAGCGAACTTACCTGAGAAAAAAGTAAAGAAAGAAAAAGGCTTAACTCCTATGGAAACGCAGCGACGCCACAGATCTTCAAACAACACGGCGCCGTTTCGCACGGGAGACAAGAGATGGCGCAAGCGGTCACGACGCCAACTGCCGCCAACGAACGAGCAGACGACGCCGAGAGCCGGCGTATTTAGCAGACAAGGAACTGCAGTTGCTTGTTGTTACCGCGCCTGCTTTTGTTTCTGCGACTGTCGCCGCCTGCAAAACGCGCGCCGCTTTTGAGTCGAAAAGATTGTCTGCTAAATGGTTCTCGGCGCCGTATGCTCGTTCGTTGGCGGCGTTCGTTGCGCCATCTCTTGTGTCCCGTGCGAAACGGCGCCGTGCTCTTTGAAGACCGGTGGCGTCGCTGCGTTTCCATAGGAGCTAAGCCTTTTTCTTTCTTTACTTTTTCCTCAGGTAAGTTCACTCTTTGCAAATTTTACAAAAACAAAAAGCATCATCTGTGGGCAACGCTGCACAAAGTCGTAGCGCGATAGGTTAAGAAACCGAATTTTCCGGTCGATTTAAAGAGCCTGCCGTCTCCTTGTTTCACCCTGTAGTTCGCAAATTGTGCAGTCGACAGGGTCTTGTTCAGGCACGGCCGTGGTTCAGCATCCTTTAGTGTTGTGCGAATATTCGAAATTTCGAATGGTCACTTTAAAGTGATACTTCAACGAAATTTGAAATATTCCCGTCGTGTTCAAAAATAGGTTGAATATGATCCACAATATCCGTAAATGACAATCGCACGTTTGTATTTTGAGCCTGGTGGCTGTATTTTTCGTTATAAACGGCCCACTCTGGCAAGTGCTCGGAGAAGGCCCAGCGGAGGCCACGTGACATCCAACGCAATCGTGACGTAGTTCGTCTCGGGACGAGCAAAGCTACGGCGAGGCTGACGTCTTGAGGATGGCCTAGTCGTTCCAGCCACCGAAGCGGCTGCTTTTGTACGAATTTTGAGTGACGGGTTAATCTTCTATAATCTTGTAGGGGGACAATAGCGACTTCTGCGACACACAAAAGGCATTCTCGGGAAGAGGAGAGTTCCTCCTTCCCCTCTTCTCTCGTTGTGGCCGGAGGCGAGACAATAACCGTCACTAGCTGTCAAGGTTCCTAGACGGGCATTACAAGCGAGGCGTTAGCGACATCCACCAGGTGCTCTTTGCTAATCGTTTAATTCGTTTTAAAATTTCTTTTCGAGACTTTTTTTAACAAGATATTGGTATGTTCGATGTGATACTGCTCCTTTGAACACATATAGACCAAAAAATGAGCGCCGAAATTTCGTTGTAGTATCCCTTTAAACATTACACTATTTGATATCGCTTCGAGATGAACGGCGATATTCGTATTTTTCCAAGTGTTGATCGAGGCGTGTTAGCCCCGTTGAGCGCACTTCTTACCGAGCATGGGTGCACTGCGGAGAAACAACACCCACGAAAGCGAGCTCCGCGGTTGTGCTTCTCCGCAGTGCACCCGTGCTCGGTAAAAAGCGCACTCAACGGGGTGCGCCGGCCGGCCGCCGCGATCGGAGAAAATCACACTTTCAAAGCGGTATGGTGCACGCGCGCGCATGCTATATTTAAAAATAAACTGGTACTTTGTGAATGCTGATATTTACATTGCAGTAAAATTTTCAAAAGTAAACTGTGGCTGTTATGCGAGAGTATATGCTAGGCAGAGGTGCCCTAGCTGACAACCTGCGTTCATAATTTGTGATTATTCTTCTATTCTTTTTTCGAGATTACAGGAATAATATTTGCACATATTAACCCCTAAGATGAGATTATGGTGGATGCCACGTCCTCGTTGGACCAGTCTTTTGCCATGTGATCAGGCTCCAGCCCATATTCACGCGCAGAGAGTCAGGTCAGGTGACAAAAGGGAGGCGGCTGATTGTTCCGGCGGGCACGTAGCTCCCACCGCAGTCTCAGCTTAGGAGTGAACGGAGTACAGCAAGATTTGTAAATCCACTCAATTAGGTATTCACCACATTTGGTGAGAGTTGATATCACGAGGGCGCCACAGTATTTCGTGCCCCAGTAGACTTCCGGTAGTGTATTTATTTATTCTTCAGGAACGCACAGTGATCGGATAAGAAGAGTTTCCTTCAGAGAAGCACTGCAAAGGCTGGGGCGCGCGAGCGTCTTGAGACGCAGCTTGAGTCCCGCTCAGCTCGTGCGCTGGCTTTGGCAGTGCTTTCTTTCACCCAGTCTCAGCTGAGACGCTGGTTCTAGCAAGCCGGCCTGTACGTTTGTAAGAACATTAGTGCATTGCACAAAGTAGTGCAAATAACAAAATGAGGCGAGACAAATGGAGAAGAAGAGGAAAACCGGAAGCGCGCAGGGGTCCGCCGATAGGGGGTGGTAGTGAGCTTGTTTGCAAACAAACATCGGTGAATAGCTGGGCATCAAATCAATTCCTTCAGCAGGGGACACATGAGCAATGAAAACGGGCGCCGCGCGGCAGTATCATAGCAACCAGTGCTGGCGTCCCTACGTCACTTCCGCGCGGTGCCGCGTCACTGGCGCGCCTGTGGCGAGCGGCGAATGGCGGGCGGCGCCAGGTTTTACCGCTCATGCTTTACTTGTCATATCAAGACATCGGACTTTCTGAGGTCACATTCAGTCCATAAATATAGTTAGGTTAAAATTAGCTTATAAATGGCAAATTGAAGCTTGGGATTAACCTTCACGAGTGTAGCTGGATTTCCGATTAACGCAACAGTCAGTTTTGGAGTACTTTAAGTACATCTCCAAGTAGGTTTAGGAAACTTGTACTTTACTTGAACTACATTCTTTAAGTATGCACTTGTACTTTACCTAAAGCATGTTTTCTGGTGCTTTTTGAAAAAAATACAGCTCCTGACTTCAAAGTACCGCTAAGATTGGTCTTGTTAAATTTGTATAACGAAATTATGCTTTGTCAACTCTGAAGAAATACTGGGAGGGATATTGTATTCTCACCAGAAACGCGAGCATAAGGCGCATTTATTGATTTATTTATTTATACATACTGCAGCCCCGTCGGGGCAATTGCAGGAGTGTGTGTGGGGTGTGTGTGTGTGGGGGGGGGGGGAACTCGTTATGCAAGGGAGACAGCTTTCCCACAGCAAATCACTCTCGCTACTTCTCGCTCGATCAGCGCAAGCGAGGAGGATCCCCTTGGCTTTCCCACGCTTACCATGCGCTCTCGTTCTTGGCTTTCCCAAGTACACACCATCTCAGGTCACCAACCTCTAACAAAAAATGCCGTCTCGTCATGTGAAAACGCACTATCGTCTTTTGAGACATCTTCCGGTTATTTCTCTGATTTAAGTAATTGCGGAAACAAATTATTGTGCCTTATAAGTTGATTGTATTAAATACTTCGTCAGCGACAGCAAAACAACTACTCTGTGTTCACTTGGCTTTATCCAATATTCGCCACCATTTCTGAATATAACTGATGCGCCCCCATTACCCCTGATGCAATGCATACCAGCTAGTTTGACAAGAAAAACACTAACGGGAATCAAAGGGCACCATGAAAGATTGTGTTAAAACGTACTAGTACTTTACTTTGAAAGTACATTGTATTTATAGTACTATTGCACCCAGTGTACTTACTACTTTACTTGAAGTATATATCCTCTCATGTACTTTGTACTTTACTTTAAGTACTTTTACATGCACTTTACCCAGCACTGGCAACAGTAGTGAAAGGCTTGGAGAAACAATTCGATTTGAACATTTGGCCAAAACCACTATTCACTTCGAATTCACTTCAAACTTCTCAAAAATCGTTATAATGAGCGAAATTAAATTTCTCACCTTTAGGTGGTACATTTATCATAGTCAAATTTTATGAGTCTAAGTTTCAGAAGAACTTTTTAAATCTAAAGAAGCCTGTTTTTTTTTTCTTGTATAGGGAGTGAAACGGGAAAACCGCCAGGTTGACGACGCTACTATTTACAAATGGCAAATCATAAAGCAGAAATGTGAAAGCTTCTTCGAGATGAATATCCGAAAGCAAATCTAAAAGATCCGAGCGTGCGTGGCACCATCTGTGAAAAGCAACATCAACCGAACGGTTTTGGCCATTTCCTTTCACTATTAAAGATAACCCTTCAACCCTAATTTGTTATAGGACTTTCTCAGTAATTCGAAGTTGAAACTTCTTCAGCCCATTTGACCCCTCAGCTTTTCAAACCCTTCAGCCCTTCCAACCCTTCAGCCCTACAGACCCTTCAGCCCTTCAAACCATTCAGCCCTTCAGAATTTAAATGCCCGAATGACTGTCAAATATAGAGCAAAATGCAATTTAAAAGTTATTAGAAGTTTATTTTAAACATCGAAGTTTACATGCATGTTGAAACTCAGAAAAACAATAAGAACCAATGTGTACTGAAACCCGAGCACAAGCAGCTGTAGACAGAAGCAATCAGAACAATAGTGGCAACCGAGTTCTTTGTTCACAAAAATATATATTGATCTACTCACAATGCCGCTGAGTAAATTCCCGAGATTGACGGTAGTTCAACTCTTAAAACCGAGCGGGTGCATTACACACATACACACACACAATCACACACACTGTCAGTAACATGTCTAGCGAAAACCACGAACGCGAAACAAACACCCGCCACCATGGGCGTCTGGAGAAGGGTTCAATGGGGGGGGGGGGGTACTTGCTTCCCCCCTTCCTTGGGATCTCAGGGGCATTGGCGACGAGATACGAGATGTTTCGGTAGCGTACTCTTATTGTTCCTACTTGTGACGTCACGGCCAGGATTATCAGATGCGATTGACGAGTTCGATGGTGTGTCTAACAAGCACGGTGGCAGCTCAATACCACCTAGAAGACAAGGCATCCGCATGACGTTTCGTTAGAAGATCCCCGACCAGCCCCCAGCGGCGAACACCCCGGAGCATCGAGAGTAGGGGCAACGTCCCAACTACGCCCTGTTGAAAATCGCTCTGATGGGACTTCAGGATTTTTTTAAAGGGTGTGAAGGGGACTTCAGAAATTTCTGAGATGTTTGAAGGGGGCACCGATATTTCCTTGTGGGTTCGCTGGCCCCGTCACAGGCTCTCCTGAAATGTGTGAAGTGCCCTTTACAATGCCTTGAAATGTCTGAAAGCCTGTCAAGAAATTTTCTAATGGGGTTGGGAAAACCTTCAGGCTTCTTGAGATGTCTGTGGGCAACGGCTTAGGTGGAGAAAACACATTTCGCAGAATTAGAACATAGCTGCTTATTGTACGCGACGGGTAAAAAAAAGTATTTGGAGAATGCCGATCGTATGTGTGTACGGTCAGATTTTTATTACTGCTCTTCTATCAAATACGAGTGGGCTCCTGGACCCATCTGTCACTGCCCGGGTGTTCGGTCGCCAAGGAGGCCACTGAGGGCGACCGCCCCATGTGGAGAATTGACGAGCCGTGGGCCGAGTGGTGTTGGCCGAGCGGCGTTTTGAGGCGAACGCAATCCTGTCCGCTCTAGGCGAAATCCGTGCAACCATGAATAATAATAATAAAAAAAAACAAGCCGAGAGCAGTGCGCGTTTTCCAGGAACAGGGACGCGCACGCGGGAGCGACTCTTCCGGGAACCGGTTCCTCCGGGGGACGGTCCCCAAAAAGCAACCCGCATTCCGCCTCTCTCCGCCCGGCGATGGAAAGAGGGTTCAGGGCTGCCAGGCTGTGCCAGGCCAGCAGTCGGCGGGAGAGGGTGGTGTGAGGAAGCCAGGATGCCGCTGTAGCCATTTTCTTTCCACTCGTGGGCGGTTTGCTTCTTACCGCTGTGGATATCTGGAACGGACCTGTTTCCTCCAGAAAGGTGAGCATGGCTTTGAGAGCTCGCCCCTTGATCTGTTTTGATCCGTGCAGTTTCTTCCTTGGTTACGCAGGTGAACACCAGATCGGCGTTGGCCGCATTCAGCACCGCTCGAGCGCCATCGTGTTCAGCGCATTCAAGGAGATGGTGGCCGGTGTCGGCTTACTCGCTAAAAGCCTGGCAGTCAGGGTCAGCGTCCCACCGCATGTTGTGCCTACGCACCGGGATTATGGCACTGTGGGTCCTGAGACGGTGGATGACGGCCGCTGTCCGGACATGTTCCTTGCGCCTCTTTGTCCGTTCGACTTCAGAAGCATCCAGCGAGCGAAAAATACGCCGAAGACGCCGGCGCGACGTCATCATGGACGAAACCGTGACTGTGATCGGGATTTCTCAACGGCGGCGGGTGCTGCTTGCGAGTTCGTGGTTTTCGCTAAACGTGCATGCTTACTGAGACTGTGTATGTGTCCGTGAGGTGCACCTGCTCGGTTTTATTAGATGAACTACCGTACATCAGGAATATACCCAGCGGCATTGTGAGTACTTTGAAAGATATTTCTCTTTGTGATAAAGAAGTCAGTTGACCCTATTTGATATGATCTCGTTCGTCTACAGCTCCTTGCGCCGGGTTTGAACAAACGTTGCTTTTTATCGCCTTTTTGAGTCATAATATGCATGTAAAACTAAATTTCTGCAATAAATTGTCAATAATGTTTTGAACTGCATTTTTGTCTATGGTTCACAGTCATTTGGGCGTCTAAAGGGTGGATGGGCTAAAGGGTTTGACGGGTTGAAGGGCTGTGGGGCTAAAGGGTTTTTCTATGGGGTATCCCTGAAGGGTTTTTCTGTAGGGTATTTTTGAAAGGTTTTGAAGGCCTGTGAGGTCCCATAATCCTTCAAGGCTGATGGGCCCTTTAGAAATATTTCAATAGGCGTCGCATTCATTGGAGGCATAGCTGCGTGCGCGACTGCCGAGCGCGAGCTGATAGCGAGAAAACACATTTCGCAGAATTAGAACATAGCTGCTTATTGTACGCGAAGGGTAAAAAAAAGTATTTGGAGAATGCCGATCGTATGTGTGTACGGTCAGATTTTTATTACTGCTCTTCTATCAAATACGAGTGGGCTCCTGGACCCGTCTGTCACTGCCCGGGTGTTCGGTCGCCAAGGAGGCCACTGAGGGCGACCGCCCCATGTGGAGAATTGACGAGCCGTGGGCCGAGTGGTGTTGGCCGAGCGGCGTTTTGAGGCGAACGCAATCCTGTCCGCTCTAGGCGAAATCCGTGCAACCATGAATAATAATAATAAAAAAAAAACAAGCCGAGAGCAGTGCGCGTTTTCCAGGAACAGGGACGCGCACGCGGGAGCGACTCGTTCCGGGAACCGGTTCCTCCGGGGGACGGTCCCCAAAAAGCAACCCGCATTCCGCCTCTCTCCGCCGGCGATGGAAAGAGGGTGCAGGGCTGCCAGGCTGTGCCAGGCCAGCAGTCGGCGGGAGAGGGAGGTGTGAGGAAGCCAGGATGCCGCTGTAGCCATTTTCTTTCCACTCGTGGGCGGTTTGCTTCTTACCGCTGTGGATATCTGGAACGGACCTGTTTCCTCCAGAAAGGTGAGCATGGCTTTGAGAGCTCGCCCCTTGATCTGTTTTGATCCGTGCAGTTTCTTCCTTGGTTACGCAGGTGAACACCAGATCGGCGTTGGCCGCATTCAGCACCGCTCGAGCGCCATCGTGTTCAGCGCATTCAAGGAGATGGTGGCCGGTGTCGGCTTACTCGCTAAAAGCCTGGCAGTCAGGGTCAGCGTCCCACCGCATGTTGTGCCTACGCACCGGGATTATGGCACTGTGGCTCCTGAGACGGTGGATGACGGCCGCTGTCCGGACTTGTTCCTTGCGCCTCTTCGTCCGTTCGACTTCAGAAGCATCCAGCGAGCGAAAAATACGCCGAAGACGCCGGCGCGACGTCATCATGCACGAAACCGTGACTGTGATCGGGATTTCTCAACGGCGGCGGGTGCTGCTTGCGAGTTCGTGGTTTTCGCTAAACGTGCATGCTTACTGAGACTGTGTATGTGTCCGTGAGGTGCACCTGCTCGGTTTTATTAGATGAACTACCGTACATCAGGAATATACCCAGCGGCATTGTGAGTACTTTGAAAGATATTTCTCTTTGTGATAAGAAGTCAGTTGACCCTATTTGATATGATCTCGTTCGTCTACAGCTCCTTGCGCCGGGTTTGAACAAACGTTGCTTTTTATCGCCTTTTTGAGTCATAATATGCATGTAAAACTAAATTTCTGCAATAAATTGTCAATAATGTTTTGAACTGCATTTTTGTCTATGGTTCACAGTCATTTGGGCGTCTAAAGGGTGGATGGGCTAAAGGGTTTGACGGGTTGAAGGGCTGTGGGGCTAAAGGGTTTTTCTATGGGGTATCCCTGAAGGGTTTTTCTGTAGGGTATTTTTGAAAGGTTTTGAAGGCCTGTGAGGTCCCATAATCCTTCAAGGCTGATGGGCCCTTTAGAAATATTTTCAATAGGGCGTCGCATTCATTGGAGGCCATAGCTGCGTGCGCGACTGCCGAGCGCGAGCTGATAGCGAGCTACCACAGTTCATTTGTAACATGTATGCGACACCATCAAGATTGCCGGTCTTAGCAGCATATTAATGTGAGCTCGTGAGACACCATCAAGATTGCTGGTCTTAGCAGCTGAGCATGACCACTGAAGCAGGCGATGGAGCAGACGATGTCGCAGACGATGGTGCTCATCCGGGCTACCTAGGGATAGCCCCGTGCGCGACCGAAAGCGTCGCTGTGGTCTGCCTTCCACGATTGGCCGAACGCTGACTATGACGTCGGAAAGGGGATTTATCATCGACGGAAATAAGAGGAATGAAAGAACTTTAATTTTGACGGTGTTGGCAGTGTTCCTTTGAGAGCGCAATGATTTCAAGCTTCCACCATGCTAATAACAAACACCATCGTACTTGTTATTTGCAAGGTAATGACGTCACAAGGGGGAACCACAGGAGGGCGCCACCAAAACATCTCGCAGCTAATACTCTGTTTCACCTTGTGTTGTACCGCAGGAAAGGCTACAAGCGCGAGCTCCTTGCTCTATATATGGCACACCTCGGCGGCACAAGCTCTCGTGCACCAAGGGCAGCTGCCAACGCTATGAGCTCGCGCTTCTAGCCTTTGCTGCGGTATACAACATAAGGTGAAACAGTGGTGTTGGCCGAGCGGCGTTTTGAGGCGAACGCAATCCTGTCCGCTCTAGGCGAAATCCGTGCAACCATGAATAATAATAATAAAAAAAAAACAAGCCGAGAGCAGTGCGCGTTTTCCAGGAACAGGGACGCGCACGCGGGAGCGACTCGTTCCGGGAACCGGTTCCTCCGGGGGACGGTCCCCAAAAAGCAACCCGCATTCCGCCTCTCTCCGCCCGGCGATGGAAAGAGGGTGCAGGGCTGCCAGGCTGTGCCAGGCCAGCAGTCGGCGGGAGAGGGTGGTGTGAGGAAGCCAGGATGCCGCTGTAGCCATTTTCTTTCCACTCGTGGGCGGTTTGCTTCTTACCGCTGTGGATATCTGGAACGGACCTGTTTCCTCCAGAAAGGTGAGCATGGCTTTGAGAGCTCGCCCCTTGATCTGTTTTGATCCGTGCAGTTTCTTCCTTGGTTACGCAGGTGAACACCAGATCGGCGTTGGCCGCATTCAGCACCGCTCGAGCGCCATCGTGTTCAGCGCATTCAAGGAGATGGTGGCCGGTGTCGGCTTTCTCGCTAAAAGCCTGGCAGTCAGGGTCAGCGTCCCACCGCATGTTGTGCCTACGCACCGGGATTATGGCACTGTGGGTCCTGAGACGGTGGATGACGGCCGCTGTCCGGACTTGTTCCTTGCGCCTCTTCGTCCGTTCGACTTCAGAAGCATCCAGCGAGCGAAAAATACGCCGAAGACGCCGGCGCGACGTCATCATGGACGAAACCGTGACTGTGATCGGGATTTCTCAACGGCGGCGGGTGCTGCTTGCGAGTTCGTGGTTTTCGCTAAACGTGCATGCTTACTGAGACTGTGTATGCGTCCGTGAGGTGCACCTGCTCGGTTTTATTAGATGAACTACCGTACATCAGGAATATACCCAGCGGCATTGTGAGTACTTTGAAAGATATTTCTCTTTGTGATAAAGAAGTCAGTTGACCCTATTTGATATGATCTCGTTCGTCTATAGCTCCTTGCGCCGGGTTTGAACAAATGTTGCTTTTTATCGCCTTTTTGAGTCATAATATGCATGTAAAACTAAATTTCTGCAATAAATTGTCAATAATGTTTTGAACTGCATTTTTGTCTATGGTTCACAGTCATTTGGGCGTCTAAAGGGTGGATGGGCTAAAGGGTTTGACGGGTTGAAGGGCTGTGGGGCTAAAGGGTTTTTCTATGGGGTATCCCTGAAGGGTTTTTTCTGTAGGGTATTTTTGAAAGGTTTTGAAGGCCTGTGAGGTCCCATAATCCTTCAAGGCTGATGGGCCCTTTAGAAATATTTTCAATAGGGCGTCGCATTCATTGGAGGCCATAGCTGCGTGCGCGACTGCCGAGCGCGAGCTGATTGCGAGCTACCACAGTTCATTTGTAACATGTATGCGACACCATCAAGATTGCCGGTCTTAGCAGCATATTAATGTGAGCTCGTGAGACACCATCAAGATTGCTGGTCTTAGCAGCTGAGCATGACCACTGAAGCAGGCGATGGAGCAGACGATGTCGCAGACGATGGTGCTCATCCGGGCTACCTAGGGGGAGCTGAGGGGATCTACTATTAGCCCCGTGCGCGACCGAAAGCGTCGCTGTGGTCTGCCTTCCACGATTGGCCGAACGCTGACTATGACGTCGGAAAGGGGATTTATCATCGACGAAAATAAGAGGAATGAAAGAACTTTAATTTTGACGGTGTTGGCAGTGTTCCTTTGAGAGCGCAATGATTTCAAGCTTCCACCATGCTAATAACAAACACCATCGTACTTGTTATTTGCAAGGTAATGACGTCACAAGGGGGAACCACAGGAGGGCGCCACCAAAACATCTCGCAGCTAATACTCTGTTTCACCTTGTGTTGTACCGCAGGAAAGGCTACAAGCGCGAGCTCCTTGCTCTATATATGGCACGCTCGGCGGCACAAGCTCTCGTGCACCAAGGGCAGCTGCCAACGCTATGAGCTCGCGCTTCTAGCCTTTGCTGCGGTATACAACATAATATAGACGTTTCCACTGTTTACAAAAATCACAGTCCACACGTGTTAAATCACAGTCCAGAACGCGCACGTTCGTCGCTTCGGAAAGCGAGCAAATCACGCGCCATGCGCACGAACACTGAAAATGGAACCTGCCAAGTGTCCTTTTTTGGAAAGGTATTCACTGGCGGCCATAGCTGTGTGCACGACTGCTGAGCGCGTGCTGATGGCGAGCGTTCACAGTTCTTTTGTAACGTGCATTCCGCACCCTGAAGATTGCCGGTCTTAGCAGCCTATTAATGTGGGCTCGTTCAGAGCATGCGCTATAGACCTTTCCAAAAACGAGCTTGTGGCCGGTGCCATTGTGAGCGTTCGTGCGTATGGCGCGTGCTTTGCTCGCTTTCCGAAGCAACGAACACGCACGTGCTGGGCTGTGAAGATCGCACGCTGGACTGTGATTTTGTAAACATCGGAAAGATAGACCTTTCCAATGTTTACAAAATCACAGTCCAGCGTGCGATCTTCACAGCCCAGCACGTGCGTGTTCGTCGCTTCGGAAAGAGAGCAAAGCACGCGCCATACGCACGAACGCTCAAAATGGCACCGGCCACAAGCTCGTTTTTGGAAAGGTCTATAGACATCACCCACAAATATGGCGCCCAGTGAATACTCCTTATAGGCTTTACTACTAGTGAGGAAACGCGCAGGCTACCGCGTTCATAAAAGCAACACCATCAAAGATGACTATCTGACGTTACTCTTATTTTCGTTGATGAAAAAAGAGTATAATAGGACTCTGATCGGCCAATTGCAGCTCCCCCAATAACGTTTTTGCGCCGCAAATTAAAAATTGTTCCCGTCTAAAAAAAAATTGCCCCCCCCCCCCCCCCCCATCTTAGAAAAAATTTTGTGGACGCCCATGCCCGCCACCGTTGAGGAAATCCTAAGCACGGTCACGGTGTCGTCTCTGGAGCCGTCGCGATGTCGTCTCCGACGTTTTTTCACTCGCTAAACCAAGCTTCTGAAGCAGGAAGGACCAATAGGCGTAAGAAACAGGATGCTGAGAGACCTTCCTTATTCGCTGCTCTAGGAGATAGATCCCACAAGTGGGTGGGAAGCCGACACTGAGCGACTGCTCGTCGCGGACGCCCGATACAAAATCGCCAAGCGGCTTCCCCTGCGTGTAGATCCTGAAGGGTCATGTGACCTCTCCCATAGACCCGTTAAAACTGTTTTGGTGGATCATGTACTTTTTCGGGAAAAATAGTGACAGACCTCACAGGTGTCTCAGGAAACTATGACGGACCTCTCAGGCCCTTCGGAAATTCTTGAAGGGTACGTCAAGACCTTTCAGAAATCCTGGTGGGTACCATAAACAGTTTTTCAATAGGAAAAAAACAAGTTTTTTCATGCTTAATTTGTTTTCACTAAAACGTACACTTATAAAATTTGAGCATGATAAATTCACGAGAGAAAGACATTATTGTGAAAAGGTTCATTACACTCCGAAATATAAACTCATTTATAAGTTGTTTTTTATTACTCCCAGATTGCGCTCGAGAACACCCTGTATGTCGGAGCCAACAAACATGATTATAAAAAGTTAAAACAGCGCTAAGAAAATTAAGGACATGGGGAAAAGATGTACACATTACAGATACAAGGCGTGTGGACATCTCTTCCTTGCGTCCTTGGTCTTCTTAGCGCTGTTTTACTTTATTACGTATGTACCAACTAGCCCAACTTGATACACACAAATGCCTGTTATTTGCATGCCCACGCACACGGCCCATAAGATCCACACATACACGGATCGCTAGTGTACTTATTACACCGTCGGGTGCCGGCTAAGTGTGCCGTGACCGCAGTACGGCTGTTACGACAGGCAGGTCCCCAGAGAGGAATATGCCAGTAAAAACGGTCGCGCAGCGTCTCGTCGTCGTCAGTCGCCCGTCGATTGAGTCCGTTCGTGCTTGGTCCGCCTGACCAGAACTACGCAATAAGCGCTGCTTTTGCAAAGACGCGATAGGCAGAGAAGACGGCGATCGCCGCTTGCAAAAGGGCAGCAGTCTCGCGGAGAAACCCCGATGGTTACCGCTTTATACACCGCTGCTCGTGCGTCATACAAAAAAAAAAAAAAAAAACGAAATAAAAAAAAAACGGTGTCGCTGCAGACATTATGACGACTCATTTATCTGCGGGCACGTCTCAAGTCTGTCCATGTTTGCTTCGTACATGCTCCGAACATCTCTGCAGGCAGTTTTTGTAGGATGCATTAGCAGTGTTACCGCGGCTTTAAAGCTGACAGTGCAGTGGAAGCAGCGTGCTGGCCGGACTAATCAACCGCCTCCCTTCCTAACCCCGCTCTAGTGAGCGCGTGTGTGCGGGCGGGGCGTGACCACGTGACGAATGGTAGATGTTGGCTATTTTCAGCACATTTCCACTTTACTCTCTACCTGCTTTCACGGCTGCGCCCTGGATTTGGGGCTTCAAACCACTGATCTCTGTGACAATTGCTAAATCGCGCTTCCCGCTCCCGCGAGTGAAGCCACCGGACGGCCATCTTGCATGTCAAAAAATCGCGTTTTTGGAGCGTTGCGGAGGCTGACGGCAGCGTGCTGAAGACACATTTTCTACTCCTTCGTCATCATTTGCCGAAGAAGTTCTTTAAAACCATCTGTAAGCCGTGATACTTGCCATTGAGAACACGTGGAAATTTTTACGGAAGCGCAATGTCTCAGAAAAAAAGGCACAAGGCGTCGAAAGCAAGTTTTGCCGGTCTCGCGACAAAATCAAAACTTCCTTGCACTTTTTGTTTTGCCTTTTAAATTTGCCCTTTTCTCAATAGCCATTTACAATTTCCAGATACTAAATAGCATGTTAAGAACAGTAGATCCATAGTATTCAGAAAATGTAGTTGGTTGGTTTGTGTGGCTAAAAAAACCACCAGAGTCCCTTTAACTGGTGTAGGTGCAGCTCCCCCCCCCCCCCCTCTTGCACCCCCGTCGAAATTCCAAGGGGGGGGCAACTTCCCCCCCCCCTTGCACCCCTCTGCGGACGCCCATGGGTGAGACTTGTATCTTGCTTGACGTTCAAATTGAGGAATGTTGTTTTTATTTTTTTTTTTCTGAACTCTCTTTTTTTTTGCGCAGTTTTTTTTTATTTCTAAATTTTAATTCCTCGTTTGTTTCACTCATCTTTGTTTTAATACTCCGGGGGAAAAGCGGGGATGGGGGGATTATGAGATTGAGTTAATTTACGGAAACACACAATTAATGCGGAAGTAACTCAAGAGTCATGACGGAGGGTGCAAAATTGTTTGGTTGTTTCCGAAAAAAAAAGATTTAGTAAAGCAAAAACTAAATATTTAGTAAGATTTTGACTTATAAAACAAAAACGAAATATTTGGTAAGATTTAGCAGGATTGTAATGAAAAATTAAGTAGTTTATTCTTCCATTGTTGTAGTATTCATTCTTCTCAAATCGTGAGCGTGGACGGGAAAACGTACAATGCGCGACAAAGTTAGTGCAAAAACGCAAACTTCTCTTCTTCGCAACTGGTTATGGTGCATACGGCTAACGTTTACCATCTAAGTTAGTGCCTCACAAGGACAGAGTCCACTGCATTGTTGTTATTGTTTTTTTTTTATGACAGTTTTTTAATTGTAAAAAATAAAGCCTTATGTGAAAAACCAGCGTTCGTGTGCCATGTGTTCGCGTTAACTCTGTCGCGCTATGTATTATCAGTTGGGGCGCCCAATGGCACCCCAATGAACAAGATGGCGGTGCCCTGAGGCCGTACTTGCAGTTTTGCAAAGCGAATATACTATTTAAACAAGAAGAAAGGGCCCGACTTTTGAGACCAAGTTGTTTCCGGTATGATTGTGCTCAACGCAATACTTTGTAA
The DNA here is from genome assembly GCA_013358835.2 of Ixodes persulcatus. Taxonomy (NCBI): domain Eukaryota; kingdom Metazoa; phylum Arthropoda; class Arachnida; order Ixodida; family Ixodidae; genus Ixodes; species Ixodes persulcatus. Next base: position 534,975 of record JABSTQ010010744.1, read on the forward strand.
AAAAGAATTAAAAAAAAATTGGTACGGCAAAAAGGTTAAGTAATATACTAACCTGCGCTGTCAGGTACCCAACACACGCACTTACTGATTAAATGTGTGCGATAACTATGCGAGGATACTCTTCCGTGTCGCCTCATCATTCGTTCTGGTTCTTTGTGTACCTGAACAAAGCGTCAATCCACGTACCGTCAACACGTAAACACACGAAATACAAGTGTATTTTTTCTTTTATGCTTTGTAATTTTAAGCATAGGCCTCGGGATACCGACCACGAAGGTTCAGTTAGGCTTGAAAACCAACCAACGACCAACCAACCAACCAACTAACGTGGTGGATGCTAAACCAGCCAGAAAGATGAAAGTTTTCTGGGATCTTTATGAAATATTTGCCTTAAACTTCGCAACAAAATGAAAAAAAAGAACAATTGTAGTAAAGTTACGAATTTGGTCCCCCCCCCCCCCCCCCCACCTGCCCCCCTGTTTCTGTCCCTCTTTATGAGCGTATACAAAAGGTCAGTGCAAGCTGGTTCATCTCACCAGTTTGCATAACCCCTTCAGACATGGCATACACATTTGTGTACGCGACTTTGCGAATTTATTTACTCTTTAAATGTGGGCTTGTATCGCTGGAGACACGCTGTACACGATCGTGTACAGCTTATGGAGCGGGCTGGTGGCGCCATCTGCCGTTGCTGCTTTGAACTACAACGAATACCACCGTTGCAAGATGGACGCCTCCACGTTCTACGGCGACGCGGGTGAGTGGCTCTGAAAAACAGATCTCTGCTTAATTGCATGTTTTCTGACGAGACGTGCTGCATGCCTAAGTATTCCTAAAGTGCTAATAAACGTAACACAGAAGTGTGAAACGTTAGGATGCAGTAATTGCTTCTCTAACTGATTAGTGAATTTCGCGTACACATGTGTGTACAGCGTGCCGCAATGGCCACATTATGCAGAAATGTGCTTTGACGGAAACATTAGGGCTATAGTGCCGTTAGCATTTTTGCAAGGAGCTTTTCATTGGAAATTTCTACATTCTAGTGACAATGTGTCGTTTCCTTCCAATTCAGACATCCGAAATCATGCGAGAAATCGCAGGAGGGTCGACAATGCCACAGCACAGAGGTTGCTAATGCAAATTGCCGATGGAAATGCATCTGATGTCGGCCTCTCTGATGACGAGGAGGGAGAGCCTCAACCTCATCGATCTGTGAGTACATGCGCTTTAAATACTTGGACGACATTGTTAACTGCTTAGCTAAGTTAAAGAGAATGCATTTTGTCATTTAGGTTAACCCTCAGGACAACGAGGCAGGACCTTCGGGGCTGCAACAGCCGGCTCCTGCTCCAGAGGAAAACGACGAAGCGGAGGAAGCTCGCAATCGAAAGGTGCGGACTGTTTGGACAAGCCGCGATTTCGAGCCCCCTGACACCACATTTGACGACATCCACATGACTTTAGAGGAGGTAGCCGAGCCATGGGAGTACTTTCGAAGGTATTTTCCGGACTCCTTGTTCGAAGAGTTTGCGCGGTGCACGAACATTTATGGATTGCAGACCTCGGGAACAAATCTCGGAACCACTCCGGAGGAAATTAAAACATTCTTCGGGATGATGATGATCATGGGGACGCTCAAGTTTCCCCGCATACGTATGTACTGGCAGCCGGCAACGCAGATCCCCAGCGTATCGGAGGCGATGGGGGTCAACAGATTTTTCAAGCTCCGGTCAGCTTTGCACGTCACGGAGACATCTTCGCCCCGGGCTCCAACTGATAAGTTTTGGAAGGTGCGCCCAGTGTTGGATGCTGTCAGACAGAGGTGTCTGGAACTTGCTCCATCCGAGAACAACAGCATCGATGAACAGATGATCCCTTTCACGGGTAGAGTTGCGGCCAAGCAATTTCTGCGAAACAAGCCTAACCCTGAAGGTGTCAAAGTGTTCGTCCGCTGCAGCTCAGATGGTATGGCAAACGACTTCGAGCTGTACCAGGGAAAAGGAACGGGGACATCGCTTGAACACAAGCATCTCGGGCTTGGTGGCTCGATTGTGATGAGGCTAGTGGAACACTTGCCAAAGTTCAAGAACTTTAAGTGTTTCTTTGACAATTACTTTACATCGGTTCCACTACTCCGAGAACTCAAGGCCGTCGGTATCTGGGCCGTTGGTACTATCCGGGCGAACAGGCTGCATTGATGTGCACTTAAAAGTGAAAAAGAAATGAGGCGAGAAGGACGAGGGAGCCTGGATGCAAAAGTCGCGAGAGAGGGCGATGTAACCATCGTGAGATGGCAAGATAATGGAATTGTGAACGTTGCTTCAACATTCGTGGGTATAGGTGAGGCTACAACCGTAAGGCGATGGAGTGAATCCACAAAAGAACACGTGGAAATAACATGCCCAGCGTTGATAAAAGAGTACAACGCCTTCATGGGAGGAGTGGACAAGATGGACTTCCTGCTCTCCTTGTACCCCCTCAACTCCAGGACCAAGAAATGGACAGTACGGGTGATCTCTCACTTTGCTTCATTTGCTCTTGTGAACAGTTGGCAAGAGTACCTCCAAGATGCGCATGAGAACCACATCCAACCTAGAAAGGTGCTCGACATGCTGGGCTTCCAGAACAATGTTGGACTGGCACTGATCCTGTGCAACAAGCCAGGCTCCAAGAAACGTGGCCGCCCAAGCCTCGACCAAACAGCCGACCCTCCAAAAAAAGTGCACAATGCGGAACCACGGCCCGTGAACGCAGTCCGCTATGATGGGTTGAACCACTGGCCAGCGCACGCAACACAGAAGTTCGCCCAGCGCTGCAAGCTCGAAGGCTGCACCTCAAGGACCCGAATCCGCTGCCGAAAATGCAACGTCTTTCTCTGTCTCTCTGCCACCAATGACTGCTTTTATGCCTTCCATCACAAGTAAATTTGTGTTTCCATCTGGTTTGGTAAACGAAAAGTCTTCAAATAAACATCATATTTTATGAATTAAAGCAAAAAGCCGTTGTTGATTCATCAATCGTCACTCCAGTTCATTTGTAGTGACTGAGACATTGTGTACACAAACGTGTACATGACAAAAATAAAAAAAACGGCATGATAAAAAAAATATAGTGTGTTTAGTGTGACCTGTAGGTACCCTTTATGTAAAAAATGCATGATATACAATTTTCTTACGATTATTTTAAAATCGTGTCCTAAGGGGATATGCTCCTATTCTTCGCGCGCTTTTGCATTCACGCCGTGCGCAAGCGCATCAGAAACACCATGGAAACACTCTAGCAAATGAACGCACTTCCTCCAGATGTCGCCACTAACGCGCCAAACAAATCTCTTTTTTTCATCTCAGTGACTCTCAACCGGGCAAAAACACGCCCATGACGTCAGGGCTCATAGCGTTTTAAGCCAGACCAAGGGTAAATGAGAGCTTACGCGAGTCACAAAAATGAACGCTGCGGGATCGTTTACATCTGCTGCTGTAACGTTTCGGCTTCGCTTTTCTTTTCTGCTCTGTTTCACCTCGCAACGGGACGCAGCGGACTCTACAAGCCACCAGAGCCAATCTAATGTCGTGTAAGTGTCACGTGACATTAAAGAAAAGCGCAATTACGCGCGAGGTGCATGGTTACATTTTAAGTTCGGAGCGCTGGATTGGTTGGAACGTCTGGTAAGGTCCACAGCGGTCCATCATGAGGTGGAACGGAGCTACAGGAGGATCGACTCCAGCGAGAGGAACCGCTCTCTCTCCCGGCCGGACGCGGGGACGCGGGACGGGCCCACGGGCCGTTCAAGTTTGTTATTTGGGCTCGGAGGAGCGGCAGATGCGGAGGTGCACGACTGTGCGCGGCTGTTGCTCGCCGAGGAATCCGCCGTCGGAAGTCCATGATGCCGTCCCGTCGGGCGGTCGTTGACGATCACCTCATCCTGCCGGTCAGGCCGCCGTCCGCCAAGCGATGCCCCGTCTGCAAGGCGTTCGGATCGGAACGGATGCAGGTAAGAAATAACCGCGGGACGTTTCAATTTCTTGCTTTGACAGTTGCACACCGCATTTCTCGGAGAAGTACCCCTCTTGCGCAACGTCCTCGGACTGGTTTTTTGTTGACATCGAATATGCGGGGCCGCTCATACGTGATTCTGCGAGCACGATTATTTATGAGGGTGGCACGCGTTTGACACTCGGAGTGACTCATTCCTCGAGGAGAGAGGGAAAGGGTGGTTGCGTCTCGCAGACACTTCGGTACTGCTTAATTGGATCGAACTGGCAGTGTGTCGAATATTTTTACTCGGTATACTTCGACATATCTACCGCTTACGATTAATCTGGACGCGCCTTTGGCACAGTCGCGATGCTCAACGTTTACACATTCGGAACACTTCACACACTTTGCGCATATTGGCGTGTTTCTCGACGGTGTAATAGCACGAACCTCGTGGTTGCATCACACAGCGGACTAGACTACCTCCGCGACTTGCAGAGACTTGCAGAGTCTCGTTCGTTATAATTAATTATAACGTCCCCGTTCTTTTCTCTCCGGGCCGGTTCTTTGCTCGTAAGACACGAGCAACCCATTGTGCTGGGACTCGTTGTTACGTCTGTGTTGTGTCGGCGGTGCCTGTCAAACTCTCCCAAAACTTATGGTACAGATTTGACACTCGGATAGGCAGTGATCACAACAGCAGCTCCACAACGTGTGTTGTATCGCATTGTTTCTTTCCGGTTTCTGCGCGGAGAAACAAATCGGCCACCGGAAGTATTCTGCTCTAGCCTTAAAAACAATTCAGATGATGGTTAACTTTGCAGCGTGTTCGGTTTTCACACAAAAGACAATTGACGTTCGCTGCTGAGATAAATGTAGAATTACCTGCGAACAGGCCTCAAGGCTATAAGTCGGAAACATGTTTGCTTCGTACATTTGTATGTTTCGAACACGTCTCAACAGTATCTGCCAGGGTGGAAAAGAAAACATGATTTAAAAAAAAAAATAATAAATCAGTTTTATTTTATTTATATCAGATTAATGTGATTTAAATCGCCGTAGCCATAAAAGAATGTTTTCTTAATCACTATAGACATTGCAGTTCTAAACATGACAGATTGATTGATCATCCCGTCCGATCACTGTAAACAATGCGGAAGAAAGATTTGCTCTAAATTTAAAGTTTAACAACTTTTTACTGAGTTCCATAGTATAAGATAAACAGCTTGACATTTGTAGGTTAGTGAAAAACGCTTTCTTTGCTTTTTATTGAAGGAAAAAGGGGGGGGGGTTCAATTTTTTTTTTGATTGTTGGTAGGTTTTTTTTTTATTATTTACTTGCGAAAGGACATTACGGAACTGGAAAAGCGAATGGTAGAAAGAAAACTCATCGTTCCGAGTTTTTACAGAAGACCACTGCTTTGGGCTTGTGTTCAACCCCATATAAATCTTTCTCGCTCGATGATTCCTCGATTTAAATACAAAAAAAAAAAAAGGCACATCGAGAGCGTCATGATGGACAGATATATTTTTTGTTTTCGGAAAATATTTTATTTATGTTGTCATAGTAAACCCGATAACGATTTAAATCATCTTGATCTTTATTTCCCACCCCGTATCTGCAGACTGTCTTTTGTCTGGTGTCTTAGCATGCAGTGTGACGGCGGCTTTAGCTCGTTAGGAAGAGGGGCCAGATAGAATGTCCCTGAACGGAAGAAAGTCTTCGGAGGAAAGACCGACCGACGCAAAGCGCTGAAGGGACAGTCTGTCTTTTTTTTTTTTTTTTTTTTTTTTTTTCGGAGCCGCAAGCTGAGCGTGACTTCCTTCCGGTCGTGAGACAAGCTCCGCTGTCTCGCGTGACATTGTTGACACCAGCTGCCTGGCCCGTGCAGCCGGCCGGCATATTGGGGAAAATGTGTTCTGGCACAAAGATTCGCGTTTAGTTTTCTGCTTCCCTTTTTTTTCTTCTTCTTTGCTTCTTCCAACTCCGGAAGACGTTTATCTCTGCATCTGCAGCCTCATTAGGAGAGAGAGGGTGCGTTTGTGAGAGAGAGAGAGAGCTAGTAAGGAACGTTGGGGGTTGCACGCAAGCAGGAATATGAGCGCTCTTTTCCTTTTCAATTTCATTTCGTTTTGTTGTCGTCCGTTTAGTACTATTGCGCGGCTCATTCTTTTGGAGAGCAATTAGCTCGCTCGCTCTGTTCTAATGGAATTCGCGGTTGGAGACAAAAATAGCGAGTGTGACCTTGCGTAAGTTCAGACGCTCCGGATGCGCCTAATGGATGTTGGCAGTGAAAGAAGATTTGTGCATTTCGAGAAGGCGTGGCGTACGCAGTTTTTTTTTTTTTTTTGGTAGATTGATGTGTCGTTGATTTTAGAGTGCCGGTTCAAAACGCGTCACGACTCACAACTAACACAAACGAGGAGCGGACTTTTTTTTTTTCATTTGAAAACTGAATGGCTCTGGTACAAACTACTAGGACGGTGGAATGTCCGCACATGAATAATCAATATGGATAACAAAATTTCGTTTTCGACGCTACCGTGTATGAGTAAAATGCGAAAAATCGCCGATGTCCTGTTCAGCACTTTCACGCAGAGTTCATACATAGATTACATAGCTTTATTAGCGTCGCTATATATACAGAACAGTTTTTTTTTTTTTAAGCTTTTCGGTTTTGTTTACAAAAAGCCGTGAAATTTACATTTATGCGGTTTGTGCAGATGAGTTATACGGCCAGGGGGACATTATGTGGGTGGATAATGTTTGCAATAAGTCGGCTGACTAATTAAAAATCGTTAATTAACTTTTTAAGTAGTGAAAATAGACATATGATTCTAATTAGAAACTTACTAAACGTCATTGAAAACCACTAAATCAACTCTTTTTAGAACGACTTGAAGTACGTGGGACACTCGGGGGCGCGCCAAAGTTACCACTCGTGAAGCAGGCGCAAAGCTAGCAGTTCCGCCACTGCTAGCTTTGCTTCATTAATAATATTAATAATAATAATGGGTCCGCGCACTGTCCATTATTGGATCAAAATCACCGAAGTACAAACTACATCATCTACTAAATACACACATTTTGGCAGACTTGGTTGGAGGATTCCTTACCAGGAAACTTCTAGAAACAAAGGCCGCCATTAGGAAAAAGGGTGTGTGTGTGGGGGGGGGGGGGGGGGGGGTAGATAACACGTGCAAATAATTTTAGTATGTAAAAAGCTCATTAGATTACTCTTGCGATCACTTCGCAATAAAAGTACTGAAATGATAACAAAATTAATCGAAAAAGTAATTGATTACTTCTAACGACTACCGTACAAGTCTGCCCAAAACAACAAGCAGGTCCTCATTTTAGTACACAAACACATGCAAAAAAAAAAAAGAAAGAAAAAAGGACGAGAGCATTGCAAACAAAAGAAAACTAGATAGGAACCAACATATACTCAATTCAGAAAATAGCGACACGCGCTTCCTGTAAACAGCGAATTCGCTGAATAAGTCGTCCTCTTGCGTGTTTCTTTCGTTTTAAGTCAATGTAGATCACCAACACGCTCAAGTCTTTAAGTCCATTGGATTGTCAAGATTAAGAAACGACAGTACGCGTGTTAGTGGTGACGAAAAAATACCGTGGTATGAACATAAAGTGCAGAATCAATTCTAGTCGAAGGAGATCGCATATATAGGACACGAATATTCGTCATCTATAATCATACTATACCTGTTTTCACCTCAAGAACCGAAGTAAAACAAGTCCGGCTCCTCGCGGAGCATTACTAATTTCCCCCTTTATGTGGACAATGAAGACATATGTATAGTGAATTTTAGATTAGATATATGTTATCTTATCAAGACGTACACGTTCCAAACGCCAAAATCATCGCTTTTTCCTCCGACAACCGAATCTCGTAAGAACTATTTCGCGCCGCGTAGGAACAATGCGCTAAACTTACTTTTTTTCTTTAGGTGAAAACAGGTAGTTTCCACGATTCCATTAACTAGCTTGACCAAAAACGTTAGATCACGCTCTGCTGCTTCGAGGCACGCGGCGAAAACAATTCACCAAATGTTCCATTAACATAATTCCGTTGTCCTGGAACGAAAAAACGGAAGATAAAACAGGAAAATGTTGTGACTCACTGGAGAACGGACACCTCAAGCTCAAAATTTTCCTACTTCGTTTGAGAGAGAGAGAGAGAGAAAGAGAGAGCCCTGTTTGTAAACAAACAAGCGCCGCGGGGGGTTAACTGCGAACCTCCTTACGTTTTATATCCTTGTCCCTCTTCCTCTTCCTTCGCTGAGGAATGGAGAATAATCCTACTACTTGAGACCGGAGACCCCGGCGGGGGATATATTGGTCGGCTTCCGTGCCGCCGTCGCCAGTCGCGCGCCCACACGTGCCTGCGTCCGTCGAACACGGAGCACGCTGGAGCGGAAACTCCCCGCGTGGGCGCTCCCTCCCTTCCGCCCACATCTGTTGGAGGGGGGCCCTGCAATGTCCTCGCCATGGCATTCGATGAGAAGGCCCAAGCTTCGTAGTCTCGGCATGCGCCGTATAGGAGGGCATTTCCCCCGCCCACCTCGAAGCAGAAGACAGAACGGTGTTGTGTACGGTACCAGGACGGCACACAAGTTCACCCGCTGGGTTTCGGGGTTTATCCCCGCCTACTCCGAAATATCGAACGACGGCGTGGGTGGCGCAGTCCCGACCGATCAGCTATGAAGTGGGGCGAAAGTTGTCTGGAAGCTGGAACCAAATACGATAGAGGTTCGCCGAAACTACCGAGGAGTCCCGATGTTTTCCTCGCCAATCCCCGTATTTCTTCGTCGTTTCTTTGTCCAGAATTGGTTCGCTATTTTAAAGGACTCTTTGTGCGCATGCGCAATGCGCATGCGAAATGCCTACCACTTTCTGCTTATTAGATGACCGCGTCACGAGCCGGCGTACTGATCCCCCGGGTGATTTTTATAACCGTTTTCGGAGATGTACCCTCTTGAACACTTAGAAAATGACGGACAGATATGTGTATCTTTGAAAGGCTCGAAGGGCTAGCCTGTGGCTCTGTGCGGTGCTGTTGGTGGGAGGGCTGGCAGCGAACTGTTGTATACCTTCATGCTTACTTGACCCGAATACGCAGTTTCAGACTTGCATGTTGCAGGGCATATATTGTTCCGCCATTCTATACAGTACCTTCTTCGGACGTTCCAAAATCGGCAAGGGGTCTCTTGATAAGAAGCTTGTCAAAAAATCAATTTGGTATGGTTATATCGCGATATCAAAGACCACGAAGAACGTTGGAAGATAAAAAGATAAAGAAGACGGAATGCACCATAGTTTGGAGGCTGCGGCACGCAATCTTGCTACTAAACGAGTCCTTTCGAAACGCGAACACCGAAAGCGATTCAGGTATACGCGCACCTTTCACCGTCGGCTCCGGGCGCCGCCATTCAGGCCAGGACCGTTAGCCGAGCTTTCCCGTTCACCGATCGTCTTGAATCGCGCTCCTCGCAACGAGGCGGATGTGCCCACGCTGGTCGACCTTCCACACTTATCGAGCTCGCGAACAACGGCTGCTGCAGCGGCATCATGGAAGGGTCAGCGGCGTGTGTGTGTGTACCGTGTGTACGTGATCTCGATCTCCTCTTTCTCTTCCCGCGCGTCGTCTCTGTGCCGGAGCTACTTTTTGTTTGACATCGTGTCACGATTTCTCACGCCCGACTTCTCTAGGCGGATGCCACGGCACGCCGATAGCCCTGAGTCTACTGTTAGGAAAGCGAGCTCGTCGAGGAGGGTCAAACGGTTAAACACGTGCCTCGTGCGTACAGCCTGAGACGACAACAACATTAGGGATGCTGCGAACCTTTCGATGTTCGAGTTCGACCTGGTTCGACTTTTTCGAACTTCTGTCGCAAAGTTCGATCGACAAAGAATCGACTAAAATCCAACTTCAAAGCAAACTGCAGTATTTGTTTTGTATAGTAAGCTACATACTTTCGCCTTTCTATTGTGTAAACATTTGTACCAATTTTCTGAAACCTAGGTTGATTAGTTTGTTACTTTGTTTTAAAAATTGCGTAAAAGTCGAGCAACATTGTCCATAAGTATAACTTTGTCGAACCTTGCTAGAAGTGCGATGGCTCGCCGAGCCAGTCGAACCTTAGGTGTTCGACAAAAGTTCGCCAGATCCCTACCATATCCTGGGCTTGTTCGTCATCGCAATGCCTCCGTCCGCCGTATGCGCGAAAGATTTCGCGGCAGGACGATGGACCTTTCCGTGGCCCTCGTGACTTTCTCACGGAAGGCTTTGGGCTATCCTGTCCTGCATGCGTCCTCGGCCAAAGGGCGGGCTGATGGATCGGACTGGTCTCCCTTCCCTCTCCTCCTTGTTCGTCGAAGAGAAAGCGTGGCTTGGGCTTGAGAGACAAGATGCCACCGCGAAATGAATGCCGAAGACGCTCGGCCTGGTCCGCGTATTAAAACGAGTTCCTTCGACAAGGCGCTCTTCTTGGAAACTTGCCTGTGGCGAAGGGATCAGCTGCACCCGCCCACTTCTTTGTTGGTGGCTTTTGTTGTTGTTGTTACGATGAGAAGCGGGCACAGAGAATTATGCGTATACGCGAGTAATTAGTTTTTATAGACGGACGTCCAAAACCTTAGAGAGAAGCCGCCAAATCTGTTTCTCTCGGACGGATTGCGCGCTGATTGATGGCCATGGATCAAAGTCCGTCGTGTTTTGTGGGGTTGGTGGTTTCCAAGCCCCTCCTCTCTGGTACACTTTGTCGGCATGTACGTCGATGGTATGCTGCCGATTCCACAGCCGTGTATTCAATTTCGTGAATTCTTACGCCGCGCTGAAGTCGTTGAAGGAGTCAGTCAAGGCAGCTGTCATTGGGCTTCTCTAAGGATGCCACGCGCGGCGACATGTCGACTTCATTCTTCTTGTAGGTCGGAATAACACAGCGTTTGTGTGAATATAGTATTGGCATGTATGGCGCTATTTCATTTCAGTCGTGGCATCGAGTTGAAAAGTGAGCGGAATAAACCAGAAAGGCAGGCCAATAAGTATGCGCAGAAACTGCATTACATACGCGTCTACGACTCCGAGGTACACGCCCTAATGATTGGCTGTGAGCCTCCTTCTCCGTAGAGTGTGAAGCGCCATGCAACCATCGAATCATTGTTTATAATTTATAAGCGAGCGCGTTTGGCCTGCAGGGCACCGCGCGTGTACACGGATGAACCCGTTTATGGAGCAGAGAAGCATCTGCGCCTGCTCCGTAGTCTTCGGCATTATGTCAGAAACACGAGTTTAAAGTTCACTGATTTGATGATTGGTTGATGGTTGAAAGGCAGAAAAGTTAGCCTGGAAGTTTGATTGCCATATAGGTCAATGGTACACAGGCGCTGGATCACTGATCACATGAAATGTAACGCTCAGTGTGAGAAGTGTTCCAAAGCAGATAACATTTCAAAGATGTCTGCTATGCTCAATCTTACAGTGTTCCAAAGCAGGTGACATTTTGATGATGTTTCCTAGGCTTCGAGCGTCATTTGCCAGAACGTGCATCGATCGGCACTTCGCGAGCTCCGCGAGTAAATTCTTGCGATATTTTGGCTCCGTAGTAGGAGGATTGTTATAATAACCACATGTTTTTATATCCCCCGCAAGGTGTATGCCAAAGTTGAACTTTGTGTAACTGACCTGGAACGTTTTGATCACCGCAGAACCCTGAGCAACGCTTGACCGCCAAGTCATCTCCACAGAAAAAAATCTTCCATATAACCCGTGTTTTTTTTTGTTTTTTTTTGTTGTCATCTTTTTCTTTTTTTTGTGTGTGTGTGTGTGTGTGAGCGGCTTTTGATAACGAGCCGCCTTGCGAAACCCCGCATCCATGAAGGATGGTGCGGCGCGGTCCCACCACCACGTAACTGGACATCCGGTCACACCGAGTTTCCTGCGCGCGCGGTAATACGTCTCTGGTCACCGCGCCGCGAGATGTTTGTACGTAACGAGCGCAGGAAGCGGATTCATCATCGAGAGAGCGAGAAGAAATCTGCCGCCGTGCAGAAACAACGACCGCACAGAAAGGCAGGGCGACAAGCAAGGTCCTCTAGCAGCTTGGGCGGGAAAGAAGGGCCCGGTCTGCCGGCCGCAGCCGCTAAGAGCTGCAGCTGCAATTAGCTGCGGACTGCAGAGTTCAGGGACGGGCGAGACAATCGACGCCCAGCCGACCGTGCAATCTCGTCCCCGCGCGTGGACCTCGCGGCCCGTCGCTGCCACGGCGACGCCGTCTTTTGCGGTTACTTCAGCAGCGCCGGACATTCTTGCGGATGTACCCTTAGCCCTTGTTCACGGATCTGGGGTCTTCTTCCACGGTGTTACGGCTCTCAAGGACAGGTCGAGAAATTAAGCGTGCGAAGTAGCTGCGTGCAATGTAGTTGTGAAACCGTTTACGGAGATAAAGAGGGGCGCACACAATGGGAATACATGCGGAGTGTGAGACACGGATGTGGTACGCGTCCGGCGCCACTTGTTGACGCTTGTGGTTTCTGAGTAGTAGGTTGCAGAAAGAGGGACTATATATAGTATGGATGACGAGACTGTGGGTGACAGAAGCGGATAGTAGAGGAATTATCCCTTAGAATTAGAGGCGAGAAAATGAGTACGACGAGCTTCCTTTGGAGAATCTTTCTATCGACTGTATTGCCTCCTGTCCTGTCGCTCGATGTATCCAGCAGTTCCGTCTGTGTGCATTGTTAATTTGTTATGTGTCCGCCCGTATTGTCCCCTGTTCTGACTACAGTGTTGTTCGATATACTCTCTAAAAAAAAGTTGGGGTGTGCCTATGTTTATACAGCCTAGAACTTAGTCTGCCTCAACGGGCGACTTGTCTCCCAGCTGTAGATGAGAAATTTAGCCAGTGCAGTACAACCGCTAGCCTGGGGTATTTAACATGCACCACGCAATATAGTGATACACGCCGGTACGATGCTCATCCAGATTCAAACGGGCAGGATCCCTGAGTTCTACAGCGCGGGCTTTCGCTCCACGTTCTCCGAGCTGGTGTGCGCTAGCCCACTCGGCCACCGATACCCCTATACTGTATACATACCATGCATTACGCGAGTTATAATGGCTTAATGGTAAGGTGACCATATTCCTCAAAGTAGAAAACGGGACGGGAGGGGGGGTATTAAAGTTGAGGTTGGGAGAAAAAACTTTATGAAATAACTGCTCTTATTCCAAAGCGTTACCTTATTGCACTAAGCCCTAGAGGACAGTCACACTCGCAGTTCAGTTGCATGCATTCATCTGGAAGGTCCTGCTTCGGGCCCTTCGTTGGTGTGGGCGTATTTGCCGACGACTAAAGTTTCGTAAACGGGACTTTAACCTACAAGACTCGGCTGTAAAAGTCTGCACACTTATATAGAAAAAAAGAAATAAAGAATATGTCCGGAAAATATGGGACATGATTCTTTATTGGGACAAAAAGACGGGGCGGCGAAAGCGAACCTCAAAAACGGGACTGTCCCGGCCAAAACGGGACGTCTGGTCACCCTATTTAATGGTGATATTCTTTACGTGACCTCGAGTGCTGTAGATTGTCAAAAGATATGCTAGGTGCCCCGCTGGCTAAAGTGGCGTACATGAAAAATAGTCACATGAAGAGCTGTTCTCACAGAACGAGCTTCCATCCGGTTTTTGCTGTGAACAAAAAGACAAATATCCGCTTGGCTTGCGCGCCTACGGTGAGGCGGATCTGCTGCTGTCCACGATAAAATACCTGCTCTAGACGTGAGGCTACACAGTCGGAGAAATTAAATTACGATTTAACGTCATGACGAACAACACTCAAGTTTCGGGGTATACAGCCACCATGGCAACGGAACTTTTTCATGGTATACATAGTTTGCATGCCAAGCAGTACAAACGGAAAGCACGTATTTCTCATTGTTTTAAATGCCACATCCTCCTTTAAATTTTTGCGCTTGTAATTCACCGCCTGGCATGGGGCGTGACGAACAATCGTTGCCATGAATTCAAAATGGCTCAGCTGACGATTAACGGATAAGGAGTATGTTGTTGAAAATGAATGGATCAGTAAGTGTATTGTAACAGGCGTCATGCACACTTCACGTAGTGACTTGGGTGGTGAAGCAGTTTACAAATGGTACCTATTAGGAAGGAATTCTGCGGAGTTCGGTTCATTGCTTCCGCGCCGGGTGGCTCTGACAGATGGCTTACGGGAGATTTGTATGCGTGCCAGATGTTCATCGGACATTTATTTAAAAGACAAATCTATAAATATAATTTGACGTGATGTGTTACTCAGCAGCCCATCACCGCGGCAATTATCGCGACAAAGTGCACATAGCATCGTATATGGAGACGAACGCGGCAAATTTTATTTGTGGTCGCAATGAGATATTGGGTATTCATGCAAGTATAATCAATCGTCGAATCTGCGGTTAATCATCGATGTGCCTCGCCTGTCGAGATGCATTTTCACACCTGGTACTATAGGGCTAGACATTTGATCGATTAACCTACCGACTAGTCGATATGCTCTAATCAGGAATATTTTTTTTTTCGGTTAAATTTTGACATCTTAAAGAAGTAAAAACAAATGGACGCTTTCACTATGCAGACGTGGACGAGTGCACCCGTACGAAAATAAACTTTCGGTGAAATTGTGACCTAAAGTGAACTGTAGGGGCGAGATTCACTCGCACGGCCACTTCAACGCCGTGCTAGTGTCCGTTTAACGCAGCAGAAGATGTTATGCGTGGGAATGAACGAAACCGATTAATCGGTTGATTAATCGATTAGAGGTTGTCGATTAATCGGGTTAAAATTATTAATCGACGCCCAGCCCTAATATGTGTACTGCTCCTCCGCAGTGCACTCCGAACGATAATCATCGGGATTTATTTGTTTGGCCTCTAGTCGTTGAGAAAGACCAATGGTATTGCTCTCCAATGTGATCATGCATGTTCGAGTGGCAAAAGGAGTGAATTCTTCCTTCTTCGCTACTTTGAGTCCGTGATCATCGAATGGAGACACGGCTCGGCTTTCATACTGGCCAATTTTTATGATTGTGGGCTCGAGTCATCTCATTATCACTCAGCAGCCAATCATATTTTCTCATTAAGCCGATAAGAATGCCCAATAACCAATCGTGCGAAGCAAAAAATAAAGTAAAAACGTTAAAGGGGTACTCCGGCAATTTTTTCATGGTCGCTGATTTGCTTCACAATTGGCTCAACACACCGATAGACATGGCTCTACGAGTTCCCCAAGTATTGTGTGAAAAGAAAAAAAATTCGCGAAGTTATTGAATTTTCAAATTTCGTTTTCACCGTGTTTCTCAAACTGGGAGCCCCTACTGGCAACATTGATGTGTGACGACAGAAATGGTACAAAGGGGGCAGTAAGCCATGTTCCAAACTGATTACAAGACGTTTGATGGTGGGAAAAGAATGTTTGGTAACTGATTCACTGAGAAGCACGCAAAAAACACTTCACATACTCTGTTTAAGACTATATGCACGACCCGAAAGTCTGTACCATATGTGACGTCACACCACTGAAGAGCGCGCGAAAATTTGAATGCTGGTTTCGGCATCAACTTCATTTACGGTTTTCTCAATTGCTATTTTGAATTTGGAGAAAATAAATAGCATACCGTGACGACTGAAGTCAGGGTAGTCAGAAAATGCAATTTGTTTAGGTAGCTCAAAAAACGGCCGGAGCACCCCTTTAAAGGGATGCTGAACCGAAAAACAGAATCTAAATTCTTTGTCGTTTTGATATTTACAGCACACGAATGGCTCTTAAATGACGGTACTTGAAACAATAAAGTAGTCTAAATTATATGATTTATGTAAATAAATATTCTAAGGTGCACCTGGTGAGTTTTTTGAAAGCTCGTTTCGTGACGACAACAAACTTGTAGTACGCAGAACGCGGCTATGGTGAGCCATCAAAGTTGGCTCGGTTGGCTCCGACCTACCTCGTTGGCTCCGGCGTGCGCTCACGCCGCGTGGTGGCGCGACAAAACGGAAATGCGACGTGCGAACCCCGTCCCGAAACGATGAGATATATTTTTAAAAGAAATGCAATTTTATCTGATAAATTTGTCGAACAGTGTTCATCATGTCGTTTTTGACACGACACCTATGCGGCGCCAAACGGCCTAGCGAGCGTCGCGAGCAAGCGGCATCTTGGCGGCATCAAACATCAGCGCTGTCGAAGTCTCCGTGGTCGCCGTCGTCATGGCCAAATTATCAGGACGGGAAAGAAATCGCCGAACTCCGAGAAACCCACAGACCAAAGTCGCCGCCGTCGCTACGACGCAGGTGCAGAAGTGGACTGGGGGTGGCAGGGTGCAGGGTGGCTGGCAGGTAGTGCGCAGCTAACTTGGCTGGATTAGTTGGCAAACTTCCAACGCGACGGGCATCCGTCTACTATTATTCAAAGCGCAACTTTCTTCCACGCTGTGGCGCGTCGGCAGCTCGACTTGTTCACGTCAGTTCCGTTGCAGTTTGTTGACGTCAGTTCCGTTGCGAGTAATCCCAGAGGGCCTCGCGCGCATCGGAGGCTTCTGGCGCTTCTGGCTCAATCAGCGGTCGTCATTCCAAGAAATATAATAATCCGATCTCCATCCCTTTACATGAATAGCATTTTTAGGTATAGTGCGGTCCCGGGAAGCTTGTCCGGGGCTTATTTCGGCAACTTCAGATATCGGTTCAGCATCCCTTTAACGTAATAAGCTGGGTTCTGCGTTTTCTAAGCTCTCAGTGCGAAAACTAGCACACAAGGGTGTGGGGCTTTGGAAAAGTGATTTTTGCCGCAAATTTACAAAAGTAAGAATAGCTTTCTGCCTTTTCACCGCAGTTTTTAATCCTTTCGCGACGGCTTAGTCGGTCGCCGTAAGCCGCCGTCACAAGAGGCTTGAAAACTGGTCTTGTCTCAGTGGCGGTCGTAGTCAAACGCAAGTACACAATCGGGGTAAATAAAAATCTTGTTTAAAAACAAATAGAGTAAATCAGATTTATTGTATTAAAATCAAAATTATCTTAAGTTACGTCACCCTTTCTAAAAAAAAAGTTTTTTTTTCGTTTTTTTTTATTACATTTTTTAGACACGACTTGCAGATTGATTCTTCGATCCACTCAATGATTCAGAGAAGTGTGGAAGAGAAATTGACTGTAAAGTTAATACTTCAGAAAATTTAAACAGATGCCACTCACTGAGCTTGAATATGTGAAGACTTCGTAAAAATAGACAAATGATAGACAAGGGAGTAATAAATATAAAACATATGTGTGATTATTTATGCGGGGAAGGTTTGATTTAAATCGTCATACTAAAACTGGTGAGATTTAAATTACAATTTCAGCTTACTTGTGTATTATAATATCTACCCTGGTAACAATCAATTCAATAATTCCCTGGTGGAAAAATCTGAGGCTTTAACAATGTCTGGCGCGCTGTGCGTGCTATAATAAGCATTGCCAGCCCAAGCAGGCGATTGGTGAGTGTGACGAACATTGGCACAACATTGGCAGCACGGGCCGGCGAAAGGAATGCCTTACTGCATGTCCTGCCAGGCCTCCGGCAGCCAGATGAGCGGGCTCCGAAAACGCTTTTGGCGCGTAGGCTTCTACGATACACATGTATTCGGGTCACTATCTAATTTAGTAAAAGTAGGAAAATCATTTCATGTGCCATTCAAAGGAAGACAAGTTATTGGGGTGCTCCGAGTAAGCGACGGACAAGTACGCGTATTTAAAGGCATCTCGAAGACGTTTTTGTGGATTGGTGGGAAAAAATGTGTAAACGTTGCAAACGCGCCAACGCGTATTCGGTGTTTATTTTTATTTGATTTCATTTAACTCGCACGTAACTTCGCAGAGGTTAATGTTGATTTCAACGCGGCGGTGGTAGATGACAGGCTTTCCTGTGCCTGTAATTGTGTTGCATGCACGTTTAGACAGCTGAACGTTTGTCGACCCCAGTAACTGTCTAATATATTGAGGAGAAACACAGCCAGCGCAGATAGCACTGCCTGGTTCATCACGCAGGGCTGGGGATTGAACCCAGAATCCCTGTGCTCTGCAGCAGGAGCTGCCGCTCCACGTACACTTCAAGCTCCCCCTTCGGAGCATGCGCGATCGCAACCTCTTAATAAAGAAATATATATATATATATATCCTCCATTTTCGAACATGTGAACACTTTCGGCCTCTTGTGGTCAGGTGTTCGTTTTCTCATATTTTCTTTGCGTCATTTTTTTCTTCTTTCTCGCTGATTACAAGTGTTGCAGGTGCGTGCACGGCCACTTTATTCGGATTATACTGTTTATGGAAACAAACTACGACGGATCAAGGCCGAAACTTCCAAGAATAAACGCGCCGAATGCCAGATATACTTAGCGTGGCGGGAACGATTCTTTCGCAATGACCGTTTTCCTATCCTCACTCCGACGAGTGCCGTCCGAGTGAAAGTGACAGGTCCGAACAAGGAAAGCCCGCAGTAGCCACGGTAGCCACGCCGAAGACAGCGCGACCAAATCCAGAGCTGCATGCCAGGGCCGAGCACGTCTTGGCCGTGTCCAGCGAAGCGTGCAGTCGTCCTAGCGTTGAGTCATCCCAACGTCCCGACTCTTTATTTATTCTTTTTTTTTTTATATATAGAGATGTCGCGAACTTCTGTAAAATCTCGAGGTTCGATTGGTTCAACGAACCTTCGAAATGTTAGCATAATTCCACGAAGTTCGACTTGGGGCCAGTGTTGTACGTCCTACTTCCACACACAAAAAAGATTAATGTAGAAAATACTTTTCTAAAATGATGACACATCTTTACAGAATATAAAAACAAGCATATGTACTTTTAATGCACTAATTTGTTTTTTAACGTGAAACGTTGAGTTATTTTTTTCAACATATATTGCGCTCCTCCGCCAGGTCGACAGCGCGCTGACGATTTTCGCGCACGCGCAGAAAAGGCGAACTTATATCTGTCAAACTTTGCGATAGAAGCTTAAAAAAAAAAAAAAAAAAGGCGAATCTGCTTGCGAACTCCAACCACGGGGCAGGTTCGCAACATCCCTATAGCCCCCACCAACAGTGTCCGCGTCTGTCTCGTCCATACATCGTGCAGTGTCGGAACGCTGCGGGAGGGACGCGGGCCGTCATCAAGCCGGCCCTTCTGCTCGTGTCCACTCAGCTGCATCCACCCCTGCGGTCTTCCGCCCAACGGCCGACGCTTTCCCCGCTTTCCGAGGCGACTACACCGAAAAAAGGCGCTGAACCGCGAACTCGCTCGACCGAAACGTCCCACCTGTGCGACCAGGGTCGCGCTGTCTGGGGAAGCAGTGAGCTCCGAATGCCCGCTGTTCTTCCTTTGATTTTGCCATGACGAACGTCGTTCGCGGAGAAGCTGCGCCTGCTCGTGTATTTCTGCTATCGTCGTCGAAAGAAACGTGGGGTACGGCTCCGACAATCGACGACGATCGTATACATGGGATAGGCCGCGGGTGACTGCTCGATCGTAAGAAGTTGGAACCCTTTCAAGCGCCTGCTTCTAGCTCGTGTGTCTTCGCTAGAAGCATTTTTTATTGCGTTATCCTCCAGCCAAAAAAAAAAAAAAAAAAAGTATATGCGTGCATTTAAAAAAAAAAAAAAGGGGGCACGCTGTTGGGCTTATTAACACGCGGATATACGGTCCCGGGCTAAAAAAGCTGACCTTCCGTCGAATAAACTACGTGTAACTTTTCTTTTTTTTTTTTTTTTTTATTGCGCGAAATTAGTCAGTTATGATTTCGCTTAAAACGGCACAACAAAAATCTGTCAACGCACTCCTCACAAAAAAACAAAAAAAAAGAAGAAAAAAAGTGGTAAATGGCGTGGTTAATACGTGACTGATTGCAGTTTGCGTCTGTAGGACTGTATCGTTAAGTTACTGAAAAGACACGTATGATAGTAATTTAAAACACGTTAATTTACACTTTGTCGTGGGCAGCATGAAGCGAAGCGGATTTTCGTTTGTAGACTCTGACGTGCTGCTAAACGAACTCACTGACTGACGGCTGAAGAAATCCAGGTTGTGACCACTTATGCTCACGCTCGTCGCCGTTTTTTATCGGCAGCTGCAGAAAATTCATTGGCTGCGGCGCGATGATAGGATGCCCAGTATTCGCCACGCTTTGGGTGTTTTTAAATTCCAAATCAATAATTACACCTGTTTTTATGGGGGGGGGGGGGGGGGGGGGGGAGAAGGGAAGTAGAGAAATAAGCAACTCGGGTGTTGCTTGACAAGCCCCTGCCTCCCCCACTGCAGCGAAGAATCAGCATGAATATGCGCAATATTTCCAGTAATGACACAAACACGCGTATAAATATATAACGTATAGATGTTAATCTAAAAAAAAAGCAATACATTAATGTAGCTAGGTTTTCGCTATTCACAATAGTCATAGAAATCTCATTAACAAATATCAAACGAACATTTCTTTCTAGTTTCGCTCGAGACATATGTTATATATAAATATATATATATACAAAAAATACCATAGTTTAATTGTTCTGGCTGTCAGAGCAGACGATCTACCTCTTTACACAAAATGCGTCTTCGCCCCAGGCCGAGTTTTTTCCCGCGTCTCACTGATCGTTTTCAGAGCAACGCCAAGCTGCACTCGACTGTGTAGCAGTTGAACTTGGAGAGCAGAACAGGACATCAGCATCGCTTTTGCGATATACGGTCCCTGGTCCGTGCGGGGGCGGCGAGCATTATGCGATGAAAATCGTACACTCCGTAACCCAAACAAAACAGGTAAAGGACGCAGCACGCTCCTGCAACGCGTTCGAAAATAAAAAAAAAAATAAAAGAAAGAAGAAAACGAAGGAAAGAAATGGAGGACATCGTGCCTTGATGGGATTTGGATGACCCGGCGAAGCCCCGCCCCCTCCCATGTTTGGGGGTCCTGTCGCATGCAGCGACTCTGCCGGTTTACGACAAATTATATAGGCTATACTCTATCATCAAAAACGGAGATGGGGCTGTACCGTACTCTATATCTGGCCGACGTATATCGGACACGCATCGGTGTTTGGCGTGTATGCATTGCGAGTGTTTGTTTGGCATTGGTCTTCGTTAGTTCAGCGTTGCAAATCAAACAACCCCCCCCTATTTTTTCTTTCTTTTCGTCTTCGGTGTGTTTGTGTCTAGGTCTGTTGAATAACAATCGCGTGTCTTTAATTGCTCCTTGCTCGCGGTGACATTAGCGTTTCTAGATGTGTTCAAATTACACGACGCGCTGGACGTTCGTATGCGCCCCTCGAGAAGAATCCGACTGACTACGACTAATTTGGCCTCATCGTCCTATTCCCGACGGTGTTTATTTTATGGATGAATCGAGACTTTTCGGTATTTATTTATTTGGGGAACGATCGGAGCTATGTTGTCGGTGATTTGATTGATTCCTGCGCTATATTGCCGCAAGCAGGACCGAGCAAGCAGCGCCCGGTTACGGTATTCTAGAAGATTCGAGTGTACTCTTACTCAAAGCTTATCTTTCATCATTCCGCCCTAGTTTCTTGTTCTCGAAAGTGCCTGTTCATTCTCACCCCGAACGCTCGATGCTCCAACCATAGCCTCCTTTATACTCACAAAGCTCGGCACGTCGAGGACGGAGCCCAGTCGCAGATTTGGAGCGCGAGAATCTGGTAGCACAGAGCATTTCTCGGGGAGTCTGGTATTCAGCGCACAGCGTTGGCAGCGGCGAGGACCCGAAACATGGTTTTCAAACCCGTCGAGAAAAGAAGCGGTAGCCCAAGGAACGCAAGAAGCGAGACAAGTGTGTTTCGGCGTCTCGCCACAGCGGGGCGCCCGTTACATGCCTCTTGTCCTGCCGCTCTACCTTTTCACTTTCGGCGGCCGCATCTCGTGGCGATCTGCCGGGCTATGCTCCAACTTTCTGGGCCGAATTTTCGCGATGCCGACGCACACTAGGGAGCTACCCGCGACCTTGTCGAGTCAGTCTCGCTCTCACTTGCTGTTACGCCGCCCGCTTTTCTGCTGCCTCGACGCTCGTTCTTTATTTTGTTTGGCACAAGTTCGGCGATTAAACCTTTATTTTCAGTTCACTGTTTATCCTCTCGTCGCCTTCATTCGTGACAATATATAATATACGATCACCGGTATGAAATAACGTTTGTCCGAAGCGATCACAGATGCGATCAAACAAATAGATGAAAGATCTTGATCAATTGCCATCTTATACTTCTGTTTGACGGGCACTTTGAGGGCCTTCAGAACGAACTCCTTTAAAGCATCGCCTAACTAGCACACGCGGAAGGGCACACACAGACGAGATCGCGAGCCGGTTCGCCGATTCTTTAAAGGAGCTGTGCAACGATATTCAATTGGAATGTTTTTCACTTTACACGAGCTTACTGGCAGTGGCACTAGTGGGACTCAATTGGGATACTCGCATGCAATGCCACTGGCCAAGAAGCTCCTTTGTTGTGGTGTAATTTCAAGGACAAAAGCGATCATTTTCATTCAATCTCTCCTTTGCAAAATTCGATGACGTAACGTGGGGATCGCAGTACACCCATATTACGATATTTGAATGCGGTTCATAGATTGGACCCGAGCATTGCGTGGGCACTCGATTTGGGCTCGTGATAATTGATAGCTCGAGAAGCATTCGGGTAGTGGCCCGTGTCCAATCGCTGCAACGACGACAATAGCCGAGCCATCACAATGTCTGGAACTCAGCGCGTGTCCTGTGCTTTTCCAACCCCAGCGCGTGGCTATGATCAACATTGGCGGCATATAATCGGTTCCAGATCACGTGGCCGCTTGTTCTGGCTGCGAGTTGAGGTGGTTGAGGGGGTGAACGCTGCTCTATTTTCTTTAATTTTTTACTGGGACTTCTATTGCGTGGGGTGAAAAATGAACGCGTGTTTCATAGGTCATTAACGTCAGGGATCCGTTCTAAGCGGTATTTGCGCATAGTAAAAAAATTGTTGCATAGCCCCTTTAACGGAGTTTGTGCCGAAGGCCTTTATAGTGCCCGTACAACGGGTGTATGTATATATGTTCACCTAAAGAGCCTTCAGAGCGAACTCTTTGAGTGAATCGGCGAATCAGCTCGAATTCTTGGCTCTGCACATCCTCGTCGGTGTGCCCTGGCTCGCCGATCCTTTACATGGGTTTGTGCAGAGAACCCCTTCCATAAAACAGGGCTATGACCTCAACTTGGTCAGCAAGTAGACCTGATGTGCCAGTTTGGCCTGTAGTCTTCGGCCAAAGCTTCACGGAGCAGTTTCGCTTGATCCCTCTTCCGCGTATAAAACAAACTTCCTCCTGTCCCCCGAAGAACCAGCAAAAAAAAAAAAAAAAAGAAAGAAAGAGGAGCACCCCTACAGGGCCATTACGCACCGATATCTCGATGGCATTCCGCGCTGCGTAACACCAATTTCCTGGCCGTTCCTTTTCCTTTGTTCCTAGGCAGCGTGTCCCTTTGTTGCCCGTCACAGCGCGGTCCCGCTTCCGGTTCTCTGCGAGCAGCAACCCTCCCGCACGTCTGGCGCGCATGTCCATCGACTGCGACCCGCTTCTGTCCTTTACCTTACGACACGGGCGTACGGACGTCCACAGCAGCTAGTGCTGTGGAAGATATACGCACCCCTTGAACCAATCAGCCGCCTCCCTTTGATCACCTGACCCCGCTGCCAGCGCGTCATGGGTATGGGCGGGAGGGAGCGTGATCACGTGGCACGTGATCGACGTACGATTGTTCCAACGGGCACTGCACTGTCAGCTTCACTGAGATGCTGCGAGCAACGGGACGAGTGCCGCGCTCGAGGAAGACGAACGAAGAAATGTCGGGGGTCTCCCCCACGCATGATGCGCGACGTCTTGGGAGCGAGCCGGGAAGCGAATGGGTCCAGATGGTCGCCGCGATTTTGGGGCCTCCTCCATTGAATGGGCGGCAACGCACCGCCGCCGCTGCCGCCGCATTGTGCACGCCGTGTTGACCCGCTTGGGGGAACAGACAGACAAACCTGGCATGTATCCCTTTTCGTTTTTTTCTGGCGTGTTCAGATTTTTTAGGTGCACGGCGTTCTACATACACGTAACATTCCAATCATCTACGAACTCCGCAAGCGCGCGTGTGCGTGTGTGTGTGCGGGGGGGGGGGGGGGGGTTGGGGGGTTAATATTTTGTTTCACTTTACGATGTACAGCATACGAGCCATCCCAGCCAGGGGTTTATTCAGGATTGCCAATCTGGAGGAAGAGGGGAAAGAGAGGGGGGGACGCGGTCACAAATTTTTAGAAAATGCCTGCTTGCCTGTTTGTTTGGTTTTTTTTATTTTGAATTTAACAGCCTTCACTGATTTGCTACCTTCTTATGTTCCATAAACAAGTGTTTTTTTAGTTGTTTTGTTTGTAATACTTGGTTGTAACTGCTATAATGCTTCGACGCTGCAGGTTGTTTTTTGTAAATAAATAAATAAATAAACTCTGGACTTAGCTTGGGAGATGTTGGGGAGCTCCGTATAAATCATGCGCCCTTCCCGAATGTCACGCGACACTCACACGGCGTTGGACCGCTCCTCTAGCCTCCTCTGTGGTCCATCGACGTAAGGTGACACGGAGTGTACAGGGTGCCGCTACATTCCGTTGACGTCCTTGGTGTTGTTGCCACGATTGTCGCTGGAGGAGAATTCGGGGACGGGATCGGGGGATCCGGACCAATCTAAAACATATACGGAAATGGATAGCCTGTGGAGAGCGGGGGGGGGGGGGGGGGGGGGGTGTAGTATTTGCTGCACGAGAGCGACGTTGACGAGAAGGTCATCGAAATATTCCCTCCTGGAGTATTCGCTCGGTATATGCTTAGTGTTGTTTTTCTTTTCTATGGCGTATGAAAAGGCCGAATTCCTCCGCGTAACGCGCGGTGGGGGACAGGTGTTGGCAGGGATGGGAGGACGGGGCGCGGCACCATCTGCCGCTCGGGACCCAAGCGTTCCCCGCCAACAGTAATGTTACGTCTTACTTTTGCTTTTTTTTGCATTCAAGAAACACGGCGTTCACCGAACTGTCTAGTCCGCGAAATGAGAGAATGGGCACTTTGTTGATGAAACGAGAACGATCATCATGAAAGAAAGAGGAAATGCGTCTTTGAAAGGAGGGTGAATCCGCAGGCAGACTGGTGCACTGTCATGCTGACAAAATCCCGAGATTAGGGGAAAATTAAAAACAAAAAAGAGGAGAAACACAACAGCGTCTGCAACACAACAGAGAGGGGCAGCAGTGTCCTGAGGCCGCTTGTAGTGTTCGCCCTCTTTTTCGTTTTCCCTTCTCTCGGGTTTCCTTGGTAAAAAGATCCTGCGTTGTATTCCTTTCTTTCTTTATGTCACCTCTCTCTTTAAACAATTTTTTTTTCTTAAAAAAAAAGCGCCTTTACTGTTACGTGAATGCCGTTTTCGCTATGTTTCTTGAGCTCGGCTGATACTCGAGGGGCGAACAACCGTCACTGTCTGGTGAGTAATTAACTAAAATTCGTTAATTAACTTTTTAATTCGTGAAAATAGAGACATGTTTCCAATTAGAAACTTACTGAGCGTCATCGAAAACCACTGAATCAACTCTTCTTAGAACGGCTCGTGGGAAACTTGGGGGCGCGCCAAAGTTACCACTGGTGAAGCAGGCGCGAAGCTAGCAGTGGCGGAACTCGATCATAATCTAATCATCCCATTTTCCGCCACTGCTAGCTTTGCGCCTGCTTCACGAGTGGTAACTTTGGCGCGCCGTCGAGTTTCCCACGAGCTTCAAGTTGTTCTAAAAAGAGTTGATTCATTGGTTTTCGATGACGCTCAGTACGTTTCTAATTGGAAACATGTGTCTATTTTCACGAATTAAAAAGTGAATTAACGAATTTTAATTAATTATTCACCAGACATTGACGGTTGTTTGCCCCTCGAATGTCCGCCCAGCTCGAAAAACGTAGTGAAGGCAGCATTAACTACAAAACGAGCGTGTTGGTAACAGTAATTAAACACGAGGAAGATACATAACAAAGGGGGACGGACAACGAAGACTTCGTTGTCCGTCCTCCTTTTTTATGTATCTTCCTCATGTTTAATTACGGCATTAACGTAGCAGTAAATGCGCCTTTTTTTTTATCTGTTTCGAATACAAAATATTACCCGGTATACTATATATATATATATATATATATATATATATATATATATATATATATATATATATATATATATATATATATATATATAATTTTTTTTTTTGCGCGCAACTTGATGTATTAACCGATATTTCTGGTTACAGTAACTTATTCTATGTATCATATGCCATTGTCATGGAGAGTTGCTTTCAATTATGATGGGATTGATGTGCATTTATTGTAAAAACGTACGTCTCTGGGATACCGTCACGTTCTCCCGTGACCACGCTACAACATTTTCGTCTGTGCTAGCGTGCGAACTGACGAGAGCCAGGAAGATATGCCTAACAGAAGACGTGGATTACTTTTAATCGATTTTCGCGTAATTTGAAGAGATTCTATTCCCCTTTATCAAAAAGCTTACTAGTAACCGGTACTTTACTTCGAGGGGGTCTCTTTGTGGCTTGTTTGGTCATGATTAAGGATTAAAACGTATGCCGTGATTATCATACAGGTGTTCATACCCTACAGAAGAAAAAAAAACAGTATAAACTGGATTATGGAGCAGGAAAATAGACTTTTATAGACTCCTTGATGGAAACCTGAAATCCAGTTTGGAGACAATGGTCTGCAAACTGGATTTCAGGTTTCCAGCAAGAAAGCAAATTTTCCTGTTCCATAATCCAGTTTATACTGTTTTTTTCGGTAGGGTATTGTATGCAGAAAAGTCTGTGCTATAAGGAGGGTCTTCGCAAATAACTAATTCTTTGAGCCAAGGCTGTCACAATTCGATCGCGTAAAATCATAGTAAAGTAATGAATGAAGTGACAGGCGACAGGCAATCTAATCCCATTCATTTTGATCGAAACGATTGTTACAGGCATCGATTTCTCTTCTCTTGTATAAGAACGCGTACAAGACACGGTAAGAAAGCAGGAGCGGATGCAGAGGAAACCAAATTAAACGCAACACATAGAGGAAGCCGACTGTTAATTTATTTTCATTCATTAATTCATGCAATCATTCATTCAAGCGTTTCATTTATTTTACCTCGAAAGCACCCATAGCTCCTGCCCATTTCAATCTGGCGTCGTACCGGCGTGCGTTCGTGTATCACTACTCTTTGATGCAAGTTGAAGACCCATATAGCAGTCGTACTTCACAGGCTTAATTTCTCATCCACAGCACAAACCAGAGCGCCATACTTTAATTTAGACAGGCCGACCTTACATGCCTAAACATAAAAATCTAATTTTTAATTTTTTTCTACTGTTTGTAGACGACCGAGAGGAAGCCAGTCGAAGGGAGAGTGGGGAGGCACAAAATAGACAAAATAAGTTAACCATGTAACAACGTCGAGCGGCGGGGCAGGTGGCGTGCGTCCGCGCGCGTGCCTCCATGTTGTTCGTTGTCGGCTCTTCGAACTCGATTTATATATACCGTCTTGTTTCACCGTCAAGAATGGCTCTCTTCTGCGTGCGTTTGAGTGTGTGTGTGTCGGGGGGGGGGGGGGGGGGGGGGACTTTTTGCCTTTCCTTTCTCCCATACACAGCGCGGCGGCAAAACACGCAGCGAAAGAGAGCAATCGCCCTGGGGCGTAACTCGGGACCGGTGGCAGCTGTGTACGGGCCGAACGGCGGCGGCCGACGCGATTTCCAGAACGCTTTCTCTTTGTTTTTGCTTTCGGCGCACGACCGACAACGTCACTCAAGGTTATTGAGCTTTTCTCCTCCTTCTTATTATTATTTGTCCAAACTTTGGGCATCTGTTCTCCGAGAGGGCGGCAGACACGCGCGTGGATCTCCTGGAATGTAAAGTGCGGAGGAGATAGATCCTATGCTTCGAGCAACATCTGCGTAGTCGCGGGCTCCGTGGAGAAGAACAGCTGACGCCGATAATTTGGGGATGGAGTGGGCCACGCGCCAAGTGGCGTCCGATGGGACATTGAAAAGTTTCTTTTTTGGCGGGAATTCATTCACCTGCCTGCCTTGGAACCACAGTACTACTGCGTGGTGCACGTTAAAGACCCCAGGCTAGCGGTTGTACTGCACTGGCTGAATTGCTCATCTACAGCGAGTGACTCGTCGCAACTTTGAAATGGCTGACCAACTACACGCTGTATAAATATCCGCACAACTCCAATTATTTTGGAGCTTATTAAAACATCCTCCGGCAATCTTTTTTTCTTGTGATTATTATTAGGTTTTAAACAAACTGCTGACGCTACTTTTTTGACGTTTTTGATTGTTTGTTTATTTTAAAACGGGACAAATCGTACACGCAATCTCGTCCTGATAAAATCCCATTTATGTTTAGCTTAAAAAAAAAAAAACGCAAACGAAAATTTGCATTATGCCGTCGGAATTTGGCGGACGACACGCGGAAAATGCGAACACGAAACGATAATGCTCGAGATCTGATGTCTAGATAGGCAACACACATTCTTTTAGGCGATAGACTTATGCCATTTTTACCTCATGGTATACTTTTTGTTTTGGGGACGCGACGCATCTTAAGAAAAGCAGGAGACGCGCTTGAAGGAGCTGGATGATCGTTCGGAGAAGACAATAGCCCCACAGTCAGTAAACGAAGAAGTAAAAAAAGAATGACGGTAGCATTAGAGAGAGAGAGAGAGAGTGTGCAGAATGCGAACCAGAAAGCGCGTTGTGCAACCTGGTGTGGCCCTTCGAAAGAAATATCCATCACAAAAGACGAAGATGGGCTGGGGAGCGGACAACGCGGACGTTTTATTAGTAACTCTACTCGGTCGCGGGCATCTTCCCGCACATACGCCTATTATGTTCTATTTCTCGGACCGTGCACTCTTCTCCGCGTGGAAGTTTCGGGCTACTGCGGGCGGTCATTAAAGCGGAAGGGAGGCCCTGCCTGCCTGCCCGCCATAAAGCTCGAGCGTGCTCGTGTTGGCTCGGTGACTTGGCGGTAGAGGCACGCTCGGCTAGGCTTCACTGTGTGGTCACAAAAGACGCGGCGGACTGTGGACGGGCTGGCTAGGTGCAGGAAATGCGCAAGACTGTTTTCTTCCTTCGCACGGCTAAAGACGCGTATAAAGCACGGACCGTAACACGGCCCAGGAGTTTCGAAAATCGAAAGGAGAAAAAGAAAGAAGTAAAAGTGGAAAACGCGAAGATTACTAAAGGGTCGTTGTCGTGAACTCCTTAAAGGTAAGCTGAAGCGGTTTTAAATATGAATAAAAACACCTAAGCCTAGTTAATGAGGCCTCAGCAATCACGAATAGCGTATTCGTTTGGTTATTTTCTGCGCGGATTAACCGGAAAAGCGCCTTCAAAGTAGCACCGAAGCCACGCCTCTCCGAAGCAGAGGGAAAGGGGAGAGAGGAGGAAGCCCGTCAGCCGGCGTCACAAAAGGACCGACTGGGGGACCCCGCCGCGGCTGGCCGCGCTTTCCTCGTAGGCTGCTCTAGTGTCTTTTCGAGCCGTCGTCATTCTGCCGCTGCATAGCGCTTGCTTTGATCCGTTGACCGGTCATGCTATTCACTCAATCGCATGACGTGTTGATTGTTCTCTTGTTTGTTCACGTGTTTGCAGAATTCTCGTGGCACCGAACCAACTGACTAGTGCTGTTGCAGGATGCCGTACTCATGTGTAGCCGCCAGCTTTCACGAACAGCGCTCGTCGCAGTTGTTCTTCCCGCTTACCGTCTTTTCCACTTCGTCACCGAGCTTTTAAAGGGGTGGGTGGGTTTGAGCAGTACACCGTTTATTGTTCGAAACGTGTTTCGGACGGCGCATATGAAAACTATATACGTATGGGTTTGGGTCTGAAGAAGTCTGGCCTGAACCCGACTCTCTGTCGACCATCTTTGAAGGTAAGAAGGCAATTCAGCGCATTAAAAGTCACAAGCAAGGGGGGAAACGTAACTAGGTAGGAATTGTAGGTCGACTGTTCTAGAAAAAAGCTATTATGTTATTATACTCTGTTTCACCTTGTGTTGTACCGCAGGGAAGGCTACAAGCGCGAGCTCCTTGCTCTAGGGCACATCTCGGCGGCACAAGCTCTCGTGCACTAAGGGCAGCTGCCAACGCTATGAGCTCGCGCTTCTTGCCTTCGCTGCGGTACAACATAAGGTGAAACGGAGTTAGAATTGTGCAGTGTGCTAGAAAAGCCGCGATCATTTAGCCGAGTAGCGGGTTTCTACTGGCTCTCTTGTGTTAACCGCCTTATATTAGTGTTTTGGAGTTGGTTTCTTATATTGCTGAAGTGACCATATTTTCCGGACCGACTCCGGTCCGGGAAATCTGGAAAACAAAAGAAAACAATCTTGGGTAGCCCAAGATTTTTTTTCTTTTGCCTTTTATCTACTCGGCTACCCAGTCACTTGGGAGAGGAGGGCTTGCTCTAATAAGTGGTCATGCAATTCATAATGCGACTTTCACGGTGCAACTTGTTTTAGCATAAACATTTTTTTTACAGTTGCTGACATTATTTGAGGTCACATTTTTTTTAAACGTAAACATAAATTTTGTTGAATTTTCCTTCCAAAGGTTCATATTCTCTTCAGGAGAGCTTTTTGGAAATACAAAGCATGTGACCTTCTCTTCTGAATTGAGTTCTTTTTTTACAAGTTACGCAGTGTTTTTCGTATAAAGATTGTGTTATGCAATTATTCTTTGTGCCATAGAAATGCGATCGGACGATGATAATGCTTGGTGGTGGTGTGATGCAGTCAACAAATCTTGGTAGAATTATGCAAATATAGAGGCCCAGGAAGCTTTCACGATTTTGACATCATTTGGCATCAAATTAAGGGCTGCCGGGCACACATCTCCGATTTTTCTAAAGCTATAATGGCGTAATAGTTTGTGGCAAACAAACTAAACGCAGCGGAGGGTACCGCTATCACAGGGATGGACCTTCTGCGCAGTTATTCGCATAGTGCGCAAGGACATGGAGGTGGCAGAACGGTGACCCTGTTTTATCACCCGTCTCATCTCAGCGGAAGCTCTCCCGTTGCTCGAAGCCGATTATACTAACCCTTCAAAGTTGAAACCACTTCAGAACAATGCAGCCTGCACGCTTACGCGTCCAGCAGCTGGCAAGCACGAAGGCCGATGTGTGCAGAATTCTTGTCCTCGGACGACCGTTTTGGGGAGGGTCACGCTAATCCGGCTTGAGGCGTCCCGTCAAAAGCACTCCGTTTATTGTCAACGTTTTAGGTTACAATAAGTAGCAGTCAGTACGTTCCTGATGGTATGAAGCCGGCTATGTCGGCGCCCGCGCAAGCGGTTCCTCGAGTCTGCGTTTATTACTGCGGGGGGGGGGGGGGGGGGCATTTTCCTACTTTGCCAACGGCTGGAACGCGTACTTTGTCACGTCTAGGGTCGTTTGGACACATTCCTCTTTCGGATTCACCGAAAGATTTCGAAAAATCAGAAGCCGAACCCGATATACAAGAGCAGAAGACCCGGCGCCCGGCTACTTCCGCAAGCGACGGAGCAAGCGAGAATCGAGATGGTCCTTTTATGACGTAGTGGAGCGTCACGCGTCACTAGCCAATGGCGTGCCGCTGCGGCGATCGCTTCTGATTTCTTCGCTTTTTTTCGCGTTGAGGGATTATTTTGGGTCGAACGGTTGTGACATTTGGACTCAGCAGGCACAAACACGTCAGGATCAACCCTTAACTCATTTTTTTCGAAAAGCTCTTCAGCTTCCCTTTAAGGAACGCAGGAAGTTCGAGGCTTAAAATTTTTACAGATAAAAGCCGTGGTGTTTCCTACGGGTCCCGACATTCTTTCCAGCTCTCCGACTGCCGTGACGTACAATAAACTAGAAGACTAGATGTTCGTCCCGTTTAATAATTCCGTCGTGCGTGTTGCTTGTCGTTACTCACAAAAGACTCTACCGCAAGTGTCGGGGGACTTCACTCAGACCCTGATTATGCCATTATCCTCGGGGCAGCCAATCGGTGACATCATGCATCAACCACAAAAACCATAACCCAAGATATGCTTGCCGACAGAAACTCCGAGACAGCAGTGCTGGAGGGATCATCACGCAGCCTCAGGTTCCTTCGCACGCCGTGGCCGCGAGGCTTTCAACGCTGTCGACCCCTTTCCCTGGTCGCCAAAGAAAGACGCGTCTAAAGTTGGGATGCTGCACGCACGCATCGAGATGCCGTGGCGGCGGCGGGAATACAATGAGCTTAACCCCACGAGTAGCTAATTGCCCGACAGGGGCTTCATTATCCAGTCCCCCTCCGTTCCGGTCTCGTCTCCGCGCACCGTTCCAGTGAGCAAGGAAGGCCGGAAAAACGCAGACAATGGCCGCGCTCTATGGCGCGCGTCTTCTTTTTCTTAGATTTATTTGCGACGGCTACGAACAGAAAAACACGGACAATGGCGGCGGCCGGCCAAATGGGTTCCCATCCTCGCGATGGTTCGCACAATTCTCAAGGTTGGGTTCCGCTAATGGGTCGCCGTCGTGGGGGGACCTGGGGACTAGTGGGTCTTCGTTGAGGGTGCCAGGACTGGTCTTCTAGCCGGGACCCTCATCATCCGCTCCTGGAAGGGCATGACAATGATGACCGGGTCGCCGAGGGAGATGGAACCAGCACACGGGACGTCTGTCCCCTTCCTTTCGGGACGACAATGGGCCTGACGGAAGCTTTTGGACTGTGTGCGATTCCTTGCTCATGTCTCAGCCGAGTCGATTTTGTCCGCCCGTGCCCTTTTGCCGTGGACCACTATTAGTGTTATTGCTTTTTAGTTCTTCGCCAAGCGGGGGAGGCGGCTTGAGGCCCAATGGTAGTCAGGTGCGGTGGGTGCTGTCTTTCGCTTTACTACAAAGAGTGTGGTAGTACTGTATGCCCCTTGGCTTGACATGATGTGCCGCAGTAAAATGTCACCGAGGAGAGTGACTCCCACCTGGTTTCCTCAGGATCGTCAGCAACGCAGGTCAGCTAAAGCCTAAACATGCATGTTGTGAACGCTTGATATTAGGGCACCTAGACGGACAACATGCCCCGATTTACGTTTTATGGGTCGTTCTCTTGTTTATGTATTAATTGAAGCGAAGTGGAGTGGTAAGAACGCAGTCTCATGTTAATTCCTCTTTGGAGGCCATATTCCTTCATTTATAAGGTGATCGTTTTTTATCTGCCAAACCTTATGCCAGGCCACGATGATATCGCAGAGATTTCATCCTGTCCGAGGAAGACATAACAAGTAAATAAAAAGTGAAAGCAGTTTACAACTCCCTGTAACGCCGAATTAGAGCGCAGCTCTTGAGGAGGAGGGAAGGGTACTGAGGGGGGAACGGGGTCATGTAACCTCGGAGGGGGGGGGGGGGGTCACGTGAGCCCCCCCCCCCCTCCCCAAAGTCACCGAAGGTACCCGAGGTCCTCCCGAGGTCCTCGGGGGCGGGGGGGGGGGGGGGGGGGGGGGGGCTCGCGGTTACGCCGACGCCGCTCAAGCCGGAAACGGGCGCCTATGAGCTGCGCTCTAAAAAGAAAATGAAACTGTTATTATATGCTGCTAAGTATGAAGAGGAATACATGGCTACTTCTGAGCGTACTTCCGAAACATTGCAATGCCCTTGTCGTTGATCTCGGTGAAGTAGGGAAGCTCCTGCTTGAGGGCAATGTAGTAGTCTCGGACTTTCGGATGGGCGTCCAGGCTGTAAGCGGCTGCCTGAAACCAGAATAAACACGAACCGCGCAGTGGTGATACTGGAGATCTACATCCGCAAAGGGATTAACTAGCGCCTGCCGATCCCATCTTGCGGTTTCCGGTGGTTTGAGTTGAGTCCTACAATATCTATAACGGTGAAAACAAATAAGCCCCGCTAACAAGCATAAAATACTAAGGTATTGGCGATTCCAGCGAAATCGACGCCGCGTAGCGGCAACGCCGAGAAACTCGGGAGAGGAAGTCGTTTCGGCTCTGTCGTCTGCTATCTCTGCTTGGTTCTCGTAAGCATGCATAGAAACAAACATCATTTCTAGTAATTTATTCTATGCTTCCGCAGTGTCATTCCTAGGCACTGATAGAAGGTTTTTACCGTCGAAAAATTGCTTTTGCTTTCATATATAACACCGATTTTACGCTGCAGTGCAATTAATTTTTGGTGGTCCGCGTGCTGAACGACGAAAAGGACCTCCTTTCGTCCGCCATTTCGTCTTACCAGCACGCCCCCTATAGTTCGCTGGAGTCGCGAGTACAGGCAAGACATCTGTTATCGTTTCTGTTACCGGCTCCATGAAAGAGAGAGAGACGGCTCCGTCCCCCCTTCTTATCGCGAGTGGGCTAGTCACAACTTTTGATAACACTAATTTGAAGAGAAGTGGCATACGTCAACGAAGGACAGAGTGCCTGCGACAGCGATGTCGGCAAGGCTGATCTCGGCGCCAGTCAGACGTAGGGGCTGTCGGACAGAAGCTGCCCGATCACTTCCAGAGCGTCGGTCATTCGGGCTTCCGTAGCGGAGTCGTAACCCTTCTGGTGAAACAGCGTCAGACACTTTTAAAGAGAGAAATATTCAGATTAAGCCCAGAACAACGCAAAAAAAATGGGTCATGGAACTTCGAATGCTCACGAAGTCGGCAGACATGGTCTGTAGAGTGTGCCGATATCGAACATCAGGAGATTGTCGATCATTGCGCGCTTCTCGATGTCCCGAGGGTACATGGAGCTCCCGGCAGCGTACTTCTCGATCAAGTACGTAACGATGGCACGGCTGCGTCGAGAGGGCACCGATATAAAGCAGTGTGAGGTGCGCAGATATCGAAGAAACGCCTACCTTTCATACAGGATGATGTTGCCATCGACCATAGTGGGAACAGTGTGGGCAGGGTTAAGCTAGAAAGCAGCAATAATAAGCAAAAGTGAATCGAACAGAAGTAACATGCAGATCGCAGGCCGTTTAGGACCAATGAAACATGATAAGTGAAGGTTCGCTTCTTCAACAAGGCATATACAGGTCCAGATATCGCTTTCCGCTGTGCTCAGATGAAAGAATGAACAGTTATCAAATGCATGAAAGGAAACGTGATGAACGCTCGCCTTATTTTACCTTGAGGAAATCTTTCAATTGGGTATCGCCGGCAGCAATGTCGACCTCTTTGATTGTGAGAGCAATACCGATGTGCTGGGCAACCATCCTGACCACACGACAAGGCACGCTGGGCTCGCAGCTGTACAGTACCACAGACATGACGACAAGGGCGATACCGAACCAACAGTCTTGACCCGACAAACACTCACTTTTACAAGAATCAGTGGTAGCGGAAGTCGCATGCACGGAGCGCGACGAGCGCGAACAAGTGATTGGCAACATCTCCCGCGTTTATCTCTCGATTTTATTGCTGTCATCAAGACAGCGATATTGCGTTCACCGTCAAGCTGTTAAGGTTGAGGCTTGGGCGAGTTGGTACACATACTTCGAAATTAAAAACAGCGCGAAAAGAGGAAAACCAGACAAAGAAGTGACACGGGCGTAGCGCTGACTTACAACTGAGTTTATTGTAGTAGTAGTAACTCGTTTTAGCTTAACGTCGCCTAGGTTGGCCTAGTTAATGACACTGGCACTGGCAGGGAGTTTATTGAACGCAAAATGGCAATATATACTTGCGGTGCCACGAACAAAAGAGAAGAAAGAATTCAGCCCATGTGATACATCACCAATTATTATTAAAAAAAATGCGCCATGACACAGCCGTACAGAGTACGTGCTAAAAAACGAGCAAGTCAGGGAACCAGAAAATTCATCTCTTTGCCTGATAGGGCCACAGAAGGACTGCTTACACATGCTGCACAAAACCTCGCTATCTCAACAGCCTCTAGAATTTCCCGAGTAAGCTGGTCCCTATGACGCTTAACAACCTCACACCGTTGGAAGTCCCGTAGACAACCACAGTCGCGACAATGAATGCCCAGATGACCAGACACGGTTGTGGAGACACTGTAAGCGTGTCATTGAGACACCGGCCCGTCTGGCCAACGTAGCGCTTGCCACTCGTCAGAGGGAGAGAATAAACCACCCCCTCAGAACACGAGACGAAGCGATCTCGATGCCTCGTACTGCAAGCCGTGGCCGCCCTCGGGTGTGGCAAGCGCTACGTTGGCCAGACGGGCCGCTGTCTCAGTGTCTCCACAACCGTGTCTGGTCATCTGGGCATTCATTGCCGCGACTGTGGTTGCCTACCCGACTCCCAACGGTGTGAGGTTGTTAAGCGTCAAGGGGTGTCCAAACAGGACACTACAAAACGCACGACTCCGACAAATCGTGAAAATTGAAGCGGACGCCTCACGCTTCAATTTTCACGATTTGTCGGAGTCGTGCGTTTTGTAGTGTCCTGTTTGGACACCCCTTCATAGGGACCAGCTTACTCGGGAAATTCTGGAGGCTGTTGAGATAGCGAGGTTTTGTGCAGCATGTGTAAGCAGTCCTTCTGTGGCCCTATCAGGCAAAGAGATGAATTTTCTGGTCTCTCAGTCCTTCTGTGGCCCTATCAGGCAAAGAGATGAATTTTCTGGTTCTCTGACTTGCTCGTTTTTTAGCACGTACTCTGTACGGCTGTGTCATGGCGCAATTTTTATTTTATTATTTTTTTTTAATTTTTATTGGTGACGTATTACATGGGCTGAATTCTTTCTTCTCTTTTGTTCGTGACACCGCAAGTATATATTGCGATTTTGCGTTCAATAAACTTAGTTGTAAGTCAGCGCTACGTCCGTGTCACTTCTTTGTCTGGTCCTCGTCTTTTCGCGCTGTTTTTAATTTCGTCAAGCTGTGTCATCGCCTGCTTGCTCTTTGAGTGTGAGTATGCGCTCAGAGCTTTGTCACGTGATGTAAGACCAACGGTTGACTGGTGCAACGGAAACGCAGCTTCCGCGGCATCAGACCCACTGGGAGACAGGGTATCCACATCCATTTTCATGTGTCCTCATCTCTTACACAATTTGCTTGACATTAGACGGTAATACATAGTTGAGTGCGAATTGTTTCTCTCCCGCGTTATTTTTGGGATCTGGACATTTCGGACGTTTCGGTATAGGGCGTTTCAGTGCGGTCTTTTCGGTGCATGGACATTTCGGTGCACGGCCTTTTCGATAAACGGACTTTTCGGCGTAAGTATGAGTTTCGATTTGTTTCCCCAAATTTCAAGAAACCCGACGTAAAATAGCACATATACCAACAAGCTGCATTCGGGGAGCGAGACGAGAAGTCCCAGATATGGCCCGTTCACACTTTTGCGACCGAGTAAGACCGAGAGAGACCAGACCGGTTTTTAAGCCTCTTGCGACTTCTTTGGACCAGCTCCGCTGCAGCGCATCCGGTCCTAAGAGATCGCAAGAGGCTTAAAAACCGGTCTGGTCTCTCTCGGTCTTACTCGGTCGCAAGAGTGTGAACGGCGCTTTAAGCGCTGTTCACATATAAGGCCCGTTCACACTCTTGCGACCTCTTAACCTGGGTTCCTTAAAACTTCTTAAACCAGAGGACACACTGGCGCCACCTATTGGGTAGCAGTGTAAACTCGGCGGTCCAGCATATTTTTTTTATTTCTCTCGCACATTATCCTTTCTTTCTTGGCTCGAAAAACTTTTGTCAATGTTATAAACGAGCCTTTCTATGGGTATTACGCACATTTGACCTCGGGAAATCCCGCAAAACCTTCGCTCTTTTGAAATGCAGTTCCAGGGTCACCGCATAGATGGCGCCACAATGCCAGCGTGTTCCCTCGTTCTAAAAATATTTAATAAGTTTTAAGAGATCTCGTCTCGCTCAGTGCTCAGTCGTACTCGGTCGCAAGAGTGTGAACGGGCCTATATGCGACCGAGTAAGACCGAGAGAGACCAGACCGGTTTTTAAGCCTCTTGCGACGTCTTAGCGACCGGATGCGCTGCAGCCGAGCTGGTCCTAAGAGATCGCAAGAGGCTTAAAAACCGGTCTGGTCTCTCTCGGTCTTACTCGGTCGCAAGCCTTCTCATATCGTTATATGCTTGCCGTGTATCTACAGGGTGCCGTGATTTTCCCCAAAATAAATCATGTCTGAAAAGTTCATAGCCATTGTTGTTCTTGTTGAGTTTTCTTATACACGGGAAGAGGGGATGCCTGCACGTAATGTTAGCCTCCTTGGGCAGGGGCAAGGCTCGCACAGGCGGGGAAAAGAGGGTGAGAAAAGAGGACGTAGATTTATGTAAATCTACGCCACCCAGACGTAGATTTATGTAAATACCGGGTATCCTTTTTCTTCAAAAGTGGATCGCTCTATGCCAACGAAACCAACGGTGTGTTGTTAGCAAGCGTCTTGCGAGAGTTGCGGTAATTTTAATTAAGCCTAATTAACAAAAATGTTAGGACGAATTACCTCATTTTGTAAATGTTGTTGAGCTCCTTGAGAAACACACAAATTAGCTGTTTGCAACGTGCGGACCACTAAAAAAGCTTGTGAAAGATGACAAAACACCCCGTGATAACGCGGCCGTCGCACCATAAACTCAGTTTCAATTGTCACAAACTTTCTTTATAGGCCGACAAAAAAAAAAAAAAAAAAATCGCGCAAGACGTATGCACTGTGTTTTATTTCTTCCGCAAGCAAAACCCCTTACGGTATGTTTTATATACCGAGTGTTTCAGCGAAAGCTATCAAAACTTGCTAACAATAAGGTTGTTGAAAAAAAAATATATATACTTTTTTTTT
Source organism: Ixodes persulcatus (assembly GCA_013358835.2). Lineage (NCBI taxonomy): Eukaryota > Metazoa > Arthropoda > Arachnida > Ixodida > Ixodidae > Ixodes > Ixodes persulcatus. The sequence continues at coordinate 573,838 of JABSTQ010010744.1, forward strand.
TTTGTGGGGGGGGGGGGTATTTTTTTTAGCCGCGGGGGACGCCAGGAATTGCAAGATAGAAAAATTTGCACTCTAATTAACTAACTTTGCTAATTAACTTTCTAATTAGCGAGTTTTAGGTGAAGCAACTGGCTTGGATATGTTCATCGCCAAGCTTTGCGCTGTAATAGCTATGATAAGGCAGTTTGCGTGCAGTGATATCAAAATTCGGAAATCATACGCATACACAGCGCGAAGTTCGTCGGCGAATATCTCCAAGCCGGTTGCTCCTTTTTACTTTCCGTAAATTACTTTAGCCTGGTGGTATCCTTCGAAATTCTAATTACAGCATGGACCTCGCTAATTAGAAAGTTAATTAGCCCATTTTAGATAATTAGATGGTGATTTTTTATATATTTTTAGCACTTCCTGGCGTTCCCCACGGCTAAAAATTGGTTTTCAAAAATTTTTTTTTTCCAACGACCCTATTGTTAGGAATTTTTGAAAGCTTTCGTTGAAACACCCGTATAAACATCGTTGTAAAGTATTTTCTTTGCGGCCAACAACATCGTTATGGCCCGAAAGAAGTTGACCCCAGATCATGCACTACTGCTATTTTCGCACGATTAGTAGTAAACATTTGATCTCATGTAAAATAAATTTAATATTCAATCTCTTCGGCTTGTTTCCTTCATTCAAGTCGATATTTGATTTGATTACAATTATTCGGTACTCGTACACCCCTATATTATTCTGTACTTTTTTTTTTTTTTTTTCCTGGTGCGAGGTTATTTACACAGCGGAAATGGGCTCCGCGGAGGCGCCAGCCTGCCAACGAGTTTTCAAAAATGACTTCCGTATTAAATTGTGGTCGGTGTTTATTTTTTTCTGTCACCCCCTAACCAGGCAGAGAACTGCCAGCGCTTTACCTTCAAAAATGAGTGCTATGTTTGTTTTTTCTTCACTGGATTAGCAGGCCAGGAGGGTTTTATTTCCAAAGTGCCGAAAGAAATAGCAGAACTACGGCACTGACATCATACAGCTACTCTTTGTAGACCATTTATGCCAGGGGTGGCCAAGCTGCAGCTCGCGGCTCGTGGCAAACATTTCCACAAAATAACAGGCAGGAAGAAGCGGTGGTTGGTTACCAGAGTCGGTTCAATTAAATCCCTGCTTATTCACCCGGTCGTCGCGAAGTGTGAAAGACACCCTCGCGATCGAAGTTTTAAATCTAGGGTCGGGGACACTTCAGCGTCCCAAAACATGAGGTATACACCTGCTATGCATTGCTATCGTTTGTATGTTTAATCTTGTGGACACAAATGCGCATAATGCGCTTCTCAGCGAGCGATTTTACATTTGTAAACCATTCTTAGTAAACATTGGATAGAACAAATTAATCAATTCGCCGGGCCATGTCCGACAATTAAAAAATGTATAAAAAACTTATTTTTTTTTTTTTTTTTTTTAGCAGAAGTTCCGATGTGACAGTTATTTGCTGAGGAGCATTTGCTCGTCAGCAGCTGTCGAGTCACACTTGGATAGAAGCGTCGGTATCGGCAAGCTCAATGTAGCTAAAACTTTAGCTAAAACAATTGTGCGGCGCTACAACTGTGTGCGCGTGCACTCCTGAAAAGAGAGCACGCCATTCACTCTGATGAATGCAAAACCTTTTTGTACTGCAACCTCCACAGATACAAAAAAAAACAAAAAAAACAAGACTTAGAGGGGCTGTGAATAGCCCTGGCGCACGCCGTGCAAGCTATATGTGAAGCTCCAGGCTTGTTTTTGAACATGTTTGCAGTTTTTTAATACAAAAAGCAACTTCGAGGCGCTGTTATTTATTATAAAGATTACTCACAAAAACGCCATACAGGTTTCTTTAATAAATAAACCGTTTTTAATCGGCATAGATGCGAACTAACATAACCACTCCGTGCTTTGACATGGCGCGTCGTCTGCTCGCATCCCACCAGCTCCGTCACAGAAGGGCGCCCGCGAGGTGGCGCCACCACAACATCTCGGGTCTTTTAAGTGCGCATTCATGTCTCCTAAGATAATTATTTCCCGATTAGAGCCAATTTCTCCAACATCTTTTGATATACCCGTCAAGTGCTGTGAGTTCAGCGTTGCCAGATTGATAGTGGATCCCGCCACCTTTTTCGGGGACGAACACCGTGACGTTGCACTTTCGACACTGTACTTGCCGATGTTTCCTCGCAATCGCGATTGTTTTGCCTCCAAATCGCTTCAGTGTCCTCGTCTCGCGTCGCTTGTGCCAGCTTCTCCAATGAATAGCTGCGTGGGCGCGCCAGAATTTGCCTCTGCAAGGGGCCAAGGACGAAAGGGTGCGCGCTTCGGGGGACAGCGACGGCGCACTGCCGGCGACGTTTTCCGTCTGTCTGCTTTATGATGGCGACACCCCCTGTTTACAGACGGTCGCAGCTTACGATTACTCGTCTCAAACGTAAGAAAGGAATGTCTGGAGGTTTACACAGATGACGCGTCCGTGTCCTTGTTCTGTGTTCGGAATTCAATACGTTATCTTGCTTCTTTCTATGTATAAAAAATAAGGCAAGCTGATATATAACCTCATTGATCTGTTGTAGAGCATTAAAGAAAACATCGTACCGTTTGTCAGTCTTCTTTTACTATGTACGTACGTGTTGTTGCGCTATTTGTACTAAACCCAGGAAATGCACATGCAATAAAGAAAGCACCAGTGGTGTAATAAGATATATAATTCACGAGAGAAAGGATGCACGAGCGAAATGAAACCCAAATTAGTCTGTCTTCGTGAAGTATTTTTTTTTACGTTTGACGTATATCAATGTTTTGTTGCGAGCAATCAGAAAACATTTGATACTCCCGATTCATTCAATGCCATCAATATGCCCGAATGAAAGTCGCTTCGTTGGTTGGAAGTTGGAACGAACAGTTCAGCGCGTTTATTTCGATAATCAAGCCCGTTGCCAACGCAGATGCCAATTACACATGTAACGTAGAAAACGTATGAAAATCAATATGAGGCTCTCTCTGGTTAGAAAATTCAGTTTGATCATCGAGCTTCTTACATAATTTGTCACTCCTTTATTGGCTGTTTAATGTTTATAGTACTATTTAATATTCTTAACTGACGCTACAATTGAAGTACTAGGGCAGTGAGCCGGTCACTGATCAAACATTATCACTCGATCAAATTATCACCCGATCAAGCAGGCCTGGTACCCAGTAACCGGTCAACCCCATCCTCAATAAAATAAAAAAAAAGATAATACAACATTGAGTTGCTTCTAAAAATAAAAACTAAAACTTAGAGAGAGGATTGGAGATATAATCAAACTTATCAAATGACTTCTACGTCCGCGGGAGCGGAGACGAACGTGCGAAATGCACGTATTCTCCATTCCCACGTCGCTAGATTCCCGTCTTGGGCCTCTTCTTCGGAATGACCGTTGTAACACCAACTTGGCGACGACGAACGCACACGCGCTCGTCGCGAATGCGGGCTTTCGTATATCGGGTCTCTTGACCCGCCACGAGGGAAAGACCAGTCTTTTCGCGCGCTCCTTTGTTTATGTGTGGTCGTTAGATCGGATACGCCGATGGAGCAACATTCTCCTTCCCTCTCCGCGGAGTTTTATCTGTAGATTCGCTTAATATGCTACGCTTCAAGCTAATGATACTTCAGCTATTGCGCTGCATTGCATTGAATTGGATTTCATCGGCTTCCCCTTTGTAATGGTGAACACGAAACCTTGAGGTCTGGATCTAGCCAGTTGGCTCCTCTGCCACTTCCATCTTCTGCCGTCTCTTCTGTCCTGAGGCTGGCGCTTAAAATCCCTGGCTCAGGAAGTCGCATTGGGGAGTTTTAGTATAGGATCGCTCCGACACCTCCAATAACGATACCCGGTACGCCGTCGACGCCTTTGTGCATGCATCGTATCGTTATCGAAACGATCCACTAAAACGCTCTTTTCAAGTCGTGCGCCGCTCTGCACAAAGCACCGAAATGGCGTCGTCCACAAGAAAACGGGGTAATGGATTGTCGATACTCCAAATGTATGTTATTTAATGGCTCCAACGGGAAGTCGATTGCTTCTGTACAGAGCTTTGCAGAATCTCTACAAAGTTCATTCGAATAAGCCGGCACACACATGTGGTACTTGGGATTTTGGTTTTCGCTTTCTTTTTTCATGTGTTGCTGTAATCCGGTAAGTGAACAGGGCTTCCACATGTCATCCGGTTCATCACAGATGCTGCGTGCATTGCTGACGGTGTGCACGCTGAAAAGAAAACTCTGCCGTCCATTTCCTCTCGCAACTCCGCAAAGAAAGACTTCCGAGTTTCTTGCAACGGGATCAGCGAGTTTGTTGAAATAACACGATGACAGCTGTTGCCATCATCGCGCATATCTGTCCCCTCCGCTAAATACAATCACATTAGTAAGTATTAAATGATTTCATCTATAGGCGAGATTCGCTGGTAGATTAAAGCGACCAGCGCCCCACTCTCGCGATTTTATTAGTTTTAGTACTGCCAGCGGAATATTTTCCGAGATGCTTTTCCGATGGCTCCGATAACGATACCCGACACTCCGCCGCCGCCTTTTTGCATGCAACCTGTCGGGGGTATCGAACCTGGTATCGAAACCGATCTACGAAAACTCTCTAATAACGTTTTAGTTGTATTGCTCTTGGGGTGCACCCACGTTCATTTGTACATCGGGCTCACGCGTCGAGACGTCTCGAAAATCCAACTCTAATACTCTATATTTGCCACTTGGTTGTTTTGAAACGAAAGTCACCAACGCAATTTCCTTTCTTTTGCCGCCATGCGTGGTGTTGCTGGGGCGTGCTCTCGGAAGACCAAGGAGGTTATAAGTACTAGGAGGGGCACGTTGCAATATTGGTGAAGCCTGGTCATAACAAGTTTAAACGATATTGTGCCCCACGTGACCGCAGATCTCTCTGGCGATTGGTGCGCGTGACATGTCACGTGCGAGATGGATGGTTGATTGCGGAAGGATTCCTTGCAGGCTTGCGCGCGCTCCGTCCGGTAGGTCTTATCAGATCAAAGGCTAGACGAAGGCTAGCTACGGTCACGTGATGGGGTCATGTTGGGCTGATAAGTGAGGAGAGTAAGGAGGAAAATAAGAGGCGAGGCGTCAAGGGAGCATGACTTGTGGAGGCTACGCGGCTCACGTCATGCCCTCTCCTACCCCTCTATCCTCCTTGCGGAAGACAGTAAATGGCGGCCACTATGGCGTCTAACATAATGGAGGGAAAGAGCGGATGCGAGATCTTGGATTGTTCTGTAAGGTGCTTTCTTCGCACGACAGCTCGAAAGCAAAACAGCTTGCGGAGCTTCGTGTTACGCTCAACTGCTACCTCATATAAATATTTAATTGAAAACAAAAATAGATACGACACTCATGAACGTCCTTATGTGAAAACATGGTGTTGTATTTAAATTGTTCGCATTTACTATCTACACTAACCTGGTGGCGCCACGTACCACTTTGGCGCCCGTGTTTTCAGGGTTCTATCCCCGTGGCGCTTGACCCCCATGTTGTTTACCGAACTTCAATCAATGAGTACGTTACCAGCAACCATCCGTGTCGGACGCCTCTTTCTTCCGGGGGCCTTTCCCGCGCCTCCTGGCCCCGCCGGTCACCACCTCGTCATGCAAGAGCAGTGTGCAAGACCTTCGTCTTTTCCGCAGGCCCACGTAGGCCCTGCGCTCCTTTTATTTTTACGGCTGACCGTCTTTTATTTACAACATTTTGGCGACGAGCAAATACTACACATGGCACATTGTTTTCTAGTAAGTTTGAAGTGAATGACTGAAGGAAAGGGTTTCCCCTTTACTTCAGACACGTGACACGCGAAAATGCGCGGGTTCGGGGAGAAAACGACCGTGCTGACGGAAGAGAGAGAAAAACGATTAGTTTTCTTAGAGCTTAAGGCATGTTTCTGGCCGATTATTTTCTTCGTAAATTTAGTGGGGAAAATGACGTCACATGTGACCTATGGACGAATTCAGTGTCCCCGCTAGATTTAGCGGAAAAAATGACGTCCCCCGCTTTATTATATTACTATAAAAATAAGTTTTGCGCTTTGTTGGAAACGTTCGTTTCTTAGCCCACACAGATGCTATATTTTAACGATACGAAATTATAAACATACATCGATTTTATGAGTAGGTACCTTTTGACTCGGTCATTTCGTTTTTCTTCCCCTGAATGAATTAAGTTTCCTAAAACAAAGATCAGGATTGGTCAAAAACATGCCCCCCCATCAGAACCCGCCACTCCGAGGGATGAAAAGTGTTTCCGTTTCGTACGAACTACAGTTACCAGTTTTTAAAACATAATCTACCCTCATTGCTAAACAATTATCATGCATCATTGTACCTACTTTTTGTATACAATTTTTATGTAAACCTGTGAAACCTAGCTCATTTATATATGTATTTTACTTGCTGCCGGTTGCTATAATCTCCGCAGTTATTTTTGTATCCCCGTAGATGTCTGCCAAAGTGCATGGGGCCCGGAGCTCGTCAAGTCAGCATGCGTTGACTTTTAGGGGCGAAGCTTAGGGGCTAGCCATGTCCGTCCGTCCGGCGTCCGGTGCTCTCATGACTAGGGGTGTCGCGAACTTTTGTCGAACCAGATTTTTAGGTCGAACTTTCGGGGTTCGACTGTGTCGAACCGGTTCGACGAACCTTCGAACTTTTCACCAGATTCGACCGGTTCGACTTTGTGGACAGTGTGGCCAGACCTTGATACAAGCATGTCTAGGTTTGGCGAATTTGTTTTTATGAAAAGAGTTATTTTATTTTATAAACAGTTGCAATTAAAAGAAACTAATTCTAATCACTGAAGAAGTTAATAAATTAATTTTTTGGCACTGTATTAACTGAAATAACCAATCAGCGCTGCCCTTAATTCATCTCTTAGCCATCACCATCCAATCCAAAGCCAACTGGCCAGCCTGTCGCGCATGCGCACACGAGTCGAACCTCAATACAAGGTTCGTCGAATTTTCCACTAAAAGTTCGAAAAAGTCGAACCTGGTCGAACTCGAACCTCGGCCGGTTCGCGACACCCCTACTCATGACGATGATGAAGTGATGATGATGAGTGAATCTCATGATGATGATGATGATGAGTGAAGATGAAAAAAAAAAAAAAAGATGAAAAGAAATGTTTGCGCAGTCGACAGGTTTTGAACCTGTGCGGGGAGACCCCAATGGATTTCTAGTCCATCGCCTTAACCACTCGGCCACGACTGCGGGACGAGTAGGGGGCTCCGAAATGTGGTAGTAACTCGAGAGCTGGGGATGCCATGGATGAAACGTTGCATGTAGCCGCTTAACGTCTATACAGGAGAGGGTGCTGCGGTCAAGTGCGTATATAATCGCGTTAAAACTTTGCATGCATTGGCTCAACATTTATAGACGAGAGGGCGCTGCGGTCAAATGCTCAAATGCGTATATAACCACGTTCCATACCACACATTCTCTTTCTGACATGGATGAGAACGAACGAAAGGCTCGGCATGCTGCGGCTCAGCGTCTACGCAGACAAGCACAACCAGAGCTTCGCCCCAATCAACATCATTCACCACGTGGAGATGCGGTCAATTTTTTTGTCCGTGGCTCTGGCGTCTGTAACCTGTACAGATGCAAAAATAAAACTTATTATTATTATATTTAGTGGGGAAATTGACGTCACATATGACCTCAACAGCAATACAGTTTCCCTCCCCACTAAATTTAGCCAGGAAAATGATGTCACATGATATATACATGAATTCGGTTTCCCTGCTATATAGCTTTAATGGTAAAATTGACGTCACATGATTTCAACATAGTTTCCCAGCTAAATTTAGTAGGAAAATGATGTCACATGACTTGATGTCACGTCACCTCAAAACCAATTCAGTTTCCCTGCTAAATATAGCGGAGAAAATGATGTCACGTGATCTAAGACACAAATTCAGGTTCCCCGCTAAATTTAGCGAAAAAATTGAGGTCACATGATTTGAACACCAATTCAGTTTCCCCGCCAAGTTTAGTGGTAAAAATGACGCCACACGAGTTTACGTCATGTGACCTCAACACCAATTCAGTTTCCCCGCTACATTCAGCAGGGAAAATGACGTCACATGGCTTGATGTCACATGACCTACACACAAATTCAGTTTACCCGCTAGCGGGAAAATTGACACATGACCTGTCGTGGTATGTCCGCAGCTAATTGCTTAATTAGACAGCAACATAGTTGGTTCTGCCCAAATATTTTTGTCTCAAAACGATATAAACTAAATATTACAAAAAAAAAGTTAAAAAAAAAACAAAATAGCAGGAGCAATACCATGCCATCAGAAACACATTTTTCAACGGTGTCAAGAGGTACACATACATATAAATGCAATGACGATTTTGTGAAACTACAACTACTACTACTACTCCTTCTACCACTACTACTCTTACTACTACTAATAAAACAATCAATAGCCAAGCCAAAATAAATTGTGATTCAGCACTGAACAAAAAATTGCCCTATGGATGCCTTATCATTGTGCTCAAACACAGGCCCAAATAAACCACCCAGACACAGCCCATGTCTGAAGGCCTCTCCTTGAATCGCAAAAGTAAAAGGATCCTACTGCGACACTGTCCATTACCTGACCGGCGACTCTCTTTTTCGTTTGCAGCATGCCAGCCAGTGTCCCCTGGAGCCCGTGTACTGCGAGAACAAGTGCGGGGCCAAGGTGTCCCGCAGGCTACTGCAGGAGCACCGTGCCAATGACTGCGCCAAGCGGCTTGTGCCTTGCCCTTACTGCCGCAAGGAGTTCGTCTTCGATACGCTCAAGGTGCGGATGCATGCTCACCATAGCCTTCTGACCTACTGTGCTGAATAACATTGGTTAAAGGGGGCTGGAAGTGTTTGGAAGTACAGTTCTGATGCAGTCAATATTACTGACGATGTATTGTCTGAGCTAAATTAAAATTTTACCGTGAAGCTGTTGTGCGCTAGGACCCGGGCAAAAATGTGTCCGCAGATGTTGACAGAAAACTCCCCATTGGTCGTGGCAAGTATGAATAAATAAAAATTAAAAAAAGGGGGCAGCCAGCATGAGTCAGCCTTCCTAGGCATTAGTAGATAGTGAGGTCCTGATCCCTTGTCATCATCTTTAGGCATTCTCCTCGAGGTCGTCCTAGAAGTCGTTCCTGAGGTCGTCCGACAGGTCGTCCTAGGCGTCGTCCTAGACTTCGTCCTTGAGGTCGTCCTAAAAGTCGTCCTCGAGGTCGTCCTAAAAGTCGTCCTCGAGGTCGTCCTAGAAGTCGTCCTCGAGGTCGTCCTAGAAGTCGTCCTTGAGGTCGTCCTCTAGGCGTAGTCTTCGAGGTCGTCCTAGACGTCGTCCTCGAGGCCGTCCTAGGCGTCGTCCTCAAGGTCGTCCTAGAAGTCATCCGTGAGGTTGTCCTAGACGTTGTCCTCCAGGCATCGTCCTAGACGTCGTAAAAATAACAGCTTCGCTGGTCCTCCATCTTCACGTGAAGTGGAAGGGCTCTACAATTTTTGTCTTGCTTGTGCATTTTACTACAAAATACACGATAGGAATGAAGTGCACGACCATGGTTTCCTGAAAGGAAGGCAACTGATACCTTTTTCGATGTCCTCTCCCAAACGGATGTCAAGCATCAAGCTCTTGAAAGGATATGCGACAGAAGGAAGTGAGCAAAAGCAGCAAAAAGGCCAAAAAGTGAAGCGTCACATATAAATGAAACACCTCCATAATACTGAAAACGGAAGTATTGCCGTAAAGTTTACAAAGAAAGTCTCTGTATATTAATGGATTGTTTTTACAGTGCAGGATGAAGTGTTGAGAACATTGTAAAAGTCCAGCGGTTGTGTGTCCAAGGCATTGATGATTCTTTTGCTGCACAAAAACCACACCATCACCACAATATTGTTACTTTCACATCACCTTGTTAAAAATGCCTTTCCATGCATTCCGCCTTTCAGAATGACATGATGTCCATAGAAACTGGGACAGGTAGCGTAAAATATTCTCGATTAAAAACAGACATAGCCTTGACTTTCTAATGATGTTTTGATATTTTCTGAATATTAGGTACGTATCCATCGAGATTCACACCAAGTGTTTCAGTTGAAAGCAAAACTTCCACTTTTGGTTCTCTTTTGTTGTAAAATACATGTTTCAGTTGGTTTTATGAACTCTCAAATTTCCTTCACAGGGAAGCGGAGCTTTGACTGCATGTAGTACAACTGGATTAATGATCTTTGCTTTTGCAAGTTCTCCTGAGTAGTCACTCCTTTCTTTCTATTCTGCAGCCATCCATTGTTTTCTCAATTTAATTGCAAAGTGGCATATCATCTCCAGTCACAGAACAGCATCCCCAAGTGTCCACTTTCATTTTTGGTTCTCTATTGTTGTAAACTATGATTTGGTTTTGGTTTTGTAAACTCCCAGAATTGCTGTATTTTGACTGCATCTAACACAACTGGCTCATTGCTGTCTTTACTTGAGTCGGCGCTCCTGAGCAGCTGCTTCTTTCGATTCTGCAGCCGTCCATTGTTTTCTCATTGCGAAATGGCTCTCTGCTCACAGAACCACATCCCCAAGTGTCCTCGCTACCTGGTCCAGTGCCACCAGTGCGAGACTGCCAAGATCCCCAGGGAGGATCTGGAGCACCACCTCAAAGACCACTGTCCGGCGGCCGCCGTGGGATGCGTCTTCAAGGACCTTGGCTGCAAGTTCAAGGTCAGGGGAACGCCCCTCCTTCTGACCGCCGACCAATCCTGGGTTAGCTGCGAGTGCATCCTCAACATGGCCATTCGCGGCACCAGAGCAAGCATGTCTGTCTCTGAAGGGGCATGCGGACACTTAACAATTGGGAAGCACTTCTAGATCACTGCTCAGCTACAAATTTCTGGTACATACATAAATTTGGTCTCAAAAACTATAGTTAAAAAGGTATAGCTCTGAATGCTAAGGCTGACAGAGAATGGCCCAACTATAGTTTATTGCCAGATGCAGAGCCCGCAAGACGCACGAGGGACCAAGAGATGCAAGTGAAGAACAGGGTCAGTGTATGGCACTATTAATGTGCCACTTTTAGTACTCAAACAGAGTAATTGACATAAAATTTAGTAGAAGACCCACTAAATTTTCCAAATTGGAAATGACTGGTCAAAGATTTGCTTTGAGTGTATTTATAAACAAGCTAAGACAATACAAGTCTTGGACATTAATGTGGTTGACAATAGACATTTTTTGTTTCCTTTTGCTCTCAGTCAAGCGGGTTCCGCATCTGGTATGCGGGACGAAAAAATAATAAAACATATCGACCCAGAATATGCGAGAAAATATAGGCGAGGTAAAACAACAATGTTTGACCATCACACTGTTTTCGTGGAACACCTTCCAGTGGCATGGAAAGATGTGACGGCCTTCAAGATGGTTGCGCCCTCGTGGAAAAGGAAAAGCACCTAACTAAACCATTCCCTCTCTCTCCATCCTGCAGGGCTCCCAGTTCGCCTTGGACCAGCACCTTGACGAGAGCAGCAAGAACCACCTGAGCCTCCTGTGCGGCCTGGTCTCCAGGCAGCAGCAGCAGATCTCCGCCCTGCGCAGCGCCCTCCACGGCCTCGCGGCCAACACCACGGGCACCCTGCTGTGGAAGATCTCGGACTATGGCAATAAGATGGCCGACGCCAAGGCCCAGGACGGGGGCCTCGAGATCTGCAGTCCGCCCTTCAGCACCAGCCCTTACGGTTACCGCCTCATGGCTACCCTCTTCCTCAACGGAAACGGGTCGGGGGAGTCCAGCCACCTCTCCGTCTACATCAAGCTCCTGCCCGGGGAGTACGACTCGCTGCTGCCGTGGCCCTTCTCGCACACCGTGTCCTTCACGCTGCTCGACCAGCCGTCCGTCCCGGAGAAGGCATGCAACATCGTGGAGAGCTTCGTGCCCGACCCGACCTGGAAGAACTTCCAGCGGCCCAGCCGCGAGCCCGACACCCTCGGGTTCGGCTTCCCGCGGTTTGTGTCGCACGAGATGCTCAAGAAGTGCCACTACGTGCGGGACAACACGCTCTTCATCAAGGTCACCGTGGACGAGAGCAAGATCATTGCAGTCTGAAGTTACGCGAACGGTTCGCTGCAGGTGTGGAGGGCGGTCTGTTGTCCCGTGGGTTGCTTGGCAGCGGGGCTTGTCTACAGCCATCGTAGAGTGTTACCCCGTTTGCAAGCTTATTTGTCTTGGCTACGCTGTTTTAGGAATGCCGGGGATGGTGCCCATTGCAAGCTTCACTTCTGAACCTGTTGCACAAGGGATGTGCTGGCACTGAAGCCCCACAAACGTTTTTCACAGAGCGACCGCGAAAAGAACAGCTTACTTTGTAGGTAGGGCAGTTTAAAGCGCGAAGACGACAGTACAAGTATTTTACGAGAACAGCGGAAGGAGTCAAACACGGTAATATGTCTTGCAAAGTGACATTTAAGATTTAACGAATAACTTGTGTTGGTGTACCTTGTAGGCTGATCTTGTTACGCGTTTTAGAGCAGATCCAGAGGCAATATCTTGGCTGTGGTAGACCGGATCGTTGGCAACCAATGACGTTGTCGAGATGTAGTTGGAGGTGTTCCGAGATCGTAGCCGGACAATATCAACGCAAATAGAAGAAACTCTCAGGAATAATGTACTCGCACCGAAAGAATGCATTTAATTAATGTATGAATTCTGGATAATGCTATTCCAGAGCGACTCTGGGCTTATCAGGGAATTTATAAAGATCCCAGTTTCACAGTCTGGATGCAAAGGATCCGACAGGGCTTTAGGCTCCATGCCCAAAACAGCGATTTCCACTCAGTACAATTTTTTAATGTTGTACAAAATGTTTAGATCGTCGGGAGTGCTTAGAGAAAGACTGCTTTGCACTTCCGTTACTCTGTCGGCATCGTATTCAGATCATTAGGCATCAGTTAATCGCACCAGGTGTATACATGTTTTAGTCATGTTGAGTCAGTGTTTTGTCCACATTCGTTTCATATGCCGTTGAGCTTCATCTGGCTGAGGGTAACAGCTTGCTGAGTCTCCTAATTTGATCAAATATCAAACTTTCATTCAAAGTAACCTGATCATTAATACAAGTTGTCAGTTTGCAAGCCCTAAGCTCATTGCAACATTTCTGAAACAGATGTCTTTCTCATGATCACAGCACACTTTCGGCATTAATCAAATTTTGCACTTTATTGTATAAGATGCAAATGATATATCAAACATAAAATACATAAAGCTGCGCTTCTTCCTGTCTTTGGAGCATAACATACTCTTACGATGCCAAAGTGCCCATAACACTTCTATTTATATTTTATGTCACAGAGAGCGCTCCCACTGAGATTGCTTTACCTCCTTTACTTTTCATTACGAGAGGATGATATATCTTCTAATATAATGCTTTAATGCTTTCATGCATTGTAAATAGTATTCGTCACCGATTTCCTGATGACATCCATCATTTTGCTGCTACTAGTCACAAGTCATAAACGTGGAGTCTTTCTTTTATCTACGATACTCGTACGTACGGTGTGTTGACGTGTACGCTCATTTCAGCCGCAATAAAGGTGCTGCATTTTCCATATTCCCTCTGTTTCACTAATACAAAAGCTTTCTTTGACATGTACACTTTATTACCCATAAGCGTTTCTTAGTGGCTCTGTGTGGTGTTTTCTCAACAAAACATGCACATACTAGCAGTCCTGCTGTGCTGGTATGGCAAAAAAAACACTTCCAGGGGGAGGCTGCTAAATATAGTATTTCACTCTATACAATGCATAAATCAACAATTGAAGAAGCACAATCTGCAGGCACTGCATTTCTACCGAGGATGATACTACAAAGTCGTTTTTGTCATAGCACTCCGTCACTTCATGCGAAACATTTAAGGGTCAGTGCCGTCAATGTTATACTACAATTATGTTCATCTATTTTATTTATTTCATTTAACCTTCGAGACCTCCATCGGCAAGGGCATTACAGAAGGTACAACGCTCATAAGAGAAAGTACTTAAACCAACAAAAACAAAACATAAGTAAAGTTATTCCCTTAAAACATACAATGCTAAATGAAAACAAAGAAAAGTAAAATAATAAGCTACCTATGAAGATGACGGCACCATTTTACTCTCGCTCGTAGTAACCCTACAACCCTCCCTTTCACCCTTCCTTGGTCGTACTCGACACAAAGCAGCCAGTATTCCCTTTTTACACCCAGCAACATCACAGTCAAGCAGTATGGATCCACGTGCCATCGCAGCAAGTTTACAGCCTCAAACGCTCGTGCATATTCGGTAAGACCCCGTCTCTCATTTCATACGGCCACAAGTTCTCAGCTCCTATGGGACAACAATGTGTTCCAACCGTTTCTCACTACACCCGGGGACGAGACCCGCGCTCAAACGATGCCGTACTCCTTGAGCAGGTTGTTGGCGATGACCAAGCGCTGCACTTCGCTGGTGCCCTCGTAGATCTCGGTGATCCGCGCGTCTCGGTAGTGGCGCTCCGCGGGCATGTCCGTCACATACCCCATGCCCCCCAGTATCTGAATGGCCTGGGAAAGGATGTCGTACTGGGTGTCAGTTGCTGCTGATGGCAGGGTGCTGCGTCTACCACTGCAGCAATTTCGTGCCAAACACAGAACTATCTTTGGATATCAGCTTAGAAGGATAAGTTGACAGACATTTACACACTAATTAGACCTCAGCTACGTGGAAACATAGTAAAAGCTATACAAGTAGCAGTAGTTTTAAAGGGAAGTTTGAGCACTTTAAAAATGACGCGAGTTACGAGCGGTTTACTATAGCCTTTTGTCTCCCCAATTTGGTTATTGCGCCGAGATTGGACAGGATTTAGTGCAAAACGGTTTTAAACCAGGCAGCGATTGCCAAAGGGCATGTGGCAAACCTCTCTGCACCCATTGTGTGTCGGAGTTTCGCGGTGTCATAGTCAAAATTTCCGAGTCGGCTGAAAGTCGAGCAAAGGCCATCTGACAGTAGGGGCGGATTTGTGGTCCGTCTTAGGGTGGGGGGCGGTCGGTATTTGACTGGGGGGTTCTCCAGAGAAATCCGACATCATGGACGGATGTGATGACACGGGCAACGTGCTGCCCAAATCCATTTAATTGATCTAATATTTGTCATTTCACCAAGAACAAAACATTTCTTTCTGAAAAAAAAAAAAAAAAAAAGCCGGTGTTTGTCACATTTTTTTATTAAAACAAGTTGCTTCTGGTGGTTCAGGGAGAGACAATCGCACCGTCGCACCCAACATTTTGGCATCGCACAATAAATCAAGAAACATTAAGACACGGCTGCCTGATAGAACAAGCAAAATGGGATGATGTGTACAGTGAAAATAATGCTACTGTAGCTTGTAAGTGCTTTATAGTTAGGGTTTGGAGTTTTCGGTTTAAACCGATAAAAACTGATAAAAGTATGCCGAATCCATTTTCGGAAATTCGGTTTTAACCGAAAAAGGTCAGTTTTTTAGGGCCGTGTCGAGATGGGTTGGGGGGGGGCGAGAGAGAGGGCTTTGCAAGGTTCGGCATTGTGTGACGTCTTCGTGATTGCCCTCTTCCAAGGTTCAACATGCAACAAAAGAGGTCTTGGATTGGCATTCGCGGGACATCCGTGTCCTTTCTGTGATCGGGCATAGTGTGTCAAGTTCCCGGTCCTAAAAAAAAGTTTGGATGTGGGCTAGTGTAAGGTTTTTCTCTTCGTGCACTTCAGACGACATCGAGGAAAACCGTTAATACCTTTCTTAACACCATCTCTCAAACTTCCATGTGGTTGAGAACATAATTACAATGGATTTTTTTTTGCCATTCCACTCGTTGTTGTACTGTCATCAACTCAGACAGTCAAGTCGTTAGGATGGGAAGGAAAAAGAAGCGTGCTGAAGATTATGCCCGCGAATTCCGCGATTTTGAGGTGTGTCCTGACGGAAGTTGTAGCGAAGACGACGTATGTATACCGTAAAATTCCGAGCGAACGCCCACCCAAAATGAAGAGATAAATGGTGAAAAACATGGGGTGGGCTATCTTTGGGGATGACACAGCAAAATTTTATCAGAAATAATGATAAGAACCGGGGCACCCGCTACAAACCGCGTGACGCGGGAACTGATACTGCAGATCACGGACACGGCGAATTCGCGTTTCACGATTCGATAAACACGCCGGAATTCACTACAAACTCCTGTGTCACGGGAAAGGATACCGCAGGTTGCAGACGCAGCAGATTCGCGCGTTTCACAGCGCGATGGACCCGCGGAAACCCGCCGAGAACTCGCATCTCACGGGAACGGATACCGCGGAAACCGATATTGCGTGCGCAGATCGCGGACGAAAACGCGGGAATCCACTGCAAACCCGCATGTCACGGAAACAAATCAAGCAGATCGCGGCCGCAGCAGAATCGCATTTCACGATGCAATAATACACGCGGAACAACTCGCGCGTGTTACAGCTAGGAATCAATATCGCGGGCAAAAACACGGGAATCCGCTAAAAACTCGGGAACGGATAGCGCAGATCGCAAACGCAGCAGATTTGCATTTCACGCATCAGCAGATCGCAGACAAAAGGGAGTTTTCGTAGATCGTTTTCGCCGTCCCGCAACGCCCTCCGCAATCCGCTGCGATACCCGGAACTCTACAGTCAAGGTTATCGGCGCGCAGGTGCAGTAGCAACTTCTCCGTTGCGGAGGGCTTAGCGGAGGGGAAAACGCGGTCTACGAAAACTCCCTAAATAACGCGGGATCGCAGATCGCGCCGTTGACACGCGATTCCCGTCGGACATCGCGTGACGTCCGGCGGGAATCGGGGGGAGGGCGATGTATCGGAATACCGTTCCCAACAGATGTTGGACAAAAAGGGGGGGTGGGCGATCCTTCAAACGTGGGCGTTCGCTCGGAATTTTACGGTATGTGCGTTATTCTTTGAGTAATCACAAATATCAAAGCTACAAGGATCATCTGATCCGGTGTCCGATAATGTTTCTTTCATATTCACCGAAAAAAAAACGGTAAACCTTTTTGGGAATAAATATACACTGAAATAAACCAAAAATTGAATTTTAAAATAAACACCGAAAAAAGTATGCCGAATTTTGAAAAAATAAAAACTGAAAACGCCAAACCCTATTTATAATGAAATTATAAAAAAACTGCTACGATGAAGCATTTCTTCTGAAGGAAGCAAAAGTAAGAACGAAAAAAATAAGGAAGCCGTGGCTGACTGGTGACCTACCTAAAATAGTTAAAAATAAAAATAATAAGTTTTGTACATTTATTCGGCATTGTGATCCTAACACGCTTATCGAGTTTAAAAAGATGAGAAATACGCTGAACTAGGACCTAAAAAAGGCAAAGTGTGGCTATTATCAAAATAAATTTGAGCACATTCACGATGACCAAGGGAAAATATGGGATGTCAAAAACGATCTGACAGGAAGCAAGCCAGTGGCCACGTGCAACATATCTTCGTAGATAACCAAAATGTTTCTGGCAAAAAATCCGACGACAATAGACCGATCTCACCAGGCAGTTTGACTACGCCACCGCTGCCGCAATGCATCGAGAGAACTTTAGTCTTTCTGCACGTGCGACAACCCCGCTGGAGCTCTGCGCGTGTGGAGCACGAGACGGCACGAGCCCTCTCGTGCACTGCCATTTGTCTCCTGTGAACTAAAGTTATGGCGGCGACATGCATGCGCCGAACGCCTAATGAGATAGGTCTATTTAAATCAACACTTTGGGAGTATCGGCACATACATTGACCAACACGACAAAGCAGACAACCACACGACGACAGCTAATCCTTCTGGATCTATACTTGATCCACGCGAGCGGGCTTCGGCGGTCGGGGATTGGACTTCGTACGAGTTCTTATTCGCGTAGTCGTGGATATACCTGAGCGTGCCCGCCGGATATTAGCAATATATATCGCCTAAGAACGAGCGTGTTGCTTTTCGTGCTGAGTGAGCTTCTAGGGCGCTTTTTCCTTCGGCAAAAGGCACCCCGAAAGCGCCCTAAAAAGATTTGCAATTTATACAGCATGGTTATTGTGGTGCACCCCCGACCAGCCGTGGGTACGCCTCCACCACTGGAGACGTGCCACAGTACCTTGCCGTGTCATATTGGCATCTAATATGACATTTGCACAAAGTGTGTAAATGCAAAAATTTAACCCGTGTAATGAACGCCCAACGCCCCCCGCCCCGGCACCCCCGCCCAAATATGTGTAAATTTTTCGGGGGAAAAAAGTGTGTTTATTGTGCGAGTAAATACGGTAAACTAAAATCGGAGCTTTTTCAAATTACTGATATAAGATATAAAATTTGATACCCATTTCATTAAAAATGATGTTATATTATTCCTTGTCTATACCCGCACTGAGTTCATTTCTGCATGCCTTGCAACGGAACCGTACGCCTTACCTGATGCGAAACGTAGGTGGCTGCTTCCGAAGCCGCAAGCTTGGCCATGGCAGCTTCCTGAAAGCAGTAAACAATAAATTCACTAGCTGCTGCAAAACTAGATTCTGTGCTATGTTTCAATACCAAAAACCCATCTGTAAAAAAAAAAAGAAAAAAATCCCTTACTTCAAACAACCACATTTTTGTGCCAAAATCTTATCTGGAATATGAGTCAAAACAAAAAAACATTTACATATTGGTATGGGGAACATCACAAGTGACTTGTCTAAGATGGCAGAAGAGACAGCTATAGACCGACACGCGAGCTTGACGTGACAATGCTGCGGCGGCGCTGCGATTGCGCCAGAGCCGGGTGGTGTGGGCACAAGGGCACACGTTTTGCATGGTCGTCACGGCATTGCAGCATGCCGCAAAGCTGTGTAGCCGTTAATTGCACCGAAAGGCACAGCAAAAGTAGCGGGGTGAGTTTCCACAAGTGTCCGGTGGAAACTTGTCGAAACCAGTGTTGGAACTAACGCGTTACAAGTAACGATGTTACTGGTAACGTGTTAGTTTTTTTAGTAACGTACTCGTTAAAATCCGAGTAAAGTAACGTCGTTATTATTTCACGGTATCTCCTCTCAAATTACGTTACTCGTTACTTTTGATTACAAATGGCGGCATGATTGTTTTAAAACAAAATAATTTTCGTTATGTACACTAGGCAAAAGTAGCAAAGAAACCCCAACAAAGCCATGTATAAGCAGAGTCATTTCAAACTCCTTCGGAAGAGTTCCCACGACCGGGCCAAAAAGGCGTGAGATTATCGCTACGCGGAACTCCTAAGCGTCCTTGGTGCAGTCTTTAGAAGCTGCTAAGATCACCGTCGCCGTACCCCGAGTAGCCGTCTCGCTGGAAAGAGACATCCGCTCAGAAGGCAACACTCTGCCGCCGCTCGAAGGATTTGGCCTCGCGTCCCTAGCTACCCCAGCTGGTCACATCCTTCTCTTCAAAACATGTCAATTCTCGTTCTGTCAACAACAGATAGGACAAACTCTAAATATGAAAGCGTTGACGTTCCCACGCTTTCAACCAAAGCAGGTGTGTCACCATAGTGGGGCGCTGACGTGTCGTTAATTGGAAATGCAACATTGGTTTTTCAAGGAATAAAACAATGTTTACTTTACCGGATTAACTTTGATTACACAGATAGGTCTATATTGCGTCCGTTACTTGGTGTGCATCCGGTCGTTCTTTTTAGAGCAGTTTCTTCTTCCCAGTCAGGTGATGTGGGCAAGGTTTAATTCTCCGAATCGCGCTCGCAAAGCGTCACGTGTCTGAGGATGTAGATTACATATCCTGCCCGGGCCAGACAAACAAGCTTGGCTAGCTAAACATGTTCGGGACATACATTACAGTTGTGCGAATCGTTCTCTCGAAGCGTCACGTGCTCGATGATATACATTACACAAACAAGCTGGCCCAGATACCAAGTGGCAAGGTTATCGCAGCATTGAACGCCGACCGTCACCAGAGAGACGTCACCATCTTTTAGAATCCCACCCGCTGTGGTTCTGTTTGTGCGAGTTTCCAACGTATAAATGTGATCTGTACCCCACTCCTCTGCTCTAATGCTTCGGCGCTGCAGAGTGCAAATAGATAAATAATCACTTTGAACCTGGGTATTGTTGGCGAAGTTTATAGAGGCGGCTTATTATAAACAGCTATCATACGCTAACAGTGAAAGAAAAAGTAACGACAAAGTAACGTAAAAGCAACGTCCGTTAGTCACGGCACGCAACGACACCGGTATTTCAGTTACATTTGCAAAATGGTAACGGAGCTCTGTAACGCGTTAGCTTTTTTCCGAGGTAACGAGTCACGCTACTTTCGTTACTTATTTTCGGTAACGGGCACAACACTGGTCGAAACTCACTAGCATCCACTTGGGAAACTAGATTTCCCAAGTGGATGCTAGAATGATCTCTCAGTTCCTGCTATCAACTAATCGCAGTTGAGAAAAAGACAGAGACCTTTGTAAACTTCAGCCCGGCGTCCTTCAACATGGCAGCCCTCCACGTCAACAGACGAGCACTTTGTAGCCTCACTTCCATGTCTGCCAATTTCATCTGGAAGGAATGTGTAACATTACAGAAGGCACTCGGCTAGTTGGTGCAGACAATTCATTCGACATGCGAACGAAGACCCTCGGAGAACATGGTCCCGCATTTAGAAAAGGTCCATCAATTACTGGGAGACACAAACACTTGACCTTCAACTGAAACACAGTGTATGCTCATGTAAGAGTGGCAGGTTCTAGATTGGATGCTTGGAGTTGCAAGACCTGGCTTAAGCCTTTGCACAAATAAGTCCCTAGAAGGCCTCTTTGAAGGCATTTATGCAGGTCTAGATTTTTGCGTAGACACAACCCATAAGGGCCCAATAACTAAGAAAAATATTTGTGACTCAAAATCTGGCTTTTATTTCCCGCAAGAAAATAGCCAGTCGAGAACCTGGCTGCTCAAGGCTTCCCTCACTCTCTTGTCCCAAATCCTGTGCCCTAATGACACAGAACATGAAATATCCAAGAGGTCTTAAGCCGTCTGTGGCGCATATCCAGATTAACAGAAAAAGAATAAAATATCCACAAAACATAACCTAAACAAAAACATATTCGACAGAAGTCTGTTTGGCTGGGTTGGACCCCCTTGCACTTAGGGATTGGTAGGGAGCTACTTTCATTTATCGTAAAAGATGACTTTCTTAGAGGAATTTCGAACACATAGTTGCAGGAAGTGAGACAGCCAGAGTGGCTCCCAGAGTCTCAGATGTGATGGTCCTCCACAATGGTGCTCTAGTTTGACTTCGCATGTTTTACTCGGCAAATATATAAAACTGCAGAAAAAAGCTTTGGGTGGTGTCTTGACGAGCTCTTTGTGAAAAACGGTATTAATTTTTTTTAGAGCAACAGCAGCTGTTTAAACGCAGCAATCTAGCTGAAGTCTGCACAGTTCCCAGTGTTGTGTGCCGAGGTGAAGCGAAAAAGCGAGGAACAAGCAGAAGCATGCCTGATCAGCTGTTCTCATTCATTCATTCACTATTCCTTGAAGGCCCGTTAGGGCATTATACAAGGGGGGTCAATAACACACTAAGAATCATTGTTTAAAATCAGTTAACACTCACGGAGAGAAGTCAGCAATACAGGTGAATCAAAGAACAACAAAATACAACCAGTTACAGTCATCAATATTACACAATATTATTAACTTTTTTTAATGGTATGCACTGTGAACAGTAAAAAGGAAGGGAAAAAAGAATTAGCAGATATAGACATGTTTGCAAGTTCAAGGTAATTGATCAATTCTTCAGCAAATCTATCAGAGTTAATCTCGGTTACAACGTTATTGCGTAATTTATTCCAGTCCTTGATTGTCGTAGGCAGATATGAATTAAAAATGCTGCAGTTGAACTAAAAATCAGGCAAACATTGCGGGAGCTATCATGGCAGAGACATATGCTGTGGGGTGGAAGGAAGAGGGACGCTCTAATAGAGGCATTGTTATAGTCTAATTTATGAAACAGGGTTAGTCGAGAAAGAATGCCCCTAAACGAGAGTGAGTGAAGGTTAGCTTTGCTCTTTAGACCTGTTACACTAGTGAAACGAGAGTAGTTTGTGAACATGAACCTTAAGGCTCGGTTTTGAATTGCATCTAATTTCATTATCAGATAATGCTGCCATGGGGACCACACAGAAGACGCATACTCTAGACGAGATCTAACAAACGTTATGTATGATAAACCGAAATATAATGACTAGCCATTTGACTCATTTAGGCATATTTTGATTAGGGTCAAAGGCATACTGAAGATGCTTTGTACTTTTATGACTAACTTGATTTGCTTGCCCCAACGATTAGGAACCTACAAGTGTGACCCGCTCCTATATATAAAATTGTGCTAAAAGTAAGACATTCAACGGAATACACACTCCAGACTACCACACTCTGTAGTACAGGCCGAGGAGAAAAATAAAACTCCCCAATTGCTTAGTTGAGTCCACTGTGATGCCTGCAGAGGATCGATACAATTACTAGTATGAGTGTGAAGTATGAAGTATATACGAGCTATGATCATTTCAAATCGTTTACTTTGAAGCACAGTCTCTTTTCAGCTGCAAACACGCTGTTTGTGCTCATAGCTCTGCCGAATTCATTGACATCCTCTTAGGACGGCCATATGTTGAGACGTGAAGGAAGTTGTAAATGCATGCAACCTCGCGCTAACGGACCAAATAGGGCAACAATTTAATTTTGCAGTCCATGAAGCCAGCGATATTGTGCGAATAACCCACCGAGAGAGCGCACAAGGTACCCACAGACGCCTACTTAGAGGGCCACTGAACTTCCAAGGCACACCTTGAGTGATGAGTGATACCTCAATATGCTTCTATTTCGGATATTGACCCTGCATGAGCATGTTTCAGAATGACAAAAAGGGAGTCTCGTAAATGATAGTGCTGAACACTTCTTTTTAATTCCTTTTTCTGGGGGAAGTTTAGCTTGTGGCAGACGAGTCTTATGCACGCTCTTAAAATGTTTGAAATGTTTTTCGGCAGTTTAGTGTCCCTGTAGATCGCTCGCATCTCCTCCGCTTGGAAGACTGACCCGGAGAGGCCGTCCCCTGCCCACCTGTATTGCCTGGAAAGAGTGGAGGTTCTGGCCAAAGGACTGCCTCTTGCCCGAGTACTCCAGGGCACACTCCAGGGCCGCCTGACCAATTCCCAGGGCCTGGCCGGCGATGCCGATGCGTCCGGAGTCCAGCACGCTCTGCAACGAGGGTGCTCACCTTTACGGTCGAGGATGGAAGACGGAACGGCACGACCAAACATGAAGGCAAGAAAGAGAAAAACTGGACCGAACGCGGCGTTTCTTAATTTTATAAAGGGAAGCCCCGGTGGTTTTCTGAGCTGCCCAAACTAAGCACGTTTTCAGAATTTCAGGCTTTACTCTTCCCCGCATGCTATTTATCACCTCTAAATTTTACACAACTATCATGAAAACGTCAAATGAATGTTACGCAAAGAAAAAGACATTCAAATTCTCCCGCGCTCTCCAATGGAATAACGTCGCACACTGCCTAACTTGCAAGTCGAGCGGGCGTTTTAATATACTCTACAGTGCGATCCACTATAACAATACCACATATAAGGATGAATTGCTTAGAACGATCAGTTTCTAAAGTTTCTAGTCTAGAAACGATCAGATTCTAGTCCAGATACAACGATAATCGGTTATAATGATCGATATTTCGGATTTTCTCGTTATTGTTATAATTGGATTGCACTGTATACTATGCAAATATTTTCTTGTTCCACAGACGCGAGTTCAACTGCCGTTCGTTCCAGCCGTCAAACTTCTCATAATTTGTTGGGAACAAGCTGCACTGCCCCACCCCCTATTACAACATTTGATGTCACGTTTTCGGTACAGCCAGAGACTTATAGACAAGAAAACAAGGCGCACGTCCTATCCAAGCACTCAAGTACCATGGCGATCTTGAAGCCCATGCCCTCGTCCCCGAGCCGGTACTCCTTTGGGATGAGGCAATCTTCGAAGATGAGGTAGGACGTGGACGAGGCCCGGATCCCCAGCTTCTCTTCCTTCTTGCCCAGGGTCAGCCCCTGGGTCGGCATCGGAACCAGGAAGGCCGAGATGCCCTTGTGCTTCTTGGACTTGTCCACTGTCGCCATCACCTGTTGGGGGACCACCACTCCTGTCAAGCTTTGATCTTGGAACTCACTCTAGTTTGTGTTCGTCCAAATCGTCCAAAAAGGTCTCTGCAGCTTTTCTGTAGTATCGAGCGTCGGATGTGGGAAACTTGCCGGAAATTGTCGGACACCGTCCAACAAACGACGGGGAAGTACGGGCCCAAAGCTTGCGAAGGAGGCAAAGTAGACAACACGCAGTCCTTGCTAGCCCGACGACAGAGGCAGTGACCCACTACTGTTGGTGACAGGTTAAGAATGCAGTAGATGCTCTGCCTTGAATGCAAGCTTACTGCCTTCGATAACACCTCATTGCATGTGCAGGTCGGCGGAAGGCAACGAGCACACAACGAAGGCGGAGGATGATTGGGGAGAAGTCGTAGTGCGAGAGTTTGGGTTCTGGCTAAATGGTTATGCTGACATGTGAGATCCTAACAGGGTATGCTATTACTATAATATATGGTTCTCATTAGAGACATTGGGGTCTCAAGCCATAAGGCATATTCTA
This sequence comes from Ixodes persulcatus, assembly GCA_013358835.2. Classification (NCBI taxonomy): domain Eukaryota; kingdom Metazoa; phylum Arthropoda; class Arachnida; order Ixodida; family Ixodidae; genus Ixodes; species Ixodes persulcatus. The sequence continues at coordinate 598,601 of JABSTQ010010744.1, forward strand.
GTGTGCGAATATTCGAATTTTCAAATAGTAGTTTTTACTATAATATGCTATTTTATATTCGCTTCAAGATGAACTGCGATATTCATATTTTTCAAAATGTTGACTACGGCAGGTTAGCCCCATTAAAAAGACACTGAACATAGGAAAAAAAACCGTTTTTTTCCCACCTGGTTAGGTCAGGCAAGCCTCAAAATAAATGTTAGTCAAAAAAAACATTTTTTTTCCTTGCCCAATATTTATGTTACAATAGGAATTTTTCGATTGACGGGCGAAACCGAAACTCTTATTATCCCTTATTTCTTATTATGTGCCTTTTCTAAAGTTTTCGAGGTTCTTATGTTTGCCCGTATGTCTCACTACTTCCAGCACAAGCTAAGTCATATCCAGCATGGTTTCCTAAAGGTTAGTTCGGTAGAAACGAACCTGTGTTCGTTCCTTCACTATTCTGTGCCGTTTGTCCTAAAATTTGACCAAGTTGATACTTGGACATGTCGAAGGTGATGACAGAGTAAACCACAAGTTGCTTCTGCATACTGTTATGGTGTTTCTCCTGTACTCACCAGGTGGTTTCAGTGTTATCTTACCGACCGTAAAAACAGAGTTTTTCTGATGTCTTTGTTCCTTTGTTCGGTGCCCCTCAGGGGTCTAACCTGAGACCACTGCTGTCCTTATTTTTATTAATGATATTGAATTGTGCGTGAAGAATTCTAGGTTGTTGCTATTTGCCGATGACTTGAAGCTATCTTTCAATATTTGGTCACTCAATGACTGCCAGTTTTACAAGACGACGTGTCACGCATGCTTCAGTGGTGCTCGGCAAATTATTTGTTAACCAATCCCGATAAAACTAAAGTGCTATCCAATGGGCAGAAAGAGGGAGTCGATTTTAAATACCTATGTTCTTGGTTTTCACAACCATTTTGCGGGTGTCTGTGGTTCGCAATCTTGGCGCTTATTTTGATGATCGTCTTTCTTTTTCCTACTATGTCTCTCAAACTGTTGCATCAGCTGTAAGATTGCTGGGCTTGATTTCTCGTTTGACCAAAGACATTTTTAATTCATTGTGCACTATTCGCTTATTTTGCAGTCTAATTCATTCTCGGCTTGAGTTTGTGAGTGTTGTGCGGAATTCTATCACAGCAACCGATGCATTGCAAATTTCAAAAATTCAGAAGAGGTTTATTCGAATTGTTTATGATCGTTATTTTAAACAAAGGTGTTTTTATGACTATGCATACATAGTCGAGACTCTCAGCTTACCTTGCTTTTCACTTCCTAATCATATTGTTTTCCTATATATGTGTAGTTCACATTGTACATTGCACGTATGTGCCCCACATCAAGACTTTGGTCGTTCTGCGGCATGGAATATTAAAGTATGTACAGTGAAACCCGTTTAT